>CAWUFW010011496.1:0-611269 GCA_963921515.1 Calotriton arnoldi | reverse complement strand
GTAGTTCCTGAGAAAATCAAAAGTAAAGTCACATATATATCTGGGCGGAGCCTAACCACACATGTCATCGTGAGATCTGATTGGCTGTCAGCACTTCATCCTGGAATTGCTGGCAGCCATCTTGAGACAATATAAATGATAGTACCTCATTGAAATGCATTGTAGTGAATAGAAGATTTTGAGGGTCACCAAGGAGAACTATAAAGGGTGATAACAGGCTTTAGTTACATTAGAATTTATTTGTTGATGGTACCATACTAATTTTAGGAATTGTGGTGTATTCTAAGGTGATTTTACCATGTGAAAAACCTTCTGCTGGGATATCATGAATCATGTTTGAGAGAACACTATTTTCTCATGCTTGTCCCATGGAGGTTTGGAAGGTGCTCAAGCTAAAATGAGAGCATATTTTCTGTAAATTCACATTATCTTTCTCACTCATGTGAGAATGAAGTCTGACATTCTCAGGTAAAACATGTACATCCAACAAGGGCAGAAGACTGTCAGTTGATTCCTTTGTGTTCTACTGCAGCTTCCCAGAGTGTTCTAAAGAGCAACTAGAGTGCTAACAGCCTTACTTATGACAAAAAGTATGGCACACCTGAAGCCATGCTTGATTGGAATAAACCGGTGCACACTTAAAACATTTAATTTAAAAAGGAACAAAATGAGGGGTTCTTTTGTAAATAGAAATTATGGTTAGTGCTGCAGAAAGAAAAATTAGGGGCATGTTTTAAGTGAGATCTCAAATCCTCTTCTATTTCATTAGAAAATTCTGACATGCAGACTGAAACAATCACTTTCAATACCAGCAGCAGACTACCAGTTAACTCCTGGTGAGCAGTAGCTTTGCTCCAGTGATCTAATGAGCAACTAGAGTGCTAACATTCTGAATTTATGGCAGATGTGAGACACATCTGAATGCCTTCTTGATGGAATCAAAGTAAAAAACTGAAAGCATTTCCTACTGAGGAGACTGCAGTAAATGAAGAAATTAGGAAACTTCATAACAAAGAAGTCTTCCAAGATGGCCACCAGTGAAAAAAGAGCCCAAATGTAGCACAAATATTGCCCAGATGTTAGCCACATATAGCCCAATGACAAAAGTGTGCAAAACACTTTTTATTTTTAGTTTTTTGCAGTTTTATGTAGTGCAGACTGGTCAGGTATTGGAGCATTGCATCTTAAAACATGACCCCCTACACTACAAAAACACCACTGCACTACCTTAAACCCTAAAACACTACCCCCAGCACGACCCCCTACTACACAAGCACCACTGCACTATCCTAAACCTAAAACACTACCCCCAGCACGACCCCTACACTACCCAAACACCACTGCACTAACCTAAATCCTAAAACACTACCACCAGCACGACCCCCTACACTACCCAAACACCACTGCACTACCCTAAACACACTGACCCCTACACTACACAAACACCACTGCACTGCCCTAAACCTGAAACACTACCCCCAACCACGACCCCTACACTACACGAAGCACCACTGCACTGCCCTAAACCCTGAAACACTACCCCAGCACGACCCCCTACACTGCCCGAACACCACTGCACTGCCTAAACCCTAAAACACTACCCCAGCACGACCCCCTACACTGCCCAAACACCACTGCACTAACCTAAACCCTGAAACACCACCCCCAGCACGACCCCTACACTGCCCAAACACCACTGCCTGCCTAAACCTGAAACACCAGCCCCAGCATGACCCCCTACACTGCCCGAACACCACTGCACTGCCCTAAACCCTGAAACACCACCCCCAGCACAGACCCCCTACACTGCCCGAACACCACTGCACTGCCCTAAACCCTGAAACACCACCCCAGCACGACCCCCTACACTGCCCGAACACCACTGCACTGCCCTAAACCCTGAAACACCACCCCCAGCACGACCCCCTACACTGCCCGAACACCACTGCACTGCCCTAAACCCTGAAACACCACCCCCAGCAAGACCCCCTACACTGCCCGAACACCACTGCACTGCCCTAAACCCTGAAACACCACCCCCAGCAAGACCCCCTACACTGCCCGAACACCACTGCACTGCCCTAAACCCTGAAACACCACCCCCAGCACGACCCCCTACACTGCCCGAACACCACTGCACTGCCTAAACCCTGAAACACCAGCCCCAGCACGACCCCCTACACTGCCCGAACACCACTGCACTGCCCTAAACCCTGAAACACCACCCCCAGCACGACCCCCTACACTGCCCGAACACCCACTGCACTGCCCTAAACCCTGAAACACCAGCCCCAGCACGACCCCTACACTGCCCGAACACCACTGCACTGCCCTAAACCGCTGAAACACCACCCCCAGCACGAACCCCTACACTGCCCGAACACCACTGCTACCCTAAACCATAAATCTGAAAGAGACACGTTAGTGACAGATTCCTTACCTTAGAATATCCCCAGGCGTCAGGCTGGATCCGGAAAAGTTTTTTGCGTAGCGAGCCTGCTTGCGCGTCGGCCGGCGTCGTGCGGCTCCGCGTCCGTCGTCGGCGTCGTGATCGCCGGGAGCGTCGCGGGCAGTCGCAAGGCGCCGCCCCTGCGCGCTGACGTCAGTTCTTCTTTTTCCGCGCCAGTAAGCGCAGATCCGGGAAGAGCAGTGCCCTAGTCACTTTTTGACCTCTTTTTTTGTGAATTTTCACTGTTTTCTTCAACGAGTCTTCACGACTCCTAAGGTGTCACAAGTAGGGATGCCCGGCTTTAAGCCCTCGAGGAATATGGTCGTATGATGTCCATCACGGACCCCCCACCTCGAGTGTCTCTTCTGTCTCGGCCGAGACCACGACACGAAGTCGTGCCCTGACTGCCGGAAACTTCATCAGAAGGCTTTGCGGCGGTCTCGAAAGCTCCTTGAAGTCCGGCAGTCGGCTCCGCGCCGCCACCAAGCCCCGGTCCCGGGAGAGGTCGAGGGCCGGACGCGGAGTCCCCGCCGTTCGTCGGAATCCAAGTCTTCGCGCTCCTCCGGTGAAGTCGAAGCACAAGAAGTCTAGGCGGCGTCATCGCTCTAGGAGACTTCGCCTTCGCCGGTCGCTGCGGCTCGGCTGCAGGTCCCTCGCCGAGCTGTCCGCCGCCCGCGGCCCCGGACGTCGCCTGACTGAGATTGCCCCCCGCATTACCCAGTCCCTACCCGGGTTCGGGGCGACTCCGCGCCAGCACTGCAGAAAGTCCTGTCGGCCATCGCCCGCCTCCTTCGGGCCTCCAAGGTCCCTCCCGGTGCCGTCGGGCCCCGCGGGCACGGTGGGGTTGCTCCCGGCGTCGCCGTCGACTCCGGTCCCGGCGTCGCCTGTCCCCGCCAGCCTTCGTCCCGGCCTGCGGCTCCGGCCCCGGCCTCGACCCCTGGTTCCGGTGGTGCGCAGCAACACCCCTACGTCGAGCGGCCGGTTGACCCTAGCCACGCCTCGCAGCCTCCGCGATCTCCCCGGTGCCGTTTCCGGCGCCGTCCGAGCTCCCGGGCGGCCGTCGATCCCCGGTTCCCGGGTCCGGACACGGAGCAGGACCGGCGTGCGCCCGGCGCGGTTCCGGCGCCGATGAGACGCTTGGGATCCCTTATGTGCCCTCCTCCTCCATCTTTTCAGCCGGAGGACCAGGAGAGGCTTCAGGAGGGTCTGGCAGGCCCTCTCACACTAGCAGTGCGGGATTTGACCCGGACTGGGTTGAGGAACTTGGGGATGCCAGTGGGCTGGATACTTCCCCCGACTCTGTGCATGCTGTCTCCTCTCCGTGGCACGCCGGAGGAGGGCTAATTTCGCCGCGGTGTTGCGTGGAGGCTGCTGGAGCACCCAAGTCTCCAGTTGCCTACAGTGGCCGTCGGGACCCAACACTCCTGACTGGGAGTGCTTCGGCGCGGCCTCCTCTTCGGAGCCTGTGCTGCCGTTCAGCGATGCACTCACTGTGCGTTCTCCCGGGTTGCCTGGTCCAAGCCCCCACCACAGGGGCTCCCTGTGGATCAGGAACGTCGGCCCGACGCCATCGCCCGGCTCCGAGGCGGCCCCCTGTTTCTCTCCCAGCTGCCCCACCCTGAGAGCTTGGTTGCTCCAAGCCTCTGCCTCCCAAGCAGCCTTCCCTACCGCCCCTCCGGATAGGGAATCCAAGCGCCTGGATCACTTTGGGAAGAAGGCTTTCTCTATCCTCCAGTGCTGGCTTGCCGGTCTGGCCAAGCCACCGCACGCCATCTTGGGCCGATACTGCCCACTGCCTGTGGGATTCGGGTAGCTGATGTTTGCCGCAAGTGTTCTGAGGAGGTCCCAGACCACTGCTTGCCGCGCTATTGCGGAAGGGGCGTGATGCGCGGCTAAATGTAGCACATCACGCTGCTGGCCATCGTACCGCCCCAGGCTCGCTGGGCAGATCGCTTTCGCAACGACGGTGAGCGCTGCGTCGCCACGCCTGGCTGAGAACCACTGGTTTTTCAGGGACCTCCAGAATACTCTCATGGACATGCCGCCCAGATGGAGTCGGTCTTTCTTTGGAACTCGAAGGCGGGGACCATGCGCACTGGAGCGTTTCAAGGACTCACCGGGCTACTGCTAGAGTCCTGGGCCTTGCTGTTGTGCGCCCTCCGCAAGCGTCTGCTTTTCGCCCCTTTCGTGGCCACGGAAGGGGGCGCCCAATCACGCGTCCACAGCCCGGCCCGCGGCGCGCAGCATGGCGCGCTTCAGCGTGGCCGGGGGCGTGGGACACCGCCCCTGTGCGGTTCGGCAGACAGCCAGCGTGCGGGTCAGGCCACCACCGCCAGCCCGTCCGCGGCCTCCCAGCCCTCCTGGTCCCTCCTTTCAGGTGCACAGCACGCCAGTCGAGGGCAGGGTCCGCCCATCACCCCTTCTACCACTGGCGTCCCATCACCTCGGACAAGTGGATGTCTTGGACAGAGTGATCCCGAGAAAGGGCTACTCCCCTCCCTTCGAGACCACCCCCCCAGCCATGCCACCTCAGATTCCACCGCATGTCAGGGGATCACTTGGTCTGCTTCTACAGAAGGGAAGTGCACGCCCTCTTCGGCCCGAGAGAGTGCCATCGAGACATGTTCCGACCCCAGAAGTAGGGCGTGGTTGCTACTCCCACTACTTTCTGGTGCCCAAAAAGGACAAGGAGGACATCGTCCTATCTTGGACCTCCGGAACGTCAATCGCTTCCTCCGGAAGAGAGAGTTCAAGATGCTCACCCTAGCTCAGGTCTTGACTGCCCTCGACCCCGGAGACTGGTTGGTAGCGTTGGACTTGCAGGACGCCTATTTCCACATCCCCGTCCTGCCGGCCACCGGCGTTACCTTCGGTTCACGGTAGGCCCGAGCATTTTCAGTTCACCGTGCTCCCCTTTGGCCTTACCAGTGCCCCTCGGGTGTTCACGAAAGTGATGGCGGTGAGTCGCAGCTCATCTGCGCCGGGCAGGGGTTTCAGTCTTCCCCTACCTCGGCGACTGGCTGCTGAAGGCGGAGCTCGTCCCAGGCAGTCGTCTCCCACCTCCAGACTACGGCCGAACTCCTGCACTCGCTGGGGTTCTCCATCAATGTGCCAAGTCGCATCTGATTCCTTCTCCACAGCTCCTTTTCATCGGAGCAGTTCTGGACACGACGCAGTTTCGGGCCTATCCTCCCGAACGGCGAGTCCGGGATATTCAGGCTATGATTCGATCTTTCAGCCTTTATCCTGGGTTTGAGTCACGGATGACCCTGAGGCTGCTGGGCCTCATGGCCTCCTGCATCCTGCTGGTCAATCATGCCAGATGGCATATGCGGGCTCTGCAGTGGGACCTGAAGTTCCAGTGGGCGCAGCACCAGGGCAACCTGTCCGATCACGTCCAGATCTCGGAGGGGACTGCAAAACAGTTGCAGTGGTGGCTCTCGAACCGGCAATGGGTCATGGGCAGATCCCTCTCCCTTCCCCAGCCAGAGCATACAGTTGTGACGGACGCGTCCCTTCTGGGATGGGGCGGTCACATGGGAGAGGCGGAGATCAGAGGCCTCTGGTCTCCGGCGGAGTCCCGGCTCCATATCAACCTTCTGGAGCTCCGGGCGATCCGACTTGCACTCAAGGCATTCCTTCCCTCTGTCAAGGGAAGGTAGTGCAGGTGTTCACAGACAACACCACCGCCATGTGGTACTGCAACAAACAAGGCGGGGTGGGGTCGTGGACCCTTTGTCCAGGAGGCTCTGCGCCTCTGGACATGGCTGGAACATCAGGGCATGTTCCTGATGGTTCAACACCTGGCAGGTTCCCTGAACGCCATGGGCGGACGAACTCAGCCGCAGGTGCATGATGGATCACGAATGGCGTCTTCACTCGGAAGTGGGCGCAGAGGACTCTTTCTACAGTGGGGAGAGCCTTGGTTAGGATCTGTTCGCCACCGAAGGGAACAGCAATGTCATCAGTTCTGCGCGTTGGAATTTCCAAGGCGGCACTCGCTCGGCGCGCACTTTGATCGCCTACGAGTGGGTTCTGCGGTCTGTTGTACGCCTTTCGCCTATGCCACTTCTACCCAGAGTGTTGAAGAAGATTCGGCGCGACCGGGCCCAAGTCATTCTTGTGGCTCCGGACTGGGCTCGAAGAGTTTGGTATCCCGAGCTACTCAATATGAGCATAGATCCCCCGATCCGTCTGCCTCTTCGGGAGGATCTTCTGTCGCAGCAGCAGGGGGCGGTCCTCCACCCGAACCTGTCCAGTCTACACCTGCTTGCGTGGAGATTGACGGCGGCAGTTGATTCCTTTCGACTTGCCTCCCGAAGTTTGTGATGTGATTCTGGCAGCCAGGCGTCCCTCCACTAAGGTGGTATACGCCTGCAGGTGGAACAAGATTTGTGGCATGGTGCACAGCAAAGGCTGTGAATCCCCTTTCTGCCCCTCTTTCTGAGGTCCTTCTGTTCCTTCTCTCTCTGGCCCAGCGTGAGGGTTCTGCCCTGGGTACCATCAAGGGTCTCTCTTTGTGCTATCTCGGCCTTCCTCAGGCTCCCTGATCAGCCCTCCCTTTTCCAAGTCCCCTGTTGTTAACAGGTTCTTAAAGAGCATTACTCACCTCTTCCCTCCTGTTCCGTTTGTGATGCCTCAGTGGGACTTGAACTTGGTTCTTACCTTTTTAATGTGCGCTCCCCTTTGAGCCTCTGCATAACTGTCCTCTTCGTCTTCTGACTCTGAAGACAGCCTTTCTGGTAGCCCATCACCTCCGCTCGGCGGAGTGAGTGAGCTCAGGCTCTATCTTACCAAACCTCCCTTTCTGTCTGTTCATCCAGACAAGGTTGTTCTTCGGACGCGTCCGTCCCTTCTTGCCAAAGGTGGTTACTGCTTTCCACATTGGGCAGACCATCCTTTGCCCACCTTCTTTCCGCCTCCGCATCCTTCCGAGAGAGAAGAGAGGCTCCACCGTCTGGACCCAAAACGTGCGCTCTCCTTCTATATCGACCGCACAAAACACTTCCGGGTGGATGACCAGCTCTTTGTTAGCTACGTGGGCGCCAAAAAGGTCGGGCGGTGCACAAGAGGACCATCTCCCGCTGGGTTACCTTGTGCATCAAGACCTGCTATTCTTTGGCCAAAGGAGCCTCCTGTTGGGCTGCGTGCCCATTCCACCAGGGCAACGGCTGCTACCACGGCCTTGGGCCGCGGTGTTCCGCTGCGGTTATCTGTCAGGCAGCTACGTGGGCCTCGCTGCACACGTTTACAAAGCATTACTGCCTTGACAGTCAGGTCCGGAGGGACGGCTTCTTTGGCCGTTCTGTCCTCCAGGACTTCCTTGTCTGATCTTTGTTCGCAGACCCACCACCGGGGTTGGTATTGCTGGGGTATCTATTCTAAGGTAAGGAGATCTGTCACTAACGTGTCTCTTTCAGATGCACAAGTTACTAGCAGTAGTAACGATATATCTGTAAGAGACAGTAGTTAGTGACAGATTCCACCACCACCATCCTCCCGTTCCTGCGGAACTGATTTCTAGGGTTAAGGACATCCCTTCCAGGGCCCTAGTATTTTTCAGACACCTGTGTCAGCTTCTTGCATGGCTCTGCGTTCCTGGCGCGGAAAGTCGAGTGTACAGAACTGGCCGTCAGCGCGCAGGGCGGCGCCTAAGTACTGCCAGCGACTGCCCTAAACCCTAAAACACTACCCCCGCATGACCCCCTACACTACCCAAATACCAATGCACTACCCTAAACTCTAAAACAATACCCCCGCACGACTCCCTACACTACCCAAAGACCACTGCACTACCCTAAACCCTAAAACACGACCTCCTACACTACACAAACACCACTGCACTACCCTAAACCCTAAAAAACTACCCCAGCACGAACCCCTACACTACCCAAACACCACTGCACTACCCTAAACCATAAAACACTACCCCCAGCAGTACCCCCTACGCTACCCAAACACCACTGCACTACCCTAAACCCTAAAACACTACCCCCAGCAGTACCCCTACACTACCCAAACACCATTGCACTACCCTAAACCCTAAAACACTACCCCCAGCAGTATCCCCTACACTACCCAAACACCACTGCACTACCCTAAACCCTAAAACCCTAAAACACTAACCCCCAGCACGACCCCCTACACTACCCAAACACCACTGTACTACCCTAAACCCTAAAACACTCCCCCAGCACGACTCCCTACACTAACCAAACACCACTGCACTACCCTAAACCCTAAATCTACCCCCAGCATGACCCCCTACACTACACAAACACCACTGCACTACCCTAAACCCTAAAACACTACCCCCAGCACGACCCTCTTCACTACCTAAACACAACTGCACAATTTGTTACAGGCGTTGCAACGCAGGCCTGTGGTGCTTACTGGAAGTACCTGGTGGGCTAGTTGGGCCCCAGGGACTCTCAGGATTCAAGGTGACCTAATCCCCCAACTTAAAACGCGCCACGGGCGCGTTTGCACAGTGGTGAAGGGAGGGGGCAGGGCCTCAGGTGACATGTGCGCAAACACGCCCTGTGGTGCGTTTTAAGTTGGGTAGTTAATTCCCTTTGAATCCTGGGGGCCAACTAGCCCACCAGGTAACTTCAGTAAGCACAACAGAGTTGCGTTGCAGAGAGGTGAAAAAAGGTGCGTGGCCTCGGAACGCCTCTCTGCAACTCAGCTCTGTGGTCCTAACTGTAGGTACCTGGGGGCTAGTTGGGCCTCAGGGACCCTCAGGATTCAAGGGGACTTAATCCTGCAACTTAAAATGCGCCACGGGCGCGTTTGCACACATGTCACCTCAGGACCCCCTCTCTTCACCACTGTGCAAGCGCGTACTGGCTCTGGTTAGTCAGAGTCAGTTACCACCAGTACCCGTCTGAAAAAGTTGTGGGCACAGGATGATTTTGCAACAAGGCCTCTTTCTGCTCCTCTGTTGGTTCTTTCTGCACATCTTTTGCTTCTTTCTGTGTGTTTTTTCTTCTTTCTTCACATGTCCTACCTCTGTTGGCATAGTTAGAAACTAGCATTTAAAAAACCTTTGAAATTCACTTAAAAATCATAGGTTTCAGGCACGTTATAGTTAGAAATTAGCATTTAAAAAACCTTTGAAATTCACTGAAAAAACCATAGGTTTCAGGCACGTTATAGTTAGAAATTAGCATTTAAAAAACCTTTGAAATTCACTGAAAAAAACCATAGGTTTCAGGCACGTTATAGTTAGAAATTAGCATTTAAAAAACCTTTGAAATTCACTGAAAAAACCATAGGTTTCAGACACATTATAGTTAGAAATTAGCATTTAAAAACCTTTGAAATTCACTGAAAAAACCATAGGTTTTAGGGACAGTTATAGTTAGTTGGACATTGCACTCGTACAAAACCCGTGAAATTCCCCTGTTATAGTTAGTTCAGCTAACTATAACTTCGCGCCCCCGCAATGTACTGCTGATGACGTCACATATTACATCACTCATGACATGGTCAGTGACATCACTGATGACATCACTGATGACATCTCAAATGACATCCCTGATGACATCATCCATGTGATAATTTCATGCATCTTCTCACACCCTAATATAACTTTTGATACACCCACTCTAAATTACAGACTGCCATTCTCAAAACCATAGACACTCCAACACCAAAAACTACATACCCACTCACTGATTCTTAGGTCTACACACACATCCACTCACTCACCTGTACAGTCACTCATACTTACAGTCACTCAGTACAGGACTATCATATGCACTCATACACCTATATAAACACTCACACACCGCCACTCATCCATAGAGGTACTCACACACCTAGTCAGTCATGCAAAAAATTAATCACACACCCATTTACTCACCTATACAGTTATACACACACCAGCTCACTTACTCATACAAATACTAGCACATTCTTACGCTCTTATACAATAACTGATACAAACACACACGCATCCATACAGCCACTCTCACAATAACACACTCTCACTTATAGCCATTTAAATACTCTAACACACATATATACTGCCTTTTACATATGTAGTTACTCGCACATGTACCACTGAGATATACATTCACTCACTAACACACCCATACACACACTCACCCACCCAAGCAGTCCATCACAGATGCACTCTTGAAATCATGCACCCAGTGAATCACCCACTCACACATCTATGTATAGAGTCACACACACCCCACCCACACAAACACTCAGGCAGCCATACAGATACTCAGAGAACCAATCAATAACCCATATAGACACTCATGTAGCTATTCGCAAATCCATGCATCCACTTACACACCAACAAACAGACGGATACAGACATTCACACAGTTTAGTCACTAACCCATGCATTCAGTAAGATACGTTTAATCACTCACTTGTAGAGTCAGTCACTCACGTACTAAATCATCCATTCAGACACTTATACACCCACTCATTCTTCAATACGCCTTTCCCTATATATATTAAACATATTTAAACTTTACAGAAACACAGTCACTGGATGATGTCATCAGTGATGTCATTTGAGATGTCATCAGTGATGTCATCAGTGATGTCACTGACCATGTCATGAGTGATGTAATATGTGACGTCATCAGCAGTGCATTGCGGGCGCGAGTTATAGTTAGCTGAACTAACTATAACAGGGGAATTTCAACGGGTTTTGTACGAGTGCAATGTCCAACTAACTATAACTGTCCCTAAAACCTATGGTTTTTTCAGTGAATATATATATATATATATATATATATATATATATACATATATGGCACCAGCAGTCCAAGAACAACGCTGCGCACTCAGGCTCCTTGATAATTTTCAAAAATGTATATCTCCATGCCACTCGAAAAAAGAAAGAAAACTGACAAACGCGTTTCAGCCACCAATGTCAGTGGTGGCCCGCAACATCGGGCCTTTTAACAACAATTAATTTCATTGGATAACACTAGTCATTGAAATAATAAAAGGACCGAAATAAGGTAATGCATTCAGAAACAAATGTCGGCCATCTTAGACTGCCTCAAAATTGCCTTATTTCTATTTACAAATGGAAATATCCTTTAATCATGCATGGACCAACACATTCCTGTGCACAAAATACAGACATTATTTCATTAGAAGCAAAATACGCAACATAATCATGTTTTGCCTCACATGAGTGTCGATTTTCGGCACACGAATATAATCAATGTTATCAATTAAATAGCAATATTTCATTGATATGATATGTTATATTTTTCAAATCTATGCATAAATTTCATCCTTCTACTGGAAAGAGGAGGAGACAGAGTCAAGCCCCTTAGACAGTTAGAGGCGAGATATATTGTTGATCTGAGAACCCGCACACCCTGGGGCCTTAATAGTAAAGAAGAATTATGGTCCTTCATTGGCTGAGAAACCACTCCACCACACGTTTTTTCAATCAAAATACATCATGAGTGACATTCAAGATAATGAAATAGCCCATTCAGGGCATGATGAGTTTTTGGACCTAACACATATAAGTGAAAGTATGGCACATGAAGTAGTATTTACTGAGGATATGTATATATGGAGTTTTTAGAATAACTGAAAAAATCTCCTATACTGATATTTTCAGGCCCATTCAGGGCAATATTTAATGAAATGTATGCATAGCATAGATATGAAAAATATGACATATATCAATGAAATATTGCTATTAAATTGATAACATTGATTATAATTTGTGTGCCGAAAATCGACACTAATGTGAGGCAACACATGATTATGTTGTGTACTTTGCTTCTAATGAAATAATGTCTGTATTTTGTGCACAGGAATGTGTTGGTCCATGCATGATTGAAGGATATTTCCATTCGTAAATAGAAATAAGGCGATTTTGAGGCAGTCTAAGATGGCCGACATTTGTTTCTGAATGCATTACCTTATTTCGGTCCTTTTATTATTTCAATGACTAGTGTTATCCAATGAAATTAATTGTTGTTAAAAGGCCCGATGTTGCGGGCCACCACTGACATTGACGAAAGCCAGGTGGCTGAAACGCGTTTGGCAGTTTTCTTTATTTTTTCGAGTGGCATGGAAAAATACAATTTTTAAAATTATCAAGGAGCCTGAGTGCGCAGCGTTGTTCTTGGACTGCTGGTGCCATTTGTTTCACTGGACCGCCCCCGTGAGCTGCGACACCTGCTGTGTCGAGAGCGGCAACCTTTTTGGCGGTATACGTGTTTGGAGGATATATATATATATATATATATATATATATATGAATAATTATCCCCCAACCAGCATTTGCAAAGTGGTGGAGAAAGGGGGCGTGGCCTCCAACGACCTCTCAGCAATCCTGCTGTTTGGGACTTACTGGAGGTAACAGGAGGGCTTGTTGGCCCCCAAGGACCCTCAGCAGCCAAGGGGAATTCATCCCCCAACTAGTAATGCACCAGGAGGCGCGTTTACAGAGTGGTGGTTAAAGGGGGTGGGGCCTCCTATGAGTTGCCGGACCGTTTTTTTTAAATTTAATTTTTGGGAAAGGGGCCACGTGGCCCCCCTTCTCTGGCCGATTTGAGCCCCGGGGACCCCATCCCCCAGGGCCAGGCCTCTATTATGGGTGCCCTGGACCCACCCAGGGCACCCACTCTGTTGGGGACCGTGGGGGGAGCCTCAAGGCCCACGCGGTCCCTGCCGGCTCTCCGCCTCCTGCGGAAGTCACCATTGCTTTCACAACGAGGGAGCTGCTGAACATGCAGCTCCCTTTCTGTGAAAACAATTCTGCTACGCTTTTAGTAAACAAGAGCATTGTCAATGCTCTCGCTTGCTGAAAGCGGAGCACAGTTTGCTATGGCTTTGCGGGAGTGGTAAAGCTCTCGCCAAGCCATAGCCAACACTTGGGAGCGGGCACCCCGGGACATAGCAGGAGCCGGCCCTGGGGGTGGCGGACCCCAGGGCCATGCATGGCTCCATGAGGGGGCCTATGCGCCCCCCTCTTTTCTTCTTCTATTGCCTGCCCCGGGGAGGTGGTGGTCTCCGGGCTAGGAATGGCCTGGGAGGACGGGGGTGTGGCCCCCTTAACATTAAAAAAAAAGCAAATTGGCCCCAGAGAGGTGGTGGTGGTCCCTAGGGCTTGAGGGGTCCCTTAGGGCCCCTATTACAAAATTAACAGCCCCAGGGAAGTGGTGGTTCCCGGGGCATTGGGGGTCCAGGAGGCCCCCTGATTTCTTCTGCATTAAAACCAGGGAGGTGGCGGTCCCTGGGGCTGCGGGGAGGCCATGTGGCCCCGCACATAACTTATAAGTATTACCCACCGTAGGTGGTGGTCCCTGTGGTTTTATTTAATAAACCCTAGGAGGGAGGCCCCATGCGCCCCTCCTTTATTTTTTACATGCTTTCAGATTTGTCCCACCCGGGGGCTTCCTCATAAATATGCATGGGAGACCGCGCGTCTTTTTTTTCAATTTTGCTGCGGATACACCCATGAATTTGCAGCAACATTGAATCTTAAAAAATGCTTTTAACCTCCGGTGGGGTCCTTGTGGGACTCCTCCGCCATATCTGGGAGGTCAGGGTATTCCTACCCTGCCCCCTTTTCTTTATATTTTACATTTTTGTGAAGTGTTGGCTGCCAATCAAGTTTAAGCACAGGGACTGTGGATCCTTGAGTCCAATTCAAGGATCCACGTCCCAAGATAACTATATTTTTTACCTTAAATATCTCTAAAACTACTGAACGGATTTACAGCAAGTTACAAAAAGCACGCTTTGTGGACCAACATCTAGCTTTCTGCAAATTTGGGGTAATTCCGCTCAGCGGTTTGGGCTGTAGTCGTGTCCAAAATCCCTATGGGAAAATGCATTGAGAAAACTCGTATTGGGACCCCCCCCCCTATTTTCTCAGCCCCGCTTGACTGATCACCCCAAAACTCTAAACACACCAGCTAAACTGACTAAAGTAAAAGTTTCGAAAATTTAATGAAGATTCATAAAGCGACGCCAAAGTTATTGGCAAAATAGAAAATGCTCTTCCTTATGGGAACTAGGTCCAGAAGTAGGTTTAATAAATATATATATATATATATATATATATTCACTGAAAAAAACCATAGGTTTCAGGGACGTTATAGTTAGTTGGACATTTCACTCGTACAAAACCATAGAAATTCCCCTGTTATAGTTAGTTCAGCTAACTATAACTCGCGCCCCGCAATGCACTGCTGATGACGTCACATATTACATCATTCATGACATGGTCAGTGACATCACTGATGACATCTCAAATGACATCACTGATGACATCATCCACGTGAAAATCTGATGCACCTCCTCACACTCTAATATAACCTTTGATACACCCACTGTAAAATACAGACTACCATTTTCGAAACCATCGACACACCAATACCAGTTACTACATACGCACACACTGATTCCTAGGTCTACACACACATCCACTCATTCACCCATACAATCACTCACCCATACAGTCACTCATCAATACAACACTATCATATGCACTCATACACCTATACAGACACTCACACACCGCCACTCATCCATGGAGTTACTCACACACCTAGTCAGTCATGCAAAGAATCAATCACACTCCCATTTCCTCACCTATACAGTTATACACACACCACCTCACTTATTCAAACATATACTAACACATACTTACTCTCTTATACAATCACTGATACAAGTACACACTCATCCATACAGCCACTCTCACAGTCACTGACTCTCACGTATAGTCATTTATATACTCCAAGTCTCACATACACTGCCTTTTACATATGTATTTACTTGGACATGTGCCACTGAGACATCCAATCTCTCACCAACACACCCATACACACACTCACCCGCCCATACAGCTGTTTCCACATGTACTCTTGAACCCATACACCCAGTGAATCAACCACTCACACATCTATGCACAGAGTCACACACCTCCCACCCACCCACACACACACTCAGTCTCCCATACAAATACTCAGGCAACCAATCAATAACCCATATAGACACTCATGTAGCTACTGACCAACACATGCAGCAGCTTACACAACAACAGACATACTGATACACACATTCAGACAGTTTAGTCACTAACCCATGCATTCAGTTAGACACATTTAATCACTCACTTATACAGTCAGTCACGCACATACTAAATCCTCCATCCAGACACTTATACACCCACTCATTCTTCAATACACCTTGGCATATATATAAAACATATTTAAACTTTAGAGAAACACACAGTCACTGGATGATGTCATCAGTGATGTCATTTGAGATGTCATCAGTGATGTGATCAGTGATGTCACTGACCATGTCATGAATGATGTAATATGTGACGTCATCAGCAGTGCATTGCGGGGGCGCGAGTTATAGTTAGCTGAACTAACTGTAACGGGGGAATTTCTATGGTTTTGTACGAGTGAAATGTCCAACTAACTATAACGTCCCTGAAACCTATGGTTTTTTCAGTGAATTTCTAAGATTTTTAAATGCTAATTTCTAACTATAACCTGCCTGAAACCTATGGTTTTTCAGTGAATTTCAATGGTTTTTAAATGCTAATTTCTAACTATAACGTGCCTGAAACCTATGGTTTTTCAGTGAATTTCAATGGTTTTTTAAATGCTAATTTCTAACTATGCCTACAAAGTTAGGACATGTGAAGAAAGAGGAAGAAAAGCGCAGCAAGAAGCAAGACAAATGCAGAAAGAGGCAACAGAAGTACAGAAAGACGAAGAAAAGTGCAGGAAGAAGCAAGAGATGTGCAGAAAGTACCAACAGAAGAGCAGAAAGTCCTCTTGTGCCCCCAACTTTTTAGTGACGGGTACTGGTGGTAACTGACTCTGAAACCAGGACCGGAGCCAGTGCTATGCTAAAAGACACTTAGAATACAGTGAAAACACCTACATACACTAGGGAACACTATGCGTTGGGGTACCCCTGTAATGAGCATGACCTCCTCTGTATTTGCCATGAGTTAGTGCCTGGGTCATTGCATGAGTACATGGGTAGTGACTGGATGATTAGAGTGCTGCTAGGACAGTGCATGGTGATTTTATAACTGCTTGGGTTTTGGCGGAGTGATTGGATAAGTACATGATGCTGGATGGGTGATTGGAGGAGTGCATGGGTAGTGACAGAGGGATTTTTGAAGTGCATGGGTACAACCTGGGTAATTGGAGGAGTGAATCAGTACTGTGTAGGTGGTTAGAGGTCTGCATGGGTAGTGCACAGGGAATTGTAGCAGTGCATGTGTTAGTGCCTGGGTCACTCCATGAGTACATGGGTACTGACTGGAAGATTAGAGTACTGCAAGGAGAGTGCATGGTGAATTTATAAGTGCCTGGGTTTTGGCGGAGTGATTGGATAAGTACATGGTGCTCGCTGGGTGATTGGAGGAGTGCATGGGTAGTGACAGGGCAATGGCTGGACTGCATGGGTACTGCTCAGGGTATTGTAGGAGTGCATGAGTTAGTGTATGGGTCATTGCATGAGTGCATGGGTAGTGACTGGATGATTAGAGTGCTGCAAGGAGAGTGCATGGTGAATTTATAAGTGCTTGGGTGTAGGTGGAGTGATTGCATAAGTACACACATGTCACATCAGGCCCCGCCCCCTCCCTTCACCACTGTGCAAACGCGCCCCTGGCAGGTTTTAATTTGGGGATTAATTCCCCTTGAATCCTGAGGGTCCCTGGGAGCCAACTAGCCCACCATGTACCTCCAGTAGCGCCACAGAGCTGCGTTGCAGAGAGGTGGTCCGAGGTCATGCCCCTTTTACACCTCTCTGCAACGCAACTCTGTGGCGCTTACTGGACGTACCTGGTGGGCTAGTTGGCCCCCAGGGACCCTCAGGATTCAAGGGGAATTAATTCCCCAACTTAAAACGCGCCACAGGGCGCGTTTGCACACTTGTCACATCAGGCCATGCCCCCTCCCTGCACCACTGTGCAAACGCACCCCCTTAATCCCTCAATTTACAATGTGCCAGGGGGTGCATTTGCACACTTGGTATGTCAGGCCCGCCTCCTCCGTGCACCACTGTGCAAATGCGCCCCATGGCGCGTTGTAAATTGGGGGATTAATTCCCCTTGAGTCCTGAGGGTCCCTGGGGGCCAACTAGCCCACCAGGTACCTCCAGTAAGCGCCACAGAGCTGCGTTGCAGAGAGGTGTAAAAAGGGGCATGGCCTCTGAACACCTCTCTGCAACGCAGCTCCCTGGCGCATACTGGAGGTACCTGGTGGGCTAGTTGGCCCCCAGGGACCCTCAGTATTCAAATTAATTCCCCCACCTACAATGCGCCAGGGGGTGCGTTTGCTGAGTGCTGCAATTAGGGGGCGGGGCCTCCGCAGCGATGCCGGCTTTTTTATTTATTTATTTTTTTATCAAGGGGGGCTGTGTGGCCCCCCTCCTTTTAAATTATTTGGGGCCCTGGGGACCCCATCCCCCAGGGCCTGCTTTTTTTTTTTTTTTTTTTTTTAAACGGGAAGGGGGCCGCGCGGCTTCCTCCCAAGGCCAGTTTTGGCCCCGGGGACCCCATCCCCCGGGGCATGGGCACATTTAAAAAAAAATCTTTTTAAAGGAGGGGGGCTGCGTAGCCCCCCTCCTTCGGCCTCAAGTGGCCCCGGGGACCCATCCCCCGGGGCTGTGTCTTTAAAAAAAAAAAAAAAATTAAATCATTGATGGAGGGGGGCCGCGTGGCCCCCCTCCTAGGCCACTCATGGCCCCAGGGACCCCATCCCCTGGGGCCTGGCCTCTTCATTGGGGACCGTGGGGGGAGCCCCAATTACCCCACGGTCCCGCCGGCTCCCCGCCTCCTGCGGGAGCCGGCATTGCTTTTCCACACGGGGAGCTGCTAACATGCAGCTCCCTTGTGGAAAAGCAATCTGCTTTGGATTTTGTAGCGAGAGCAGGAAACCTGCTCGCTACAAAATCCAAACCACAGTTTGCTATGACAGGGCGGGAGCCGCACGGCTCCCGCCCTGCCATAGCAAACAGCAGTGTCCCGGGGTGGGCACCCTGGGACACTGCAGGAGCCGGCCCTGGGGGTGGCGGTCCCCAGGGCCATAAAGGGCTCCAGGAGGGGGGCCACGCGGCCCCCCTCCCATCGTGTGCACAGCCCCGGGGAGGTGGTGGTCCCCGGGGCTTGGGGGTCCGTAACGGACCCCCACATTTGCATGTTAGTGCCCCGGGGAGGTGGTGGTCCCCGGGGCGTGTGGGGGGGCTCGAGCCCCCCACACAGGTTTCTTCATTTCTGTTAAAATCCCCGGGGGTGGCGGTCCCCGGGGCAGCGGGGGGGGGCTGTGTGCCCCTGCAAATAATTAATAAAAGCCCCGGGGTGGCGGTCCCCAGGGCTTGGGGGGCCTTGGAGGCCCCCCACACATTTAAAAATTAGCCCCGGGGGTGGCGGTCTCCGGGGCTGCGGGGGGCTGCGTGCCCCCCGCAACTCATAAATCAAGCCCCGGGGAGGTGGCGGTCCCCGGGGCAGTGTGGGGGGGATTGGGCCCCCCCACACATTTTTTTCAGTGCCCCCAGGACCTGGCCCACCCAGAGGCTTCAATACAACGAAGCGCGGAGACCGCGCTTCGTTTTTTTTTTATTTTCTCGGCCGGATTCGCGACCCCAGCGCGAATTCGGCCGATTTCTTTTTTTTTAAATGCTTTTTTGGGCCCTGGGGGTCCTTGTGGCCTAGGGGGTCAGGGTGTTTCTACCCTGCCCCCTTTTCTTGTTTTTCGTGTTTGTTTCACTGTTTTCTTGTGACTCGGTTCTACCGAGTCACAAGATGGCTGCCAACACTTCCTGGTTTGGAGTGTTGACAGCCAATTAGAATAAAGCTCGTGGTCGGGAGGGTCCGCGGATCCTCCGTGCCTCTAGATATCGATATTTTTATTTTTGAATTTCTCAGCAACTACTGAACGGATTTACCCCATGTTTAAAAAGGTCGCTTTCTGAGCCAAGCAGTACCTTTTGCCAAATTTGGTGTAATTCCGTTCAGCAGTTCGGGCCGTAGCCTTGGCTAAAGTTTCCTATGGGAAATTGATTTTTTGACTCTTATTTTTTGAATTTCTCAGCAACTACTGAACGGATTTACACCATTTAAAAAAAAGGTCGCTTTCTGAACCAAGCGCTACCTTTTTGCAAAATTTCATGTAATTCCGTTCAGCAGTTCGGGCTGTAGCCCTGGCTAAAATTTCCTATGGAAATTAACATGGAGAAAACACTTTTTGGGACCCCCCTTTTTTCTCAGCCCCCACTTGACAAATCACCCCCAAACTTTCAGGATAGGAGCCGACCTGGATGAAACATTTTTTGGGAGAATTTCGCGAAGATTCGTCAAACGGTGCCAAAGTTATTGGCAAAACAAAAAACGCATTTCCTATGGAAACTAGGTTCTAACTATAACTACCTACTGGCGACCGCCAGTAGGTAATATACACATATATATATATATATATACACATATATATCTTTATACATATATATATACATACATAAATCAATCAATCAGGGGTTTGTAAAGCCCAGCTACTCACCCGCGAGGGTCTCAAGGTGCTGAGGGGGGGCTGCTGATCCGTCTGGGTGTAGAGGTTTAGTCGAAGAGCCAGGTCTTGAGGTCCTTCCTGAACTGTGTCAATGATGTGGATTGCCTGAGGTGGAGGGGCAAGGTGCTCCAGGTCTTGGCGATGATGTAGAAGAAGGATCTTCCTCCGGTTCTGGTCTTGTGGATCCGTGGGACGGAGGCCAGGGTGAGTTGGGTGGAGCTGAGTTGTCTGGTGGGTGTGTGGAAGGCGAGGCAGTGGTTCAGATATTCTTGTAGACATGTGTAAGGAGCTTGAAAGAGATTCTCTTGTTGATAGGAAGCCAGTGGAGGTGTCAGAGGTGTTGTGTCATGTGGCTATGGCGGGGGTGTCAAGGACCAGTCTGGCTGCAGCTTTTGGACGATTGTAGTTTCCTGAGCTGTTTCTGGGTGATGCCAGTGTAGAGTGCATTGCCGTTGTCCAGTCTACTGGTGATGAGTGTGTGGATGACCGTCTTTCTGGATTCTGTGGGGAGCCATCTGAAAGTATTTTGAAGTAGGTGGAGCCTGTGGAAACAGGATGAGGATACTGCGTTGATTTGGCGGTTCGCTGAGAGCGAGGAGTCCAGTATGATGCCAAGGTTATGTGCGTGGTCCGTAGGGGTGGGAGCTGTTCCTAGTGCAATGGGCCACCAGGAGTCGTCCCAGGCTGAGGGGGTGGGTCCCAGGATGAGTACTTTGGTTTTGTCCGAGTTGAACTTGAGGCAGCTATCTTGCATCCAGGTAGCAACTGCCTTCATTCCATTGTGAAAGTTGATTCTGGCGGTTGTGGGTTCGTTGGTGAGAAAGATGATCAGCTGGGTGCCGGCGGCGTAGGAGACGGTGTTGAGTCCATGGCTTCTGACTTTGGCTGCGAGGGGAGCCATGTAGATGTTAAAGAGGGTGGGGCTCAGGGAGGAGCCCTGGGGCACTCCGCAGCTGATCTCTGTAGGTTCTGAGAGGAACGGGGGTAGTCTGAGTTGCTGTGTTCAGCCAGTCAGGAAGGAGTGGATCCAGTCCATTGCCTTGTCGCGGATGCCGGCGTTGGGGCATCTCGTGATCAGGGTGCAGTGGGAGACGGTGTTGAAGGCGGCCGAGAGGTCCAGTAGGATGAGGGCTGTGGTTTCTCCCCGGTCGAGGAGGAAGCAGATGTCATCGTGGCAGTGAGGAGTGCAGTCTCGGTGCTGTGGTTGCTTCAGAAGCCCGATTGGGAGGTGTCCAGGACGTGGTTCTCTTCAATGAACTCCAAGAGTTGGGTGTTGATGGCCTTCTCGATGACCTTGGCTGGGAAGTGGAGGAAGGAGATGGGTCTGAAGTTCTTGAGGTCTGTCGGGTCGGTGGACGGTTTATTCAGCCGGGGGTTGATCTCGCCATGTTTCCAGTCATCTGGGAAGTTGGCGGTTTAGATGGAGCAGATGATGGTGCGGCGAAGCCAGGGGACGAGGGAGGCAACTGCTCTGTGGAAGATGTGGTATGGGCAGGGATCTGATGGGGCTCCTGAGTGGATGCTCTTCATGGTCTTGAGTGTGTCATCTGCGGTGAGGGGAGTCCAGTTGAGCATGATCTGTTGGGGTGCGGCGTGGTTGCGTGTGATAGTGGTGGGCGTGGTGACGGGGAGTTGGGTGTTGAAGCCATCATAGATCTGCCTGATCTTCTGGTGGAAGAAGGTGTTGAGTTTGTTGCAGAGGTCTTGGGAGGGTCAGACGTCTGTGGTCTTGCTGTTGGGCCTGGTGAACTTCTTGACGATGGCGAAGAGTTCTTTGTTGCTGTGTGGGTTGGCATTTATTCTGTCTTGGAAGGCCGTTTTCTTTGTGGTTTTGAGGAGAAGGTGGTGTGCGTTGACTGCGGATTTGAAGGTTGAGTGGGTTTCCGGGTTTTGCTGTTCCTCCATCTCTTCTCGAGTGGTCGGCAGGAGCGTCTGGACTCGTAGAGGGCGGGAATGAACCAGCTGGCTTTCTTGGAGTGTTGCTTGCCTGGTGTCTTCTCGAGGGGTGCCAGAGTGTTGGTGAAGTTGGAAATCCATCAGTGAAGGTTGCGAGCTGCAGTGTTTTTTTGTTTTTTTTAAACATTTTTATTGGCATTTCGTTATTTCGCTGAATACACATGTCATTCAAAACCATAAAATAGAATGAACACAGTACACATTGATATCGCATCGTCTGGTATACAGTTGTATCAGCAATCTTTAACAACATAAATCATATTTATCTGGTTAACCTAGTGATTAGGAGGGACGTGTGTGTTTGTCTCGTGAGTGCTAGAAACATTGTCTACTAGATGTACTGCGGTCTCAAATTGATTCTGCGTTGCTGGTGTTGGGATACACCGCCTATTGTGTTTCTTGTTTTTCCATATATTCCGTTTTTTCACTGTTTTTAGTAAAGAACGTAACTCTTCAACAGGGGCAGCTGTAACTGGGGTTCACTGTATATGACATGTCACGTTATGACTGGGTCAGAGACTGATTTGTCCATTTTGATTTTTAGGCAGTACGGATCATGAGGCGAGGCGGGGTGGCCTACCCAGGGTGTGCTGGTTGCACTGCGTGCTCGTATTGGAACCACGCCCTGTTGCATGCCGACCTAAGGGGGGAGGGGAGGAGGAAGGGGGGTAAGGGTTGTGCTAGACTGACTCCTGACGAGGCTCTGCCACAGGAGCCGGGTGTTTTGTGCCTGCGATTCGTCTAGTGCCTCCTGCCGGAAGGAGTGATGCAACAACGCCCATTGCATGGAAATGTGACGTTTGCGCAAACCTTTAATTTCTTCTTCTCGTAACGTCTCCTCCTCTGCCACCCCCCACTTGCCCACCACCCCCCTCTAGGCTGCCAACGGTGGCCCACCCGGCGCCCTCCAATGCATTGTGTAATGACCTGTGTGTCATCACGTTCTGTATACCTCACTCAGAATGGGTTTGTACATTCTAGAGCCTTCATCGTGTTTGAGTGTAATCAGAACTCCCACTGGTCAGTTCCTGCTGGCGCTGTGTGGATAGGACGTTATCACTGAAGATACTTGATATTCCTTCAATAAATCATCTCCTTTCAACCTCATCCAGTGTACCCGCTTTATTACACTGGCGACGAGGATGGGATGGACCCACTACATTCAACTATGCTGCCCTGCTTCTACAAGCCTCTACAGACGTCCTAACACACTACGGTATTCAGCCAACTTCAAGACCACTCTTCAAATTAACAAGGTACTTTTAGCGTTTTTTACGTACTGTGCGCTCTTTCTCAAGCTAAATTAGTGGTCTCTTTGCTGTTTACCCCTTATACGCGCCCCGCACCATCTGCGACCTCGCCGAACAAACGGAAAGCACCCTGCTTTAATTTGAAATGCTACGGGATCAGCTGCTTGGTCAATGGGATTATGTTGGCACTTTCTACTTCTCATGCGCATTTTGATTGCTAAAACTTTTCACCTTACTTGTTACCGTTATTTAATGCGCAGCCCTCGCGCCATCTGTGTCTTGCGCTGATCTCCCGGCCCTGGCCATCATTTCAAGCCTCATCCAATCACAGCGCATCCTCCACTAGACACGTGACTTCACCTTCTGCCTAGCAACTTATGACGCAACGCTCTTCCAGTCTCTTTCCTCTTTGTAACGTGTTGCCTACCAACCTAGGACGCTACAGGTTGTGTGGACGGAGACAACGCTTCTTCCTGAACTCTTCATCTTGCCTGCAGCTTGCACGTGACTTCATCTTCTGCCCAGCAACATATGACGCGACGCTCTGCGAGTCTCTTTCTGCTTTGTAAAGTGTTGCCTAGCAACCTACGACGCTACAGGTTGCGTGGACAGAGACAGCGCTTCTTCCTGATTTCTCCGTCTTGCCTGCAGCTTGTAATTCTTCGCTGACAGGCACAGCTTAATTTACCGCCTACTCCCCGCTTCGCTGGTAGGCACAGCTGTTGGTTTCAATAGTTCAAGTCCTTTTGTTAAGGCCCGCTTTTGCTGACGGGCACAGCCTGCTTCCTTTACCTCTCGCTGGCAGGCACAGCTTAACATTCTGCCTCCACAGAAGTTCGTTAGTAGGCACAACTGTTTCCTTCTACAAAAGTAATATTTATAAGCTTTGCATTTATTCTAACCACCCTGCTTACGCTGACAGGTACAGCTTTTCTTAATTTCCCGAAGGTCTACATTACCCAGCCTGCTTTCTATTTTTCTCGCTGGCAGGCACAGCTTGACATTTTATCTGCTTGCTCTTCAAATTGGTAGGCACGGCTGTTTATTGTGTATTATTATATTATCTACTTTGCCTCCATTTCAGTTCTATTTTGTGGTCGATTTGCCTGCTACGCTGACAAGCACAGCTCAATTTCATTCAATTTTTTTTTTTTTTTATGACCACCAGTTGTCTTTTCCTCTCTTACTACTGTGATAAGCACACTTCCCATTGGAGTGCTTTCACTACCTTCTTCGGTGACAAGCACACCTCTAAAGATGCAAAACGTCACTCCACCACCTTTCTTCTTGTCTAATCCAGGTGAACCCTCCGTTCGCTGGTCAAAATGGAAGAAAGTTTTTCTCAATTACGCTAGAGTGTGCGGAGTATCACTTAGTGCCGAGAGGAAGTCGGCCTTACTTTTACACTGTCTGGGTACTGAAGGACAAGAAGTTTTCGAACATTTACCAGACCTCAACGACACTGAAACCGACAGTCTCAACAAATTCGAAATATGTCTTAAAAAACTAGATAAACACTACCTTCCCAAAGTCAGCACCATCTTAGAACGGTACCATTTTGGGAAGCGTGTACAACAACCTAAAGAGTCCGTTGAGATGTATGTGACTCATTTGTGCAAATTAGCTTCTACTTGCAAATTTGAAGGTGCACTTGAGGAACGCATTCGAGACCAATTTATGTTAGGTTGCTCTGTAGAAAAAGTGAAAGATGAACTGTGGCAAAAAGATGATCCGCAGCTTGATGAAGTTATCTTGATTGCCAAACGTATTGAACACTCCCTCGCTTGTGTACAAGTGATTAAGAAAGAAAATGGCTCTTCTAATACAACTAATGACAAGGTACATGTTGTTTCCAAGATTAAGACGTTCAAACAAATAGAAACTCAACCTTCAAATTTTAAAAGACCTTCTCTGGTAAATGCTATCGTTGTGACATGGTTGGTCATCTGGCAAATGACAAGTCGTGTCCTGCTCTAAATTCAAAGTGTCTTAACTGTGGGAAGGGTGGACACATAGCGAAAGCCTGCAGAGTGTCAAAGTTTAAAAAGAACAAGCAGGTGAAGGAAGTTTGGGTTCGAGATGAATCAGACTCTGATCCTGACGATTTATATTGTGGTGAAGTCTCGACTCAAGTCTGTCAGAATAAGTGCAAAAATCCAATTGACAGTGTTCTAATAAACAGTCATCCAGTCAAGATGCTCTTTGACTCCGGAGCCAAAATCACTTTAGTTCCTAAGTGTTTTTATGACTCATCTCTTTTGGGCAAAGTGAAAGTGTTCAAGCCTGACATTAAGCCTCTTGCGTATGGTGGCCAACCCATCAAGTTGTTCGGCTACTTTGAGGGCGACATTGAGTACAAGAATAGACTAACTGCTGGGAAAATCTACATCACCTCAAAAGTGGACAGCATAATAAGTTCGATTCACCAAGCTGATCTCGGCGTTATGCTAGTTCCTGGTGGAGATCCATGTATAGTCTTGAAGGAGGATTTACCTCCGTCACTTCCAGGTTCTGCTGGTTCACCTGAGCCTGCCAAGGTTGATCAAGTGAACGAACTACGCTCTGAGTTCGCACAAGTATTCAGTGAAAAGTTGGGGTGTTTGTCTGACTATACACATAAAATTATTCTGAAACCAGATGCTGTCCCTGTCTCATGCAAAGTACGTAGTGTACCGTTAGCCCTAAAGGAGTCCATGCAGAAAGAACTACAGAAGTTGTTAAAAGAAGGAATCATCGTTGAAATCGAGGCAAGTGACTGGTTAGCCCCTGTAGTACTCGCTCGCAAAGCCTCTGGCGAGGTGAGACTATGTGTGGACTTGCGCACGCTTAATTGCGCGCTTACAGCCGACAAGTACCCTCTTCCTAATATTGCAGAGAGGCGTTTGGCACATATAAATGTACTAGGCTTCCTTTCAGACTAAATTCCGCAGCCTCTGTCTTCCAGAGAGCTATGGAAGACGTCCTGCATGGATTACCGGGAGTCAAGATTTACCAGGACGATGTACTGGTTCACGGTCCTTCACAGAAATTACATGATGAGAGACTCAAGGCAGTCCTGGAACGATTTAAATCGCGTGGCTTGACTCTACGTGAGAATAAATGTAAATTTAACCTCGCTGAGATTGACTATTTGGGGCATAAGTTGTCTAAGGAGGGTGTGAAGCCTAAAGACAATTTAGTAAAGACCATAGAGAACCTTCCAGTGCCTCAGTCCAGGGACGAGTTAGTCACCTTTCTCGGCATGGCTGAATATTATAATAAATTTGTCCCGCAATTCGCTTCCCGTACTTTCACTCTGAGGACTCTTCTTAAGAAAGGTGTGAGATTTTTCTGGTCACAACAGTGCCAAACAGAATTCGACGATGTAAAAGCAGCTTTAAGTAAGGCGCCCTCTCTCCAGAGCTTTGACGCTTCTGCACATTCCATTCTTATCGCCGATGCCAGCTCAAAAGGACTCTGTGCTGTTCTTAAACAGGTGAAAGATGGACACGAGATTACTATCATGTTCTTGTCACGAGCTCTGGTGGGATCCGAAATGCAATACTCTGTCATAGAGAAAGAGACTCTTTGTATCTTTTGGGCAATTAAGAAACTAAAGAAATTCCTCTGGGGAAGTTCCTTTGCTGTGCACTCTGACCATAAGCCCTTGAAGGACCTGTTCACTAAAAAGAGTCTTGATGCTGTATCCTCAAGGATAGCGAGGTGGATTGTCGCACTCCAAGACTATGATTTTATTGTACACCACATACCTGGGGCACAGAACAAGGTTTCGGATGGCCTCTCCCGCCTTGTTTTGAACAGTCCCAATCAAACTGTTGAAGTCTCAGGAGAATCGTGGGAGGATGACAATTATATGGTGTGCGAGGTCATGGCTGGCGTTTTGAGTGAAAGAGAGTGGAAGTCTTCCATGGAGAGTGATCCTACGATTTTCGAAGTGTGCAAATTGGTGTCTGAAGGTTGGGGGGTTATCTGTCTCCTCTAGTTTACTTTGGAGGGCTACCAGGCTTGTTGCACCCCTTCCTGTTAGGCAAAAAATTGTGCAACAAGCTCACCAAGGGCATCAGGGTATTTCTAAGACGAAAGAAAGAATCTGTTTACACTTCTGGTGGCCCGGAATTGATCTCATGGTCGAGCGCATGGTGAGAGATTGTCCTGAATGTGTTGCCTCTGACAAGGTCTATAACACTAGAGTTCAACTCATGGTTGTGCGTGAGACCCCGGTTCGTTGCTGGCAGGAAGTAGCTTTGGATCTTCTTGGTCCATTACTAGCACCTCTGGCCAGTCTTATGTTCTGGTGTTAATAGACATGTTTTCCAGGTGGCCGGAGATCAAAATTACTCCCAGCATTGAGACTAAAGATGTCACCAAGTTCCTTGATGAAGTCTTCTCCCGAGAGGGACTCCCGGACTGCCTTCTAACCGACAACGGAGTCCAATTAGTTTCGAGGGAGATGGAAGACTATTTAGCAGAAAGGGGAATCAGGCACAAGCGGTGCGCTCTCTATCATCCCGAAACTAACGGGATGGTGGAGAGGTTTAACCGTGTTTTAAAAGAATCCATACAATTGTCCAAAACTCAAAACAAAGTTTGGAAGTCTGAGGTCGCTGAGCGTGTAATGATTTACCATCTCACACCTCACTCAACCACGGGTAAGGTCCCTTTTGAGCTTTTTTGCGGACAGAGTCCCAATACCCAGATGTTTCAAGCATGATGAGGGATAACGGTGTGAATGTGAGTTTGGATGCTGGTTCTGACTTGACTCCTGCTCCTAGCACAGATCCTGGTGCTGTGTCTTGGCAGGCAAGTCAAGACTTAAAGATTGCAAAAAGGAAAGAGTACTTTGATGCTAGACACGCTGTTTCTCACACTCGCGTGCGAGTGGGAGACAAGGTGCGTATACGCCTTCCCCAGAGATCCGCTGGAGTTTCTAAATTCTCTCCACCCTATGTGGTGAAGAAACTGTTTCAGAATGCAGTAAAGTTGAATGATGGTCGTATCTGGAATTTGAACAGGATTGCACCCATGCGCACTAAAGTGAGCTCAAAGTTTGTTGTTCCTCCCAAGGTCCAGCCTGCATTGCGAAGGAGTTCTCGCATTGGAAGGGTTCCTGCAAAACTACTTGATTTTGTTCCTTAAATTTACTTTCTTTACTTCTTATCTGTCCTCCTTTTCTCCTCCACCTCTTGCCCCTTCCGTTCTTTCTCCTATTCTTTTGTTTTCTGCTCTTCTTGTGAAAAGGGGGAAGGTGTGTAATGACCTGTGTGTCATCACGTTCTGTATACCTCACTCAGAATGGGTTTGTACATTCTAGAGCCTTCATCGTGTTTGAGTGTAATGAGAACTCCCACTGGTCAGTTCCTGCTGGCGCTGTGTGGATAGGACGTTATCACTGAAGATACTTGATATTCCTTCAATAAATCATCTCCTTTCAACCTCATCCAGTGTACCCGCTTTATTACACATTGCAATACATCTTTTGGCTAATAAGATTGCCAGGGATGCGAAGCACGTCTCTACTTTTTGGTGTTTACGACGCTTGGTTATACCCAGCGCACAGGCCTCCCATGTATGCAAATCTGTGAGACCCGTTGCTGCACTGCGGGTGGTGTGTATGGTGAACCAGTAGTTTTGGAGCATTGAGCTGTCCCAAAACACATGAAGAAAGGAGGCACTGGGTTCTGGACATCTAGGGCAAGTGAAGGGCGTATGTGGGTAGTAGCGTTGGAGCTTTTTGTGTGTCAGGTAGGCACAGTTTAGTATGTGAAATTGTATGTTTTTGAAGCGGTAGTTACGGGACACCTTTTTGGTAAACTCAAGCACCCTCTCCCATTCCTTGTTGTGGAGTTGTCTTTGGATTTCTGCTTCCCATTTCTCGCGAAGTGGAGCGAGGGTGATTGCGTTCAAAGCCTTCACTGCCTTATATAGCCATGTCACCAAGTGTCGCCCGGGGCCCATCTGTAAGATTGCATGCAGAACAAGGTGCGTGGGTGGCTCTGTGTCTATTGTGTGCCAAACTCGGCAGCAGTCTCCTAGAAGCTGCCGGTGTAAAAGGAACGGTCCTCTTGGGAGGTTCGTGTCTGTAGCAAGTTCCGCAAATGTTTGAAGCTGACCATTTGCGTAGAGGGACCCTGTCTCCGTGACCGAGTACTCAGTCCACACGTGTAGTGCTCACTCCGTGTAATAAGCATGGCCCTTGGGGAATCCTACCAGCGGTTGGATGGGGGAGTACATGGGGGCCCACCACATCATCTTGTGTATCCTTTTCAGACATGTACTGGCCACCGAGACCTGTAGGGGGCACGCCCTTATTGGATCAGCCCCCGGTAATAACATGCGATGTATGGTGGGGATTGAAAGGGGCCCTGTACTAGAATGGGTTTCCCCTAATGCGCGACCCGCTGTCCATCGTGACACCCATTGTAATTGGGCTGCTAATAAGTATGCCTCGAAGGAGGGGGCACCCAGACCACCCTGATCTAGTGGCAACTGTAGTTTCGCAAGAGCTATTCGCTTGCGTTCTGATCCCCAAATGAGGGTACCCAGAAGGGTATCCAGTTCCCGAAAGAAGGGACGGGGGGAACCACCGGGAGGTTAGTGAAATAATTTAATAATCGCGGGACCAATATCATCTTGGCCACTGCGATATGGGGGCTAGGGGAAGATCCTTCCAAAAGTTCACAGAGGATCGGATCCTAGCCAATGCCCTGCGGTGGTTTCCTTCATACATGTCTTGCGGTGTGTGGTACAGTCGAATTCCAAGTTAGCGTACCGCTTGGGCGTTCCACAATAGGTCTATGTCACCTATTTGTATTTTCTGGTGGGGGAGACTGTCAGAGAGTGGATATATTGTGGACTTGGCCCAGTTTACCCTTAGGCCTGCTACCGCCTCGAAGTCTTGTAGTGTATTAAAAATTTGGGGTACGATCCGAGGTAATGTCACGAATATAGATAAGCAAATCGTCCGCATATAATGATACCGCGTGGGTCGTCTCTGCAATTGGGATTCCCCAGCTCTCCCCCTCCCTGCGTAGGTGAATCGTAAGTGGCTCCATCGCCAGTGCAAAAAGCAAGGGGGAGAGCGGACAGCCCTGGCGCGTACCTCTGAGAATTGGGAATGATGGTGAAATCAAGTAGCCAAGTTTCACCCTTGAGGTGGGCTTGGAGTATATCAGCTTAGTGTACGCGAGCAGGCGGGGTCCCACGCCCATTCGCTGAATGACCTGCAGCAGGTAGGGCCAATGGAGGGCATCAAAGGCTTTTTGCATATCCAGGACCAGGCACGCCGCAAGGGGGAATGCGGTCACGGACCTGATCTTGGACATGAAACAAGCGTCTTATGTTGTAGGATGTATTCCTTCCCGGCACAAAGCCACACTGGTCAGGGTGGACCAGCGCCGGAAGGATTGTGGAATATCTACCCGCCAATATTTTCCCATATGTTTTGTAGTCCGCTGGGAGCAGGGCTATAGGACGGTATGATCCAACATGATGTGGGTCCCTGTCTGGTTTCAGGAAGGAACCTATAACCGATTCGCACATGGATTGAGGTAGTTCCCCCTTATTTAGGGTCGCTTGGAATAGTTTCACTAGCTGGGGGACCAATTGTGCAGCGCAGGTCCGGTAAAATTCTAATGGAAGGCCATCCAGCGTGGGAGCCTTACCCGTCCTGTATCGCCTGTGTGACGTCTGTCACTGTGATGGGTTCATCTAGGGCATGTTGGTCGTGTCGTGTTATGCGAGGCATGGGATACATGGGATACATGTCCAGAAATCGGTTGAGCAGTTCTGAGTCTGCTAGGCTGGGGGCTGCATATAACTGTGTTTAGTATTGTAGGAAGACATCCAGGATGGAGGCCTGCAAAAGGGCCAAGGCACCCGCTGTGTTTCGTACCGCTGTGATCGGTGGGAGGGTTGTATCCTGTTTCACTAGCCACGCCAGGAGCACAACTGCCCTCTCCCCCTCTGTGCACCCGAGCTGCATGCCCTCTGAAATTATATCTGCGGAGATCTGCTATTGCCTCTGCATAAGCGGTTTTAGCCTCCGCTACTTGGGCCGGCGTGGCCTTGTTTTTATCAGCAGCTTGAGTTAATGTGGCCAGCATGTGTTCTTTTTCAGCTATGCTCCGCTCTAGGGTTTTACGCACTCCTGCAATGTGCTGTATACAGGTACCTCTAATTATGACTTTGAACGCATCCCATTCCGTTGCACGGGTGTTGGCAGTGAGTGCGTTCTCATGGAAATAATTACTAATGTGTGATGCTTGGGCTTGCTTGAATACCGGGTCATCCAGGTATTCTTTGGGCAGCCGCCAGGTGGGGACTGGGGGTCTAGGTGATTGCCACCCAAGGGTGATTGTATGGGCATCATGGTCAGACAGTACTCTTCCCAGATATTCCGATGCTTGTATCTTGGGTAGTATGGGGAGGAGCAATAGAAGCTATCCAAACAGACCTTAAGATCGTGTGGTATCGTGTGGAATGAATATAGCAGTGTGTCTGGGTGTTTGTATCGCCAGGCATCTGTTAGAGACCAGTGAGTTGTCCATGCTGCAAAGCGTTTGGCCTGCACTATTTTTGGGGAGGCTGGGTGAGGGGAGTAGGATCTGTCTAAGGACGTGTCTTGCACGCAGTTAAAATCCCCTCCCAGGATCCATGGGGCTTGGGTATAAAGGCTCAGTGGATGTGAGAGTGTGTCCCAGAATTTACTCTGGTCTGTGTTTGGCGCATAGAGCTTCCTAGGACTATCGCTTGACCATCCAAGAGCACCTCTGAGAGAGCGTAACTGCCCTCTGCGTCAATTGCTCTAGATTGTTCTTGATATGGAACCCCTGGTCAGATCCAAATAAGGGTCCCCCGTGCATAGGCTGAGTATGTTGTGGAGCAGAATGTCCCACGCCATCACCTGCGCAGCTTATCTAGCTCTCCCGCTATTAGGTGGGTTTCTTGCATCGCAATCTGTGCGTTTTGCCGCTTTATGTATGCGTAAATTGAGTAGCGCTTGCGTGCCGTGTGCATTCCTCGCACGTTTAGTGTAAGGATGGTGAAGTTTCCTTTATGTGCCATGCGGTATTGGGGGGCGTCTGGGGGGGCTTGTATGGTCAGGCTGGGCATCGAGCTTTAACCCACCACCCTGCCTCGGTCTGATCTCTCTGTTCTGGTTCAGTTCGGGCCCTTGAGTGGTATGCGGGTAAGAATACAGTGTAGTGGTGCATGAGTTCCTGGGGAAAGGCAACTGGGGTGGGGAACAATCCCGAATTCTGGGGACCTATCACAACCAGCGATACGTCCAAACTTGCTCTAGCGTGAGAAGAGAACTTAAACGTTGTGTGGGGGTGGCAATACAAGTCAGCGAGGGGACTCTCCCCAGGGGCATTTGTAGGATTAGGTCGCACAGGGTAGCCTAATAACGAACTGTTGGTCGCTGACCATGCTGCTCGGTTAACTACATACCCCGAGATGCATTGTAATATGCCTGTCTGAGGCACCCAGTCAGTGTGATTTACTAATGTCCGCTCATATTAATGTATCGGCAGTCTGTGGTGTGACTAGAGGTGGGGTCACCGATTCGGCTCTCGATGTCAATCCCTCGCTACCCTCCCCCTCCGAGGAGAAGATGTGTGGGCCTCTTTCCAGGTCCGTTGCTGGTGAGGAGGGTTTGATTTCTGCTGCAGCTTGTAGGGCTTTTCGGCGTTCCTGTATGATTTGCTCCAGATCAGGTGAGCCCACAGATTGGATATGCGTGTTTGAGTCTTTGTTCCTGTTGAGACGCTTAGGCCGGCATCTGCTGATGTGCTGTGACTTTGGACGTCTGACAAACTTGGCATTTGCACTGGGGAGTTTCTGGCAATGTTGGTCTGCCCAGTCGTGGGCTTCCTCTGCATTTGTGAAAAATATGGTGGATCCATCTCGCATTATTTTGAGGCGGGCCGGAAACAGCAAGGAGTATTGTATGCCTTCTAGTCTGAGACGACGCTTTACTTCGAGGAACGAGGACCGCTGGCACTGCACTGCTCGTGAATAGTCTGGGAAGAGCATTATTTGCTTGTTCTCTACCTGGATGGGGCCATGTTGTCTAGCTGCTCTTAGTACCGCATCCCGGTCTCTGAAGTGTAAGAATTTTGCAAGCATCGGGCGGGTTGGGGCGCCCGGCGGGGGCCTTTGGGCCGGAACCCTGTGGGCCCTTTCAATGGAGAAGAATGCTGTGTGCTCCTCGACCGGAGTGAATGATTTAATCCATGTCTCCATGTATGCCACTGGGTCGGTACCCTCAACTCCTTCTGGCAGTCCCAAGACTCGTATATTGCAACGTCTTGAGTGACCTTCAGGATCATCATTCTGCTCCTCCATAGTGGTCATTCGACCCAGCAGGGTCTGCAGGGTCTCTTGATGCGCACCAACTACGGGTTGCATGGTGGCGATAACCTTCTCCCCATCAGACACTTTATCTGCCAACTAACTGTGGTTGTCTCGGAGCAGGCTGATGTCTGTGGTTATGGTACCGAGTCTTTCCTCCATTGAAACTCTGGAGTGTTCAATAGCTTCGAGCACCTTGACCATTTCTTCCGAGAGGGTCAGTTCCGTTGAGGCTGTCGTGACTTTAAGCAGTGGTCTTCCGACTGTAGCGGTGTCTTGTGACATCTCGGGCATCGCCACGCCTGCTGTGGCTCGTTGCTTTCCCATCTTAATGGTCCTGGGTTTGTGTGTCCTTTAGAAAGGGTTATGTTACTCCCCAGGATGAGGGGGTTGATGTCCGCCTGGACCCTTAGACGAATAGCTTTCCGCTGGCTTAGTGAGCGAGTGTGCCAAGGTCTGTTAGCACTCTCACTCCCTTGGGATGTGCGCTGGAGGGCCCTTTGTCCTTGGATCTGTCGCCCTGTGCTTCCTTGGTTCGCTCAGGGGCGTGAGGGGGGGCACCCCAGGTCTCTGCAGTTATTCTTCTCGTCTCCCTACGCATTGTGTCTCACCTTGCACTCCTGTCCTCAAGGCTTGTATTGTGCCGCTTCCGCTCTGCGGTATTACTCTGCACCACTCCCCAGAGGGGAGCCTTTACGTGACTGTCGGGTTATGGTGCCGGTTTTCGTGCCATGTGGCGCACTGTCGTCCATTCTGCTGTGGAGTAGTGGGGGGGAGCCCGCGTGTCTGCTTCTGAATGGTGCCGCCCTCACGTCACTTCCCCACCTCGTCGAGCCTTTACTCCAAGCCGGGGCACTGCTATTGGGGCCCCTCTCATTCAATGTTGAGGCACCAGTTGAGCTCCAGCCTCATTTTACTATGAGGACGGCCGCCATCTTTGGTCCAGGCGTGCCTGTCCTTTATCAGTTCCTCTGCGCTCTGGCTCAATTCAAATCCTGTATTTGGCCCCTTGCTCGTGGTTGGCAGGAGCGAGACGCTGCTACTGGGGCCCCACTCACCCTGTGCTGTGGTTCTCGCTGTTTACGATGCTCGTGTGAGGTCGAGGGTGGCTGCCATCTTAACTCCAGGCGTGCCTGACCTTCACACAATACTGGACACTCCAGTTCCTCTTCCCGCTTCTTTTGATCACCGGGGCTGCGGCTGGAATCCTTCAATGCCGCTACTATTTTTCCTGGGTGGCTGTGCGCGATATTCGCCTCATTTCACGACCGCACCTGTTGATCCCAGTGTAGGAGGAGGGGGTCGCCAAGGGACCGTGCCGGTTCTTGCTCAACTCCCACCTCAAGCCGCCTCTGCGGGCTGTAATGATTCCACTGCTCCTGATCTTCTAACTCTGCCCACCTCGAGTCCGGGCGCTATCCCGAGCCGATCCTACACACTCGCCCGGATGGTCTCAGCCTCGGGCTCTGGCGGCCGCCATCTTGCCGTCCGGGCCGTCAGGGCCAGGGTTCTCTTAGGGCTCGTTTACTGCGGGAGATCACAGTGGAGTTATGTCGGGGAACCCTGCACCTGGCTCCCTTAACATTCCACCAGCTTCAGGCTCGTTTTGCATGGGCTAGGCGCAGCGTAACTGGCGAGATTCGTGCCCGCGGCGGGAGCCTCAGCTCAGCACGTCCGCCATCCAGACTGCTTGCGTCTGTTGGTATTGGCGGGGTGGTCGTGCTGAGGAGGTCGATGAGACGTTCTTCAGTGACCTTGTTTCAGCTCCAACAGGGGGGCGATGAGGGCGGTGGTGCATGGTGGGTGTGGCGAATGCGAGATGTGTGCAGTGGTGGTCAGTCCAGAGTAGCTCGGTGTTGTGGCAGTAGGTGATGTTCCAGCTGGCAGAGTCAACGGGGTCGAGCATGCGTCCGGCTGTGTGAGTTGTGTGCTCACTAGCTGCTTGAGTCCGATGCTGGTGAGGTTCTCCTGTAGGGAGGCGGGGCTCTGGTCACTGGTGTTGTCTAGGTGGAAGTTGAGGTGCCCGAGTAGGATGTACTTGATGGATGTGAGAGCCTGGGGTTTGATGAGGTCTACGATTGCGTTGGTGAACAGCGGGTGATGGTCGGTGGGCCTGTAGATGAGGGTGCCACGGAGGGAGGTGTTGGGGTTGGTCTGGATCTGGAAGTGGAGATGTTCCATGGTTGTCTTTGGGTCGTTTGAGTGTGTGGTTAGTCAGAGGGTTTTCTTGTGGACGATGGTGATGCCTCCTCCTGGTTGGTCAGTGCGTTCCTTGCGGGTGATTTTGTAGCCGTTGGTGATGGCGATTGCGATGCCCAGTCCAGAACTGGGGATTGTCCAGGTTTCCATGAAGAAGGCGATGTCAGTTATGCTGCATCGAGGAGGTCCCAGATTTCAGTGGCGTGTTTGTGGAGGGATCGCACGTTGAGGAGGATGCAGTTGAGCCGGTCGGGTGCGCTGTTGGTTGGCTGGCGGCAAGAGGAGCTGGCGTCTTGGCGTGGGTGAAGGTGTGGTTGCAGTTCCGGCAGGCGAAGGCTCCATGGGTCTCCTTCGGTGACGCTAGGTGGTAGGCAGCTTGGCATCCAGAGTTGAGGGTGACGAGGGTGCTAGCGTTGTAGCGGTAGAAGGTCCGAGAACCAGGGTCCCTGGCACTTGGAGTGGTCCAGATGCAGACAGGCGCAGACGGGCTAGCCAGCGGCGCGCCTGCGGTGCGCCCACAGCACGTGGCTGCGCATCAGCCGCCATTAAGTAGTGCTCTTGGGGGGGCTGGACAGCTGGGAGGAGGGAAAACGCGGGAGCGGAAAGGGTCACTGGGGGGGGGCGGGGGATTGCAGGGGCGACGAAGGAGAAAACCGGATATAAGGAAAAGGAAAGAAAAGCAAAAGCCAAAAAAGCAGAGGCAGGAATGTAGTAAAAGAGAGAGAGAAAAGCAAAAAGAGAGACAGAAGGGCAGTCAGCAGCAGAGCAGCGACGCTATACCACTGGACCACCAGGGATGAGTCGCAGGCAGGAGCCTGCAGGTGGAGGAGGGCCTCGAACTCCTGACCTCCAGGTCAGCAGCAGCAATGGGGACAGCAGCAGCTACCAGACGGAGCTGCACTGTGAAAGGAGCAAATCCACTAAAAAGTTAGAGGACTGCACTTTCATCGCGCAGCGGTTGCCATTAAGTGGTGCTGCGGGGAGAGGGCTGGACAACTGTGAGGCGTGAAAATGCGGGAAGGGTCACTGGAGTGGGGCGGGGTCGTGGGGGAGCACAGCGGCGGGCGCGACAAAGGAGAAAATAGGAAAAAAGGAAAAGGAAAGAAAAGCAAAAGACAAAAAAGGCAGAGGCAGGAATGAAGTAAAAGAGACATAGAAAAGCAGAAAGCAGAAAGAGAGACAGAAGGGCAGTCAGCAGCAGAGCAGCAACGCTCTACCACTGGACCACCAGGGATGAGGCGTAGGCAGGAGCCTGCAGGTGGAGAAGGGCCTTGAATTCCTGACCTCCGGGTTAGCAGCCGCAATGGGGACAACAGCAGTGTAGGCCTTGTGCCCGCCACAGGAAATGGCACGGAACACAACGAGGACACATCACATTTTTGCAATGAAAACGGACCCTTTTTTGCAATATGCCTAGCTGTGGATGCTGAACCCTAGCTCAGCCGGCACCTAAGTTAACCTAGCAAACCTATACATTTTTTAAAACTAGACATCCAACGGAATCCAGGATGGGGGGACTTGTGTGGTTTTCACCAGGTTCTGTTACCCAGAATCCCTTGCAAACCTCAAATTTTGAAAAAACAAACACATTTTCCTCACATTTCTGTGATAGAAACTTCTGGAATCTGCGTGGATCCTAAAACTTTCACCCACCCCGCATTCCCCATAGTCTCCCGATAAAGATGGTATCTCACTTGTGTAGGTAGGCCTAGTGCCCGTCACACGTCCACTAAAGATATATATATATCACCTATTGGCAATAGCCAATACATAGCCAGAGTTAGCATTTTTTGTTTTGCCAATACCTTTGGCGCTGCTTGACAAAGCTTCATGAAATTTTCAAAAAACTTCCCCTTTTTAGTTCAGCTGCTGTGTTGAAAGTTTTGGGGTGATCTGTTAAGCGGGGGCCGAGAAAAAAGGGGGGGCCAAAACGTGTTTTCACCATGTTATGTCTATAGGGATTTTTCTTTTTTTAACATGATTACAGCCCGAATCGCTGAACGGAATTGCACCAAATTTGGCAGAGAGCTAGATGTTGTCCAGAAAGCGTGCTTTTTGCAATTTGGTGTAAATCCGTTCAGTGGTTTCTGAAATATTTCAGTTTAAAAATATAGATATCTGAGGACGCGATTCCTTGCAGTGGACCCGTTGATCCTACTAAAATTTGATTGGCTGCCAACACTTCAACCAGGAAGTGCTGGCAGCCATCTTGGCACTCGGCTTGAAGCCGAGTCCCTCAAAAAATTTAAAAAATATAGAAAAGGGGGCAGGGTAGGATTGCCTTGACCCACCAGATATGGTGGAGTGGTCCCAAAGGGACCCCGCTGGCCGTTAAAATCCCTTTTTTCATTCAATTTTGGTGCAAATTCATGGATCAACCTGCGGATTTGCAGCAAAATTGAATAAAAAATTAAGCGTGGGCTCCCGTTTCGTTAGTTATCGGTCCTGGTTGGACTAGGTGCCAGAGGCATTTATGTAATAAGGGAGGGGCGGCGCATGGGCACATGGGATACCATCTTTGTGAGAAGTTGGCCTGGTATATGCTGAAAGAACAATTGATGGACAGAATGCAGAACAATGTCATACATTCACCCCAGTACAGAGATCTGGGCCTAAATCCATCGTTTTTTTGCTCACCATGCCATTCCAGTTTGGACCCAGCCATATGCAAATCAGTCTTGACCCTGCGCCCAATGGGAACAGTCCAGCCCGAACTGCCAGGCCAGGTCCTTCCTGGACTGGAAACAAGCATCCTAGGACCGGTTTCGGGCTTTCAGCCCTCATCAGCCAGGATAGCTTGACTCCAGTGGCATGGAGAGCACGTGACCCACGTCTGGGCATACCCGTCCCACTCGGGGTGACAAATGCAAAGAGAACAATTGATGGACAGAATGCAGAACAATGTCATACATTCACCCCAGTACAGAGATCTGGGCCTAAATCCATCGTTTTTTTGCTCACCATGCCATTCCAGTTTGGTCCCAGGATGCTTGTTTCCGGTCCAGGGAAGACATGGCTTGGCAGTTCGGGCTGGACTGTTCCCATGAGGCACAGGGTCAAGACTGATTTGCATATAGCTGTGTCTGAACTGGGGTGGCAAAGTGAGCTAAAGAATGATGATGGATTCAACCCAGATCTGTGACTGGGGGGTGAGTGTTTGAAAAGTTTCAGCACTCCGTCCATCATCTCTTTGTGTGGTCCCAGGATGCTTGTTTCCGGTCCAGGGAAGACATGGCTTGGCAGTTCGGGCTGGACTGTTCCCATGAGGCACAGGGTCAAGACTGATTTGCATATAGCTGTGTCTGAACTGGGGTGGCAAAGTGAGCTAAAGAATGATGATGGATTCAACCCAGATCTGTGACTGGGGGTGAGTGTTTGAAAAGTTTCAGCACTCCGTCCATCATTTCTTTGTGTTTGCTTTGTTCGCCCTTAGTTGGCAGGGTATGCCCAGACGTGGGTCCCTTGCTCACTTTGCCACTGGATTTAAGCTAGCCTGGCTGATGAGGGCTGTTAGCCCGAAACCGGTCCCAGGATGCTTGTTTCCGGTCCAGGGAAGACATGGCTTGGCAGTTCGGGCTGGACTGTTCCCATGAGGCACAGGGTCAAGACTGATTTGCATATAGCTGTGTCTGAACTGGGGTGGCAAAGTGAGCTAAAGAATGATGATGGATTCAACCCTGATCTGTGACTGGGGGTGAGTATTTGAAAAGTTTCAGCACTCCGTCCATCATCTCTTTGTGTTTGCGCTGGTATATGCTGTCCACTAATTAAAGTGTGCACCTTGCACCAGTCCAAACGACCCTTATTGATGATTAGGTTAAAGACAACATATATAGAAAGCTATCCTAGTGGTAGCTGTGGAGAACAGCCTTCAGGCTAAGTCTTGAAGGAATGTAAAGCAGCTTGTTTTACCAGTATATAACCTCTTGAATGACCAAATGAAAGGAGAACCACACAAGGTATATATCAAATATATGTATTTATTACTAAACACTCTCTACTAACCTCTTTATGAGATTAGAGAACAAGGCACACAATATTACAGTACTAGAACTAACCCTGGGCGAAGTACTACGCTACGCTCGCGTAGTTTGCGCTACTTCGCACTACACGAATTGCACGTAGCACAGTGCAAACACGCGTAGCGTAGCGGTCATTTTTTGCTTGCTCGCGGTCCTCGACGTCAAGTTGGCGACCGCGAGCGAGCAAAATGACATCCCGGCGAGACTTTTTCCTCGTTCGCGATCAGCAACATCAAGTTGCCGATCGCGAGCGTGGAAAATAAACCTCCCGGCGAGATTCTCAACGCGGGGAGGTCAGGTTTCTCATTACGAGTGGTCGCGTATGCTCGCGACCGCTTGCGATGAGAAACTACCAGTCCGCGTTGAGAAAGCTGCTGCTCGAGTACAAATCTACTCGAGCGGCAGAAAACGACCGCTTGCACTGTGCAAGATGCCGTTTGCAATGATTGCACAGTGAGGACAAGCATCCGGCACTGTGCAATCATTGCGAACAGCATTTCCTACCGCACTACGCAGTTCGTGTAGTGCTACGCGTAGCTCGAAGTGCACTTCGCAGTAGCTACGCGTAGCGCTACTACGCGAACTACGCCCAGGGTTAACTAGAACGACAGTAAATAGCACAATACACAGTGGGCTCCAGGGGGAGACCAAACCATATATTAAGAAAGTGGTATAACAACCACGACTAGACACAGTGCCTAGAGCACGTAGAATCGCTGGGACCCCAAGGAACCACCCAAGGTAGTGACACAGGGGACCCACGGAGGACGGGTGCAGTGTGGGAACACAGACGCGAGCTCCGTACAACTCTATGGGAAAGTCGCGGTTGGAATATTAGAGTTTAAGGACACTTAGGAGAGGACTTTGAGTAAACCCTTTCAGACTTAGAAGGTTCCAAGGCCAGCACCCACGGGAGCACCGGAGTACTCGTGTTACCTCACCCAGGGAAGCCGGGTGCATAGGTGTCAAAGGGTGTCGGGAATCGTCGTTGTTTCCAATGGCGAGACGCTGCAAAGTGCTGCTGCCGTGAAGAAGAAAAGTGTCCGGTGTGATCCAAGCCTGGATCGAAGATGTGAAGAACCTGAAAGCAGAGGGGACAGAGTCTGGGTCACTTGCCAGTGACCAGGGGCACGATAGATGAATGCCCACCGATGTCGGGTGCTTCAGGTGCGAAGAGGTGAAGCTTGACTCTGCAGCCATGGGGACCAGGAGACGTCGACGACGACCAGAGTCCGCAGATGAGCTGTCCCACGAAGGATGTCGAGTGCTGGGGGGGTCAGTGCTCGGATTAAACACCAACAAGCCTTGGCAACAGCAACCCACGCGGTCAGAGTAATTATGCTTCTGTGAGGACCAGCAAGGTCCTGGGGACTCCCCAAGCGATGGAGAGTCAGGGCACGCCTGGAGCAACCAGAGAAGCCCACTGAAAGTTAAAGTACCCTTCTCAGGGACCCACAGGTCGACGGACCAGGGATCGCGAAGGGACCTCGAGAGGAATCACAAAATGCCTGCCCACGGAACACTCGTGGAGTGTAGGCCCGCAATCTTTGGTGGAATTACTGCTCGGGGTCAGGGCTACAAGTAACCCAAAGCTCAGCCTCAGGCGTCGCCGGAAAGCTGATGCTTCTGCAAATCGACGCTGTGTCCAGGGGTTCGGGTTGCACGGTCACCACGAGGGATACGTGCCTCAGACTTGCTGTGGGCACAGATCGACCTCAGAGACCTCAGGAACCCACCTCCTGTGTTGCAATATTCTTCGGAGTCCTCGGGAGCTTCGGAGATGCAAACCGGTCAGATGCGTTTAAGGTGCCTGCCTTGCAGGGGAGTAACTCCTTTACTCCAAGGGAGATTCTTCAGTCATCCAGCATAGTGTAGATCATCGAAGTACTTGGTTTCTGTAGCAGAGTTTAGTCCAGCTGTAATCTAAAGTCCTGTAGCCAGGGGTTCCTACTTTATACCCAAGGAAGGGGTGGGACAAACTCTGGGGACCCACCTATGGGAGGGTCAGGACAGAGGGGTGGCTACACCCATGTCCTTTGTCCAGTTTCGCGCTAGAGCAGGGGCTGAGTGCCCCTACAACCGGTTTGAGCTGGACTATGCACAGGGACACCAAATGTGCCCCCAGTGCAGACATCAAAGCACTCTTGGAGATCCCCAATACACTAAAGCCTGTCTGGGAGGTGGTCACACCTCCCTGTGACAGGAAACCTATTGTCAAGCCTTCCCCTGCCGGAGTTTCGTCCAGCAGCAGGAGGGCAGACTCGTGTCTGTGGCTGGCAGCATCCATTTTGTGATGCCAGGGCTCTGTGAAGCTGGTACCGGGTGTACCGGTGCTGTCATATTTCTCCCTCTAGGAGGGAGGAATCATACCTCCCACACCAGTTACTGGTGTGGAGGTATGATTCCACGGTGTTTGACACCAAACACGACATAATTCCTTGCAGCCATTTTAAAGTTAGCATTTACCGCGAGGTTATAATGCACTTAAGAGTATATGGTTGGCTGCATCACAGACAACCCCGGAATAGTGGTTCCGAAGGCTGCAGAGGGGCTCTGCTCATGCATGGGCACCCTCTCACATAAAACCCAGCACCCTGCCTTCAGGATTGATAAGGCCTGCCATAGGGGTGACTGATAGGTTTGTACGTGCAGTGATTAGGATAGATATAGTGAACCTATATCTAAGTAAGGGGTGCATGCACCACCTTACACAGGCTGCAGTAGCAGACCTGTTGTGTCATTTTGGATGGCCTCTCAGGGGTGGCATAATACATGCTGCAGTCTCTGGGAGGGCTCTGGGGTACCTATGCCCTGGGTACATAGTATACCATATACTAGGGACTCATAAGGGTACCCCAGAATCCAATCTGGAGTGTACCTAAAGTACATGCAATCAATTTAAAGGGGAAAGCAGATAGGCTGGGGTCCTGAATAGCAGGATCCCAGCCAAACTAAGTCGAAAACCAGCAAAACACCAGGAAAAAAGTGGGGGCAACCATGCAGTCAGATTCCACCTTCCTACAATCTTTATCAGGAGACTATGGGGAATGCAGGGTGGGTGAAAGTTTGAGGATCCATGCAGATTCCAGAAGTTTCTATCACAGAAAGGAGGATCACATTTCTGTGATAGAAACTTCTGGGATCTGCGTGGATCCTCAAACTTTCACCCACAATGCAAACCCTACCTCCCTGGGGCTTATTGCACTTTAAACGGGGGGCCTCTCGGACCCCCCCAGGACCCAAGGACCACCACCTCCCCAGGGCCACATGCCAAATATAAATGGGGGAGGCCTCTTGGACCCCCACATGCCCTGGGGGCCACCACCTCCCCGGGGCTTATTGCACTATAAACGGAGGACCTTTCGGACCCCCGCCCAGGCCCCGAGGACCACCACCTCCCCAGGGCCACATCCCAAATATAAATGGGGGGCCTCTTGGACCCCCACATGCCACGGGGACCACCACCTCCCTGGGGCTCATGTCTTTGCAAAATGCGGGGGCCGCGTGGATGCCCCCGCAGCCCCAGGATCCGCCACCCCCAGGGCTTTAATTTTAGATAATGCAAATAATCATTTTAGGTCATACAGGTAAGTAGGGTAAGTATTTGTAAAATTATAAGGCATTTTAACTTAGTGATATCTGTGACCACAGTAGTTTCACGAAATTATTGCAGTACATGCAATAAAAGCAACATAAAAACTGCATGTCTGAAGCATGAGCCACAAAAGTTCATATTCATTCTAACAACACATCTTCTATAGGACGTTCTCTAGTTAGAAACAGATAAAATCATTAATGCTGCGATTAGTTTAGAGAAACTATGATTAAAGCATTCTAAAACTACAATGTCAATTATGTCTAAATCGCTCTACAAAGACTTCAGTCAGCCTGTTTTACCATAAATCAGGTTAGCCTTTACAATGCATACATTTTATGGCGACTGGTCAATCATAGATGTCTTCAGCTATGAAGAAGGGCACAACTTATCAACCATCAGACAAAGTGCGAAGTGCAGTGTTCATTCACTACATTGCTGTAGATGTGAAGAGAAGAAACAGACCAGAAAAACAAAAGAAAAACATAAATGCATAAACCATAAAACTAGGTAAATATAAAGCACATGGCAACTCGCCCGGTCTGTTTATGTTTAAATTAACATGGCTTTTTGTCTTATGATCCACGTCCTGCCCAGACACTTTGCGACAGAGCATGCATATAGAGGTCTAGGACCAGACCTTAGTATTCTTAGTGCTACTGCATAGTTCCTTACGCCTAGTTGTGGGATAACTGGCTTAATCCAAGTCAATCTCGGGCATGTTTACGCCACCCAGGTGAACAGAACATGGGCTGCACTTTCATTGTGGATTTTGCAGGCCAATCATAACAATGACAACCCTGTTTTAGTTGCCCATTGGGCAGTGAACACCTTAAGGGGTAAAGAGCCTATCCTGAATTGGATATATAATTTTCTATCGACTAGGTTGGTGATTCAGTCCAGGTATTGTTCATACAATGGGTTTGACTTGTATTGAACAAAATCTATAGACCGAGACCCTCTAGTATTGTTGTGGGCAGCTGTCTGTGCCACCCACTGCCAGTATAATTTCTTAATTTGTTCTTTAGACGGAAATGGATCGGGCTCAGCGGGCTCCCAGTGTCTCTGCAAACCCAAAGAAGACAGCAAGTTTTTAATATTCTTACACCAGTCAACTTTATGGAACCTGTCCAGCCTTATTACATCTTGTAAAGCTTCCGCATAGGCAGCTAATTCAGTTGTAGTTCTAAGTCTCCTCCAAAAGAGGGCTGGTCTTAACCTTGCTTTGCCTACAATTGACTTTCTACCCATATCGAGGATCAGTGGATGTGATGGTGTACTAGTGGAAAGAGAGAACAATGTTCTGATGAACCTATGTACAGATTTAACCATGTCAGTTAGATTACAAAACCCACAAAGTTCTGCGCCATACAGCGCTGCAGTCACAGCCTTAGAGTCGTAGATCTGCAATGGTGGGGCAATTGGTTTACTATATGAAGCATGATGCTCCTTCAGAATGGCGCCTGCAATTTGCTTGAGTTAAAGGGATGCTTTGCCTATGTTTTTTCCATGTCATGCTAGATGTTAATTTAATTTCCAGATACTCAAATTCATCCACTCTTTCAAACTCCACTCCACCCATGATCATTTTCCCTCTAAATGTTTTGTGCTGGTTAATGGACATAAACTTTCTCTGGGCTGCGTTTACCTCTAAACCTCGTGCCATACAAAACTCTTCAAAACGGTTCAAAAGAGTTTGAAGCCTTTGGGTGTTTGCGACAGTAGCAAGGTGCCATCTGTACAGAGTAAAGTAGGTATCTTTGCATTGGCCAGGGAAGGGGCATCAGCAGGTAATATTGAAAGGAAATGCACTACCTTGTTCAAATATATGGAAAAAAAAGTAAGAGAAAGAAAACATCCCTGACTGACGCCTTCCTGACCGGGATTACATTTGTGAGCTTGCCCTGCTCTCCCTAATGAACTCTGGCATAATTGCCCTTGTGGAGCCGGACTATGATTGACATAATTTTGGGGGGCATTCCCATCGATAGAAGTACTTGCCATAGCTTCTGCCAGGGTATCAAATCACAAGCAGACTTCAAATCGGCAAAGGCCACATATGTGTCCCTTGCCAATTAGCGCTGTTTTTCAATAAAGAAGCAAGAAGCAGAAAAAACGATCAACCGCACTACTTTTTTTTCTGAACCCCACTTAATATGGAGTAAGTATTTTCCCTTCTTCAATCCAAGCATGGATTTTCTCTTTTATGACCCAACAGAAGAATCTATCAAACTTATTGGTCTATAGTTCATTGGCAGCCTTCGATCCCCTTTTTTAGGTTGAGCCTGGGCAGCGTATGCGCTGCTCTGCGAGGCATGCTGTATTCGAGTACAGACGTGAAGCCCCGCCCACTTTCCACCCATATTTGTCATTGGCTTGCGTCATTGTCCTTCGTAAATGCTGGCTTCTGATTCGTAAATAGGCTTGTTAGTCCCTCCTTAGTACTGCCTTGTCTTCATTTGTAACCTCCCATGAGGACTGGCCCTTTTACTTCTGTTGTTACACAGTATGTCTTATTTAGTCCGTTAGCACTATTTTCTTAATGGGTTTCTCCTACTGCAGGCACGACATGCTTTCCTGCAAAATTCAGCACGCCATGCGCGCTTTCACTTTTCAAGCAGCCCGGGACAATGGCGGGCACTTCTTTGAAATGAAATAGGTCTCGCATTTACAAGAGTTTGAGCAATTGGCATTGTAAATGACAATGCCTTTTATTTATGTGTTAATTATCAAAATAGATAAATAAAAGGCATTGTCATTTACATTGCCAATAGCTTAAACTCTCGCAAATGCGAGACCTATTGCATTGCAAATGCTTGTTGTGAATAGGTATCACCTCTTCACCTTTCCAGGAGTTGGGGATGGGTGCTCCCTTGTCTATGGCGTTGCTTAGCACTAAGATGTAGTTCGCCTATTTTTTTTTGTTAGAAATGAAAATGTCAACTGGAATGCCATCAGGTCTCGGAGCTTTCCCCTGGACGATGGCACCTATTGCAGTTTCTACATCGCAGAGGTCAAATGTCTGTGCGCACTCAGTTTGGTCTGTGAAAGTGGGAGTGTTCTGATCATAATTAGCTCCCTCAGGCGAATCGTCGCCATACAAGGCCTTGAAGTGATTACCCCTTGCTAGAGGCGAGATATGATTTACTGGTTGAGAAGTTGCCTCATTCCTGCCCCATGCGACCAGAGACCAAAATTTGGTCATGTCTCTCTTGTCACAAGATTTTAGGAGGTCTCGCCACCCTTCCTCCTCACAGTCCCTTTTGGCTTTATGTTGAGCTTGTTTGTAAACCTGTAAACCTTCCTTAGGGTGCTGATTTATCTTAAATTTTTGTTTTTAATGGCTAGCATTAACTGACTTCTGTCCTTCCTATACTCGTCATTGAACCAGGTGATAATTTGTAGCGTTTTCTCCTACTGTGTGAGTTTGGCACAAGGAAGTAAACAATTAATTGGTTAAAAAACCTTGAGTGAATACTTATAACTACCTGCAGGTTATCCTTGATATCCGGAGCAGCTTCTAGTTGTGTTATATCGCTAGATAAGTCAGACCCGATAGAGGACAGATCGTACTGACTTGCAAGTAGCTGGTGCCATTTGAGGTGGCGCCTGTTATTGGCTAGCTGGACAATCTTTGTGACACAGCACAATTGGTGGTCAGGAGACAATTTCCCTCAATATGGAAGCTTGTAATGACATAGAGGGTTATGATCACTTTTAATTCTATTCCTCTATGACCAAGTCCTTAACGCGTTACCATAGCCTTAAATCAATCAATCAATCAATCAATCACGGCATTTATAGAGCGCGCTACTCACCCGGGAGGGTCTCAAGGCGCTGGGGGAGGGGGTAAGTTACTGCTCGAACAGCCAGGTCTTGAGCTGCTTCCTGAAGGCGAGATGGTCCTGGGTTCGCCGAAGGTGAGTGGGGAGGGAGTTCCAGGTCTTGGCCGCCAGGTAGGAGAAGGATCTTCCTCCGGCGGTGGTTCTGCGGATGCGTGGTACGGTGGCGAGGGCGTGGCTGGTTGATCGTAGCTGGCGTGTGGGCGTGTAGAAGGACATGCGGTCGTTGGAGGTACTTTGGGCCCAGGTCGTGGAGGGCCTTGTGTGCGTGGGTGAGGAGTCTGAACGTGATTCTCTTGCTGACGGGGAGCCAGTGCAGGTCTTTCAGGTGTACGGTGATGTGGCTGTGTCGGGGGATGTCCAGGATGAGTCGTGCGGAGGCGTTCTGGATGCGCTGGAGTCTCTTTTGAAGTTTGGCTGTGGTTCCGGCGTAGAGGGTGTTCCCATAGTCCAGTCGGCTGGTGACGAGTGCCTGGGTGACGGTCTTCCTGGTTTCAGTGGGGATCCATCTGAAGATCTTATGGAGCATGCGCAGGGTGTTGAAGCATGAAGATGAGACGGCGTTGACTTGTCTGGTCATCGACAGGGAGGAGTCCAGGATGAAGCCCAGGTTGCGTGCGTGGTCCGTTGGCTTGGGTGCGGTGCCCAGGGGCCGGGGGCCACCAGGAGTCATCCCAGGCGGAGGGTGATGAGCCCAGGATGAGGACTTCCGTCTTGTCTGAGTTCAGTTTAAGGCGGCTGTTCCTCATCCAGTCGGCGACGTCTCTCATCCCGTCGTGCAGGTTGGCTCTGGCGGTGGTGGGGTCGTTGGTGAGGGAGAGGATCAGCTGGGTGTCGTCGGCGTAGGAGATGATGTTGAGGTTGTGTCGGCGTGCGATGGCTGCGAGGGGGCTCATGTAGACGTTGAAGAGGGTCGGGCTGAGTGAGGATCCTTGTGGAACGCCGCAGATGACTTCGGTGGCTTCGGATCTGAACGGGGAGAGGCGGACTCTCTGGGTTCTTCAATATCCATCAATATATAGTCAATGCTGCTCTCATGATGAAGTTTATTATATGTGGCTGCCCCTCTACTATCTGAACATGTTCTACCATTAACTGCCCTGAGACCAAACTCTAGTGTGAATGCATTCAGCTGCAGGGCTGCCTGGGTCCACTTTCTGACTGGGGCTAGGTCGAGCTGGGGAATAGCCCACTTTTCGTCCTCCTGTCCAGTGGTTCAAACATTGTGTTAAAATCCCCTTCCACAATGATGTATGCCAAATAGTTCCTTGTTTCCCAGACGTTTTCCAGTTATTAGGTCGAGCCTAGCGGCAGCGCGCATGCGCTGCTCGTTGTGCAAGACTGCTGTAGTAGAGTGTGGGAGAGAAGCCGCGTCCACTCTCCGCCCATATTTTTCATTGGCTTGTGTCATTGTCTTTCGTAAATACTGCATTCGGATTCTGTTGTTACACAGGGCCTGTTATTTAGCCTGTAAGCACTATTTACTTTATTGAGTTTCTCTGACTGCAGGCCGACTATTTACTTTATTGAGTTTCTCTTACTGCAGGCCGAACATTCGCTGTTTCAGCTGAAAACACGTGTTTTTTATAAGCAGCACAGCCGCCCCATATCACTTTAACCCGGCATTATCTCCAAGTAAAATGGATTTAGAAATGATTAGCGAATTAAGTCATGTGAACAGGTAGCTCATAATCGTGTGCTAATGGGCTGAAGCTGACAACAGCACATCTGTGTTACATGTCATCTGTACTAAAGCCACCTGAAGGGTTGTTTTCAAAACCCTGTTTTACTAACAACAATACTACCGCCACCAATACCACCACCACCACCAATACCATCCCCACCAATACTCCACCAATACTATCACCACCAATACCACCACCACCAATACCACCACCAATACCACCACCACCAATACCAATACCACCACTAATACCACCAATACCAACACCACCACCAATATCACCACCAATAATACCACCATCACCAATACCACCACCACCAATACCACCACCACAAATACCTATACCACCACCAACACCAACACCACCACCACCAATACCAATACCACCCCCAATACCACCAATACCACCACCACCAATACCGATTCCACCGCCAATACCATCACCACCAATACCAATACCACCAATACCACCACCAACAATACTACCACCACCACCACCAATACCATCACCACCACCAATACCACCACCACCAATACCAATATCACCAATACCACCACCACCAATACCACCACCACCACCAATACCACCACCAATACCACCAATACCAACACCAATATCACCACCACCACTAATACCACCACCACTACCACCAATACCACCTCCACCAATACCACCACCAATACGTATCCCACGCCAATACCAATACCACCTTCACCAATACCACCACCACCAATACCACCACCACCATTACGACCACCACCAATACCACCATCACCAATACCAATACCACCACCACCAATACCACCACCACCACCAATACCCCCACCACCAATTCCACCACCACCAATACCACCACCACCACCACCAATACCACCACCACCAACAATACCACCACCACCAATGCCACCAATACCACCACCACCATACCAATACCACCACCACCAATACCACCACTAATACCACCAATACCAACATGACCACCAATATCACCACCACTAATACTACCACCACTAAAACCACCACCACCAATACCACCTCCACCAATACCACCACCAATACCTATCCCACCGCCAATACCATCACCACCAATACCACCACCACCATTACGATCACCACCAATACCACCATCACCAATCCCAATACCACCACCACCAATACCACCGCCACCGATACCACCACCACCACCACCAATACCACAACCACCAACAATACCACCACCACCAATACCACCACCACCAATACCACCGCCACCAATATCACCACCACCAATACCACCACCACCACCAATACCAATTCCATTGCCAATACCATCACCACCAATACCACCACCAATACCACCACCAATACCAATACCACCACTACCAATACCACCACCAACAATACCACTACCACCACCACCACCAATACCATCCCCACCAATATCACCACCACCACCAATAACACCACCACCAATACCACCACCACCAATACCATCACCACCACGAATACCACCACCAATATCACCAATACCACCACCACCACTGCCAATACCACCACTAATACCACCAATACCAACACCACCACCAATATCACCACCACCAATACCACCACCACTAATACCACCACCACCAATACCACCAATACCACCTCCACCAATACCACCACCAATACCTATCCCACCACCAGTACCAATACCACCACCACCAATACCACCTCCAATACCACCACCACCATTACGACTACCACCAATACCACCATCACCAATACCAATACCACCACCACCAATACCACCGCCACCAGTACCACCGCCACCAATACCACCAATACCACCACAACCAACACCACCACCAATACCACCAATACCAATACCACCTCCACCAATACCACCACCATCAATACCAATACCACCACCACCAATAACAATACCACCACCAATACCGCCACCACCAATACCACCACCACCACCAATACCACCACCACCACCAATACCAATACCACCAATACCAGCACCAATATCACCACTAATACCACCAATACCAACACCACCACCATCACCATCAACAATACCACCACCACTAATACCACCACCACCAATACCACCAATACCACCAATACCACAACCACCAATACCTATACCCCCACCAATACCACCACCACCAATACCACCACCATTACGACCACCACCAATACCACCACCACCAATACCACCACCACCAATACCACCACCACCAATAGCAGCACCACGACCAATACCACCAATACCACCACCACCAATACCAATACCATCACCACCAATACCAATACCCCACCACCAATACCAATACCACCACCAATACCACCACCAACACCACCAATGCCACCACCACCACTAATACCATCCCCACCAATACCACCACCACCAATACCACCTCCACCAATACCACCAAACCCACCACCACTACCACCACCACTACCACCACCACCACCAATACCACCACTAATACCACCAGTACCAACACCACCACCAATATCACCACCACCAATACCACCACCACCAATACCACCACCACCAATACTACCACTAATACCGCCACCAATACCTATACCACCGCCACTACCAATACCACCACCAATACCACCACCACCAATACCACTAAAACCACCACCACCATTACAACCACCACTAATACCACCACCACCAATACCACCACCCCCACCAATACCACCAACACCAACAAAACCACCACCACCAATATCAATACTACAGCCAATACCACCACCACCACCACCAATACCAATACCACGAATACCACCACCACCACCAATAACAATACCACCACCACCAATACCACCACCACCAATACCACCAATGCCACGACTACCACCAATACCACCACCGATACCACCACCACCAATACCACCACCACCACCAATACCACCATCACCAATACCATTACCAGCACCAATACCACCACTACCAATGCCACCAATACAACCACCACCACCAATACCACCACCACCAATACCACCACCACCAATACCAATACCCCCAATACAACCAAAAACACCAATACCACCATCAATACCACCACCAATACCACCACCAACACCACCAATGCCACCACCACCACTAATACCATCCCCACCAATACCACCACCACCAATACCACCAAACCCACCACCACCACTACCACCACCAATACCACCACCACCACCAATACCACCACCACTAATACCACCACTAATACCACCAGTACCAACACCACCACCAATACCACCACCACCAATACCACCACCACCAATACTACCACTAATACCGCCACCACCAATACCTATACCACCGCCACTACCAATACCACCACCAATACCACCACCACCAATACCACTAAAACCACCACCACCATTACAACCACCACTAATACCACCACCACCAATACCACCACCACCAATACCACCACCACCACCAATACCACCACCACCATTACCACCCCCACCAATACCACCACCACCAATACCACCAACACCAACAATACCACCACCACCAATACCAATACCACAGCCAATACCAATACCACCACCACCACCACCAATACCACCACCACCACCAATACCACGAATACCACCACCACCAATAACAATACCACCACCACCAATACCACCACCACCACCAATACCACCTCCACCAATACCAATACCACCACCACCAATACCACCAATGCCACGACTACCACCAATACCACCACCGATACCACCACCAATACCACCATCACCAATACCACCAATACCACCACCACCACCAATACCACCACCAACACCAATACCATTACCAGCACCACTACCACCACCACCACCAATACCACCACCACCAATACCACCACCAATACCAATACCATCACCACCAATACCACCACCACCACTACCACCACCAATATTACCACCACCAATACCATTACCACCAATACCACCACCACCAGTACCAATACCACGAATACCACCACCACCAATACCACCATCAATACCACCAACACCACAACAACCAATACGAAAATAGGGCTAAAAAAATCATAAATTTTTTACTAGACCTGCAGGTCTAGTAACTTTAATAATCTACTCGACCTAACTGTAATGTACTTGACCCGTGAACTGGTGTCAAACTGTGTGATCCTAGGCAAATATTTTGTCTTATGGAGCTGCCTTTTTCTTTATTATCACATAAGAGAGCACCTTCGAATATGCAAGTTCACTAATTCTGCTGTACAAAAAAACTCTTTATTTACTAGACTAAATGTTTGCTCCATGTATATCAAGAATCAAGCCATTATATAGGGTACACATGAACCCTGGCTTGCCTCTTAGTTCACTAATAGCATTGTCATCTGGGCAGGAGCAGTAATATTTCCCAGTTCATGTTTAAAAACTCACTTTCCATAAATATATTACCAAAGCATGACGTGTTAGTGCACTGTCATTTACAGATAGCATATTTTCCATTGAAATAGCCACACAACTTTCCCACTAACATGTAGTTTTACTGATAATAGCGCATAAACAATGTTTGGATATTGGGTTTCAGCATAAATATTTAAAATTTGCACATCACCAACTAAAGGTTTCTAATTTGTTTTGATCCTATAAAAATATTTTTTTACCACAGTATTACAAAAATGGGTCTTCATAACTAGTGAAATATATTTGAAATGTTTGAACAGTTCATTTAGCTATTTCAGAGTAGTGCCTGTCATCTTACAGCCTTTCATTTAACATGCTTTGCACAGTTCAGTTGTTGCACAGTTCACTTTACAAAATTAACTTTCTAACTTTAGCCACAGAAAGAAAACTAAATGTAGGAAGTTTCAAGACAAAGTGACTTTTGAACTCTCTCTCTGAAAGCCAGCTAATGTGACAAGATAACAAGATTTAAATGCATTTTTATTGCTCTTTCACTTTGTGAGCAATAAAGATGCCTTTAAATCTTATTATCTTGTCACATATGCTCTGCTTTCAAAGACCGAGGTCAAAAGTCAGTTCTCTTCCTACATTTACTTTTTATTCTGTGACTGAAGTTAAGAGGATTTTCAACTCGTCAGAAAGGGCGAGTAGTCCCTAAAAATAGCTCGTCCTGAATAAATCATGCTCGACAATGCGAGTGGTCGAGTGGATTTTTCGAGCCCTGCAATACCACTACCACCAATACCACCACCACCAATATCACCAATACCACCACCACCAATACAAATACAACCACCACCAATACCACCACTACCACCAATACCACCACCATCACCAATATCTCCACCACCAATACCATCACCACCAATACCACCACCACCAATACTACCACCAATACTGCCACCACCAATACCTATACCACCGCCAATACCAGTACCACCACCACCAATACCACTAATACCACCACCGCCATTACGACCACCACCAATATCACCACCACCAATACCAATACCACCACCACCAATACCACCGCCACCAATACCACCAACACCAATACCACCACCCCCACCAATACCACCACCACCAACAATACCACCACCTCCACCAATACCACAAATATCACCACCACCAATACCAATACCACAGCCAATACCAATACCACCACCACTACCACTAATACCACCATCACCAATACCAATACCACAAATACCACCAATACCACCACCACCAATAACAATACCACCACCACCAATACCACCACCACCAATACCAATACCACCACCACCAATACCACCAATGCCACCACTACCACCAACCACCACCAATACCACCACCAATACCACCACCGATACCACCACCGATACCACCACCAATACCACCACCAATACCACCACCACAACCACCACCAATATCATTACCAGCACCAATACCACCACCACCAATACCACCAATACCACCACCACCAATACCACCATCACCACCAATACCACCACCACCAATACCACCACCAATACCAATACCACCACCACCAATACCACCAATACCAATACCCCCAATCCCACCACCACCAATACCACCACCAATACCACCACCAATACCAATACCTCCACCACCAATACCACCACTACCACCACCAATATCACCACCAATACTACCACCACCACCAATACCATTTCCACCAATACCACCACCACCAATAACAATACCACCACCACCAATACCACCACCAATACCACCACCACCAATACCACCACCACCAATACCAATACCACCACTACCCATACCACCACTAATACCACCACTAATACCACCAATACCAACACCACCACCATCACCACCAACAATACCACCACCACCAGTACCACCAATACCACCACTACCAATACCACCACCAATACCACCACCACCACCACCAATACCTATACCCCCACCAATACCACCAGCACCAATAACAATACCACTGTCAATACCACTGCCAATACCACCACCAATACCACCAATACCACCACCACCATTACGACCACCACCAATACCACCACCACCAATACCACCACCACCACCAATACCGCCAACAATACCACCATTACCAATACCACCACCACCAATACCACTACCACCACCAATACTACCACCACCAATAGCACCACCACCACCAATACCACCACCACCACAAATACCAATACCATCACCACCAATACCAATACCACCACCACCAATACCACCACCACCACCAATTCCACCACCACCACTAATACCATCCCCACCAATACCACCACCACTACCACCTCCACCAATACCACCACCACCAAACCCACCACCACCACTACCACCACCACCAATACCACCACCAATACCACCACCACCAATACCATCACCACCACCAATACCACCACCACCACCAATACCACCACTAATACCACCAATACCAACACCACCACCAATACCACTACCACCAATACTACCACTAATACGGCCACCACCAATACCTATACCACTGCCAATACCAATACCGCCACCACCAATACCACTAAAACCACCACCACCATTACGACCACCACTAATACCACGACCACCAATACCACCACCACCACCAATACCACCGCCACCAATACCACCACCACCAATACCACCAACACCAACAATACCACCACCACCAATACCAATACCACGAATACCACCACCACCAATAACAATACCATCACCACCAAAACCACCACCACCAATACCACCACCATGAATACCACTGATGCCACTACCACCACCAATACCACCACCACAACAACCAATACCATCACCAATACCACCACCACAACCAATACCATCACCACCACCAATACCATTACCAGCACCAATACCACCACCAATACCACCACCACCAATGCCACCAATACCACTACCAATACCACCACCACCAATACCCCCAATACCACCACCAATACCACCACCACCACCAATACTACCACCACCAATATCACCACCATAACCACCAATACCACCACCCCCAACCAATACCAATACCACTACCACCAATACCACGACCACCAATACCAATACAACCACCACCAATACCACCACCACCAATACCCCCACTATCACCAATACCACCACCATCACCAATATCACCACCACCAATACCACCAATACCCCCAATACCACCACCACCAATACCACCACCACCAATACCACCACCAATACCACCACCACCAATACCATCACCACCAATACCATCACCACCAATACCACCAATACTACCACCAATACCGTCACCACCAATACCTATACCAACGCCAATACCACCACCACCAATACCACTAATACCACCACCACCATTATGTCCACCACCAATACCACCACCACCAATACCATTACCAGCACCAATACCACCACCAATACCACCACCACCAATGCCACCAATACCACCACCAATACCACCACCACCAATACCCCCAATACCACCACCAATACCACCACCACCAATACCACCACCAATATCACCACCATTACCACCAATACCACCACCACCAGTACTAATACCATGAATACCACCACCACCAATACCATCACCACCAATACCACCACCACCAATACCGTCACCACCAATACCTATACCAATGCCAATACCACCACCACCAATACCACTAATACTACCACCACCATTACGACACCACCAATACCACCACCACCAATACCACCACCAATATCACCACCACCAATACCATCACCACCAATACCACCAATACCACCACCACCAATACTACCACAAATACCGTCACCACCAATACCTATACCAACGCCAATACCACCACCAATACTACTAATACCAGAACCACCATTATGACCACCACCAATACCACCAACACCAATACCACCACCACCACCAATACAACCAACACCAACAATACCATCACCACCACCAATACCACAAATACCACCAATACCACAGCCAATACCAATGCTACCACTACCACCACCAATACCACCATCACCAATACCACCAATACCAATACCACCACCACCAATACCACCAATGCCACCACTACCAACAACCACCACCAATACCACCACCAATACCACCACCAATACCACCACCACCAATACCATTACCAGCACCAATACCACCAGCGATACCACCACCAATACCACCACCACCAATACCACCAATACCACCACCACCAAAGCCACCAATACCACCACCAATACCACCACCACCAATACCAATACCACCACCACCAATACCACCACCACTAATACTACCAATACCAATACCCCCAATACCACCACCAACACTAATACCACCACCAATACCACCACCATCACCAATACCACCAATACCACCACCACCAATACCAATACCACCACCACCACCAATACCACCACCAATACTACCACCACCAATATCACCACCACCAATACCATTACCACCAACAGTACCAATACTACCACCACCAATACCACCACCGCCAATACCACAACCATCAATACCACCACCACCAATACCACCCCAACCAATACCAATACCACCACCACCAATACCACTCCCACCACCAATACCACCACCACCACCAGCAATACCACCACTACCAATACTCCCACCACCAATACAACCACTACCACCAATACCACCATCATCACCAATACCACCACCAGCAAAACCAACACCACCAATACCACCACCATCACCAATGCCACCACCACCAATACAAATACCACCAATACCACCACCACCAATACCACCACCACCCCCAACACCACCACCAATACCAATACCACCAATACCACCACCAACACCACTACCACCAAAACCACCACCAATACAACCAATACCACCACCAATACCACCAATACCATCACAAATACCACCAATACGACCACCAATACCACCACCACCAATACCAGCACCAATACCAAAGCCACCACCACCACCACCAATACCACTACCACCACCAATACCACCACTACCAATACCACCACCAATACCTCCACCACTAATACCACCAGTACCACCACCACCAATACCACCACCAATACCACCACCAACAATACCACCAATACCACCACCAATAATACCACCAATACCACCACCACCACCAATACCACCACCACCAATACCACCACCACCACCAATATCACCAATACCACCACCAATACCACGACCATCAATACCACCACCACCAATACCACCACCTCCAGTATCACTAATACCACATCCACCAATACCACCACCAATACCACCACCACCAATTCCACCAGTACCACCACCAATACCACCACCACCACCACCACCAATAGCACCAATGCCCCCTATACCACCACCACCAATATCATCACCACCAATACCACTACCACCACCAATACCAACACCACCACCAATACCATCACCACCAATACCATCACCACCAATACCACCACCAATACCACCAGCACCACCAATACCACCACCAATACTATCACCACCACCAATACCACCACCACCACCAATACCACCACCACCACCACCAATACCACCACCACCACCAATACCACCACCACCAATACCATCACCACCACCAATACCACCACCACCACCAATACCACCACTAATACCACCAATACCAACACCACCACCAATACCACTACCACCAATACTACCACTAATACGGCCACCACCAATACCTATACCACTGCCAATACCAATACCACCACCACCAATACCACTAAAACCACCACCACCATTACGACCACCACTAATACCACGACCACCAATACCACCACCACCACCAATACCACTGCCACCAATACCACCACCACCAATACCACCAACACCAACAATACCACCAATACCAATACCACGAATACCACCACCACCAATAACAATACCATCACCACCAAAACCACCACCACCAATACCACCACCACGAATACCACTGATGCCACTACCACCACCAATACCACCACCACAACAACCAATACCATCACCAATACCACCACCACAACCAATACCATCACCACCACCAATACCATTACCAGCACCAATACCACCACCAATACCACCACCACCAATGCCACCAATACCACCACCAATACCACCACCACCAATACCCCCAATACCACCACCAATACCACCACCAATACCACCACCACCACCAATACTACCACCACCAATATCACCACCATAACCACCAATACCACCACCACCAGTACTAATACCATGAATACCACCACCACCAATACCACCACCATCAATACCACCCCAACCAATACCAATACCACTACCACCAATACCACGACCATCAATACCAATACAACCACCACCAATACCACCACCACCAATACCCCCACTATCACCAATACCACCACCATCACCAATATCACCACCACCAATACCACCAATACCCCCAATACCACCACCACCAATACCACCACCACCAATACCACCACCAATACCACCACCACCAATACCATCACCACCAATACCACCAATACTACCACCAATACCGTCACCACCAATACCTATACCAACGCCAATACCACCACCACCAATACCACTAATACCACCACCACCATTATGTCCACCACCAATACCACCACCACCAATACCATTACCAGCACCAATACCACCACCAATACCACCACCACCAATGCCACCAATACCACCACCAATACCACCACCACCAATACCCCCAATACCACCACCAATACCACCACCACCAATACCACCACCAATATCACCACCATTACCACCAATACCACCACCACCAGTACTAATACCATGAATACCACCACCACCAATACCATCACCACCAATACCACCACCACCAATACCGTCACCACCAATACCTATACCAACGCCAATACCACCACCACCAATACCACTAATACTACCACCACCATTACGACACCACCAATACCACCACCAATACCACCACCAATATCACCACCACCAATACCATCACCACCAATACCACCAATACCACCACCACCAATACTACCACAAATACCGTCACCACCAATACCTATACCAACGCCAAAACCACCACCAATACTACTAATACCACCACCACCATTATGACCACCACCAATACCACCAACACCAATACCACCACCACCACCACCAATACCACCACCACCACCAATACCACCACCACCAATACCATCACCACCACCAATACCACCACCACCAATACCACCACTAATGCCACCAATACCAACACCACCACCAATACCACTACCACCAATACTACCACTAATACGCCACCACCAATACCTATACCACTGCCAATACCAATACGCCACCACCAATACCACTAAAACCACCACCACCATTACGACCACCACTAATACCACGACCACCAATACCACCACCACCACCACCAATACCACCGCCACCAATACCACCAACACCAACAATACCACCACCACCAATACCAAAACCACGAATACCACCACCACAAATAACAATACCATCACCACCAAAACCACCACCACCAATACCACCACCACGAATACCACTGATGCCACTACCATCACCAATACCACCACCACAACAACCAATACCATCACCAATACCACCACCACAACCAATACCATCACCACCACCAATACCATTACCAGCACCAATACCACCACCAATACCACCACCACCAATGCCACCATTACCACCACCAATACCACCACCACCAATACCCCCAATACCACCACCAATACCACCACCAATACTACCACCACCAATATCACCACCATAACCACCAATACCACCACCACCAGTACTAATACCATGAATACCACCACCACCAATACCACCACCATCAATACCACCCCAACCAATACCAATACCACTACCACCAATACCACGACCATCAATACCAATACAACCACCACCAATACCACCACCACCAATACCCCCACTATCACCAATACCACCACCATCACCAATATCACCACCACCAATACCACCAATACCCCCAATACCACCACCACCAATACCACCACCACCAATACCACCACTAATGCCACCACCACCAATACCATCACCACCAATACCATCACCACCAATACCACCAATACTACCACCAATACCGTCACCACCAATACCTATACCAACGCCAATACCACCACCACCAATACCACTAATACCACCACCACCATTATGTCCACCACCAATACCACCACCACCAATACCATTACCAGCACCAATACCACCACCAATACCACCACCACCAATGCCACCAATACCACCACCAATACCACCACCACCAATACCACCACCACCAATACCCCCAATACCACCACCAATACCACCACCACCAATACCACCACCAATATCACCACCATTACCACCAATACCACCACCACCAGTACTAATACCATGAATACCACCACCACCAATACCATCACCACCAATACCACCACCACCAATACCGTCACCACCAATACCTATACCAACGCCAATACCACCACCACCAATACCACTAATACTACCACCACCATTACGACACCACCAATACCACCACCACCAATACCACCACCAATATCACCACCACCAATACCATCACCACCAATACCACCAATACCACCACCACCAATACTACCACAAATACCGTCACCACCAATACCTATACCAACGCCAATACCACCACCAATACTACTAATACCACCACCACCATTATGACCACCACCAATACCACCACCACCAATACCACCACCACCACTACCACCACCAATATTACCACCACCAATACCATTACCACCAATACCACCACCACCAGTACCAATACCACGAATACCACCACCACCAATACCACCATCAATACCACCAACACCACAACAACCAATACGAAAATAGGGCTAAAAAAATCATACATTTTTTACTAGACCTGCAGGTCTAGTAACTTTAATAATCTACTCGACCTAACTGTAATGTACTTGACCCGTGAACTGGTGTCAAACTGTGTGATCCTAGGCAAATATTTTGTCTTATGGAGCTGCCTTTTCTTTTATTATCACATAAGAGAGCACCTTCGAATATGCAATTTCACTAATTCTGCTGTACAAAAAAACTCTTTATTTACTAGACTAAATGTTTGCTCCATGTATATCAAGAATCGAGCCATTATATAGGGTACACATGAACCCTGGCTTGCCCTCTTAGTTCACTAATAGCATTGTCATCTGGGCAGGAGCAGTAATATTTCCCAGTTCATGTTTAAAAACTCACTTTCCATAAATATATTACCAAAGCATGACGTGTTAGTGCACTGTCATTTACATATAGCATATTTTCCATTGAAATAGCCACAAAACTTTCCCACTAACATGTAGTTTTACTGATAATAGCGCATAAACAATGTTTGGATATTGGGTTTCAGCATAAATATTTAAAATTTGCACAATCACCAACTAAAGGTTTCTAATTTGTTTTGATCCTATAAAAATATTTTTTTACCACAGTATTACAAAAATGGGTCTTCATAACTAGTGAAATATATTTGAAATGTTTGAACAGTTCATTTAGCTATTTCAGAGTAGTGCCTGTCATCTTACAGCCTTTCATTTAACATGCTTTGCACAGTTCAGTTGTTGCACAGTTCACTTTACAAAATTAACTTTCTAACTTTAGCCACAGAAAGAAAACTAAATGTAGGAAGTTTCAAGACAAAGTGACTTTTGAACTCTCTCTCTGAAAGCTAGCTAATGTGACAAGATAACAAGATTTAAATGCATTTTTATTGCTCTTTCACTTTGTGAGCAATAAAGATGCCTTTAAATCTTATTATCTTGTCACATATGCTCTGCTTTCAAAGACCGAGGTCAAAAGTCAGTTCTCTTCCTACATTTACTTTTTATTCTGTGACTGAAGTTAAGAGGATTTTCAACTCGTCAGAAAGGGCGAGTAGTCCCTAAAAATAGCTCGTCCTGAATAAATCATGCTCGACAATGCGAGTGGTCGAGTGGATTTTTCGAGCCCTGCAATACCACTACCACCAATACCACCACCACCACTACCACCAATACCACCACCATCACCAATATCTCCACCACCAATACCATCACCACCAATACCACCACCACCAATACTACCACCAATACTGCCACCACCAATACCTATACCACCGCCAATACCAGTACCACCACCACCAATACCACTAATACCACCACCGCCATTACGACCACCACCAATATCACCACCACCAATACCAATACCACCACCACCAATACCACCGCCACCAATACCACCAACACCAATACCACCACCCCCACCAATACCACCACCACCAACAATACCACCACCTCCACCAATACCACAAATATCACCACCACCAATACCAATACCACAGCCAATACCAATACCACCACCACTGCCACTAATGCCACCATCACCAATACCAATACCACAAATACCACCAATACCACCACCACCAATAACAATACCACCACCACCAATGCCACCACCACCAATGCCAATACCACCACCACCAATGCCACCAATGCCACCACTTACCACCAGCCACCACCAATACCACCACCGATACCACCACCGATACCACCACCGATACCACCACCAATACCACCACCAATACCACCACCACAACCAATACCATAACCACCACCAATATCATTACCAGCACCAATACCACCACCACCAATACCACCAATACCACCACCACCAATACCACCATCACCACCAATACCACCACCACCAATACCACCACCAATACCAATACCACCACCACCAATACCACCAATACCAATACCCCCAATCCCACCACCACCAATGCCACCACCAATACCACCACCAATGCCAATACCTCCACCACCAATACCACCACAACCACCACCAATATCACCACCAATACTACCACCACCACCAATACCATTTCCACCAATACCACCACCACCAATAACAATACCACCACCACCAATACCACCACCAATACCACCACCACCAATACCACCACCACCAATACCAATACCACCACCACCAATACCACCACTAATACCACCAATACCAACACCACCACCATCACCACCAACAATACCACCACCACCAGTACCACCAATACCACCACTACCAATACCACCACCAATACCACCACCACCACCACCAATACCTATACCCCCACCAATACCACCAGCACCAATAACAATACCACTGTCAATACCACTGCCAATACCACCACCAATACCACCAATACCACCACCACCATTACGACCACCACCAATACCACCACCACCAATACCACCACCACCACCAATACCACCGCCAACAATACCACCATTACCAATACCACCACCACCAATACCACTACCACCACCAATACTACCACCACCAATAGCACCACCACCACCAATACCACCACCACCACAAATACCAATACCATCACCACCAATACCAATACCACCACCACCAATACCACCACCACCACCAATGCCACCACCACCACTAATACCATCCCCACCAATACCACCACCACTACCACCTCCACCAATACCACCACCACCAAACCCACCACCACCACTACCACCACCACCAATACCACCACCACCACCAATACCACCACCACCAATACCATCACCACCACCAATACCACCACCACCACCAATACCACCACTAATACCACCAATACCAACTCCACCACCAATACCACTACCACCAATACTACCACTAATACGGCCACCACCAATACCTATACCACTGCCAATACCAATACCACCACCACCAATACCACTAAAACCACCACCACCATTATGACCACCACTAATACCACGACCACCAATACCACCACCACCACCAATATCACCGCCACCAATACCACCACCACCAATACCACCAACACCAACAATACCACCACCACCAATACCAATACCACGAATACCACCACCACCAATAACAATACCATCACCACCAAAACCACCACCACCAATACCACCACCACCAATACCACTGATGCCACTACCACCACCAATACCACCACCACAACAACCAATACCATCACCAATACCACCACCACAACCAATACCATCACCAACACCAATACCATTACCAGCACCAATACCACCACCAATACCACCACCACCAATGCCACCAATACCACCACCAATACCACCACCACCAATACCCCCAATACCACCACCAATACCACCACCAATACCACCACCACCACCAATACTACCACCACCAATATCACCACCATAACCACCAATACCACCACCACAGTACTAATACCATGAATACCACCACCACCAATACCACCACCATCAATACCACCCCAACCAATACCAATACCACTACCACCAATACCAATACAACCACCACCAATACCACCACCACCAATACCCCCACTATCACCAATACCACCACCATCACCAATATCACCACCACCAATACCACCAATACCCCCAATACCACCACCACCAATACCACCACCACCAATACCATCACCACCAATACCATCACCACCAATACCACCAATACTACCACCAATACCGTCACCACCAATGCCTATACCAACGCCAATACCACCACCACCAACCACCACTAATACCACCACCACCATTATGTCCACCACCAATACCACCACCACCAATACCATTACCAGCACCAATACCACCCACCAATACCACCACCACCAATGCCACCAATACCACCACCAATACCACCACCACCAATACCCCAATACCACCACCAATACCACCACCACCAATACCACCCACCAATATCACCACCATTACCACCAATACCACCACCACCAGTACTACATACCATGAATACCACCACCACCAATCACCATCACCACCAATACCACCACCACCAATACCGTCACCACCAATACCTATACCAACGCCAATACCACCACCACCAATACCACTAATACTACCACCACCATTACGACACCACCAATACCACCACCACCACCAATACCACACACCAATATCACCACCACCAATACCTTCACCACCAATACCACCACCACCAATACTACCACAAACACCGTCCACCACCAATACCTATACCAACGCCAATACCACCACCAATACTACTAATACCACCACCATCATTATGACCACCACCAATACCACCAACACCAATACCACCACCACCACCAATACCACCACCACCACCAATACCACCACCAATACCATCACCACCACCAATACCACCACCACCACCAATACCACCACTAATACCACCAATACCAACACCACCACCAATACCACTACCACCAATACTACCACTAATACGGCCACCACCAATACCCATACCACTGCCAATACACCAATACCACCACCACCAATGCCACTAAAACCACCACCACCATTACGACCACCACTAATACCACGACCACCAATACCACCACCACCACCACCAATACCACCACCACCAATACCACCACCACCAATACCACCAACACCAACAATACCACCACCACCAATACCAATACCACGAATACCACCACCACCAATAACAATACCATCACCACCAAAACCACCACCACCAATACCACCACCACGAATACCACTGATGCCACTACCACCACCAATACCACCACCACAACAACCAATACCATCACCAATACCACCACCACAACCAATACCATCACCACCACCAATACCATTACCAGCACCAATACCACCACCAATACCACCACCACCAATGCCACCAATAGCCACCACCAATACCACCACCACCAATGCCCCAATACCACCACCAATCACCACCACCAATACCACCACCACCACCAATACTACCACCACCAATATCACCACCATAACCACCAATACCACCACCACCAGTACTAATACCATGAATACCACCACCACCAATACCACCACCATCAATACCACCCCAACCAATACCACTACCACCAATACCACGACCATCAATACCAATACAACCACCACCAATACCACCACCACCAATACCCCCACTATCACCAATACCACCACCATCACCAATATCACCACCACCAATACCACCAATACCCCCAATACCACCACCACCAATACCACCACCACCAATACCACCACCAATACCACCACCACCAATACCATCACCACCAATACCATCACCACCAATACCACCAATACTACCACCAATACCGTCACCACCAATACCTATACCAACGCCAACTACCACCACCACCAATACCACTAATACCACCACCACCATTATGTCCACCACCAATACCACCACCACCAATACCATTACCAGCACCAATACCACCACCAATACCACCTCACCACCAATGCCACCAATACCACCACCAATACCACTCACCACCAATACCCCAATACCACCACCAATACCACCACCACCATTACCACCACCAATATCACCACCATTACCACCAATACCACCACCACCAGTACTAATACCATGAATACCACCACCACCAATACCATCACCACCAATACCACCACCACCAATACCTTCACCACCAATACCTATACCAACGCCAATACCACCACCACCAATACCACTAATACTACCACCACCAATACCACCACCACCAATACCACCACCAATATCACCACCACCAATACCATCACCACCAATACCACCAATACCACCACCACCAATACTACCACAAATACCGTCACCACCAATATCTATACCAACGCCAATACCACCACCAATACTACTAATACCACCACCACCATTATGACCACCACCAATACCACCACCACCAATACCACCACCACCACTACCACCACCAATATTACCACCACCAATACCACCACCATCAATACCACCACCACCAGTACCAATACCACTAATACCACCACCACCAATACCACCATCAATACCACCAACACCACAACAACCAATACGAAAATAGGGCTAAAAATCATACATTTTTACTAGACCTGCAGGTCTAGTAACTTTAATAATCTACTCGATCCTAACTGTAATGTACTTGACCCGTGAACTGGTGTCAAACTGTGTGATCCTAGGCAAATATTTTGTCTTATGGAGCTGCCTTTTTCTTTATTATCACATAAGAGAGCACCTTCGAATATGCAATTTCACTAATTCTGCTGTACAAAAACTCTTTATTTACTAGACTAAATGTTTGCTCCATGTATATCAAGAATCGAGCCATTATATAGGGTACACATGAACCCTGGCTTGCCTCTTAGTTCACTAATAGCATTGTCATCTGGGCAGGAGCAGCAATATTTCCCAGTTCATGTTTAAAAACTCACTTTCCATAAATATATTACCAAAGCATGACGTGTTAGTTCACTGTCATTTACAGATAGCATATTTTCCATTGAAATAGCCACAAACTTTCCCACTAACATGTAGTTTTACTGATAATAGCGCATAAACAATGTTTGGATATTGGGTTTCAGCATAAATATTTAAAATTTGCACATCACCAACTAAAGGTTTCTAATTTGTTTTGATCCTATAAAAATATTTTTTTACCACAGTATTACAAAAATGGGTCTTCATAACTAGTGAAATATATTTGAAATGTTTGAACAGTTCATTTTAGCTATTTCAGAGTAGTGCCTGTCATCTTACAGCCTTTCATTTAACATGCTATTGGTGGTATTAGTGGTGGCGGTTGGTGGTAGCATTGGTGGTGATGGCATTGGTGGTGGTATTTGTGGTGGTGGTGGTAGTGGTGGTGGTGGGTTTGGTTCAGTTGTTGCACAGTTCACTTTACAAAATTAACTTTCTAACTTTAGCCACAGAAAGAAAACTAAATGTAGGAAGTTTCAAGACAAAGTGACTTTTGAACTCTCTCTCTGAAAGCCAGCTAATGTGACAAGATAACAAGATTTAAATGCATTTTTATTGCTCTTTCACTTTGTGAGCAATAAAGATGCCTTTAAATCTTATTATCTTGTCACATATGCTCTGCTTTCAAAGACCGAGGTCAAAAGTCAGTTCTCTTCCTACATTTACTTTTTATTCTGTGACTGAAGTTAAGAGGATTTTCAACTCGTCAGAAAGGGCGAGTAGTCCCTAAAAATAGCTCGTCCTGAATAAATCATGCTCGACAATGCGAGTGGTCGAGTGGATTTTTCGAGCCCTGCAATACCACTACCACCAATACCACCACCACCAATATCACCAATACCACCACCACCAATACAAATACAACCACCACCAATACCACCACTACCACCAATACCACCACCATCACCAATATCTCCACCACCAATACCATCACCACCACCAATACCACCACCACCAATACTACCACCAATACTGCCACCACCAATACCTATACCACCGCCAATACCAGTACCACCACCACCAATACCACTAATACCACCACCGCCATTACGACCACCACCAATATCACCACCACCAATACCAATACCACCACCCACCAATACCACCGCCACCAATACCACCAACACCACACCACCACCCCCACCAATACCACCACCACCAACAATACCACCACCTCCACCAATACCACAAATATCACCACCCACCAATACCAATACCACAGCCAATACCAATACCACCACCACTACCACTAATACCACCATCACCAATACCAATACCACAAATACCACCAATACCACCACCACCAATAACAATACCACCACCACCAATACCACCACCACCAATACCAATACCACCACCACCAATACCACCAATGCCACCACTACCACCAACCACCACCAATACCACCACCAATACCACCACCGATACCACCACCGATACCACCACCAATACCACCACCAATACCACCACCAATACCACCACCACAACCAATACCATAACCACCACCAATATCATTACCAGCACCAATACCACCACCACCAATACCACCACCACCAATACCACCATCACCACCAATACCACCACCACCAATACCAATACCACCACCAATACCAATACCACCACCACCAATACCACCAATACCAATACCCCCAATCCCACCACCACCAATACCACCACCAATACCACCACCAATACCAATACCTCCACCACCAATACCACCACTACCACCACCAATATCACCACCAATACTACCACCACCACCAATACCATTTCCACCAATACCACCACCACCAATAACAATACCACCACCACCAATACCACCACCACCAATACCACCACCACCAATACCACCACCACCAATACCACCACCACCAATACCACCACTAATACCACCACTAATACCACCAATACCAACACCACCACCATCACCACCAACAATACCACCACCACCAGTACCACCAATACCACCACTACCAATACCACCACCAATACCACCACCACCACCACCAATACCTATACCCCCACCAATACCACCAGCACCAATAACAATACCACTGTCAATACCACTGCCAATACCACCACCAATACCACCAATACCACCACCACCATTACGACCACCACCATTACGACCACCACCAATACCACCACCACCAATACCACCACCACCACCAATACCACCGCCAACAATACCACCATTACCAATACCACCACCACCAATACCACTACCACCACCAATACTACCACCACCAATACCACCACCACCAATACCACCACCACCACAAATACCAATACCATCACCACCAATACCAATACCACCACCACCAATACCACCACCACCACCAATGCCACCACCACCACTAATACCATCCCTACCAATACCACCACCACTACCACCTCCACCAATACCACCACCACCAAACCCACCACCACCACCCACCACCAATACCACCACCACCACCAATACCACCACCAATACCATCACCACCACCAATACCACCACCACCACCAATACCACCACTAATACCACCAATACCAACACCACCACCAATACCACTACCACCAATACTACCACTAATACGGCCACCACCAATACCTATACCACTGCCAATACCAATACCACCACCACCAATACCACTAAAACCACCACCACCATTACGACCACCACTAATACCACGACCACCAATACCACCACCACCACCAATACCACCGCCACCAATACCACCACCACCAATACCACCAACACCAACAATACCACCACCACCAATACCAATACCACGAATACCACCACCACCAATAACAATACCATCACCACCAAAACCACCACCACGAATACCACTGATGCCACTACCACCACCAATACCACCACCACAACAACCAATACCATCACCAATACCACCACCACAACCAATACCATCACCACCACCAATACCATTACCAGCACCAATACCACCACCAATACCACCACCACCAATGCCACCAATACCACCACCAATACCACCACCACCAATACCCCCAATACCACCACCAACACCACCACCAATACCACCACCACCACCAATACTACCACCACCAATATCACCACCATAACCACCAATACCACCACCACCAGTACTAATACCATGAATACCACCACCACCAATACCACCACCATCAATACCACCCCAACCAATACCAATACCACTACCACCAATACCACAACCACCAATACCAATACAACCACCACCAATACCACCACCACCAATACCCCCACTATCACCAATACCACCACCATCACCAATATCACCACCACCAATACCACCAATACCCCCAATACCACCACCACCAATACCACCACCACCAATACCACCACCAATACCACCACCACCAATACCACCAATACTACCACCAATACCGTCACCACCAATACCTATACCAACGCCAATACCACCACCACCAATACCACTAATACCACCACCACCATTATGTCCACCACCAATACCACCACCACCAATACCATTACCACCACCAATACCACCACCACCAATGCCACCAATACCACCACCAATACCACCACCACCAATACCACCACCACCAATACCCCCAATACCACCACCAATACCACCACCACCAATACCACCACCAATATCACCACCATTACCACCAATACCACCACCACCAGTACTAATACCATGAATACCACCACCACCAATACCATCACCACCAATACCACCACCACCAATACCGTCACCAACGCCAATACCACCACCACCAATACCACTAATACTACCACCACCATTACGACACCACCAATACCACCACCACCAATACCAACACCAATATCACCACCACCAATACCATCACCACCAATACCACCACCACCAATACTACCACAAATACCGTCACCACCAATACCTATACCAACGCCAATACCACCACCAATACTACTAATACCACCACCACCATTATGACCACCACCAATACCACCAACACCAATACCACCACCACCACCAATACAACCAACACCAACAATACCATCACCACCACCAATACCACAAATACCACCAATACCACAGCCAATACCAATGCTACCACTACCACCACCAATACCACCATCACCAATACCACCAATACCAATACCACCACCACCAATACCACCAATGCCACCACTACCAACAACCACCACCAATACCACCACCAATACCACCACCAATACCACCACCACCAATACCACCACCACCACCAATACCACCACAACAACCAATACCATCACCACCACCAATACCATTACCAGCACCAATACCACCAGCGATACCACCACCAATACCACCACCACCAATACCACCAATACCACCACCACCAATGCCACCAATACCACCACCAATACCACCACCACCAATACCAATACCACCACCACCAATACCACCACCACTAATACTACCAATACCAATACCCCCAATACCACCACCAACACTAATACCACCACCAATACCACCACCATCACCAATACCACCAATACCACCACCACCAATACCACCACCACCACCAATACCACCACCAATACTACCACCACCAATATCACCACCACCAATACCATTACCACCAACAGTACCAATACTACCACCACCAATACCACCACCGCCAATACCACAACCATCAATACCACCACCACCAATACCACCCCAACCAATACCAATACCACCACCACCAATACCACTCCCACCACCAATACCACCACCACCACCAGCAATACCACCACTACCAATACCAATACTCCCACCACCAATACAACCACTACCACCAATACCACCATCATCACCAATACCACCACCAGCAAAACCAACACCACCAATACCACCACCATCACCAATGCCACCACCACCAATACAAATACCACCAATACCACCACCACCAATACCACCACCACCCCCAACACCACCACCAATACCAATACCACCAATACCACCACCAACACCACTACCACCAAAACCACCACCAATACCACCACCAATACCACCAATACCATCACAAATACCACCAATACGACCACCAATACCACCACCACCAATACCAGCACCAATACCAAAGCCACCACCACCAATACCACCACCACCAATACCACTACCACCACCAATACCACCACCAATACCTCCACCACTAATACCACCAGTACCACCACCACCAATACCACCACCAATACCACCACCAACAATACCACCAATACCACCACCAATAATACCACCACCACCACCCCCACCACCCCCACCACCAATACCACCACCACCAATACCACCACCACCACCAATATCACCAATACCACCACCAATACCACGACCATCAATACCACCACCACCAATACCACCACCTCCAGTATCACTAATACCACATCCACCAATACCACCACGAATACCACCACGAATACCACCACCACCAATTCCACCAGTACCACCACCACCACCAATACCACCACCACCACCACCACCAATAGCACCAATGCCCCCTATACCACCACCACCAATATCATCACCACCAATACCACTACCACCACCAATACCAACACCACCACCAATACCATCACCACCAATACCATCACCACCAATACTATCACCACCAATACCACCACCAATACCACCAGCACCACCAATACCACCACCAATACTATCACCACCACCAATACCACCACCACCACCAATACCACCACCACCACCACCAATACCACCACCACCACCAATACCACCACCACCAATACCATCACCACCACCAATACCACCACCACCACCAATACCACCACTAATACCACCAATACCAACACCACCACCAATACCACTACCACCAATACTACCACTAATACGGCCACCACCAATACCTATACCACTGCCAATACCAATACCACCACCACCAATACCACTAAAACCACCACCACCATTACGACCACCACTAATACCACGACCACCAATACCACCACCACCACCAATACCACCGCCACCAATACCACCACCACCAATACCACCAACACCAACAATACCACCACCACCAATACCAATACCACGAATACCACCACCACCAATAACAATACCATCACCACCAAAACCACCACCACCAATACCACCACCACGAATACCACTGATGCCACTACCACCACCAATACCACCACAACAACCAATACCATCACCAATACCACCACCACAACCAATACCATCACCACCACCAATACCATTACCAGCACCAATACCACCACCAATACCACCACCACCAATGCCACCAATACCACCACCAATACCACCACCACCAATGCCCCCAATACCACCACCAATACCACCACCAATACCACCACCACCACCAATACTACCACCACCAATATTACCACCATAACCACCAATACCACCACCACCAGTACTAATACCATGAATACCACCACCACCAATACCACCACCATCAATACCACCCCAACCAATACCAATACCACTACCACCAATACCACGACCACCAATACCAATACAACCACCACCAATACCACCACCACCAATACCCCCACTATCACCAATACCACCACCATCACCAATATCACCACCACCAATACCACCAATACCCCCAATACCACCACCAATACTACTAATACCACCACCACCATTATGACCACCACCAATACCACCAACACCAATACCACCACCACCACCAATACAACCAACACCAACAATACCATCACCACCACCAATACCACAAATACCACCAATACCACAGCCAATACCAATGCTACCACTACCACCACCAATACCACCATCACCAATACCACCAATACCAATACCACCACCACCAATACCACCAATGCCACCACTACCAACAACCACCACCAATACCACCACCAATACCACCACCACCAATACCACCACCACCACCAATACCACCACAACAACCAATACCATCACCACCACCAATACCATTACCAGCACCAATACCACCAGCGATACCACCACCAATACCACCACCACCAATACCACCAATACCACCACCACCAATGCCACCAATACCACCACCAATACCACCAACACCAATACCACCACCACTAATACTACCAATACCAATACCCCCAATACCACCACCAACACTAATACCACCACCAATACCACCACCATCACCAATACCACCAATACCACCACCACCAATACCAATACCACCACCACCAATACCACCACCAATACTACCACCACCAATACTACCACCACCAATATCACCACCACCACCAACAGTACCAATACTACCACCACCAATACCACCACCGCCAATACCACAACCATCAATACCACCACCACCAATACCACCCCAACCAATACCAATACCACCACCACCAATACCACTCCCACCACCAATACCACCACCAGCAATACCACCACTACCAATACCAATACTCCCACCACCAATACAACCACTACCACCAATACCACCATCATCACCAATACCACCACCAGCAAAACCAACACCACCAATACCACCACCATCACCAATGCCACCACCACCAATACAAATACCACCAATACCACCACCACCAATACCACCACCACCCCCAACACCACCACCAATACCAATACCACCAATACCACCACCAACACCACTACCACCAAAACCACCACCAATACAACCAATACCACCACCAATACCACCAATACCATCACAAATACCACCAATACGACCACCAATACCACCACCACCAATACCAGCACCAATACCAAAGCCACCAGCACCAATACCAAAGCCACCACCACCAATACCACCACTACCAATACCACCACCAATACCTCCACCACTAATACCACCAGTACCACCACCACCAATACCACCACCAACAATACCACCAATACCACCACCAATAATACCACCAATACCACCACCACCACCAATACCACCACCACCAATACCACCACCACCACCAATATCACCAATACCACCACCAATACCACGACCATCAATACCACCACCACCAATACCACCACCTCCAGTATCACTAATACCACATCCACCAATACCACCACGAATACCACCACCAATACCACCACCACCAATTCCACCAGTACCACCACCACCACCAATACCACCACCACCACCAATAGCACCAATGCCCCCTATATCACCACCACCAATATCATCACCACCAATACCACTACCACCACCAATACCAACACCACCACCAATACCATCACCACCAATACCATCACCACCAATACCATCACCACCAATACCACCACCAATACCACCAGCACCACCAATACCACCACCAATACTATCACCACCACCAATACCACCACCACCACCAATACCACTACCACCAATACCACCACCACCACCAATACCACCACCACCAATACCACCACCACCACCAATACCACCACCACCACCAATACCACCACCAATACCACCAATACCAACACCACCACCAATACCACTACCACCAATACTACCACTAATCATGCCACCACCAATACCTATACCACTGCCAATACCAATACCACCACCACCAATACCACTAAAACCACCACCACCATTACGACCACCACTAATACCACGACCACCAATACCACCACCACCACCACCAATACCACCGCCACCAATACCACCACCACCAATACCACCAACACCAACAATACCACCACCATCAATACCAATACCACGAATACCACCACCACCACCAATAACAATACCATCACCACCAAAACCACCACCACCAATACCATCACCACCAATACCACTGATGCCACTACCACCACCAATACCACCACCACAACAACCAATACCACCACCACAACCAATACCATCACCACCACCAATACCATTACCAGCACCAATACCACCACCAATACCACCACCACCAATGCCACCAATACCACCACCAATACCACCACCACCAATACCACCACCACCAATACCCCCAATACCACCACCAATACCACCACCACCAATACTACCACCACCAATATCACCACCATAACCACCAATACCACCACCACCAGTACTAATACCATGAATACCACCACCACCAATACCACCACCATCAATACCACCCCAACCAATACCAATACCACTACCACCAATACCACGACCACCAATACCAATACAACCACCACCAATACCACCACCACCAATACCCCCACTATCACCAATACCACCACCATCACCAATATCACCACCACCAATACCCCCAATACCACCACCACCAATACCACCACCACCAATACCACCACCAATACCACCACCACCAATACCATCACCACCAATACCACCAATACCACCAATACTACCACCAATACCGTCACCACCAATACCTATACCAACGCCAATACCACCACCACCAATACCACTAATACCACCACCACCATTATGACCACCACCAATACCACCACCACCAATACCATTACCAGCACCAATACCACCACCAATACCACCACCACCAATGCCACCAATACCACCACCACCAATACCCCCAATACCAGCACCAATACCACCACCAATACCACCACCACCACCAATACCACCACCAATACTACCACCACCAATATCACCACCATTACCACCAATACCACCACCACCAGTACTAATACCATGAATACCACCACCACCAATACCATCACCACCAATACCACCACCACCAATACCGTCACCACCAATACCTATACCAACGCCAATACCACCACCACCAATACCACTAATACTACCACCACCATTACGACACCACCAATACCACCACCACCAATACCACCACCAATATCACCACCACCAATACCATCACCACCAATACCACCAATACCACCACCACCAATACTACCACAAATACCGTCACCACCAATACCTATACCAACGCCAATACCACCACCAATACTACTAATACCACCACCACCATTATGACCACCACCAATACCACCAACACCAATACCACCACCACCACCAATACAACCAACACCAACAATACCATCACCACCACCAATACCACAAATACCACCAATACCACAGCCAATACCAATGCTACCACTACCACCACCAATACCACCATCACCAATACCACCAATACCAATACCACCACCACCAATACCACCAATGCCACCACTGCCAACAACCACCACCAATACCACCACCGATACCACCACCACCAATACCACCACCACCACCAATACCACCACAACAACCAATACCATCACCACCACCAATACCATTACCAGCACCAATACCACCAGCGATACCACCACCAATACCACCACCACCAATACCACCAATACCACCACCACCAATGCCACCAATACCACCACCAATACCACCATCACCAATACCACCACCACCAATACCAATACCACCACCACCAATACCACCACCACTAATAATACCAATACCCCCAATACCACCACCAACACTAATACCACCACCAATACCACCACCATCACCAATACCACCAATACCACCACCACCAATACCAATACCACCACCACCACCAATACCACCACCAATACTACCACCACCAATATCACCACCACCAATACCATTACCACCAACAGTACCAATACTACCACCACCAATACCACCACCGCCAATACCACAACCATCAATACCACCACCACCAATACCACCCCAACCAATACCAATACCACCACCACCAATACCACTCCCACCACCAATACCACCACCACCACCAGCAATACCACCACTACCAATACCAATACTCCCACCACCAATACAACCACTACCAATACCACCATCATCACCAATACCACCACCAGCAAAACCAACACCACCAATACCACCACCATCACCAATGCCACCACCACCAATACAAATACCACCAATACCACCACCACCAATACCACCACCACCCCCAACACCACCACCAATACCAATACCACCAATACCACCACCAACACCACTACCACCAAAACCACCACCAATACAACCAATACCACCACCAATACCCACCAATACCATCACAAATACCACCAATACGACCACCAATACCACCACCACCAATACCAGCACCAATACCAAAGCCACCACCACCAATACCACCACCACCAATACCACTACCACCACCAATACCACCACTACCAATACCACCACCAATACCTCCACCACTAATACCACCAGTACCACCACCACCAATACCACCACCAACAATACCACCAATACCACCACCAATAATACCACCAATACCACCACCAACAATACCACCACCACCAATACCACCACCACCAATACCACCACCACCACCAATATCACCAATACCACCACCAATACCACGACCATCAATACCACCACCACCAATACCACCACCTCCAGTATCACTAATACCACATCCACCAATACCACCACGAATACCACCACCAATACCACCACCACCAATTCCACCAGTACCACCACCACCACCAATACCACCACCACCACCAATAGCACCAATGCCCCCTATACCACCACCACCAATATCATCACCACCAATACCACTACCACCATCAATACCAACACCACCACCAATACCATCAACACCAATACCATCACCACCAATACCACCACCAATACCACCAGCACCACCAATACCACCACCAATACTATCACCACCACCAATACCACCACCACCACCAATACCACCACCAATACCACCAATACCACCACCACCAATACCAATCCACCACCAATACCACCACCACCAATACCACCACTAATACCACCAATACCAACACCACCACCAATACCACCACCACCACGAATACCACCAATACTGTTATAGGGTTTCTGCACACACAGAGCTATGCACAGGATAATAGGACCTCGGAATATAGTGGTGAGCCAACCATAAACCTTAGCACCCAAAACCCCAACCCAACTAGCCTTAGCGTCCCATTAGCACCAATGTACCAATGATTGGACAACCCAGAACACGGTATCTCCATCTCAGGACTCGCAGAAGCAAGAACACTCTTTCGTCACTCACTCGTACCTGTCCACAACGTGCGTAAGAAGAGACACAGTATAGGTTAAAATGTTTATTTCAACTTACGTGCTCTAAGGTACAGTACACGTGTCAGTACTATTATCATAATGCATAAGAATAATATAATCAGCATGGTTACAACTCCATAGAATACAAACGGGGAAAGCATCTCATAAAACAGTGGATATATGTCTAACTAACATTACCACCCTCCCCGTGCTGGAAGCTAGTGTATTATAAAAATAGAAGACCTCTGGGCTTTGACTAGCGAACCCCCATACCTCAGTCTCTAGATGCAAAACTACATCAGCAGAAAATCACAGCTCTTCTCCCTGGAAAGGTTTTCTCCAAGTCCCCCCAGAGCGGGCAAACCGCAATATTAAAAGCACACTAATTTCTCCATGGCAGCTGTACATAGTGTTATGTCTAGGTGCGAGGGACTGGCCAAATCAGCAAGAACAAGGAAACGTTGTTATTCGACCTTGTACATGTTGTGCAGACTGAGCCCAAAGTGAACAGGAGAAAAGGTGAAAGATAGAAAATGCAGACAGTGCTAAAAAAACTTAGCAAGAGCATAGGTCGATGGAGCAACGGCTCAGAGTAATGTGTGCAAAGAAAAGCATTATGGCAGCCAGGCCCAAGACAACTTAGCAAGGCAGGCCAGGGCCAGGATGCCACAAACCACAAGACACCCTCCCCTGGACAGTCCATCGGCCAAGACAAAGGACGAAGACAGAGTTCAAATGGGCCGAGCAGAACAAAAACGTCTGTAGGTTACGCAGTCCCCATGAGGGAGAGGGACAAAAAACAAAAGTGTCTACTGAACAATGAGAGCCAGCGAGGCAGGCCACTTCAATCCAGAAGCGTGTAAGTGCAGAAAAACGCTATAGCATCCAAGAGGACATCATTGGAAGTGTCAGAAAACATAGACGCCATCCAGTCCAACAGATCAAACGAGCAGGAATGTTCCTCAGAGGACGGAGCATCCAAAAGCAATGCGGGACAGCTTGCGTGATATTCAATATAGCTTTGTTGTAGGAGATTCTGAGCAGCCGCCCAGATATCCCATTGTGCCAAAATCCCAAGTGCAGCCGCACGCGTCATACAGCCAGCAACGGAACAGTCCTGTTCATGGGCCTCTAAGGGACCCACCAACTGAACAAAATCCGGAACAGACAACGACGAATTGGAGAGGCAATAATCCATGGTCCAGGTGAAAGGACAGCGGATGCAAGACATCACAGGTTGCACGCAAGTGAAATACGCAAAGCGAAAAGAAAGGGTATATGACACACTGATGGTCGCCAATGGCAGAACACCGAAACCAGCCAGGAGTCGCTCACGGAGCAGCTGGAGGCGTTCGGGATCGAGAAGGGCCCATCGGTGAGCAGCCATTGCGCAGAAAACAGATCAACAGCAAGACACCAGCCGCCAAGGCAAGGCTCAATGGGAAGCCACCAAAAACGCTGGAAAAAATAGAATGAATGAACGCCGGTATCACACCGAAAATAGTTTGGAAGGTGGATACCAGGCCGGACCCCACAACTTTAAAAAAGTGCACCAGACCCTCAGTGTTTGATGCGTTAAAAATACGATGAATTAACTCCCCGAAATGTTGGGGGAGGTTAGTGTTCAAAAGGGCCTGTATTTCACTGTGGGTACTCGCCACCTGGAGAATGAATGTCTCCCGGGCGGATGTGAGCATAACCTCCTCGTTCAATAATAGGGCCTTTATTCTGCTCAATTTATTGAAATCTGCCTCCATGGTAGGAATGGAAGGCCAAATAGAGTTATCAACGATGTCGTGAGGGGGAGGAAAAAGCACATTCTTGCAGCAGACAACTCTGTGCGAAACCGTGACAATATACGGAATGCCGGCCTGTAGGCCACAACAGTCTTCGTTATTCAAAAGCAAATAGCTACCATTAGTAAGCAAAGTAAAGGTAGGAGAAATAGCAGGAGCAGGAATACCCTTCAGCACACAAGCAAGATTCGGAGCGGAAACGCTACAAGCTCCGTGCAGCTTAATATGTTTACAAATAAGGGAATGACCTACAGTTGAATCGCAAGACTCCCCCGTGAGAAAAACTTCCTTGCCGTCTCTAAGGCATTTATACATGAAAGGCAAGGACCAGAGTTCATGCAGGAAGGCACTACCCAAAGGCTGGTAACGGCCCACAGGATAATGTTTCATGCACGAGCTAAATTCAAACAAGGAAAAAGGTAAAGCGATAACCCCATGAACTAGCCACACAGCAGAATCGAGTTCCGCCACAGAGAATGGTAAAGGATCCACTTTCTCGATATGTAACAGAGTGTAAGATGCATCTTTCATGGACATGAACTGGTGCTTTTCAGTCAAATTAAAAGGCAGAAATAAGGCAGTGGTGTTCAAGAAATGCCAAGGAACTTTACCTAACTTAAGGGTTTGCAAAGTCCACGCAAACTGCATAACTGAACGCAATTGATTCTGCCCATGGTACAATATAGAAACATCATCTTGTACAATATCAACAACAGAGGACACAATATTCTCCAATGTGTAAATGCGGGAAGACAGGGTATTTATACTATTGTCAACAACAGCAAGCACCTTTTCCAAATTGGCTTGGTCTATTTCCCGTCTATTTAGACGGGATGCAGCTTCCATTTGTGACAGCTTCCAGAGTTCATTATATGCTTCATAAATGAATCTTTTCGGTCGTGGACCACGAGGTCCCAAGATAAAGTCGGACAGATCAATAGTGCCTGACAGGAGGGACAAATGTTGTTTAACAGAGTCTAGGGACGAATGTTGTAGCCATTGTTTGCATAATTTACCAACTGAATACGTGGTGACAGTACGGGAGTCAGCAAATCGTGGATCAGGCTTGTCCTGTCTGTAGCCAGGAACTGAGTCGTGAAAACGCAGTTGGCATGCATTAGACGATATGGGCCATGCCAACCAGGGTGACTGTACCAGTGCAGAAACATTAAAGGAGTTGTTTTGAAACAGAGCCTGCAAAGTCGCAAGGGACATATTAAAACGCAAGCTATCATTGGGAGAGCTCGACAAGGATGGGATGGCTGGTGCGTTTAATTGTTTAGTGGTAGCTAAACCCCAACACGTAGTCTGATAGATGGAAGCATTCAGAAACACAATTTGGGCCGGGATAAGGCAAGCACGGTGCAAAGCCTCGGTGCCCTGCACCTGCCATGGTTTTGAACCCCAGATTGATTTTAAATCCACTGTGTCCTTCCAGTACTCATAACCACCCACAGCCAAGGCGCTCAAAAAGGAACCCGAATATAGCAATTTGGTGTGGGTCAACATGATTTTTTGAGTCAATGGGGCATTCAATTTAAAATAATAGGACTCAGGGTTTGATCGATTGAAATCAGTGAAATAGGTGAATTTATTTCTAAGAGTCTGGGAGCTACCTGGTAAGGGGTTTGGGCAATGTTCCCATTGGGTGTAGTTAACAGGGCTACGTAGTGCACTCGGTTTGTGGAGAAAATGGTTGCCCCAATGCTGGTAGCAATACAAATCGGCATAATTCGCAGAATTCATATACAAATCCTCAGCATTAAAAGAAGCATAATATTTTAAATCAGCAAACAATGCTTCAACGGCATGCACATCCCAATCGTCAGAATGAATATTACTTTTTACTACATCACCCATCGAAACTCGAAGGACATTTGGTACATTAATAATTTCTGTCGGACCATGGATTTGAAAGTTTACCGCATCCCATACGATGCCATCAGCAACTGGAAAAGCTGAAATGTTCACAAATGTGTGGTCACGCTTCATGATGTGAGATGAGGAATGTGGAGCCAAAGTTCCAGCAACACTGTTCACAGCAGAGCGTTCAGGTAAATAGTGACCATTTATGAGTAGAAAAAACACTGTGACAAAGCCAATGGACATGAACAAAAAAATCAAGAAAAGCACCAACCAGATGTATGTCCAGGGTGGAACCAAAAAATTGTCTCTAAACCAGGATACAAAAAGACTGAACTTGGACGGGACAATTGAAGAGGTGGAATCCGAGTCAAAGGAATAACGTGTCGGGCTCAGTGGCGTTGTTGGTTGGTGTGCCACCGACTCTGTTGCAGGATAGGTATACTCGTCCTCGTCGATGCAGGGGGAGACAGGAGGTTCGAATATAGTTTCAGGCAAATCAACCATCTCCATGGTAACATCAGTGACCGTTCGGGCAGGATGGGCCACGAACACATGTCCGGTAAATGGCAGGACAAGAGACCGCTGGTGTAACACTATTCAGGATCGGCCAGATGTTGTAGCTTGACATTTTCCACTGAGATGTATCTGTTCTCCTTGCGACCAGGAAGCGGTGGTAAGATGACTGTACGTGTTCCCTTCAAGCCCAGGACTGGAACCGGTGCACGAAAAGAGGGGCCGAATTCTTTTTGTTCTCCACCTTCTCTCGAACCAGGTCGCCAATCTTCGGAAGCCAGCCGGCAACCGGAATCTGCAGAGCAGGGTCTGTGGCTGAAGGTAAATGTGCAATTGCAAGTTTGTCTCGGGCTTCTTGTAAGTCCTGTAACATAGTAGAATGGTTATCTACATCAAACTTGGCGGATTGCGCCGCCATGTCTAGACCATCAAGGTCAGGCACAAACATTCGTATGCCAAAAAGCATTTCGTATGGGGTCCGCCCACCCAGAGGTCTTCTAGGGAGATTATTAAGTGCACGTTGTACGGTATACAAGTGGGCCAGCCAGTTCCTGCCAGTACCTATAACTCTAGCTGTCAAGGATTGCTTTAAGTCACGGTTCATTCGTTCAACGATAGAGTTGCCCTCAGGCCTATACGGAGACGAAAATTTCACCCGCACCCCCAATGAACCCATTGCGTCCTTGTAAGCCTTAGAGGCAAACGCCGGACCTTGGTCAGAATGGAAGGTGCCGCATGCGAAAATTCCCACAAAGACACGCAAATCCCTGATGACATTTCGAGCGTCAGCACTCCGTTGTGGCCAGACCCAGATGAACCGTGTGCACGAGTCCACTGCCACTAAGATATATTTATAGGCAGTGTCTGAAGAAAATGGACCGCAGTGATCCAGGTAAACACACCCAAAGGGTCTGTTAGAAATGCCGAGCGAGGTCTGTGGTGGTTGTGTAACCGTGGAAGGGTTGATCTGTTGACAAACGTCACAGGAAAGCACATAAGTACGGGTGTCTTTATATAAACCACGCCACCAGTAACGCTGCTGCAAGATGGAAACTGTCGCAGACACACCAGCATGAGCCGAAGCCATGCCTTCGTGTGCTGCCGTTATCAAGGAAAGTCTGCGGTCCGCGTTGGGGATCAGCCGATCACCAACGTCGGGTATTGTTACATAAGGAGCCTGTTCGGGACCTAACTGATAAGAATATTTGGAAGGAAAACCCCTAGGGTAATTAGCTCCTTCCTTTGATGCAGCAATAGCTGCCAAGATATCGGTGTCTATTTTAGACATGGATCTAGTAACTGCTGCTACTGAACACGTGACAACTGCTGATCTGGCAGCTTCATCTGCCGGACTGTTACCAACAGCGTGTGCGCCCACCCGCTGATGGCCTAGGGTGTGAACCACCTGTGTGAGTGGCAGACGTTGTTGTAATTCTGCCACTCGAACCCAAAGCATTTTATGCTTGATTGTGCTGCCTTTAGCGTCTCTATAGTCGTTTTGCGACCAAAAGAACAGATTGTCATTGTAAGATTGAACACAGTAGTAAGAATCGCATACAATGAGAGTGGTCACATCAGGATTAACGAACTCAAGTGCAAGCACCAATGCGCGCAGCTCGGCTAATTGTGCAGTACTGTCCCCGAGTGCCTGAGTGTGCACTACAGTGGATTTGAACTTTCCGTTCACAAAGGTACCTGCAACAATAGCACATGCGGCTGAATAAGCATGCTTGGACCCCGTGGCCGGTTGAGCCGAACCATGATCACACAGTCGTAATCCTCAAGCGGCAGTAAAGACAGAGGAGGAGGATGAACGAATTCATACTGTAAAAACTCCTGAGTCTGAAGAGAAGAATCGAAAATGAAAGTGACATCCGGAGACGTCAAAGAGGTTGCCCATTGAATCCAACGGGGGTGCAAAGCTTTAGAGTTCGGTACACTTGCTTTGGTCACTGCCTCTAGGGCAGGATATGGTGTTACCACCAGAATGCGTTTTCCCTGTGCCAGTGCGCGCTCCTTTAGAATCGCCATTTGCACTGCGGTTAGTACTTTCTCCACAGATGAAAAGCGCATTTCTGCGGAAGTGTACAGATGTGACTTGTATGCAATGGGTACTGTATCACCTTCATTAAAGGTTAAGTAAGTGAAACCCACTGCCCCTGGTATGATTCTAATCACCAGGTTTGTGTGGTTATCACGCGTCAAAAGGTATTTAGACTCAAGAAGGTCAGTCTGCAAAGACTGCAGAATGGAGGTATGCTCCGGAAGCCAGCAAGACTTCGAAAAGGTAGGTTGTATCAAGGCATACAGTGGCTTGATACGCTGGGCGTATTCGGGAATGTAAGTACGCCCGAAGTTCAGAAAACCCAGCAAGGACTGAAGTTTCTTCAGATTAGTAGGAGGGCACAGAAGTGCACATTTCTCTAGGAAATGGGGGCTAATGCCCTTACCTTCATTGTTGAGCTCGTAGCCCAAGAACAAAACGGTAAATTCAGCAATGTGAGATTTGGCAAAGTTAAACTTGTAACCTTGAACCGCAAATTCAAGAATAATGCGGTCTACTCGGGTGAGATGCGGGAACAATTCGTCGTCCGTCAGATAAATGTCATCTACGTACGAACATGCGTCTGGATCGATGCCGTCTAACAAAGAGACAACACGAGCGGCGAATACGCCTGGACTATTCTTGTAGCCCATAGGAAGACGCCTGAATTTGAACATTTTACCACCGGAAGTAAAAGCGCTCCATTGGCCACTCTCCGGGGCTAAGTTATGCGTGTAGAATCCATTTGAGAGGTCAAGTGTCGTTTTATATTTTTTACGAACAAGACTGTCTACAAGCGCAGAACTGTGGGTGTTTTGCACCGCAAAGGTCCGACAATGAGAGTTCAAATGCCGGTAATCCAAAACTAAGCGGTACGATCCATCGGGTTTAGAAACCGCGAAAAGGGGATTGTTCATAGGTGATACGCAGGGTTCGATTACTCCCTGATATTCCAACTGAGTCAGAATTTCGGAAACGGGGCCTTTGGCTTCACGTTTTATGGGATATTGGGGTTGTGGCTGCGGTAGTGACCGCAAAGGTATTTCATGGGGGGGGAGAATCCTCATCCCAACCCACGTGGTTGCGGTATAACGCAGGAGCCAGGGACACAGCCCACTCAGCTGCAAGAGCCTCCGCTTTGTCCTTTGGGACATGTCGAGAAAAGCTCGGAAGGATTACCTCCTCCCCTTTACGCGCAGCAAGAACGAATGGGGGTGGCCAATCCACCTCCGCTAACAAAATGTCATATGAAGAGGTTAGATTTTCCCAAAAAATCCCTTTAATTATACGCTGTATATCACGTTCAATTTGAATGACAATATTAAAAAGTCTATCAGGGGGTGCCACTCTGGTGTCAGCTGTCTCGACAGTAATGAATGTTTCAGTTGCTGTCGCCTCCATATGAGGACGTAGCGCCTCCCGCACTATGGTAACTTCCGCGGCGCTGTCTAGGAGGGTTACTGCCCACGTCCAATTCAGGAGCCTCGTTCTCACCGTCTGTGGCATATTTCGCTGTTACAGCGGCAACTTTCTTCTTCTGAAATTGTGGTCGAAAATGTTGAAAGTCTTCTGCTTTCCCTCTGACTTGTTGTCGAGGTTGGTCTCATCCCTGGGGAGCCTCTCGGTCCCTTCCTCTATCCTGGCGGTCTCCTCCACCGGCCTGTGACGAAGTCTGTGCCTGTGAAGAACGAGGAGAACGCGCATCAGGGATCTGAAACCTATCCGGTGATTTAATTCTCGCTCTATCGCGTAAATCATAAGTGCGTTCAGAAGAGACTGAAACCGGGGATGCGCCTCTCGACCCCGGCTTCTTTTGTTGCTTACCCTGTTTTTTCAGCCTCCAGCTCTTTTTAGTGAAGACTGGTTTCTCATCTTTCTCAGATTGAGATTTGGTTTGTTGTTGTTGTTGCGATTGTGTTTGCTGTTTTGCAAAAGGCTTGTTGCCCAGGCTATTTCTGCCAATAGTTTTGTAAGCCTGGGTAATAATTTTCGGTAATTCGCGAGGCCTGTCCAATTCTGGGACCAAAGCCAAAGCATTCGCTACTTGAAAGTTCACTGCATCGCCCTTGACATTCGCAAGGATCAGCTCAGCTACTACTTCAAACACTCCCACCAGTCTCATCCCTAATTCCACAGCCGCTTCAGGGCCATGTTCATCCTGTACTTTTTTAATTACTGAGGGGAGAACCGTCATGGAAGGAGTACCAAAACACTTAGAATATACTGCTGCGAATACCTTACCCCAGTTGTCGCAGGCTGTCAACTCGGGAATTAAGTCTTTTGGCAAACTAATCGTAAGGATGCGGTGTTTATCCACCGGGGTTGTATGTGGAAAAACTGCCTCCAACTGGTCAAATTTTTCTGCAAGCCAATAAGGAAAATCATCCTTATTTTGTGGACGTTTGCCCATCACTGAGTTCACCATTACAGGACTTATGGTAACTCCGCCTGCACCAGCTGGATGGCCTGCAACTCCAGGAGGGGCTCCCTGGATGTTGCCTGTAACATATTGCACTAAGGCTCGATGCACTCGCACCAAAGCCGAATACATGTTGCGCAGTTCCGCGACTGGTATTGTCATATATCGCGGATGTGGGGTGTACCCGGCCAAAACAGGCCAAGTGGCCCCATCAATAGATAAGGGGCCTAAACGAACCGTGGTAGTCGGTTGGGGGAGGGCGCCATCAAACCAAACACGGTGCTGCCACGCCGTGAGCGGTACTTCAAGATTAGAATAAGGTCTATATTGATTAGGAACTACAGTGGCTGTATATTCATGGAACAAATTATCAGTTCCATCCACTGCAGGAAAAGTGATCCATGAGTAGAACACCTCAAAGTGGTAAGCTGGATCGGCTTGTACCACAAAGATCAGTTCGACACCCGCGTCTGGCACTCCATACACCCGTAAGTGATCTCGGAGCGCCCCGCGGCTATGTGCCGCAATTTGTACAGCCATTTACTGGCTAGAAATAGTCGACAATCTAACAGGAGGCAGCACAATTAGGGTTTGATTTAAGAAACCTTTTTTAACAACTTCAAGCTTGAAAGAACCTACAAAAACTTCAATATAGGAGGTATCACCGTCACACACGCTTCCGGAAGCGTTTGTGAGGGGGTTGTGGACAAGCACAAGTACTACTCAAGCGTCTCGCAGATAAGCTGCCCCACTCGTTGGTCGCGCCATGTTATAGGGATTCTGCACACACAGAGCTATGCACAGGATAATAGGACCTCGGAATATAGTGGTGAGCCAACCATAGACCTTAGCACCTAAAACCCCAACCCAACTAGCCTTAGCGTCCCATTAGCACCAATGTACCAATGATTAGACAACCCAGAACACGGTATCTCTCTCTCAGGACTCGCAGAGGCAAGAACACTCTTTCGTCACTCACTCGTACCTGTCCACAACGTGCGTAAGAAGAGACACAGTATAGGTTAAAATGTTTATTTCAACTTACGTGCTCTAAGGTACAGTACACGTGTCAGTACTATTATCATAATGCATAAGAATAATATAATCAGCATGGTTACAACTCCATAGAATACAAACGGGGAAAGCATCTCATAAAACAGTGGATATATGTCTAACTAACATTACCACCCTCCCCGTGCTGGAAGCTAGTTTATTATAAAAATAGAAGACCTCTGGGCTTTGACTAGCGAACCCCCATACCTCAGTCTCTAGATGCAAAACTACATCAGCAGACAATCACAGCTCTTCTCCCTGGAAAGGTTGTCTCCAAGTGTCCCTAGAGCGGGCAAACCGCAATATTAAAAGCACACTAATTTCTCCATGGCAGCTGTACATAGTGTTATGTCTAGGTGCGAGGGACTGGCCAAATCAGCAAGAACAAGGAAACGTTGTTATTCGACCTTGTACATGTTGTGCAGACTGAGCCCAAAGTGAACAGGAGAAAAGGTGAAAGATAGAAAATGTAGACAGTGCGAAAATAACTTAGCAAGAGCAGAGGTCGATGTAGCAACGGCTCAGAGCAATGTGTGCAAAGAAAAGCATCATGGCAGCCAGGCCCAAGACAACTTAGCAAGGCAGGGCAGGGCCAGGACGCCACAAACCACAAGACAATACCACCACCACCAATACTACCACTAATACCGCCACCACCAATACCTATACCACCGCCACTACCAATACCACCACCACCAATACCACTAAAACCACCACCACCATTACGACCACCACTAATACCACCACCACCAATACCACCACCACCACCAAAACCACCGCCACCAATTCCACCACCACCAATACCACCGCCACCACCAATACCACCACCAATACCACCAATACCAATACCACAGCCAATACCAATATCACCACCAATACCAATACCACGAATACCACCACCACCAATAACAATATCACCACTACCAATACCACCACCACCAATACCAACACCACCAATACCACCACCACCAATACCACCAATGCCACCACTACCACCAATACCACCAATACCACCACCAATACCACCGATACCACCACCAATACCACCACCACTACCAATACCACCATCACAACCAATACCATCACCACCACCAATACCATTACCAGCACCAATACCACCACCACCACCAATACCACCAATATCACCACCACCAATACCACAGCCAATACCAATACCACCACCAATACCACCACCACCAATACCACCACCATCAATACCAATACCACCATCAACACCAATACCACCACCAATACCACCACCACCAATACCACCACCAATACCAATACCACCACCACCAATACCACCACCAATACTACCACCAACAATATCACCACCACCAATACCATTACCACCAATACCACCACCACCAGTACCAATACCACGAATACCACCACCAATACCACCAACACCAATACCACCATCAATACCACCACCACCAATACCACCCCAACCAATACCAATACCACCAATACCACCACCACCAACACCACCAATACCACGACCACCAATACCAATACAACCACCACGAATACCACCACCACCAATACCACCACTACCACAAATACCACCAATAATATCTCCACCACCAATACCGCCACCACCAATACCTATACCACCGCCAATACCAGTACCACCACCACCAATACCACCACCATTACGACCACCACCAATATCACCACCACCAATACCACCACCACCAATGCTACCACCACCAATAGCAACACCACCAATACCACCACCACCAATACCACAAATATCACCACCACCAATACCAACACCACCACCACCAATACAATACCACCAATACCACCACCACCAATAACAATACCACCACAACCAATACCACCACCACCAATACCACCAATACCACCACCACCAATACCACCAATGCCACCACCAATACCACCACCACCAATACCACCACCACTACCAATACCACTACCATAACCAATAACATCACCACCACCAATACCATTACCAGCACCAATACCACCACCACCACCAGTACCACCATCACCAAGACTACCACCACCAATACCACCACCACCAATACCACCGATACCAATACCCCCAATACCACCACCAACACCAATACCACCACCAATACCACCACTAATACCACCACCAATACCAATACCACGACCACCAATACCACCACTACCACCACCAATACTACCACCACCAATATCACCACCACCAATACCATTTCCACCAATACCACCACCACCAATAACAATACCACCACCACCAATACCACCACCACCAATACCACCACCACCAATACCAATACCACCAATACCACCACCAATACCACCACTAATACCACCAATAATATCACCAATACCAACACCACCAACATCACCACCAACATCACCACCAACAATACCACCACCACCAATACCCTCACCAATACCACCGCCACCAATAACAATACCACTGCCAATACCACCACCGCCAATACCACCACCACCATTATGACCACCACCAATACCACCACCACCAATACCACCACCATCATCACCAATACCACCACCAATACCAATATCACCACCACCAATACCACCACCAATACCACCACCAATGCTACCACCACCACTAATATCACCACCACCAATACCACCACCACCAATGCTACCACCACCAATACCAACACCACCAATACCACCACCACCAATACCACAAATATCACCACCACCAATACCAATACCACAGCCAACACCACCACCACCACCACCAATACAATACCACCAATACCACCACCACCAATAACAATACCACCACAACCAATACCACCACCACCAATACCACCAATACCACCACCACCAATACCACCAATGCCACCACTACCACCAACCACCACCAATACCACCACCAATACCACCACCAATACCACCACCAATACCACCACTACCAATACCACTACCATAACCAATAACAGCACCACCACCAATACCATTACCAGCACCAATACCACCACCACCAATACCACCACCACCACCAGTACCACCATCACCAAGACTACCACCACCAATACCAATACCACCACCACCAATACCACCACCACCAATACCACCGATACCAATACCCCCAATACCACCACCAACACCAATACCACCACCAATACCACCACCAATACCACCACCAATACCACCACCACCACCAATACCAATACAACCACCACCAATACCACCATCAATACTACCACCACCAATATCACCACCACCAATACCATTTCCACCAATACCACCACCACCAATAACAATACCACCACCACCAATACCACCACCACCAATACCACCACCACCAATACCACCACCACCAATACCAATACCACCACCACCAATACCACCACTAATACCACCAATAATACCACCAATACCAACACCACCAACATCACCACCATCACCACCAACATCACCACCAACAATACCACCACCACTAATACCACCACCACCAATACCCTCACCAATACCACCACCAATAACAATACCACTGCCAATACCACCACCGTCAATACCACCACCACCATTATGACCACCACCAATACCACCACCACCAATACCACCACCATCACCACCAATACCACCACCAATACCAATATCACCACCACCAATACCAATACCACCACCAATGCCACCACCACCACTAATACCATCCCCACCAACACCACCAACACCAATGCTACCACCAATAACACCTCCACCAATACCACCACCACCAAACCCACCACCACCACCACTAATACCACCACCACCACCAATACCACCACCAATACCATCACCACCAATAGCACCACCACCAATACCGCCACCACCAATACCACCACTAATACCACCAATACCAACACCACCACCAATATCACCACCACCAATACCACCACCACCAATACCACCAATACCAACACCACCAATACCACCACCACCAATACCACAAATATCACCACCACCAATACCAATACCACAGCCAACACCACCACCACCACCACCACCAATACAATACCACCAATACCACCACCACCAATAACAATACCACCACAACCAATACCACCACCACCAATACCACCACCACCAATACCACCAATGCCACCACTACCACCAACCACCACCAATACCACCACCAATACCACCACCAATACCACCACCACCACTACCAATACCACTACCATAACCAATAACAGCACCACCACCAATACCATTACCAGCACCAATACCAACACCACCAATACCACCACCACCACCAATACCACCAATACCAACACCACCAATACCACCACCACCAATACCACAAATATCACCACCACCAATACCACAGCCAACACCACCACCACCACCACCAATACAATACCACCAATACCACCACCACCAATAACAATACCACCACAACCAATACCACCACCACCAATACCACCAATACCACCACCACCAATACCACCAATGCCACCACTACCACCAACCACCACCAATACCACCACCAATACCACCACCAATACCACCACCACCACTACCAATACCACTACCATAACCAATAACAGCACCACCACCAATACCATTACCAGCACCAATACCACCACCACCAATACCACCACCACCACCAGTACCACCATCACCAAGACTACCACCACCAATACCAATACCACCACCACCAATACCAATACCACCACCACCAATACCACCACCACCAATACCACCAATACCAATACCCCCAATACCACCACCAACACCAATACCACCACCAATACCACCACCAATACCACCACCACCACCAATACCAATACAACCACCACCAATACCACCACTACCACCATCAATACTACCACCACCAATATCACCACCACCAATACCATTTCCACCAATACCACCACCACCAATAACAATACCACCACCACCAATACCACCACCACCAATACCACCACCACCAATACCACCACCACCAATACCACCACCACCAATACCACCACTAATACCACCAATAATACCACCAATACCAACACCACCAACATCACCACCAACATCACCACCAACAATACCACCACCACTAATACCACCACCACCAATACCCTCACCAATACCACCACCAATAACAATACCACTGCCAATACCACCACCGCCAATACCACCACCACCATTATGACCACCCACCAATACCACCACCCATCACCACCAATACCACCACCAATACCAATATCACCACCACCAATACCAATACCACCACCAATGCCACCACCACCACTAATACCATCCCCACCAACACCACCAACACCAATACTACCACCAATAACACCTCCACCAATACCACCACCACCAAACCCACCACCACCACCACCAATACCACCACCACCACCAATACCACCACCAATACCATCACCACCAATAGCACCACCACCAATACCGCCACCACCAATACCACCACTAATACCACCAATACCAACACCACCACCAATATCACCACCACCAATACCACCACCACCAATACCACCAATAGCACCACCACCAATACTACCACTAATACGGCCACCACCAATACCTCTACCACCGCCAATACCAATACCACCACCACCAATACCACTAAAACCACCACCACCATTACGACCACCACTAATACCACCACCACCAATACCAATACCACCACCACCAATACCACCACCACCAATACCATCGCCACCAATACCACCAATGCCACCACCACCAATAACAATACCACCACCACCAATACCACCACCACCAATACCACTACCACTAATGCCACAACTACCACCAATACCACCACCAATACCACCACCAATACCACCACGAATACCACCACCAATACCGCCACCACCACTACCACCACCACCACCAATACCACCACCACAACCAATACCATCACTACTACCAATACCATTACCAGCATCAATACCACCACCACCACCAATACCACCACCAAAGCCACCAATACTACCACCAATACCACCACCACCAATACCACCACCACCAATACCCCCAATACCACCACTTACACCAATACCACCACCACCACCACCAATACCATCACCAATACCACCACCAATAATACCACCACCAATATCACCACCACCAGTACCAATACCATGAATACCACCACCACAAATACCACCACCACCAATACCACCACCACCAATACCACCCCAACCAATACCAATACCACTACCAATACCACAACCAATACCAAGACAACCACCACCAATACCATCACCACCAATAGCACCACTACCACCATCACCCATACCACCACCAATACAACCACCACCACCACCAATACCACCACCACAACCAACACCATCACCACCAATACCATTACCAGCACCAATACCACCACCACCAATGCCACCAATACCACCACCAATACCACCATCACCAATACCACCACCACCAATACCAATACCACCACCACCAATACTACCAATAGCAATACCCCCAATACCACCACCAACACCAATACCACTACCAATACCACCACCATCACCAATACCACCACCAATACCACCACCACCAATACCACCACCAATACTACCACCACCAATATCACCACCACCAATACCATTACCACCAATACCACCACGATCACCAGTACCAATACCACCACCACCAATACCACAACCATCAATACCACCACCACCAATACCACCTCAACCAATACCAATACCATCACCACCAATACCACCCCCACCACCACCAATACCACCAACACCAACACCAGCAATACAACCACTACCAATACCACCAGCACCAATACCACCAATACCACCATCATCACTAATACCACCACCAGCAAAACCAACACCACCAATACCACCACCATCACCAATGCCACCACCACCAATACAAATACCACCAATACAACCAACACCACCACCAATGCCACCACCATCCCCAACACCACCACCAATACCAATACCACCAATACCACCACCACCACCACTACCACCAAAACCACCAGCAATACCACCAATACCATCACAAATACCACCAATACCACCACCACCAAAACGACCACCAATACCACCACCACCAACACCGCCACCACCAATACCACCACCAATACCAAAGCCACCACCACTAATACCACCAGTACCACCACCAATACCACCACCACCAATACCACCATCACCAATACCACCAATACCACCACAAACATTACCACCAATACCACCACCACCAATACCACCACCACCAATACCACCAATACCACCACCAATACCAATACCACCAACACCAATACCTCCACCACCAATACCACGATCATCACCAATACCACCACCAGCAAAACCAACACCACCAATACCACCAATACCACCACAGACATTACCACCAATACCACCACCACCAATACCACCAATACGACCACCACCAATACCACCACCAATACCACCACCACCAATATCACCAATACCACCACCAATACCAATACAACCACCACCAATACCACCACCACCAATACCACCAATACCACCATCATCACCAATACCACCACCAATACCACCACCAATACCACCACCATCACCAATGCCACCACCACCAATACAAATGCCACCAATACCATCACCACCAATACCACCACCACCACCCCCAATACCACCACCACCAACACCACCACCACCAATACCATCACAAATACCAATACCACCACCAATAATACGACCACCAATACCACCCCCACCAATATCACCACCAATACCAAAGTCACCACCACCAATACCACCACTACCAATACCACCACCAATACCACCACCACCACCAATACCACCACCACCAATACCCCCACCACTATTACCACCAGTACCACCACCACCAATACCAATACCACAGCCAATACCATTACCACCACCACCAATACCACCACCACTAATACCACATTACCACCGGATACCACCACCATCAATAACAATACCACCACCACCAATACCACCACCACCACCACCAATACCAACACCACCAATACCAATACCACCACCACCAATACCACCAATGCCACCACTACCACCAATACTCACCACCGATACCACCACCAATACCACCACCACCAATACCACCACCACAACCAATACCATCACCACCACCAATACCATTACCAATAATACCACCACTACCACCACCAATACTACCACCACCAATATCACCACCACCAATACCATTTCCACCAATACCACCACCACCAATACCACCACCAATACCACCAATACCACCAATACCACCACCACCACCAACACCACCACCACCACCACCAACACCACCACCACCAATACCAATACCACCAATACCACCACTAATACCACCAATACCACCAATACCAACACCACCAACATCACCACCAACAATACCACCACCACCAATACCACCACCAATACCTATACCCTCACCAATACAACTACCACCAATAACAATACCACTGCCAATACCACCACCACCAATACCACCAATACCACCACCACCATTATGACCACCACCAATACCACCACCACCAATACCACCGCCACCAACACCACCGCCACCAATACCACCACCAATACCACCACCACCACCAATACTACCAATACCACCACCACCAATACCATCACCACCAATACCACCACCACCAATACCAATACCACCAATACCACCACCACTAATGCCATCACCACCATTAATACCATCCCCACCAATACCACCTCCACCAGTACCACCACCACCAAACCCACCACCACCACTACCACCACCACCAATACCACCACCACCAATACCACCAATAGCACCACTACCAACACCAATACCACCACCACCAATACCACCACTAATACCACCAATATCAACACCACCACCAATATCACCACCACCAATACCAACACCACCAATACCACCAATTTCACCGCCACCAATACTATCACTAATACGGCCACCACCAATACCTATATCACCGCCAATACCAATACCACCACCAACAATACCAACACCACCAATACCACTAAAACCACCACCACCACTAATACCACCACCACCAATACCAATACCACCACCACCAATACCACCACCACCAATACCACCACCACCACCAATACAACCGCCACCAACACCACCACCACCAATACCACCAACACCAACAATACCACCACCACCAATACCACGAATACCACCACCACCAATAACAATACCACCACCACCAATACCACCACCAATACCACCACCAATACCACCACCAATACCACCACCACTACCACCACCACAACCAATACCATCACCACTACCAATACCATTACCAGCACCAATACTACCACCACCACCAATACCACGACCACCAATGCCACCAATACTACCACCAATACCACCACCACCAATACCACCACCACCAATACCCCCAATACCACCACTAACACCAATACCACCACCACCACCAATACCACCACCAATACCACTACCAATACTACCACCACCAATATCACCACCACCAGTACCACCACCACCAGTACTAATATCACGAATACCACCACCACCAATACCACCACCACCAATACCACCCCAACCAATACCAATACCACCACCAATACCACAACCAATACCAATACAACCACCACCAATACCACCACTACCACCAATACCACCACCATCACCAATATCACCACCACCAATACCACCACCACCACCAATACAATCACCACCAATACCACCACCACCAATACAACCACCAATACCGCCACCACCAATACCTATACCACCGCCAATACTAATACCACCAATACCACTAATACCACCACCACCATTACGACCACCACCAATACCACCACCACCAATACCAATACCACCACCAACAATACCACCACCACCACCAATACCACCGCCACCAATACCACCACCACCAGCCACCACCCCCACCAATACCACCCCCACCAATAACACCACCACCAATACCACAAATACCACCAATACCAATACCACAGCCAATACCAATACTACCACCACCACCAATATCACCATCACCAATACCAATACCACCAATACCACCAGTAACAATACCACCACCTCCAATACCACCACCACCAATACCACCACCACCAATACCAATACCACCACCACCAATACCCCCAATACCACCACTAACACCAATACCACCACCACCACCAATACCACCACCAATACCACTACCAATACTACCACCACCAATATCACCACCACCAGTACCACCACCACCAGTACTAATATCACGAATACCACCACAAACACCAATGCCACCACTAACACCAACCACCACCAATACCACCACCACCACCGATACCACCACCAATACCACCACTACCAATACCACCACCACCACCACCAATACCACCACCACAACCAATACCATCACCACCACCAATACCATTACCAGCACCAATACCACCACCAATACCACCACAACCAATACCACCACCACCAATGCCACCTATACCACCACCACTACCACCATCACCAATACCACCACCACCAATACCAATACCACCACCACCAATACCACCACCACCAATACCACCAATACCAATATCCCCCAATACCACCACCATCACCAATACCACCACCAATACCAATACCACCACCACCACCAATACCACCACCAATATCACCACCACCAATACGATTACCACTAATACCACCACCACCACCAGTACCAATACCACCACCACCAATACCACCACCATCAATACCACCCCAACCAACACCAATACCACCACCACCAATACCACCACCAATACCACCCCCACCACCACCAATACCACCAACACTAACACCAGCAATACAACCACTACCAATACCACCAGCACCAATACCACCAATACCACCATCATCACTAATACCACCACCAGCAAAACCAACACCACCAATACCACCACCATCACCAATGCCACCACCACCAATACAAATACCACCAATACAACCAACACCACCACCAATGCCACCACCATCCCCAACACCACCACCAATACCACCAATACCACCACCACCACCACTACCACCAAAACCACCAGCAATACCACCAATACCATCACAAATACCACCAATACCACCACCACCAAAACGACCACCAATACCGCCACCACCAATACAACCACCAATACCAAAGCCACCACCACTAATACCACCAGTACCACCAACAATACCAATACCACAGCCAATACCAATACTACCACCACCACCAATATCACCATCACCAATACCAATACCACCAATACCACCAATAACAATACCACCACCTCCAATACCACCACCACCAATACCACCACCACCAATACCACCACCACCAATACCCCCAATACCACCACTAACACCAATACCACCACCACCAATACCACCACCAATACCACTACCAATACTACCACCACCAATATCACCACCACCAATACCACCACCACCAGTACTAATATCACGAATACCACCACTAACACCAATGCCACCACTAACACCAACCACCACCAATACTACCACCACCACCGATACCACCACCAATACCACCACTACCAATACCACCACCACCAATACCACCACCACAACCAATACCATCACCACCACCAATACCATTACCAGCACCAATACCACCACCAATACCACCACAACCAATGCCACCTATACCACCACTACCACCATCACCAATACCACCACCACCAATACCACCACCACCAATACCACCACCACCAATACCACCAATACCAATATCCCCCAATACCACCACCAACACCAATACCATCACAAATACCACCAATACCACCACCACCAATATGACCACCAATACCACCACCACCACCACCGCCACCACCACCAATACCAGCACCAATACCACCACCAATACCAAAGCCACCACCACCAATACCACCACTACCAATACCACTACCACCACCAATACCACCACCACCAATACCACCACCAATACCCCCACCACTAATACCACCAGTACCACCACCACCAATACCACCAATACCACCAATACCACCACCACCAATACCACCAATACCACCACCAATACCACCAATACCACCACCAACACCAATACCACCACCACCAATACCACCACCAATACCACGACCACCACGAATACCACCACCAATACCACTACCACCAATACCACCAGTACCACCACCACCACCAATACCACCACCAATACCACCACCACCACCACCAATAGCACCAATGCCCCCTATACCACCACCACCAATACCATCACCACCAATACCACTATCACCACCAATACCACCACTTCCACCAATACCATCACCACCAGAACCACCACCAATACCACCACCCATACCACCATCAATACCACCACCACCACAATACCACCAATACCACCACCACCACCGATACCACCACCACCAATACCACCAAAACCAAAACCACCACCACCAATTCCACCAGCACCACCAATTTCACCACCACCACCAATACCACCACCAATACCAATACCACCGCCAATACGAATACCACCACCACCAAAACCACCACCACCAATACCACCACCACCAATACCACCACCACTAATACCGCCACCACCAATACCACAACCACCAATGCCACCACCACCAATACCACCAAGAACACCATGACCGATACCACCACCACCAATACCAGTACCACCACCAATACCACCACCACCACCAATACCACCACCACCACCACCCATATCACCACCACCAATACCACGACCACCAATACCATCACCACCACAATTATCACCACCACCAATACCACCAATAGCAGCACCACCAATACCACCACCACCAATACCACCACCACCAATACCACCACCACCAATACCACCATCAATACCACCAATACCACTAACAATACCACCACCAATACCACCACCATCAATACCACCACCACCAATACCACCACCAATACCACCACCACCAATACCACCACCAATACCAATGCTGCCGCCAATACCAATACCACCACCAATACCAATACCACCACCACCAATACCACCACTACCAATACCACTACCACCACCAGTACCACCACCACCAATACCACCACCAACAATACCACCACCACCAATACCACCAATATCACCAATACCACCACCAACACCAATACCACCACCACCAATACCACCACCACCACCAATACCACCACCAATACCACCAATACCACCATCATCACCAATACCACCACCAGCAAAACCAACACCACCAATACCACCACCATCACCAATGCCACCACCACCAATACAAATGCCACCAATACCACCACCAATACCACCACCACCCCCAATACCACCACCACCAACACCAATACCACCAATACCACCACCACCAATACCACCAATACCATCACAAATACCACCAATACCACCACCAATAATATGACCACCAATACCAGCACCAATACCACCACCAATACCAAAGACACCACCACCAATACCACCACTACCAATACCACCACCAATACCACCACCACCACCAATACCACCACCACCAATACCCCCACCACTAATACCACCAGTACCACCACCACCACCACCAATACCAATACCACAGCCAATACCAATACCACCACCACCACCAATACCACCATCACTAATACCAATACCACGAATACCACCACCATCAATAACAATACCACCACCACCAATACCACCACCACCACCACCAATACCAACACCACCAATACCAATACCACCACCACCAATACCACCAATGCCACCACTACCACCACCGATACCACCACCAATACCACCACCACCAATACCACCACCACAACCAATACCATCACCACCACCAATACCATTACCAGCACCAATACCACCACCACCAAGTCTACCAATACAACCACCACCACCACCAATACCACTAATACCACCACCACGATTACGACCACCACCAATATCACCACTACCAATACCAATACCACCACCACCACCAATACCACCGCCACCAATACCACCACCACCAATACTACCACCCCACCAATACCACCACCACCACCAATACCATCACCACCACCAATACCAATACCACAGCCAATACCAATACCACCACCACCAATAAAACCACCACCAATACCACCACCACCAATAACAATACCACCACAACCAATACCACCACCACCAATACCAATACCACCACCACCAATACCAATACCATCACCACCACCAATACCATTACCAGCACCAATACCACCACAACCAATACCACCACCACCAATGCCACCTATACCACCACCACTACCACCATCACCAATACCACCACCACCAATACCAATACCACCACCACCAATACCACCACCACCAATACCACCAATACCAATATCCCCCAATACCACCACCACCACCAATACCACCACCAATACCACCACCAATACCACCACCACCACCAATACCACCACCAATACTACCACCACCAATATCACCACCACCAATACGATTACCACCAATACCACCACCACCAATACGATTATCACCAATACCACCAGTACCAATACCACCACCACCAATACCACCACCATCAATACCGCCACCATCAATACCACCCCAACCAACATCAATACCACCACCACCAATACCACCCCCACCACCACCAATACCACCACCACTAACACCAGCAATACCACCACTACCAATATCAATACAACCACCACCAATACCACCAATACCACCATCATCACCAATACCACCACCAGCAAAACCACCACCAATGCCACCACCACCAATACAAATACCACCAATACCACCACCACCCCAATACCACCACCACCAACACCAATACCACCCCCACCAATACCACCAATAACATCACAAATACCACCAATACCACCACCACCAATATGACCACCAATACCACCACCACCAACACCGCCACCACCACCAATACCAGCACCAATACCACCACCAATACCAAAGCCACCACCACCAATACCACCACTACCAATACCACTACCACCAATACCACCAGTACCACCACCACCAATACCACCACCAACAATACCACCACCACCAATACCACCAATACCACCACCAATACCACCAATATCACCAATACCACCACCAACACCAATACCACCACCACCAATACCGCCACCACCAATACCACCACTTCCACCACCACCACCAATACCACCACCACCACCAATACCACCACCAATACCACTACCACCAATACCACCAGTACCACCACCACCACCAATACCACCACCACCACCAATACCACCACCACCAATAGCACCAATGCCCCCTATACCACCACCACCAATACCATCACCAATACCACTACCACCACCAATACCACCACTTCCACCAATACCATCAACACCAGAACCACCACCAATACCACCACCCATACCACCATCAATACCACCACCACCACAATACCACCAATACCACCACCACCACCACCGATACCACCACCACCAATACCACCACCACCAATTCCACCCAGCACCACCAATTTCACCACCACCACCAATACCACCACCAATACCAATACCACCGCCAATACGAATACCACCACCACCAAAACCACCACCACCAATACCACCACCACCAATACCACCACCACCACTAATACCGCCACCACCAATAGCACCACCAATACCACAACCACCAATGCCACCACCACCACCAATACCACCAAGAACACCATGACCGATACCACCACCACCAATACCAGTACCACCACCAATACCACCACCACCACCACCAATACCACGACCACCAATACCATCACCACCACAATTATCACCACCACCAATACCAATACCACCAATAGCAGCACCACCAATACCAATACCACCACCACCAATACCACCACCACCAATACCACCATCAATACCACCAATACCACTACCAATACCACCACCAATACCACCACCATCAATACCACCACCAATACCACTACCAGCAATACCACCACCACCAATACCACCAATACTACCACCACCAGTACAACCACCACCAATACCACCACCACCATCAGCAATACCACCAACACCACCAACACCAATACCACCACCAGTACCACCACCACCAATACCACATATGCCATCACAAATACTGCCAATATCACCAGCACCAATACCACCACCACCACCACCAATACCACCACCACCACCAATGCCACCAATACCACCACCACCAATACCACCACCACCAATACTACCACCAATACCAATACCACCTCCTGTACCACCACCACCAATACCACCCCCACCAATACCACCACCACCAATGCCACCACAATACAACCAGTACCACCACCAATACCACCACCACCACAATACCACCGCCACCAATATCACCACCACCAATACTACCACCACCAATACCACCACCAATACCACCACCACCAATACCACTACCAATACCACCACCACCAATACCAACACCAATACTAGCACCAATACCAATACCACCACCACCATCAATACCACCACCAATACCACCAGTACCCCGACCACCACCACCAATACCACCACCAATACCACCACCACCAATACCACCACCACCACCAAAACCACCAATACCACCACCCTCAATACCACCACCACCAATACCACCACCACCACTAATACCATCACCATCAATACCACCACCAATACCACCAATACCACCATCATCACCAAAACCACCACCAGCAAAACCAACACCATCAATACCACCACCATCACCAATGCCACCACCACCAATACAAATGCCACCAATACCATCACCACCAATACCACCACCAATACCACCACCACCCCCAATACCACCACCACCAACACCAATACCACCACCACCAATACCACCAATACCATCACAAATACCACCAATACCACCACCAATAATACGACCACCAATACCACCACCACCAATACCAGCACCAATACCACCACCAATACCAAAGCCACCACCACCAATACCACCACTACCAATACCACCACCAATACCACCACCACCACCAATACTACCACCACCAATACCACCACCAATACCCCCACCACTAATACCACCAGTACCACCACCACCACCAATACCAATACCACAGCCAATACCAATACCACCACCACCACCAATACCACCACCACTAATACCAATACCACGAATACCACCACCATCAATAACAATACCACCACCACCAATACCACCACCACCACCACCAATACCAACACCACCAATACCAATACCACCACCACCAATACCACCAATGCCACCACTACCACCAATACCACCACCGATACCACCACCAATACCCCCACCACCAATACCACCACCACAACCAATACCATCACCACCACCAATACCATTACCAGCACCAATACCACCACCACCACCACCACCACCAATTCCATCAATACAACCACCACTACCAATACCCCCACCACCAATACCACTACCACCACCACCATTACGACCACCACCAATATCACCAATACCAATACCACCACCACCACCAATACCACCACCACCAATACCACCACCACCAATACCACCACCCCACCAATACCACCACCACCACCAATACCACCACCACCAATACCACCACCACCACCAATACCAATACCACAGCCAATAACAATACCACCACCACCAATAAAACCACCACCAATACCAATACCACCAATACCACCACCACCAATAACAATACCACCACAACCAATACCACCACCACCAATACCAATACCACCACCACCAATACCAATACCACCACCACCAATACCACCAATGCCACCACTACCACTAACCACCACCAATACCACCACCAATACCAATACCACTACCACAACCAATAACATCACCACCACCAATACCATTACCAGCACCAATACCAGCACCACCAATACCACCACCACCAATACCAACACCACCACCACCACCAATACCACCACCACCACCAATACCACCATCACCAATACCACCACCACCAATACCAATACCACCACCACCAATACCACCACCACCAATACCACCAATACCAATACCCCCAATACCACCACCAACAGCAATACCACCACCAATACCACCACCACAACCAATACCACCACCAATACCACCACCAATACCAATACCACCACCACCAATACCACCACTACCACCACCAATACCAATACCACCACCACCAATACCAATACCACCACCACCACCACCAATACCACCAATGCCACCACTACCACCAACCACCACCAATACCACCACCGATACCACCACTAATACCACCACCACAACCAATACAGACACCAATACCACCACCACCAATACCAATACCACCACCACCAATACCACCACTACCACCACCAATACTACCACCACCAATACCATTTCCACCAATACCACCAGCACCAATAACAATACCACCACCAATACCACCACCACCAATACCACCACCACCAACACCACCACCACCAATACCAATACAACCAATACCACCACTAATACCACCACTAATACCACCAATACCAACACCACCAACATCACCACCAATAATACCACCACCACCAATACCACCACCACCAATACCTATACCCTCACCAATACAACTACCACCAATAACAATACCACTGCCAATACCACCACCACCAATACCACCACCACCATTATGACCACCACCAATACCACCACCACCAATACCAACGCCACCAATACCACCGCCACCAATACCACCACCACCACCAATACTACCAATACCACGACCACCAATACCAATACCATCACCACCAATACCACCACCAATACTACCACCAATACCAATACCACCAATACCACCACCACCACTAATACCATCCCCACCAATACCACCAATACCACCTCCACCAGTACCACCACCACCAAACCCACCACCACCACTACCACCACCACCAATACCACCACCACCAATACCACCACCAATACCATCACCACCACCAAGAGCACCACTACCAACACCAATACCACCACCACTAATACCACCAATACCAACACCACCACCAATATCACCACTACCAATATCACCACCACCAATACCAACACCACCAATACCACCAATACCACCGCCACCAATACTACCACTAATACGGCCACCACCAATACCTATGCCATGGCCAATACCAATACCATCACCAATACCACCACCACCAATACCACTAAAACCACCACCACCATTACGACCACCACTAATACCACTAATACCACCACCAATACCAATACCACCACCACCACCAATACCACCACCACCAACACCACCAATACCACCAACACCAACAATACCACCACCACTAATACCACGAATACCACCACCACCAATAACAATACCACCACCACCAATACCAATACCACCACCACCACTACCACCAATACCACCACCAATACCACCACCAATACCACCACCGATACCACCACCAATACCACCACCAATACCACCACCACCAATACCACCACCACCAATACCACCAATGCCACCAATACTACCACCAATACCACCACCACCAATACCACCACCACCAATACCCCCAATACCACCACTAACACCAATACCACCACCACCACCAATACCACCACCAATACCACTACCAATACTACCACCACCAATATCACCACCACCAGTACCACCACCACCAGTACTAATATCACGAATACCACCACCACCAATACCACCACCACCAATACCACCCCAACCAATACCAATACCACCACCAATGCCACAACCAATACCAATACAACCACCACCAATACCACCACTACCACCAATATCACCACCACCAATACCACCACCACCAATACCATCACCACCAATACCACCAATACCACCACCACCAATACTACCACCAATACCGCCACCACCAATACCTATACCACCGCCAATACTAATACCACCACCACCAATACCACTAATACCACCACCACCATTACGACCACCACCAATACCACCACCACCAATACCAATACCACCACCAACAATACCACAACCACCAATACCACCGCCACCAATACCACCACCACCAAGCCACCACCCCCACCAATACCACCCCCACCAATACCACCACCACCAATACCACAAATACCACTAATACCAATACCACAGCCAATACCAATACTACCACCACCACCAATACCACCATCACCAATACCAATACCACCAATACCACCAACACCAATAACAATACCACCACCTCCAATACCACCACCACCAATACCAATACCACCACCACCAATACCACCAATGCCACCACTAACACCAACCACCACCAATACCACCACCACCACCGATACCACCACCAATACCACCACTACCAATACCACCACCAATACCACCACCACAACCAATACCATCACCACCACCAATACCATTACCAGCACCAATACCACCACCAATACCACCACAACCAATACCACCACCACCAATGCCACCAATACCACCACCACTACCACCATCACCAATACCAATACCACCACCACCAATACCAATACCACCACCACCAATACCACCACCACCAATACCACCAATACCAATATCCCCCAATACCACCACCAACACCAATACCACCACCAATACCACCACCAATACCACCACCAATACTACCACCACCAATATCACCACCACCAATACGATTACCACCAATACCACCACCACCACCAGTACCAATACCACCACCACCAATACCACCACCATCAATACCGCCACCACCAATACCACCCCAACCAACACCAATACCACCACCACCAATACCACCACCAATACCACCCCCACCACCACCAATACCACCACCACTAACACCAGCAATACCACCACTACCAATACCAATACAACCACCACCAATACCACCAATACCACCATCATAACCAATACCACCACCAGCAAAACTAACACCACCAATACCACCAATGCCACCACCACCAATACAAATACCACCACCAATACCACCACCACCCCAATACCACCACCACCAACACCAATACCACCACCACCAATACCACCAATACCATCACAAATACCACCTATACCACCACCACCAATACCACCAACACCGCCACCACCACCAATACCACCACCAATACCAAAGCCACCACCACCAATACCACCACTACCAATACCACTACCACCACCAATACCCCCACCACTAATACCACCAGTACCACTACCACCAATACCACCACCAACAATACCACCACCACCAATACCACCACCAATACCACCAATATCACCAATACCACCACCAACACCAATACCACCACCACCAATACCACCACCACCAATACCACCACGAATACCACAACCACCACGAATACCACCACCAATACCACCACCACCAATACCACCACCACCAATACCACCAGTACCACCACCACCAATACCACCACCACCACCAATACCACCACCACCAATAGCACCAATGCCCCCTATACCACCACCACCAATACCATCACCACCAATACCACTACCACCACCAATACCACCACTTCCACCAATACCATCACCACCAGAACCACCACCAATACCACCACCCATACCACCACCAATACCACCACCACCACAATACCACCAATACCACCACCCCCACTGATACCACCACCACCAATACCACCAAAACCAAAACCACCACCACCAATTCCACCAGCACCACCAATTTCACCACCAATACCACCACCACCAATACCACCACCAATACCACCGCCAATACCAATACCACCACCACCAAAACCACCACCACCAATACCACCACCAATACCACCACCAATACCGCCACCACCAATACCACCAATACCACCACCAATACCACAACCACCAATGCCACCACCACCACCAATACCACCAAGAACACCATGACCGATACCACCACCACCAATACCAGTACCACCACCAATACCACCACCACCACCAATACCACCACCAATACCACCACCACCCATATCACCACCACCAATACCACGACCACCAATACCATCACCACCACAATTATCACCACCACCAATACCAATACCACCAATAGCAGCACCACCAATACCAATACCACCACCACCAATACCACCAACACCATCAATACCACTACCAATACCACCAATACCACCACCATCAATACCACCACCACCAATACCACCACCAATACCACCACCACCAATACCACCACCACCAATACCAATGCTGCCGCCAATACCACCACCAATACCAATACCATCACCACCAATACCACCACCAATACTACCACCAATACCAATACCACCAATACCACCACCAATACCACCACCACCACTAATACCATCCCCACCAATACCACCAATACCACCTCCACCAGTACTACCACCACCAAACCCACCACCACCACTACCACCACCACCAATACCACCACCACCAATACCACCACCAATACCATCACCACCACCAATAGCACCACTACCAACACCAATACCACCACCACCAATACCACCACTAATACCACCAATACCAACACCACCACCAATATCACCACTACCAATATCACCACCACCAATACCAACACCACCAATACCACCAATACCGCCACCAATACTACCACTAATACGGCCACCACCAATACCTATGCCATGGCCAATACCAATACCACCACCAATACCACCACCACCAATACCACTAAAACCACCACCACCATTACGACCACCACTAATACCACTAATACCACCACCAATACCAATACCACCACCACCACCAATACCACCGCCACCAACACCACCAATACCACCAACACCAACAATACCACCACCACCAATACCACGAATACCACCACCACCAATAACAATACCACCACCACCAATACCAATACCACCACCACCACTACCACCACCAATACCACCACCAATACCACCACCAATACCACCACCAATACCACCACCAATACCACCACCACCACCACCAATACCACCACCACCAATACCACCACCACCAATGCCACCAATACTACCACCAATACCACCACCACCAATACCACCACCAATACCACTACCAATACTACCACCACCAATATCACCACCACCAGTACCACCACCACCAGTACTAATATCACGAATACCACCACCACCAATACCACCACCACCAATACCACCCCAACCAATACCAATACCACCACCAATGCCACAACCAATACCAATACAACCACCACCAATACCACCACTACCACCAATATCACCACCACCAATACCACCACCACCAATACCATCACCACCAATACCACTAATACCACCACCACCATTACGACCACCACCAATACCACCACCACCAATACCAATACCACCACCAACAATACCACCACCAATTCCACCGCCACCAATACCACCACCACCAAGCCACCACCCCCACCAATACCACCCCCACCAATACCACCACCACCAATACCACAAATACCACCAATACCAATACCACAGCCAATACCAATACTACCACCACCACCAATACCACCATCACCAATACCAATACCACCAATACCACCAACACCAATAACAATACCACCACCTCCAATACCACCACCACCAATACCAATACCACCACCACCAATACCACCAATGCCACCACTAACACCAACCACCACCAATACCACCACCACCACCGATACCACCACCAATACCACCACTACCAATACCACCACCAATACCACCACCACAACCAATACCATCACCACCACCAATACCATTACCAGCACCAATACCACCACCAATACCACCACAAATAATACCACCACCACCACCAATGCCACCAATACCACCACCACTACCACCATCACCAATACCAATACCACCACCACCAATACCAATACCACCACCACCAATACCACCACCACCAATACCACCAATAACAATATCCCCCAATACCACCAACACCAATACCACCACCAATACCACCACCAATACCAATACCACCACCACCACCAATACCACCACCAATACTACCACCACCAATATCCCCACCACCAATACGATTACCACCAATACCACCACCACCACCAGTACCAATACCACCACCAATACCACCACCATCAATACCGCCACCACCAATACCACCCCAACCAACACCAATACCACCACCACCAATACCACCACCAATACCACCCCCACCACCACCAATACCACCACCACTAACACCAGCAATACCACCACTACCAATACCAATACAAGCACCACCAATACCACCAATACCACCATCATCACCAATACCACCACCAGCAAACCTAACACCACCAATACCACCAATGCCACCACCACCAATACAAATACCACCAATACCACCACCAATACCACCACCACCCCAATACCACCACCACCAACACCACCACCACCAATACCATCACAAATACCACCAATACCACCACCACCAATATGACCACCAATACCACCAACACCGCCACCACCACCAATACCACCACCAATACCAAAGCCACCACCACCAATACCACCACTACCAATACCACTACCACCACCAATACCACCACCAATACCCCCACCACTAATACCACCAGTACCACTACCACCAATACCACCACCAACAATACCACCACCACCAATACCACCACCAATACCACCAATATCACCAATACCACCACCAACACCAATACCACCACCACCAATACCACCACCACCAATACCACCACCACCAATACCACCACCAATACCACAACCACCATGAATACCACCACCAATACCACCACCACCAATACCACCAGTACCACCACCACCACCAATACCACCACCACCACCAATACCACCACCACCAATAGCACCAATGCCCCCTATACCACCACCACCAATACCATCACCACCAATACCACCACTTCCACCAATACCATCACCACCAGAACCACCACCAATACCACCACCCATACCACCACCAATACCACCACCACCACAATACCACCAATACCACCACCCCCACTGATACCACCACCACCAATACCACCAAAACCACCACCACCAATTCCACCAGCACCACCAATTTCACCACCAATACCACCACCACCAATACCACCACCAATACCACCACCAATACCACCGCCAATACCAATACCACCACCACCAAAACCACCACCACCAATACCACCACCAATACCGCCACCACCAATACCACCAATACCACCACCAATACCACAACCACCAATGCCACCACCACCACCAATACCACCAAGAACACCATGACCGATACCACCACCACCAATACCAGTACCACCACCAATACCACCACCACCACCAATACCACCACCAATACCACCACCACCACCACCCATATCACCACCACCAATACCACGACCACCAATACCATCACCACCACAATTATCACCACCACCAATACCAATACCACCAATAGCAGCACCACCAATACCAATACCACCACCACCAATACCACCAACACCATCAATACCACTACCAATACCACCACCAATACCACCACCATCAATACCACCACCACCAATACCACCACCACCAATACCAATGCTGCCGCCAATACCACCACCAATACCAATACCACCACCAGCAATACCACCAGCACCAATACCACCAATACTACCACCACCAGTACAACCACCACCAATACCACCACCACCATCAGCAATACCACCAACACCACCAACACCAATACCACCACCAGTACCACCACCACCAATACCACATATGCCATCACAAATACTGCCAATATCACCAGCACCAATACCACCACCACCAATACCACCACCGCCACTAATACCACCACCACCAATACCAATACCACCACCACCAATACTACCACCAATACCAATACCACCTCCTGTACCACCACCACCAATACCACCCCCACCAATACCACCACCACCAATACCCCCTCCACCAATGCCACCACAATACAACCAGTACCACCACCACCACAATACCACCGCCACCAATATCACCACCACCAATACTACCACCACCAATACCACCACCAATACCACTACCACCAATACCACTACCAATACCACCACCACCAATACCAACACCAATACTAGCACCAATACCAATACCACCACCACCAGTACCACCACCATCAATACCACCACCAATACCACCAGTACCCTGACCACCACCACCAATACCACCACCACCAATACCACCACCACCAAAACCACCAATACCACCACCCTCAATACCACCACCACCAATACCACCACCACCAATACCACTAATACCACCACGAATACAACCACCACCACCACCAATACCACCACCACCACTAATACCATCACCATCAATACCACCACCAATACCACCACCACCAATACCACCTCTACAAATACCACCACCACCACCAATACAATATCACCACCACAAATACAACCAAACCAATATCATTACCACCACCAATACTGCCAATACCACTACCACCACCAATACCACCACCACCAATACCACCACCACCAGTACCACTAATACCACCACCAATACCACCAATACCATCAATATCACCAATACCACACCACCATACCACCATACCACCTCCACCAATACCAATACCACCAACACTAATACCACCACCGCCAAAACTAGTACCACCACCACCAATACCAATACCACCACCAATACCAATACCACCACCAATACCAATACCACTACCACCAATACCAGTACCACCACTGATACCACCACCAATACCACCAATGCCACCACCACCACCAATACCACCACCCATACCACCGCCACCACCACTAATACCACCAATACCACCAATACCACCACCAATACCACCACCAACACCACCACCAATACCAATTCTACCACCACCAATACCACCACCTAAGCGCCTCTCGCTCACTAGTAATAGCAGGGATCCTGTATGAGGGCTGAGCTGCAGCTGAAACCATCCCTCCCTCCCTCCATGCCTGCCATAAAGCACAGCCCGCCCTGCACCAGGAGGTGAAGCCAGGGCTGACTACAGCTGGAGTGTTTTTTATTAGGCCAAAGATAGCAATGACATTACGCAATACCACACTGCACACTCAAATCATGGAGAGGGCAGGAAATAGCCCCCCCGCTCTTCCTCCTGAGCCGCAACAGTGTAATCACAGAGCGAAAGCTGTTGGAGCGCTTTGTTAGTATTTATAGGTTGGATCATATGTAACTCTCACTTCACACTTTGTGTCTTTGTAATTTACAACACTTACACATCTTCTTCACAGCACTATTAATCACTACTTTGAAGACATCGCAGGACGGTCTCTTCCTCTGATATTTACAATCTAAGAAACGGTCAAGAAGGCCCTTTTTTTGCAATGCAATAGGTCTCGCATTTGCGAGAGTTTAAGCTATTAGTATTGAAAATGACAATGCCTTTTATTTATGTTTTAAAACCCAAAACATAAATAAAAGGCATTGTCATTTACAATGCCAATAGCTCAAACTCACGTGAATGCGAGACCTATTGCATTGCAAATGCTTGTTGTATTGTGTCTGAGAGCTTGCCTCCCCGTACCCATCTTGGATAGATGTTATAAATTTCAACATTAAGATTCTTGATAATACTGAAGTGTAACCCTAGGAGGTCTGGGGATTCTATCCCTATTTTCTCTATTTTACAGTTGAGTGAGGCTCTCACCCAGACTGTTAGCCCTCTAGAAGACCGCCCATCGAAATTTGTTTTAGCATGAAGTAATTTAGGTAACCAGCCATAATACTGGGTTGGTGCGTCACGTTTTCTGAAAAAGGCAGATGTTGAACTTGTCAACAAATGTGTTCCAATCAGGTAGGTTCACTTAAGACTTTACAGTACAAAATAGGATCGGTCCCAGTCGTGTACTTCAGAAAAAACAAATGTAATTAAGTGCCAGCAGGCATTAATTCAATTACACATCAGGATATTAAGTACAATATTATTTAATCATATTGATCATCAAAAATGATGTACAAAACCCAGTAATAAATCTGGAGTAATGTATCAAAACAAGTGCCCCACGAAGTGGGGGAGAAAAAGGGAAAAAGGTAGTGTGTACTTGGTGAGGATTAGGAAAGTGAAAAGGAGGGTAGTGACATTAAATGCATCACACGATTCTATACAATTAAAGCCGGCTAGACTCGGCCAAACATTTGCATGACAACAAATAAAAGGCCATTTGTCTGAACTGTACTGTCACAGTGAGAAAGCACTGTTGACCAAACTGGCATAGGGCAATGACGTAGTCGACGTTTCCACCCCAAAAGAAAAGAAGGCTGTTTGTGTCCTTACACCGGGGTCTTCTTCAGGACAGGGTAGAGGGCACCTGGGAATTTAACAAAAGAAGTACTTAGTGGCTAGTGTGGTGGCCAATGTACGGTCAAGATAAAAAGATACAAAGTAGAAGTAAATAAATTTACCATGTACCACCCTTGACTGGATGGCGGATATAATGTGGGTGGGCCCATGGGCTCCAAATAGCCAGAGAAGCAGATCGATGTCACCTGCAAAACAGGGTGGCATCCATAAAGCAGTATTACAGAGAAATATACTCGATGGGCTATAGTAAAGGCATAAAAGTGTCCCACTTACTTAGGCAGTGTAAAGGGAATTCTTCCTATCATACACCTCATAAATCAGGAAAAATATTCAATTAAGCACGGACCCGAGGGTTCCAATATGCTGAAAATACAGAAAGAAACAGGGCCTAAGGTCAAAACACACCCATTAGCAGAAAAAAACGTGTGCTACACACTCTAAGGAACGACATGTGGAAGAAAAATGAAGTCGTGTTTACCTAAAGTGGAAACACGGGGTCGTTATCTTAATAAATCCTCACGGGTACTTTAAATCTAGAAAAAAGAAACAAAAGCGCTGAGTAAACAGCATTGACAGATGCCAGTGCGCTCGTGAAACGTTAATGGAACGATGTAATCAGGGCGGTGGAAGAAAGGTCAGATACCAGCAGGGTTCTGTAAAAAATTACCTTAAGTCACGAGAAAATGCGTCCGTCTCTGGTGAAGGGAAACGGAGCACTGACGGCCCTGACGTTTAAGAGGGGGCTAGTTAATGGCGTGCACGCGCCAGCGGAAGCCTGGGCAGCCGCTCAATGCTGTCAAAACTGACACATCCTCGCCGTGTCGGGAGTGAGAAAAGACTTCAAGGGGCAGACACACGTTGTGGCTGATAATGTGTCTGCCCAAGGCCAATGACGAATGCTTCAGAACCCTCACGGAAAAACCATGTAAAATCTAAATTAAATTAAAAAAGGATTCTCCACTGAAAGTGTGGGCGGTGATGTGCTGGAGCTACGGGTACAGAACAATTAATGTAAATGACAAAACGGCATCCGCAGAGATTGTAATGGTGCCCGATGTCTAATAAGGTAGAGATAACAAACATCAAGACAAAGCTGCCTATTTCTACAGAGCTGTTTCGATAAGTACAATTGTGAGCGACCAAACTATTGAGAAAACATAAAATCATAAAAATATGGTACGGTATATGTGAGCACAGCAGTGATGTTAAGAAAAAAATCTTGAAGCAAATATGGGCACATATTCATATTATGATAACCCGGGCTCGGTCGGGTCACCATATTGACTGGTGTAAAAATAACGTAACGATGCATTATGCATTATGGTATGACCATTCAGGGGGGACAAAAGAGACATATTAATTATTAATCCATCTCTACTTTTGAAACAGATCGGTGTTGTGCAGCTGGAAGTGACTAGTGTAAACATGACGTAACGAAGTATTCTATGACCATTTCAGGGGGGACAAAAGAGGAATATTGGTTGTTAATCGGTCTACACTGTAGGAACAGATAGGTGTTGTGCAGCTGACTTAGTACGTTAAGATAAAAGTATGAGGACATTGTAAGAAGAGAAACGGGTAGCTGGAATCATTGGTTTGTGTTGACAAGCAAATAGACTCAATCAGGTGCAAGGCAAGCCAGCTGTGCATGGCTTGCATCCAATTCGTTCAAACCATTCTGTATCGAATCTAGAAGGTACATCCACTTGCACTCTCTCACATTCAGGATAGTTTCGATATTTCCGCCTCTCACCCCAAGGGTGGCTTTCTCGAGTACTAGCCATTTGAGATCTTGTGGCAGGTGTTGTGCTTCTTTAAAGTGTTCCACAAGGGGGGCACCCTGGACTTCGCAGCGTATCCCTACTACAGTGTTGTAGTATGCGTGCTTTCACCTTCTGTTGGGTTTGCCCTACATATATCTGATCGCAAGGGCAGATGATCGCATAAATCACATTAGATGTGTTGCAGTTACTGAACGATTTCAGATCGATCTTATGGTGCTTGTAAGTGAACTGTTTAGTTTGAACAGTCAATTTGCATGCCTTGCAATGTCCACATTTGGAGTGGCCCAGTGTGGGCGGTAGATTCCATAGCGATTGTATGGATGATTCTTCAGGTGAATCGAGGAGTGAGCATACAACATGGTCCTTCACACTCTTGGCCTTTTTGAAGGAATGCATAGGTAAGTCTTGCAGTGCTAAATCATCCGATATAAGGTTCCAATGCTGGTTTATGACCTTCTTGACTGCGTTACTTTGAGTGGAAAAAGTGGTTACACAGATCATCCTCTGTGTGGGGTCGTGTTCTCTTTCTCTGGGAGTTAGTAGTGTCTCTCTGGGGCTGAACCACGCTCTCTTACGTGCTTTCTTCACCAGTCTTTTAGGATAACCTCTCTGTATAAGGCGGTCACTCAACACCTCCGACTCTAACATAAAATCTTCTTTCTTTGAGCAATTCCTGCGGATGCCCAGGAACTGCCAGAAGGGTAAGTTGTCGCGGAGGCCTCGGGGGTGGTGGCTGTTGTACTGGAGCAATGAATTACGTTCAGTTGGCTTCCGGTATAATGTCGTGTATAGTAGGTTGTTTTCATTTCTGATAGTGATATCAAGAAAATCAATCTTTTCGAAATCATGATGTATGGTGAACTGTATGTCTTCACTTTGATCATTCAACCATGTATGGAAATTACCCAATTCCGTAGTGTTCCCGGTCCAGATCATCAGGACATCGTCTATATAACGTCTCCACAGGGACACTTGGGTGTTAAATGGGTTGGTGGTACCGAATACATGGGATTTTCGAAATCATCCATGTAAATGATGGCTAAATCAGGTGCAAAGGCAGCCCCCATTGCTACGCCTTTGGTTTGTAGGTAGTAGCTGTCCTGGAAGAAAAAGAAATTCTTCATCATTGCAAGCTTAAGTAGTTTAATGATAAATTCTGTTGGTACTTCTACAGGGGCTGTTCTTCGGTTCAGAGCTCTCGCCATTACTGCTAGGGCTGATTCCTGCGGTATACTAGTGTATAACGACACAATGTCAAGGGTCACCAGAAGTTGTTGGGCTGGGTTGAAGGGTTGTTGGTCTACTAAATTAATGGTCTCCATAGTGTCCCTCAAGTATGCCCTCGTCGTCTCAGCTATTGGTTTGAGGAAAACATCCACATATTTGCAAAGGGGTTCCAGGAGGGATCCACAACCTGAAACGATCGGTCGTCCCGGCGGGTTCTGCATATCCTTGTGAATCTTTGGTAGTGTATAGATTGTCGGAAGACGAGGCTGCTTCTGATTCAGAAAAATAAATTCTGATTTAGATAGAAAGCCCTGTTCAAGCCCTTCTTTAGTCATTTCCATGATCTCTTTCTCTAGTACCTTGGTGGGGTCTGATCGTAGTTTCCTATAGCTGATACCATCCTGCAATTGGTTGATGATCTCTGTTCTATATTTGGTGATATCCTGAACCACAATCGCCCCACCATTGTCCGCAGGCTTGATCACGTTATCCTTATTGGGGCTCAATGCCACCAGGGCTTCATGTTCCATTCTGGTTACATTGTAGTTGACATGCCTCTTGTTGTTCAATATTTTGGAGACATCTCTGAGGACCACACTTTCATAAGCAAGGATCTTGTTAGTCATGGCATGTGCTGGTGGAACAAAGGTAGATGGTATCTTCAATCCTGTAAATGAGGTTGTTTGTGATGTGGGGGATTGTCTGAAGTAGTAACGTAGGCGGATCTTTCTAAAGAAGCGATGAAGCTCCGTTTTGATGGTGAAGTGGTTAGGATGTGCAGTGGGCACAAACGAAATACCCTTGCTAAGCACCTTGATTTCTTCTTCTTTGAGAGTGTATGAAGAAATATTGACAATCGGATTATCAGGTTGTTTCACCACTTGTAGTACCTGCGTCGGGTTTGAATCCCCCCGTGGCTCTCTGGCTGGAAACGGACCTGTTTCTGCGGTCTCATGCGTCCTCTCTCCCATTGGCCGCCGTATTGCTCCTGTCCCCGTTGGGGTCCTTGAAACCAGGTAGCGCTCCTGCCTCTGGGTGGTCACCATTGGCCCTCGCCAAAAAAAGGAGGTCCTTGAGGTTGATACCAATTGTCCTGGTAGCCGGAAATGGTTCCTGGTTGCAGGTAGCCGCAACTGGTTCCTGGTTGCTCGTTGTCACTGTCGGTGCTGTTTGAACCCGACGATTCAGAGAAAGCGGTGTAGTTTCTCCGGCCCCTGTAACCGTCTCTTCCTCTGTTGGAGAAGCGTCCTTGACTGTCCTGTTTGAAATAATCGTCTTGTAGGTAGGGGTAGGTGCTCTTCTTATCGTAATAGCGAATATCCTTCGCTAGTTTCTCCAATTTCTTGGTCTGCGTGGAGCTACGGGTACAGAACAATTAATGTAAATGACAAAACGGCATCCGCAGAGATTGTAATGGTGTCCGATGTCTAATAAGCTAGAGATAACAAACATCAAGACAAAGCTGCCTATTTCCATTCTACAGAGCTGTTTCGATAAGTACAATTGGGAGCGACTAAACTATTGAGAAAACATAAAATCATAAATATATGGTACGGTATATGTGAGCACAGCAGTGATGTTAAGAAAAAATCTTGAAGCAAAAATGGGCACATATTCATATTATGACAACCCGGGCTCGGTCGGGTCACCATATTGACTGGTGTAAAAATAACGTAACGATGCATTATGCATTATGGTATGACCATTCAGGGGGGACAAAAGAGACATATTAATTATTAATCTGTCTCTACTTATGGAACAGATCGGTGTTGTGCAGCAGAAAGTGACTAGTGTAAACATGACGTAACGAAGCATTCTATGACCATTTCAGGGGGGACAAAAGAGGAATATTGATTGTTAATCAGTCTACACTGTAGGAACAGATAGGTGTTGTGCAGCTTACTTAGTACGTTAAGATAAAAGTATGAGGACATTGTAAGAAGAGAAACGGTTAGCTGGAATCATTGGTTTGTGTTGACAAGCAAATAGACTCAATCAGGTGCAAGGCAAGCCAGCTGTGCATGGCTTGCATCCAATTCGTTCAAACCATTCTGTATCGAATCTAGAAGGTACATCCACTTGCACTCTCTCACATTCAGGATAGTTTCGATATTTCCGTGTGTTGGGGGTTGAGATAGCACTAGAACAGGTACAGGCTCTAACAAGAGAGATTGCAGCTTTAAAATTGGAAATTTTGGGTGACTCTGCCTTGACGAATGCCAAAGAGGCCCTGGAGCGACTTGAGAAAACTTTAAAAGATTTTGAGACTACCACGCAAACCAAGAAATTGGAGAAACTAGCGAAGGATATTCGCTATTACAATAAGAAGAGCACCTACCCCTACCTACAAGACGATTATTTCAAACAGGACAGTCAAGCATGCTTCTCCAACAGAGGAAGAGGTGGTTACAGGGGCCGGAGAAACTACACCACTTTCTCTGAATCGTCGGGTTCAAACAGCACCGACCGTGACAACGAGCAACCAGGAACCAGTTCCGGCTACCAGCAACCAGGAACCATTTCCAGCTACCAGGACAATTGGTATCAACCTCAAGGACCTCCTTTTTTAGGCGAGGGCCAATGGTGACCACCCAGAGGCAGGAGCGCTACCTGGTTTCAAGGACCCCAACGGGGACAGGAGCAATACGGCGGCCAATGGGAGAGAGGGCGCATGAGACCGCAGAAACAGGTCCCTTTCCAGCCAGAGAGCCACGGGGAGATTCAAACCCGACGTAGGTACTACAAATGGTGAAACAACCTGATAATCCGATTGTCAATATTTCTTCATACACTCTCAAAGAAGAAGAAATCAAGGTGCTCAGCAAGGGTCTTTCGCTTGTGCCCACTGCACATCCTAACCACTTCACCATCAAAACGGAGCTTCATCGCTTCTTTAGAAATATCCGCCTACGTTACTACTTCAGACAATCCCCTACATCACAAACAACCTCATTTACAGGATTGAAGATACCATCTACCTTTGTTCCACCAGCACATGACATGACTAACAAGATTCTTGCTTACGAAAGTGTGGTCCTCAGAGATGTCTCCAAAATATTGAACAACAAGAGGCATATCAACTACAATGTAACCAGAATGGAACGTGAAGCCCTGGTGGCGTTGAGGCACAATAAGGATATCGTGATCAAGCCTGCGGACAAGGGTGGGGCGATTGTGGTTCAGGATATCACCAAATATAGAACAGAGATCATTAACCAATTGCAGGATGGTATCAGCTATAGGAAACTACGATCAGACCCCACCAAGGTACTAGAGAAAGAGATCATGGAAATGACTAAAGAAAGGGCTTGAACAGGGCTTTCTATCTAAATCAGAATTTATTTTTCTGAATCCAGAAGCAGCCTCGTCTTCCGACAATCTATACACTACCAAAGATTCACAAGGATATGCAGAACCCGCCGGGACGACCGATCGTTTCAGGTTGTGGATCCCTCCTGGAACCCCTTTGCAAATATGTGGATGTTTTCCTCAAACCAATAGCTGAGACGACAAGGGCATACTTGAGGGACACTATGGTGACCATTAATTTAGTAGACCAACAACCCTTCAACCCAGCCTAACAACTTATGGTGACCCTTGACATTGTGTCGTTATACACAAGTATACCGCAGGAATCAGCACTAGCAATAATGGAGAGAGCTCTGAACCGAAGAACAGCCCCTGTAGAAGTACCAACAGAATTTATCTTTAAACTACTGAAGCTTGCAATGATGAAGAATTTCTCTTTCTTCCAGGGCAGCTACTACCTACAAACCAAAGGCGTAGCAATGGGGGCTGCCTTTGCACCTGATTTAGCCATCATTTACATGGATGATTTCGAAAATTCCCATGTATTCGGTACCACCAACCCATTTAACACCCAAGTGTCCCTGTGGAGACGTTATATAGACGATGTCCTGATGATCTGGACCGGGAACACTACGTAATTGGGTAATTTTCATACATGGGTGAATGATCAAAGTGGAGACATACAGTTCACCATACATCATGATTCCGAAAAGATTGATTTTCTTGATATCACTTTCAGAAATGAAAACAACCTACTATACACAACATTATACCGGAAGCCAACTGAACGTAATTCATTGCTCCAGTACAACAGCCACCACCCCCGAGGCCTCCGCAACAACTTACCCTTCAAGCAGTTCCTGCGCATCCGCAGGAATTGCTGAAAGAAAGAAGATTTTATGTTAGAGTCGGAGGTGTTGAGTGACCGCCTTATACAGAGAGGTTATCCTAAAAGACTGGTGAAGAAAGCACATAAGAGAGCGTGGTTCAGCCCCAGAGAGACATTACTAACTCCCAGAGAAAGCGAACACGACCCCACACAGAGGCTGATCTGTGTAACCACTTTTTCCACTCAAAGAAACGCAGTCAAGAAGGTCATAAACCAGCATTGGAACCTTATATCGGATGATTTAGCACTGCAAGACTTACCTATGCATTCCTTCAAAAAGGCCAAGAGTGTGAAGGACCATGTTGTATGCTCACTCCTCGATTCACCTGAAGAACCATCCATACAATCGCTATGGAATCTACCGCCCACACTGGGCCACTACAAATGTGGACATTGCAAGGCATGCAAATTGACTGTTCAAACTAAACAGTTCACTTACAAGCACAATAAGATCGATCTGAAATCGTTCAGTAACTGCAACACATCTAATGTGATTTATGCGATCATCTGCCCTTGCGATCAGATATATGTAGGGCAAACCCAACAGAAGGTGAAAGCACGCATACTACAACACTGTAGTAGGATACGCTGCGAAGTCCAGGATGCCCCCCTTGTGGAACACTTTAAAGAAGCACAACACCTGCCACAAGATCTCAAATGGCTAGTACTCGAGAAAGCCACCCTTGGGGTGAGAGGCGGAAATATCGAAATTATCCTGAATGTGAGAGAGTGCAACTGGATGTACCTTCTAGATTCGATATAGAATGGTTTGAACGAATTGGATGCAAGCCATGCACACCTGGCTTGCCTTGCACCTGATTGAGTCTATTTGCTTGTCAACACAAACCAATGATTCCAGCTACCCGTTTCTCTTCTTACAATGTCCTCATACTTTTATCTTAACGTACTAAGTCAGCTGCACAACACCTATCTGTTCCTACAGTGTAGACCGATTAACAATCAATATTCCTCTTTTGTCCCCCCTGAAATGGTCATACAATGCTTCGTTACGTCATGTTTACACTAGTCACTTCCAGCTGCACAACACCGATCTGTTCCAAAAGTAGAGACGGATTAATAATTAATATGTCTCTTTTGTCCCTCCTGAATGCTCATAACATAATGCATAATGCATCGTTACGTTATTTTTACACCAGTCAATATGGTGACCCGACCGAGCTCGGGTTGTCATAATATGAATATGTGCCCATTTTTGCTTCAAGATTTTTTTCTTAACATCACTGCTGTGCTCACTTATACCATACCATATATTTATGATTTTATGTTTTCTCAATAGTTTGGTCGCTCACAATTGTACTTATCGAAACAGCTCTGTAGAATGGAAATAGGCAGCTTTGTCTTGATGTTTGTTATCTCTACCTTATTAGACATCGGGCACCATTAAAATCTCTGCGGATGCCATTTTGTCATTTACATTAATTGTTCTGTACCCGTAGCTCCAGCACATCACCGCCCACACTTTCAGTGGAGAATCCTTTTTAATTTAATTTAGATTTTACATGGTTTTTCCGTGAGGGTTCTGAAGCATTTGTCATTGGCCTTGGGCAGACACATTATCAGCCACAACGTGTGTCTGCCCCTTGAAGTCTTTTCTCACTCCCGACACGGCGAGGATGTGTCAGTTTTGACAGCATCGAGCGGCTGCCCAGGCTTCCGCTGGCGCGTGCACGCCATTGAAGAGCCCCCTCTTAAACGTCAGGGCCGTCAGTGCTCCGTTTCCCTTCACCAGAGACGGACGCATTTTCTCGTGACTTAAGGTAATTCTTAACAGAACCCTGCTGGTATCTGACCTTTCTTCCACCGCCCTGATTACATTGTTCCATTAACGTTTCACGAGCGCACTGGCATCTGTCAATGCCGTTTACTCAGCGCTTTTGTTTCTTTTTTCTAGATTTAAAGTACCTGTGAGGATTTATTAAGATAACGACTATGTGTTTCCACTTCAGGTAAACACGGCTCCATTTTTCTTCCACATGTCGTTCCTTAGAGAGTGTAGCACACGTTTTTTTCTGGTAATGAGTGTGTTTTGACCTTAGGCCCTGTTTCTTTCTGTATTTTCAGCATATTGGAACCCTCGGGTCCGTGCTTAATTGAATATTTTTCCTGATTTATGAGGTGTATGATAGGAAGGATTCCCCTTTACACTGCCTAAGTAAGTGGGACACTTTTATGCCCATCGAGTATATTTCTCTGTAATACTGCTTTATGGATTCCACCCTGCTTTGCAGGTGACATCGATCCGCTTCTCTGGCTATTTGGAGCCCATGGGATCTTCCACATTATATCCGCCATACAGTCAAGGGTGGTACATGGTAAATTTATTTACTTCTACTTTTTATCTTTTTATCTTGACCGTGCATTGGCCACCACACTAGCCACTAAGTACTTCTTTTGTTAAATTCCCAGGTACCCCCTACCCTGTCCTGAAGAAGATCCCGGTGTAAGGACCCAAACAGCCTTCTTTTCTTTTGGGGTCGAAACGTCGACTACGTCATTGCCCTATTCCAGTTTGGTCAACAGTGCTTTCTCACTGTGACAGTACATTTCCGACCAATGGCTTTTTATCTGTTGTCATGCAAATGTTTGGCCGAGTCTAGCCGGCTTTAATTGTAAAGAATGGTGTGATGCATTTAATGTCACTACCCTCCTTTTCACTTTCCTAATCCTCACCAAGTACACACTACCGTTTTCCCTTTTACTCCAGATTTATTACTGGGTTTTGTACATCATTTTTGATGATCAATATGATTAAATAATATTGTACTTAATATCCTGATGTGTAATTGAATTAATGCCTGCTGGCACTTAATTACGTTTGTTTTTCTGAAGTACACGACTGGGACCAATCCTATTTTGTACTGTACCTTACCCAGGTCCCAGTGGCTTGTCTGGGTTTACCCTTTCTTGTAACCACTCAAGACTTTAGGCCTGCCACATTTTCTAGAACACAGTAGAGACCTTGTCAGACTCATCTTTTCTTTGCATTTCGTGCGGCCCGCCACGCTGCTCAAGGGAAATGGAGGTCGTAATAGGCGGAATGGGGGTCTGGGCACTTTGCTGACAGATAGGTGATATCGGGGTCATTTGCTCACAACTCTTGCTAGGCCGTGCAGCCCTTCGTAAGGGCTCCTGTGACCTGTAGTACCAGTGGAAAAGTCAGGTCTTTTAATTTTTTGTTTTTGAGGGGGAAAACCACAAGTTTGGAAATTTATTCTTGAATAAACGTTTCTTGAGTCAGTGCAACAAACATGGATCCCACCTGGCAAACACTTCAGGCTAGGAGATCCTTTCCAGGTATGTGGGGATCCCTAAATAGGATGGGTGATCCTCTGCCAGGTAAAGTGAGGCGATAGCCTCTACTGACCTGCTGTACAAGCAGGGAGCCCACCAGAGTCTAAATAAACCTTTTACTTTGTATACCATGATGAGCTTTTGGTGATATTACCTGGCTGGTCTGTCAGTTCAAATTAGAAGGCTTGTAATAACACTGATTGTTTTCTCATTCCCATAATACTAAATGCTGTCACATGAATGGTAACAAAGGAATTTGGAAAGGGAAAATGGAATTTGAAAATATCTACTGTAAGGTGGTCAGTCTGCTGACATTCATGAAAGGGAAATTCAAAAAGTGTCACTCTGGCTGTCCCTTCAGGATTTTCCTAATTACCAGTTCTTAAATAGATGTCTGGCTTCTTAGCTTTTAATAAAGCGGATTGCAATGAAACGCTAAGGTAAACACCTAACTGAAGATATTTATTTCCAACAGATATGAAGATGAAATTAACAAGCGAACTGCAGCAGAAAATGAGTTTGTGGTGCTCAAGAAGGTGAGTTATACAATTAATAACAGAGTGCAACCATAAAGGAAATGGAAACGAGATTACAAATACAAATATTAAGAAATGCTCAAAATTCGTTGCAAAGCGATCGTAGTGATTGCTACCCTAACTAATATACCTTTAAATGAGCGTTTTCTGATGCATGCATTTGATGATGTGGTTAGCTATACAGTTTATATGTGATGAAGGAATTTTTTAACATCAATGTTCCCTTTTGCAGGATGTGGATCTTTCATTTATAAATAAAGTTCAACTCGGGGCGAAGGTGGATTGTCTCCTTGATGAAATCAACTTTCTACGCACGCTTTATGAGGAGGTAACACATCATACCCTTCTACCAAGAATAGCATACCCTTGTTTAATGAATACTTTAAACTCATTTAGTCAACGCAGTAGCGAAGTGTACATCATTTTCACTGAGTGTTTTCTTAGTCAATGTGTCAGGAGGTGGTTTGACATACTTGGAGATATAGTCAGTAAAGATTATGAGAAGCTACAAAATGTTTCTACTAAAAGTATTTTAGGGTCCTCAACTAAGGTTTGATAACTATTAAATACAAGAATTCCAACTTAAGTAACATTAATGCTGGAGAAAATAATATACCCGCGTTTTTCAATTATAAGAAATGTGTAACAGATTTTCCATTTCAATCATTGCTTAAATCATTTCTTTCCAAGCTTGACTTCATACGACTCTCTGTTAATCTCACAAGCTCTCCTCCAGGTCTCCTTGTATCGCAAACAACTTACCTCATATTCATTGCCTCCAAAATGTCCCTCTCATTTCAATGTATACATGAAGACCTCCTTAATCCTGCCCTCCTAACTCATCAATCAAGCTACACCCAACCCTCATTCAGTCTTCACGAACCCGAAGATCTAAACCTTCAGCACCATGGTTTTCAGATAAGCTGAGAAGCCAGAAACAGGTGTGCAGAAAACAAGAAAGAAATTGGAGAAAAAATTAGGTAGCCAATCTTTTTGCAACTTGTTGGTGACTTCTTTCAAAATAAAGTTGAACTTATTTATGATTAAACCTGTCCTAGATGGGAGCAGGCCTTCTTCATCTAAACCAGAGCACAATACGATCTCCCAATTTGCTCCTCTTGGTAAGGAACTGGTAGTAGAGTTGATTATATCTACTAAATCTAGTTTCCCCTCAGATCCACGCCTTGTTTCCATTGTTCAACTGGCCCCGGATACTATTGCTAGTTACATCACCGGAATTTTTAACAAAATGATTAAATCTGTCTTCTTCCTACACAATGGAAGAAGGCATCAATCTTTCCACAGTTAAAAAGGTTAATCTTGATCCTAAGGACCCCAATAGCCATCGCTCCATCTCTAGGCTTCCCTTTGCCACAAAAAATTGTAGAAAAAGCCTTGAACCAACTACTTTTATTCAGAAGCATCAGCTCCTGGACCCTACACAATTTGGGTTCAGGTGCGGCCACAGCACGAAAGCTGCACTGGAAATTAGGGCCACTGTTGATGAGGGCAGGAGAGCAGCCCTAATCCTGTTAGATTTATCAGCGGCCTTTGACACGGTCAACCACGATTTGTTGGTTGCCCTTCTCCACAATATAGGGCTTAAGGGAGCAGCACTGGCCATTCCGAGATCCGTCCTAAGTGAGAGAGAGAAAACTGTATCTTTTAAGGGGTTTGAATCAAAACTCATTTCCCTGCCTTGCGGAGTCCCTCTAGGGTCTTTACTAAGCCTGACTGTTCAATGTATATGTAACGGCATTGGAAGGTTTGATTAAATCATTTGTTTTCTCTCTCACATCATACGTGGACGGCACTTACATCGTGGTCTCCATTTCGGATAGTACCAGTAATAGATTCAACAACTGTATGTCAGCAGTTAGTGACTGGATGGACAAAAACTGCCTGTATGCAGCGAAGACTGAGGTCCTCCTATTCAGCAAAGAGGTCACCAGCTCGGTGGCCTCAAGAATTAGGAATTCTCTCTGAGCTAACTAGAAATGTAATGAATCTTGGTATTCTTATGAACAACAAGCTTGCCTTTGGGTATCAAGTGAATGTCACTATGTCAACTTCATTTCATATACTAAAGATAGTGAAGAAAATTCTTCTATATATCCCACCGCCCTTGCAAACCAACATTGTGGTAAGTCTGGTTATGTTTAAACTAGACTATTGCAATGGGCTCTATTTGAATATGCAAAAGCAGTTTGTAAAGAAGCTTCAATCCCTCCAAAATGCAGTAGCAAGACTACTGCTGAAGATTCCCAAATTTCAGGCAGAAAGAACTACCCTGCGGAAGCTGCACTGGTTACCGATCGAACAAAGAATATGCTTTAAAGCCTTATAAATCACTTATAAAACATGCACGACATAGGTCCTAAATCTCTCAGAGATAGTTTTAAGGTGTACCATTCAACAGGCTTCTTCACTCCAGGACTTCCAGAAATGCCATTGTCCCTACTTTCAAGCACTCAACATGGCACGGTAGAAGCTTCGTGGCATGTGCTTCCAGACTCTGGAATACTCTCCCTCCCTCTGCATATTAAATCCTTGCCTGATCTTTTGTCTGTCATGAAGGCACTGAAGACTTGGCTTTTTAACATTTAGTTGGGCTTGTGAACTCTGTATCAAGGGTTAGCGTCTAGACACCTTCGGGTAATTGTTGCGCTTTAGAAATACCTATAGCATAACATAATCTCCTACACTGCCCCTATTCTGAGACCAACCACAGCATCTGGCAAATAGACAATATCAGTAGAAGAATTAGATAGGTTTCTGATTGTCTCCAGGGAGAATCATGTGATTTGCAGCAAGGTCCCACTACTGATCAGAGGCTGAATTTTCATTTCTCTGGGGATAATAAAAATAAATATGCTCTGCAAACTGACTTGTCTGATCTCAAGTCTGAGCAGTTGGGAAATTCCAAGGGTCTCATTTAGAATTTGGTGGGATGAGAGCACTGTCATAAACTTGTTTTGATCCTGCTTCGCTGCGCTCAATGCCCTCTAAAATAGCACCCAGGTGAACAGCAAAAGAGAAATGCCAAGCAGTTTAAAAAAAACTGACGTCCCGCCTAGCATCCAATAGTGATGAAACTGTACCCGTTACACCCACAGATGCCCTTTCATCACAGGGGTATTTAAATATGGCAGACGACCCTCAGCCAGGGGGCTTGAGGTGATGGCTTCCACCAACCTGGTGGGCTGGCGGTCTGCACACCAAACAGTAAATGATCCCAAGTCATGAAGATGTGTCATTTGCTATTTGCATGATTAGTCAATCTGCAGCTCATTCGCAAATGTTGGTACATTACTGTAAATGGCGAGTGATAACTGCAAGGCGCTTTGTTAGTTATCAGTTATTAATCTTTAGTTCTATATAATATCAGTGGGCTGCAATGTGCTCAGCCTTGACTGTCCATGGTCACTGCCTTTGCAAGCAGAAATAATGTGTCATAGTGGGCTGTAATGGTGCCCAATTTACCATCAAAGATTGTTTGTCACTGTGAGCATGAAAAAATATGACTGCAATTACTGACAATGACTGCAGTGCATCTGGCTGCAGTCTGGGTCACTCAAGAACTAAAGGTAACATGATGCCTGTTTTACTTTATGGCGTGGTCTCAAGCATGTATGTGCAAGGCACATGTGCACAATTGCAAGCTTTGTAACATAAACTGCCTCTGCTTCCAAATTATTTTAAAAGTATTTTAATAATTTTAGGTTGGACAACAACTCTGATAATTTTCGTTGTACAAGAAAATTATATTCTTTCGCCTTACCTCCTCTGAGTACTGATTTATTCTTAGCTAAATCACTGTCATGATATAAATGCACACAAATTTTAGCTTTTACGTACAGCAACACCTGAAAGTCTGAATTTCTAACTATCTATCCATACTTGCACATATGGAACTGTATACAATACAATTTCATATTTCTTTATTATTTATATAACTCACGTACCCACTAACACACCCATACAGCCACTTAGACACCATCTGACAGACTGATACAGACATTCACACAACCTTCTGAAAAAAAGTAAAATTCTGAAAAAAACAAAGGTTACAGGGACGTTATAGATAGGAATTAGCATTTAAAAAACCTTTGACATTCACTGAAAAAAACAAAGGTTACAGGGACGTTATAGTTAGGAAATTGAATTTTTTTTAAACCGTAGAAATTCACTAAAAAACAACAAAGTTTACTTGGACGTTAAAGTTAGGCTCAGGTTTCACTCATACAAAACCAGTGAAATTCAGCAGTTATAGGGCCAGATGTATCAAGCTTTTTACCGTTTGCGAACGGTAAAAAGCCTTTTGGGATGTATCATCCCAAAAGGTAATCGCAAAATATTTTGCGAATGGATTTAGGGAATCGCAATTTGCGATTCCCTAAATGCAATGCAGGAAGCAGTTAAAAATTGCAACCCTGCTTTAAGGAATCGCAAATTACCACCAACTTCAGGTTGGTGGTAATTTGCAAATCCTTAGAAAAATGCACATTTTTGCATTTTTCTAAGTGCCATGTGGCACACACACATGCCCTGAGGGCATGTATGTGTGCCATATGTGCACATTTACCTTTTGGGTGTGCAGCAGGGTGGCCTTTTGGCCCCTTATCACCCTTGAAATTGCATTCGCAATTTGCGATTACCAATTTGGTAATCGCAAATTGCGAATGTCTTCCCATTCATTCCTATGGGTCTATAGGCCCATAGGAATGAATGGGAAGGGATTCCTTAACCGCTTCAACGCGGCCGGAATTTTCCCGCTGTGCAGGCGAATTAATCAGTGGGCGGCCGTACTCCGCACACGCCCACCGTGACGTCGGACGGCCGGGGGCCGTCCGCAGCATGGAAGAGGTTAATAGCGAATCGCAATTTGCGATTCGCTATTAAGGAATATGTAGGAATCGCAAATTTTTTAGCGAAACCTACATACATTGCATTTTCCGATTCCATAATAGCGAATCGGTAAAATTCGCTATTATGGAATCGCAAAAGGCAATGTTGATACATCTGGCCCATAGTTAGCTGCACTAACTATACCTCGCGCCCCCGCAGTGCATTGCTTATGACCTAACATATTACATTACTCATGACATGCTCAGTGACATCACTGATGACATCTCAAATGAAATCACAGATGACATCATCCGATGACTGTGAGTGTTTTAAAAAAGTTTATGAGTGTTAAATATATATATATACCAAGGTGTATTGGTGAATCAGTGGGTGTATGAGCGCCTGTATGGATGATTCAGTGGGTGCATGACTGACTGTATAAGTGAGTCATTAGGTGTTTCAGTGAATGTATGGGTCAGTGACTAGGTTGTGTGAATGTCTGTATCAGTCTGTCAGTTGGTGTCTAAGTGGCTGTATGGGTGTGTGAGTGGGTACGTGAGTTTCTGTATGGGTGAGTGATTGGTTGTCTGAGTGCCTGTATGGGTGTATGAGTACCTGTGTGGGTGGGTGTGTGACTGCCTGTATGGATAAGTGAGTCAGTCACTCTATGGGTTAGTGAGTGTGTGTGTGAAGGGCTGAATGTGTGAGTGAGTGTGTGTATGGCTGTCGGTGAGTGAGTGCATTTGTCAGTGGTATATGGGTGAGTAAATGGGTATGTGAAAGACAGTATAGGTGAGTGATGTGGTATATGAATGACTGTATGGGCAAGTGAGTGAATATGAGAGTGGCTGTATGGGTGAGCGTGTGCTTGTGTCAGTGACTGTATAGGTGAATGAGTATGTGTTAGTATCTGTATGAGCAAGTGAGTGAGTGTGTGTGTAATTCTATGGGTGAGTAAGTGGCTGTGTAATTGACTGTATGGGTGAGTAGGTGTGTGACTAACTCTATGGGTGACTGACTCAGTGTGTGAGTGGCTGTATGAGTGGATATGTCAATGGCTGTATTAGTGAGTGAGTGGGTGTGTGAGTGGCTATATGGGTGAGTGAGTGGATGTGTGTGTTGATCTATGCATCAGTGACTAGCTGTCTAAGTACTGGTAAAGTTGTGTGAATGGGTTTGAGAATGGTAGTGTGGAAGTTGGAGTGGATGTATGAAAGGTTATATGGGGGTGTGTGGGTGCATTAGAGATTCTGTGGATGATGTCATCAGTCATGTCATTTGAGATGTCATCAGTGATATCATCAGTGATGTCACTGACCATGTCATGAGGGATGTAATATGTGAGGTCATAAGCAGTGCATTGAGGGCGCAAGTTATAGTAAGCTAAGCAAACTATAACTGCTGAATTTCACTGGTTTTATACGCGTGAAACTTGAGCCTAACTATAAAGTCTGTAATCTTTGTTTTTTTCAGTGAACTTCTAAGGTTTTTTTTTATTCCATTTCCTAACTATAACGTCCCTGTAACCTTTGGCTTTTTTCAGTTAATTTCTAAGGTTTTTTAAAAGATAATTCCTAACTATTACGTCCCTGTAACCTGTGGTTTTTTTCTGTGAATTTCTATGGTTTTTTAAGTAGTAGTCACGTTTCCAGAGTGGTAGAAAAAGGGGACTGGGCCTCAAACCAGCTCTCAGGAATCCCACTGTGTAGGACTTACAGGAGGTACCAGGAAGGCTTCTTGGCCCCCAATGACCCTCAATAACCAAGCGAACTTCATCTCCCTACTAGTAGTGCACCACGAGCCACGTTTGCAGAGTGGTGGAGAAAGGGGGCATGGCCTCCAAAGACCTCTTAGCAATCCTGCTGTGTGGCACTTACTGGAGGTAACAGGAGGGGTAGTTGGCTCCCAAGGACATTCTTGGGGGCCAACTGCCCCTCCTGTTACCTCCAGTAAGTCCCACAAAGCAGGATTGCTGAGACCTCGTAGGAGGCCATGCCCCCTTTCTCCACCACTCTGCAAGCGCACCTCCGGGCGCACTATTAGTAGGGGGATGAAGTTCCCTTGGTTATTGAGGGTGCTTGGGGGCCAACTACCCCTTCTGTTACCTTCAGCAAGTCCCACACAGTGGGTTTGGTGAAAGGTTTTCAGTGGCCACACCCCCTTTCTCTCCACTCTGCAAATGTGCCTCCTGGTGCACTACTAGTTGGGGGATGAAGTCCCCTTGGCTCTTGAGGGTCCTTGAGGGCCAACTACCCCTCCTGTTACCTCCAGTAAGACCCTCACAGCTGAATTACTGAGAGGTTGTCAGAGGCCACACCCCTTTTCTCAACCACTCTGCAAACGTGCCTCCTGGCGTACTGCTGCTTGGGGGAAGAAGTCCACATTAGTCCTGAGGCCCTCAGGAAGCAAGGGGACCTCATATCCCCACCAGCAGTGCACCGAGAGGTGCATTTGCAGGGTGGTAGAGAAAGGAGGCATGGCCTCCAACTACCAGTCAGCAATCCCTGTGTGGGACTCACTAGAAGTAACACGAGGTCTTGTTGGCCCCTAAGAACCCTCCTTTGGCTCATCCAAAACCTCAGTTTACTACTGTGATCTCCATAATAACTCTTTCTAGATTCTTCCCACCTGTATTCCTCCTTTGACTCATCCCAAACCTCATCTAACTAATATGAACTTCAAAATAAGACTATCTAGACTCTTCCCTCCTCTATCCCTCCTTTATCCTATTCAATCAAACTAACAGACTCACATGTCCACCACTCAAATTAACAACTTACATTTCCCTATACTAATCCACCACTAAACCTTTGGGTTCCAGAGTAGCGTATACTCACTGAAAAGCCCTTCAACGCCTCATCAGGGGTAGTAAGCGTTCATAAATACAATTACAAGTAAATCGGACTCATCTCTCGATCTGTGCCCTCCACAGATTTTCCATATCTATAAGGATATTTTTGTTTCCCCTGTATTGAAAGTTGATAGTTACTGTCTCATTACTGGCTCATTTTACTCTGTATAGAAACAAACCATTGTGACTCCATTAATAAAGAAATTTAATGCTGACCCTCAGATCTTTTCCAATTTTTGGACCAATTTTGTTACTTCCACACCTTTCTAAACTTACAGCATCAACAGTAAACAAACAGCTCTCTTTCTTTCTTGAAAATAAACGACTCATAGATAAAGCACAATCTGGCTTCAGACCTAACTATGGAACTCAATCTGTAGTGCTTAATGCACTTGATGATCTTCGCAGCCTTCTTGACAAAGGTGAGTCGAGTAATTGTTTGCCTTGACAGCATTCAACATCTTCTTCCACCCAACCCTCCTGAAGCATTTTCATGAGGCAGGAGTGAGAGATAATACACTATAATAGCTATCTTCTTTTCTTCAAGGATGCACCCAAACAGTACCTTCTCATCCTATCAATCTTCCTGTTGTCCCGTACCTAAAGGCATTCCACAAAGCTCAGCACTGAGACCCACTTTATTTAATCTTATCTAGCCTCAATTGCTGACCAAATTAGAAGTCAGAAAGTAGGCTTGTTTTGCGATGCTGAAGATACCCAACTGGTCTTCTTTTTAGGCAATACCCCTGACACACATCACGTCTGCGGCCGCCTTAAAAACGTTATATCTCACATCAACCCATGAATGGCTAGCTACCAATTCAACTTGAAAGCTGAGGATATGGAAATCATCTATATGGTGGCTCCCTTGCATAGATGGCACACCTACATGGAATTTGGAAATCATCTTTGGCCAACACCTTTCCTTTTACCAATAGTCAACTAAAATGATGTCTTCATGTTTTTTTAACTTTTAGATATTTTAAGGAAGATACATCCTTCCCCCTTTCACCCCGACTTGCCAGAAGCCATTAGGCCAGGCACTTGTCTCTTCCAGACATGACTATTGTGATGCTATCTAACTGGTCGATCCACATTATCTGATTAATGATTAACAGCACATTCAAACATGGCCGTCTGTCTGATTCTAGGCCTTCTTTGTTCTGAACATATGTCATATTATTAGCACTCCCTACATTGGCTGCAAATACATAAGTACATTGTTTTCAAAACCTTCTGATTTGTGTCAAGGAATTCCATAATTTAAGCCCACTATTCATCCCATCATGCCTTGCAGGTGGTAGTTGCCTCAGTTCTTTTTGACGAGATGCGTCCTTGATGGGTAAGTCCAATAATGTCCTCTGTTATGTCCACCGGGGAGGTGGGAGGGTGGCTCATGACTTCAAAGGAGATTCCCCTAAGAGAGAACAGGTATTACAGGTAAGGACCATACCTTCTCTCTTAGGGAATCTCCACTGATAGTCATACTCATTTGAGTAGGATAGCAAGTCCATCCCCACCATTAGAGGTGGAATAAACAGAAGAGACGACATGACTGAATTAGGAAAATAGGTTTCTGAGAGAGGCTTGTCCTACTTGATCATCTGCTTGAGCATCTGAATCCAAACAATAGTGCTTGGTGAATGTGTGAACAGATCTCTATGTAGCTGCTTTACAAATCTCCGCTATAGGGACATTTCTCATGAAAGCAGCGGTAGCTGCTTTGCCCCTAGTAGAATGGGCCTGAAATTGTCTGACATGAAAATCCGAAATAACCTTGGGAAGAAATTTTGTATGAGTCCTCATAACTACCTTCTTAGAATTAAAAACTGTGTAATGTTCGTTAGAGCATAACGTCTGGATTTCACTAAGCCTACTAGCAGAAGTGATTGCTTCGAGGAAAGCTGTTTTCCATGAGAGATGTTGCAGGCATGACTTATGAATGGGCTCAAAAGGATGCTGTGTGAGTCTATAAATGAGTATGTTAAGCTCCCAGGGAGGTAAAGGACACCTAATGGGAGGGAATACCTTCTTTAAACCTTTGAAAAAATCCTTGATCACAGGTATTTTGAAAAAAGAGGTTTGTGAAGGACATTTTCTGTAGGCAGTAAGAGCTTCCAAGTGAACCTTTATGGAAGAGAATTGCAAGCCAGATTTTGCCAAAAGGAGAAGGCAGGGAAGAATGACATCTTCCTCGCAAGTTGTAGGGTGTACATTCTTGGAAGAACACAAAATGCAAAATCTCATCCACTTGAAGGCATATGCTGAACTGGTTGACGGACGCTTAGCCTCCTTAAGAATGTCCATGCAGTCTTGTGGCAGGTTCAAGTGTCCATACTGCTCTATCTCAGGAGCCCTGCTTGCAAATTCAAGAAGGACAGATAGAGATTAACTATCTGGCCTCTGAACTTCGTTAGCAGGTCAGGTCTGCATGGCAGCTTGAGATATACGCTCTAACCAGTGAAGAAGGTCTGTGAACCACCATTGATGTGGCCACTTCGGGGCTATTAAGATCATTCTGGCTCTCGAGTAGGATAGTTTGATGAGGACTGATGGGATCTGTGGAAAGGCGTAGAGAAAGTTGCTGGACCATTCGATCTATAGGGTGTTCCCCAGAGTCACCAGTTGGAAGTTTCTTGAGGTAAAGTCATGGCATTTTTTGTTTTCTATGGTGGCGAACAAGTTGATGTGCAGAACGCCCCACAGTCTGTAGATATCTTGCACAACGTCGTTGTGAAGGATCCAATCATGGTTTTCTTGCAGATCCCTGCTGAGGGTGTCTGCATGCACATTTAGTACACCTGGGAGGTGAGTTGCCGTGATCCGCAGGTTCCTGGCCATGAGCAATTTCTAAATTGCTTGGGCTTTGTGGGATAAGGTTCTGGACCTCGTTCTCCCCTGCTTGTTGAGGTAGTACATGGTGGTTGTATTGTCCGTTTGAACAAGCAGAGACTGGGTTTTGAATGAGGGGCGAAATGCTTTTGGTGCTAGGTGGACAGCCTGAAGCTAGAGGAGAGTGATATGATATGTCATCTCCCTTGGAGACCATGTGCCGTGAATTTGGAAATGATCCATGTGGGCTCCCCATCTCAGTAACGATTCATCTGTCACTATAGTCTAAGAGGGAACCTGTTGGTGAAAGGGTATTCTTTGAAGCAGGTTGGTTGGTGAGCACAACCATGTTAGAGAATGCTTTGCATGACAATGATCTTATCTTGCCAGTTGCCGCTCGCTTGATCGTACTGGTCCTCGAGATATTCCCGAAGGGAACGCATGTGGAGATGTACATTCGAGGTGAGGAAGATACATGAGGCCATGCAGCCAGGAAGGGATGACACTGACCTCACAGTGGGATGAGAGGCTTTCATGAGAGAGTGACACTTCCGACGGATCAATGAAAGTCTCTCCTGTGAAGGACATACTCCTGCCTGCATGGTGTTGATGGTAGCCCCTAAATACTGCAGAGTCTGAACCCGAGTGAAAATGTACTTGTCATAGTTGTTGTGAAGACCCAGTTGTTGAAGGACCTTGCATGCCCAGTTGTAATGCGGCTGGGCTTCCTGTGACGTGGACGCACTGATTAACCAATCATCTATGTATGGGTAGATGAAGATTCAATGTTTCCTGAGGTGGGCAGCGACTACTGCCATGCACTTCGAGAAAGTTCTGGGAGCTGAATTGAGGTCAAATGGAAAAAGTTGATATTGATAATGGTCCTGCCCCACTACAAACCTGCAATGGGTACATGAAAGCATACGACTTGGAGGTCTATGGAGCAGAGCCAATTCCCCTGGTGTAATTGGGGGTAGATCTGATGCCATGCCAGCATCTGAAACATTTCTTGCAGGATCCATTTGTTACCTATTTTCAAGTAGAGAATGGGTCTGAATTCGTTCTTGTCTTTCTTCTTCACCAGAAAATATCTAGAGTAGATGCCTGTACCCCGTTGTTTGTGGTGAACGACCTCCACCGCATGCTTCAGGAGTAAGATGTTGACTTCCGCCTGAAGCATGTGCAGATGTTGATTGGACGGTTTTGGTGGAATAGTCGGATGAGGATTTATGAATCTGAGACAATACCCATTTTGAACAACATTCAGAACCCAGGCTTATTTTGTGATTTTTTGCCACTCTGCCAGAAAATGAGAGATGCTTCCTCCCACAGGAGTGGGTGATGGAAGAGGGGGAAGGGAAGATTGAGGGCTTGGCACCTGTTGTAAGTCTACCCCCTTTTTGCAGGCTGTTAGGAGCATTATCCTCTAGACTGCCTTCGCTGCTGCTGATGGTAAGGTCGTTGCTGTTGTGGCAGCTGGCGACCTTGATACCAAGAAGGGGTTTGAACCCTCTGGGGAAAAAACTGGCGCTGTTAGGGCTTGAACTAACGTCTTTGTTCTTTGGGCCTTTCTAGGCTGACCGCCTTAAAAGTCCCCATCTCCAATTTCATGCGAGCCATCTCTTCATCAGAATGGCTGCCGAAGAGGGTAGTACCTGAAAAGGGAAGATTGATGATCCTTGTTGATGTCATCCACCAGGTAAATACAAGGAGGTGGTGAATCGAGCAACATCGGCGAATATTGCCATGTAAAAGAAGATGAGGATGTCGTATATCTTGAACGATGCATAGATCTTGTGGGTGAACATGATCTATGACTTAGATGGTGAGAGCGCCTTGAAGACATTGAATGAATGCCTGGAATGATGCCTGTGATGGCGTGAACAATGGTGCGCTCTCAAGCGCGATCTAGGTCTTGGTGGTTTCACAGGTGTAGGGATTGGCGCTGATAGAGTAGGCACAGGAGGTGGTGGAGGAGGCAGTGGTGATGGTGGAGGAGGTGGAAGCGGAGGAGATGGTGGTAGAGAATTCAGTAACACTTTCGGTGAGGAGGGGGAGTATACCCTTGAGTATTCGGAATCTGGAGAAGAATATATTCATCTCCTCTTTCTCCTCTTTTCCTGTGTCCTCGACATCAAAAAGCTTTTCAACGTCGACCTTTGTCGATGACTCCGTTGATCTGCTCCTCGACGGTGATCTCCTCTGATGCCTCAACGTCGAACTTCTCCTTGGCGTCAATGGATCTGCACGCCTTGACATTGATACATTTCTCTACATCGATGTTACTGTGCGCGTCAATGGTGTATGCCCTTTCAGGAGTCGACGTTCCTTGCCTCAACGTTGAACCAGCCCTGAACGGCAAGCAAGTCGGTGCCGTACCTTTTCTCGATGTTAACCCCCTCGACGTCGACCGGGAAATATGTTGTTTCCAGGCTGGAACCCTTTTTTGGACCTTCCATGTCCTTCACGGGTAGATGGCAGAGTACTGGTAGAGGACTGACCCTCTCCTCGCTCTGAGGTCTTCCTTTGAGACTGTACTTGCTGTCTGCACCATTAAGGCAAATCTTCTCCCTTTCTCTAAGGGTGCATTGTGACATTTCTTGCAGTACTAGCAATGTTCAAGAACATGACTAGAGGATGGAGCAAGACCTCTGACCTCCTGGTCAGGGAACTCTGAGCTTCCCTCACGTATCTCCGCCATTGCGACGTTTCACCCAGCACCGCTCTGGTCACAGGTAGGTGTTCGAGGCCCTCCTCTACCCGCAGGCTCCTGCCTGTGCCTCATCCCTGGTGGTCCAGTGGGAGAGCCTTGCTCTTCTGCTGGTCAGCTCTGCCAGCCTTGTCTGTCTGCCTTTTGCCTTTTCTGCCCAGTTTGTGCACTTCTGCCTTTTTGTCTATTTGTACTATTGCCTTTTTTTGTGCTTTGTGCTCTTGCCTTTTTTGTGCTTCACGCCTTTTGCTTTTTGTCTATCTGTGCTCTTTGTGTCCTTTTTGTCTCGTATTGTGCCCTTTTTTCACTCTCCTCTTGCCGTTTTTCCCACCGCTGCTGGCCCCGCAGCCCCTCCCCGTCGGTTCTCGCTCCCACCTCCCAGCTGCGCTCCCTCCCCCGTCCCCTACTTAATGGCAGCCGATGCGCAGCCACGCCAAAGGCAAGACCGTCTGCGCCCATCCGTGACCAGCACCAGGGACCCTGGTTCTCTGACCTCCCACTGCTACGACTCAGCCGCCCTCCACGCACTCAACCCCAGAAGAAACAACAACTGCCAGCTGTCGATGCCGAATACCACCCACAGCCAGTTCTCCTGCCGACACTTCCGCCGCACCTTCACCCACCTCTGGACCCCCACGGCCACCACCCACCCACCAGTCGCTAGCGCACCCAAACCCCTGAGTTGCAGCCTCCTCAATGTACGCTCCATGCACTGACACGCAGTGGAAATCTGGGACCTCCTCGACACCCTGTCGCCAGACGTTGCCTTCCTCACAGAAACCTGGCCCAATGCCACCTTCGCCCCTGACATCGCTACCGCCATCCCCTACGGATACAAGATCCAGAGGAAGGACCACCTCAACCACCCGGGAAGAGAACTCGCCATCGTACACAAGAACTCCCTCCGACTCACTACTTCCAGCACGAGTGACTCCTCGTCCCCAACAGAACATCTCCATTTCCAGATCCAGATCCAGACCAACCCCAGAATGACCCTGCGCTGCACCCTCGCCTTCAGACCGTCTGGACCACGAACCACGTTCGCTGCAACCATCACTGACCTCATCGCGCCCCACGCCATCGCCGCCATGGACTACGTACTGCTCGGAGACCTGAATTTCAACCTTGACAACCTCAGCGATCCCAACTCCAGCACCCTCCTGGACAACCTCGCCAACATCGGACTGAAGCAGCTCATCACCACCCCTACCCACTAGGCGGGACACACCCTCAACCCCATCTTCACAGGAGGAAACAACATCCTCTTCAGCCACACTACGCAACCCCTCTAGACAGACCACCACTGCGTACACTTTGCCTTCTCAAAACTAACCCTGGGCGAAGTTGTCACGACTTGCTCCCTGCATTCCCGTGTCCACCACCAGGGGGCTGAACTGTGGGACTCTCCAGTGTTCTAATAAGCTTCCAGACACTCCCCTTCATGTATATACTGACTTCCAGCCATTTGGACACTATTTGGGAATTGACATCCATTCCCAATCCATGCCGGGTTTTGTGAAAGCCAGCCTGCTCATACTTGAAGCCAGCCTGCTCATGTTTGGAACTCCACTACCTAGAATTCCCTGCTCACTGCTTTGTCTCCACCCCTGCAGGGGGAGGAATTCAGCTCACCTGTGGCTGGCTGCTGCTAGCCTGCTCACACCTGCTGCATATGATTACTGTGAGCTCTTTTAAGCCCCAGCTCCCTTCAGCCCAGTGTTGGTCATTGTAGCTGTTATCCGGTGAGACCAGTCCTTGTTCCTGAGCTTTTGCTATTCCTTGATTCCTGAGCTTAGCCATTCCTTGTGTCTGAATTAGCACTGCCTGCAGTGCTACCTAGTATCCTGAGCTATAGTTAGTCTCTGTTCCTGTTCCTGGGCTTCAGCTATTTCTTGTGCCTGATTTGCACTGCTTGCAGTGCTCTCTTGACTCCTTGTTTCCTGAGCTGTAGCTATTTCCTGTTTCCTGAACCAGCACTGCCTGCAGTGCTACCTTGACTCCTGAAGCCTTGGTATTCCCTGTTCCTGAACTAGCACTGCCTACAGTGCTACCTTGATTCCTGAGCCTTAGCATTCCTTGTTCCTGACCTGCAGCAGTTTCCCTTCTCCTGAACTAGCACTACCTGCAGGGCTACTTTGACTCCTGAGCCTTAGCTCAATTCTTGTTCCTGCCCCAGCACTGCCTTCTATGCTACTTTGTTTTCTTGATTCCTGACCCTGCACTATTCTAGTATACCCTTGTAGCCTTCCCTTCTGTATATCCTTTTCCAGTCCCTGCCTTTCTTCCCATTTCCTTGGTTCCAGTTCTAATTTGCTGTCTTTCTATTTCTGCTGTCTTGCTTCTGTTACCTCGTATGTTTGTTACCTGCTTTCTGCCAAGTGTGCCCTATGATTTCCTCCCTTTCCTGTTAAGCACTCCTCCTTGCTAGCTCCTTGTCTATTGTGCTTGTGTTTAGTTCTACCCCTTTGCTGTTACTGCTTTGCGAGTTCCTGTTTGATCACCAGGATCCGTGGGCACAGCTGACTACCTAGGTGGTGTTTCTTGTTTACTGTGTGTATTGTCTTTGAGTTACATTTATAACATCACCATAGGTATAAGCTCCACAGACCCTGCCTTTGCATGCATATCCTACATGTGGGTATTTGCAGTCAGTATCTGTAACAGCAATTGTGGGTGAGAAACTTACAGAGCTTCAGTCTTACCGTGTGGAGCTCCTGAGTGCTTTACCCCACACTCCCCTTTATTGTTAATGTTGTTTCATATATATGTCTTGCACATTCGTCCTGGGTGTAGTTATTCTGAATGCTAAACTGCCTTGTGAGTGCCCTTCCTTTCTGAGTCTTACCCATCTTGTTCACTTGTACAGACTTCCCCTTTGGATCCCTTTTTCTCCTCTGACTCCTTGTATGATCCTGGGCAGCACTGTACTCCTCTTTCTGTGTACTTTTTCTACCCAGTTCCCAGTCCTTGCCCAAGTCCCTGACTGTGTTCCCCACATAGTCCCGGACAGTCCCTGACAGAAGTACTACGCTACGCTCGCGTAGTTTGCGCTACTTCGCACTACGTGAATTGCACGTAACACAGTGCAAACACGCATAGCGGTCATTTTTTGCTTGCTCGCGGTCCTCAACGTCAAGTTGGCGACCGCGAGCAAGCAAAATGACATCCCGGCGAGACTTTTTCCTCGTTCGCGATCAGCAACATCAAGTTGCTGATCGCGAGCGTGGAAAATAAACCTCCCGGCGAGATTCTCAACGCGGGGAGGTCAGGTTTCTCATTGCGAGTGGTCGCGTATGTTCGCGACCGCTTGCGATGAGAAACTACCAGTCCGCGTTGAGAAAGCTGCCGCTCGAGTAGAAATCTACTCGAGCGGCAGAAAACGACCGCTTGCACTGTGCAAGATGCGGTTTGCACTGATTGCACAGTGTGGACAAGCATCCGGCACTGTGCAATCAGTGCGAACAGCATTTTGCACAGTGCACTACGCAGTTCGCGTAGCTCGCGTAGTGCAAAGTGCACTTCGCGTAGCTATGCGTAGCGCTACTACGCGAACTACGCCCAGGGTTACTCAAAACCCACCGCACACAAACCTACACCACGCCCGCCGCGCAGGAACTAGAGCAAGGTCACTGAAGAGCACCTCAACTCAACCCTCAACCACGCTCCCCCTCCCGCCACGACCGACGTCAACTCTGCAGCCAACGAACTCCACAGATGGATCACCGACTGCGCAGACAAGCTCGTCCCCCTCCGGATCTCCAACAGACAGTGCCCCACGAAAGCCACCTGGTTCACCACTGACCTCTGAGAATCCAGACGCACCTGCAGACGTCTCAAGAAAGAATGGAGAAACAGCAAAACCCCGGAAGCACGGACCAGCTACAAGAACGCCATGACAGAACACCACCAACGCATCAGATCCACTAAAAGAAACTTCATCCTTCATCCTCGAAGGAGCTCTTCAGCATCATACAGGAATTCACCAAACCCCCCAGCGTAGCCTCAAACGTCACGCCCTCCCAGGACCTCTGCAACAAACTCAGCTCCTACTTCCATCTCAAGATCAAGTCCCTCTATGACAACTTCAATGAGCAGATACTTGACACCGAAGCCACACCTACCTCCAGCAACGCCATCCAGCCTACCATCTCCGCCTGGACCCCGGTCACTACTGAAGACACCGCCACGACCATGAAGAGCATTCACTCAGGAGCCCCCACGGACCCGTGCCCGCTGCACATCTTCCACAGAGCCGCCGCCGCCATAGCACCCGAACTACGACACACCATCAACTACACCTTCTAAACCAGCACTTTCCCTGACGACTGGAAATGCGCAGAAGTCAAGCCCCTCCTCAAGAAGCCCTCCGCAGACCCCACGGACCTCAAAAACTACAGACCCATCTCTCTCCTCCCCTTTGCAGCCAAATTCACTGAGAAGATCGTCAACATCCAGCTCACAAACGTCATTGAAGCTAACTCCATCCTCGACTCCTCCCAATCCGGATTCTGCAGCAACCACAGCACCAAGACCGCCCTCCTAGCCACCACGGACGACATCCACACTCTCCTCTCTGCAGCTTTCGACACCGTCTCCCACCGCACACTCACCGCCAGACTCCACGATGCCGGCATACAGGGAACCGCCCTCGACTGGATCCACTCTTTCCTCACCGGCCGAACCCAAAGAATCAGACTCCCGCCCTTCCTCTCTGAACCCACAGAGACCAGGTGTGGAGTACCCCAAGGATCATTGCTCAGCCCCACGCTCTTCAACATCTATATGGCCCCCTTTGCTGCCATCATCAGACAGCATGGACTCAGCATAGTATCCTACACCGACGACACCCAGCTCATCCTCTCCCTCACAAAGGAACCCAACACCACCAGAATCAGCTTCCAGGAAGGAATGAAAGATGTTGCATCCTGGATAAGCAGCAGCTGCCTGAAGCTCAACTCAGAGAAGACAGAAGTCTTCGTCCTCGGACCCACCCCCTCCGCATGGGACAATACCTTGTGGCCCACTGCCCCTCGGCAACCCCCCCCACACCCACGGACCATGCCCGCAACCTCGGCATCATACTCGACTCCTCCCTCACCATGACCCGACAGATCAACGCCGTCTCCTCCACGTGCTTCAACACCCACCACCTCCTCCGCAAGACCTTCAAATGGATCCCCCCTGAATTCAGAAGGACCTTCACCCACGCACTCATAACCAGCAGATTGGACTACGGAAACCCCCTCTACACCAGAATCATCAAATCCCTGCTCCGAAGACTCCAGACCATCCAGAACACCGCTGCCAGACTGGTCCTCGGCATCCCGCGACAAGACCATATCACCCAGCACCTACGAGACCTCCACTGGCTCCCCGTCAAGCAGAGAATGACCTTCAAGCTACTCACTCATGCCTACAAATCCCTCCACAACACCGGACCCCAATACCTCAACGAAAGAATCTCTTTCTATGCACCCAAGAGAAGCCTCCACTCCGCCGACCTCGCCCTTACCAAAACCCCCCGCATCCGTAGAGCCAGAACAGGTGGAACAGCCTACTCCAACATCGCAGCAAAGACCTGGAACAAACTCCTGCTCAGCATCAGACGTTCACCCACTCTGCAAACCTTCAGGAAGAGCCTCAGGACCTGGCTCTTTGGGTGAGACGGAGCTCCACGACGACTCCCCTCCCCCTCGCCTTGAGACCCTCATGGGTGAGTAGCGCGCTTCACCAATACCTGATTGATAGATGGAAGGCAGGGAATACAGATGTTGTGAGGGTCTGATTTGGCCTTCTTTCTCCCATAGGCACTTGTCAAACAGAGAAGGCATATTAAATTACAAAATGCCACAATTTTCCGGCAGAAAAAGGCAGAAATAGTGAGAGAATGATGCAAAACATCGAATGAATCAGTTTTTTCAAAATTCCACTGAAGAATTTTGAAGAAAAAAGCCTAAAAGGCCGAACTCAGTGCATCAGTATCCTGTCACCAGGTGCCGTAAAAAAGAACTAAGACGACTGCCACCTGCTAGGTAGGATGGGATACCAGTGGTTTCTGGGTCCTTCAAAGCACAGAAACTAGTATAACCTCACATAATAGCGGTCTATGGGGCAACACTGTCCCACTTTTCTTCAACTTCTACTTTACAGAAAGGGGTTTGTGAAAGAGATTTAACCCTTTCGCTGCTAGGCTTCCCCCCCCCCCGTGCTAAGCCTTTTTTTTGGCTATTTGGGGTAGTTCGCGCTTAGGCCCTTGTAACTTTTTGACCACATAAGGTATCCATGCCAAATTTGCGTCCTTTTCTTCCATCATCATGGGGATTTTAAAGGTACCCAGGATTTGTTGATTCCCTTGGAGGGGACCTAGAAATTAGCCAAAATACAGCCAAATTTTGTTTTTGGGGGGGAAAATTGGAAACAATTTGATGTGTGTGTCCACGTTGCGTTTTGGGCTGTTTCCTGTCGTGGCCACTAGGTCTACCCACACAAGTGAAGTACTATTTTTATCCGAAGACTTGGGAGAATGCGGGGTGGGTGGAATTTTGTGGATCCATGCAGATTCAAGAACTTTCCATCACGGAAATGTGAGGAAAATGTGGTTTTTTTAACAAAGTTTTAGGTTTGCAAGGGATTCTGGGTAACAGAACCTGAAGGGAGCCAGACAAGTCACCCCATCCTGGGTTCCCCTGGGTGTCTAGTTTTCAAAAATGTATAGGTCTGCTAGGTTTCCCTTGGTGCCGGCAGAGCTAGGGTTCAAAATCTACAGCCAGGCACTTTGCAAAAAAAGGGTCAGTTTTCACTGTAAAAATGTGGTGTGTCCACGTTGCGTTTTGGGCCATTTCCTGTCGCGGGTAGTAAGCCTGCCCAACCAAGTGAGGTACCATTTTTATCAGGAGACTTGGGGGAATGCTGGGTGGGTGGAAGTTTGTGGATCTGCGTAGATTCCAGAACTTTCCATTACTGAAATGTGAGGAAAATGTGTTTTTTTTTACAAGGTTTGAGGTTTGAAAGGGATTCTGGGTAGCAGAACCTAGTGAGAGCCACACAAGTCAACCCATCCTGGATTCCCCTTGGTGTCTAGTGTTAAAAAATATACAGGTTTGCTATGTTTCCCTAGGTGCCGGCTGCGCTAGGATCCAAAATCCACAGGTAGGCACATTCCGAAAAAAAGTCAGTGCCTAGTGGGCTTTCTGCCGCCCTGGGGAGGGGGGAAATCGGGGGCTGTTGCCCCGATATGCCCCCAAGGCATATTCTTTTGGGGGGGAGGGCATTGGGATCCCCATTCTGGGAAGCCCCCACCCCTACGTATAAAAAAACCAGCATAATCGCTGGCGCCTAGTGGGCTCTATGCCCCCCAGGGGGCATATCAGGGGCTACTGCCCCCATCTGCCTCCTGGGGGGGCAGAAAGATTATGGCATCTTTTTTGGGGGGTGGGGGCATTGGCATGCCCATTCTGGGAAGCCCCCACCCCGAACTTTGGAGAAACAAAAATCCCTGGTGGCTAGTGGGCTTTCTGCCCCCCTTGGGGGCAGATAAGGGGCTATTGCCCCATCTGCCTCCCAGGGGGAGGGGGAAGAAAGACTGTAGCATTTTTTTTTGAGGGGGTGGGGCTCAAAAAAAAATCCATGGCGCTTAGTGGGCTTTCTGCCGGGGGATATGGGGCTATTGCCCCTGATCTGCCTCCTGGGGGGGCAGAAAGTCTTTTGTTTTCTTTGGGGGTAGTGTGGGGGCATTTGCATGCCCATTCTGGGCAGCCCCCACCCCGGGCCTATAAAAAAATAATCCTTGGCTAGGGTGCTTTCTGCCCCCCGAGTGGGCAGATTGGGGGCTACTGCCCCATCTGCCCCCAGGGGGGGCAGAAAGACTGGACTTTTGTGGGGGGAGGGGTGGGGGCATTGGCATGCCCTTCTTGGGCAGCCCCCCCATTACATTAATTGTGAAAAAAAAAACTGCCGTCTAGTGGGCTTTCTGCCCCCCCCGGGGGGCAGAAAGACTGTAATTTTGTGGGGGGCATTGGTATGCCCATACTGAGCAGGCCCCATCCCTAATTTGCATAGTAAAATAAATCCCTGGTTTGTAGAGGGCTTTCTGCCCCCCTGGGGGGCAGAAAGACTGAATTCACCCAAACCATTATTGGGGGAGCAAAGGCCCTTGCCCAAGGGGCCGCTCCCCCCTCCCTGTTGCCGAGTGGGTGGATCCCTGCTTGGGGATCGCCCTCCTGGGGCGATCCCCAAGCAGGGATCCACTAGGGAGTGGCGCCATTGGAAAGGGGAGATCCTCCCCTTTCCAATGATACCTCTCCCGTCTTTCTACGTGCTCGGGGGGCTGAGATAGCCCCCTGAGCACATAGAAAGTGAAACTGAAATAAGCTGATTGGCTCCTTTCAGTTTCGGTTTCACTGAAATGACGTCAGCGCGACGTGCGCGCTGATCGTCATTTCAGGGAAACCATCTACACAGCCTCAGGAGCTGGGGAAGCTCTACCCCAGCTCCCGAGGCTGTTAGGGGGGAAAAGAAATCCCTCTGGTGCCCGCACCAGTGGGATTTCTAGTGCCATGTGATCGGACGGCCGGGGGCCGTCCTACGCACATGAGCACTGGTGCGTCGGACGGCCCCCGGCCGTTTGACGCACTGAAGGGGTTAATTTGTTGTAGAAAAATGTAACCTAAAATCATACAACTATATGGGTATATTAACCCTTTCATTCATACAATCTGAAGATTCTTTCCACTGCAGCCTATGTTTATAGGTTGCATAATATGTTCCTTCTTAAGTGTTTCTATAGGCCTTCCTGAAGAAAGGGGAACATCTACACTTAAGATATCTATGGAAAAGTGTTCTGGGATTCCCGCACATGGGCGGAACTATTCAAATGCTTATGGCTATCAATGGAGATCCCCTAAGAGAGAACAACTCTTCTCTGTTATTCAAGAAGCAATTAAAATATGGCTATTCACTTCTCCCGTCACCTGGTGACCTTCTAGCTTCAAGTGTAATTATAGAAGAGCCAGGATATTTCTGCGAGGTCACTGCTGCGCTATATATGGAATAAGTACCTGTCATACGTTATAAGGATAGTGCAAGTCACAGAGGAGTTTCATGGCCATGTAGAGAAACAAGACTGAAGGTCCAGTTCCTATATTATATTATGGAACTTCGAAGAGACTTGCAATATCCTTCTTATGTACGGCAGAGGGTGCTTTATTCCATATAATACATGGTCACACCTTCACCTTTACCACAAACAACTTAGATCCTCAAGCCTAGATTTACTATGATTTAGCAACTGGTTGTGCCACTTTTGTGGGGCATTCCAGACACAGTCATTTTTGGCATTTACTAAGCCATACAAAGCCATTTCGTGCGGCTTTGTTTGGGTTAGTAAATGCATAGTAACCCAACGCAGAACAAAGCGCTGCCTTGCATTACTTTGCATTGGGTAGGCATTACTGGGTGGAGCATGGGCATTTCCATGCACCCACCCATGTATTTTGATGCAAACCCAGATTTACAAAGACTTGTGGACCTGGGTTTGTGCCAAAATGATACACATACACAATAGAGGCGTAACAAGGAGAAATATCTTTATTTCTCCTTATTACTTCCTCTTTCCTCTACAATCTGCAGCACTCATAGAAAGATGAATAGGCTTCTAAGGATTGTTTGTGTGCAGAAGGTGCCCCTTCCTGCACAAAAACAATACTACCCATAATACAGTCACCCTTGCACTATGGTGCAACAGTGCCTGCGTTGGCGATAGGCAGCACTCGGTGTGCCAGCTCAAGGAAAGAGCAGAAATGCTCCATATGTTTGTAAATATGGAGTCATTCTGCTCTCTCTGTTTTATGCAACGCCGTGCAGCAAGTTCCCTTGCTACACCGCATTGCATGAAATAATAGAAAATATGCCCCTTGGTGCGTAGCTCTTTCGTATGAAAGAGAGAGTATGTTTGCAAACATGAAGACTAAACATAGAATCTATAGTGCAAAATTAAACACATCCAAAAAGCTGGTAGAAACATCTTGGAAAAAGATATTAGAATCAGTTTAATACAGGTCAGGTTTTTCAAAAGAAGGAGCAGTAGCTCAGAATGTGTATAAAAAATGTAAAAAGATTCTAACTTTTCTATAATTACCTAAGGAGTACAAATACAAAATATGTTGCCAAAAATACCTCCATTTTGATTTGTCACCTTACAGCTAGAAAACACAGCAGAAGAGTGAAAAGCAAAGTTTTAAACAGCTGCTGTATTTATGCTCCATGACCTGATGTGCCTTTCTCATCGGCTGCTGACTCACACAGAAGCCATTGTGATATCAGAATTCAACTGTAATAAGTTATTACAGTTGAGCTCCTGCGTGATGTCTTTATAATAGGTCACTGGGTGTATCACAATGTATTACATTACATACAGATGCATTACACTGTATAACTGGTGCTGCTGCTTTGCAAACTTGAAATATATGCATTTATTTGATTATCATATTGTTTTAGAAACCCTTAGCAAAAAAGTATAATACTTACCTTTATCATCCAGTATGCAGCTTGTAATGCTGTATTTGTATTTATCAACTTAATATTGCGCACAACTTCTGGACAACCAACCAGCTTTGAGACACCAACACATCAACCTACAATACAAATGTTATAAAAATAAAGCAGAAGCAAACAGCATTACAATACAAATAAGTATTAAAAGATGGAACCAAATCAGCTGTGAAAACATTACAATAAGCTTTATGACACAGCAGACATGTTTAACATATAATGCCTGATTTGGCAGATGGGTAGTCCGTCAAAATTGTGACGGATATTCCATCTGCCTTGTTACAAGTACCATAGGATATAATTCACTTGTACTAAGGCATACGAGATATCTGTCACATAGGTGACGAATTAACTCCCCAACGTCATCAGTATAGGGTCAGCCATAGAGCATAGATGTAGTATGATCTACGTATCATAGAATGGTTCAATTTTGCACAGCCTGCACCACCTCTATATACTTCTGAAGAAGTTTCAAATAGATTGTGGCACAATAGAAAAGCCTTGCAAAAAGACCATTGCTTGAGTCAGAAGGGCTAAAGATATCAAATTCAGAAAGGGACACATTTGTAAAAGATTGTACAGACAGAAAATAAATGTTACTTACTTGTAGTTCTGGTTCTATATCGTAGGAATATTCTTTGAAGTCATAAACACAAAATAATTTTGTGCTGCCTGCATGAACCATGGAGCACTTCTTATATAAATACAATCCATTTTCAAATTCCATAGTGTTAATATCCATCTGATGCTATGATGAAAAAACACCGTGTCAGAGGCTCAATTTATTTTTCTAGGACTATACAATGACTCTGAAGCCAATTTAAAACCTGCATTGCAGCATTATTGCTCAGTAAGGTGAGATTTTAATGAAGCCTGATTGGCCTATATTGTAAAGAGGTGAAAAAAGATACTGCCCTTTTAAGAATCCATGAGGCTTCTGTATCCACAAAGCACCCTACTGTCAGTTTGCCTAAGAGATCCAGTTCCTTTTTATGGTATACATGAATAGATTTAATTCCCAATGCCAACAATAAAAGTCGGGGAGTCAGGCAGATTGTTTATGACTTCAATGATGTTTTCTACCATGCAGTACAGGACTACAAGAAAATAAGTAACTTTTCTTCTGCATTGTAAGATCTTCATTGATAGGCCTAAACACTGTGTAGTTGAGCAAGCTTATCCAAACCTAAAATTATGCTGTTAGTCAGCAGGAAAAGAATGGTCTAATTAAAAAGATTTCTTAATATTTCTAGGGCCATCTTAGCATCAGCCTGTGTATCAGAATCTAAACAATAATGCTTAGTGAATGTGTGAATGGACTTCCAAGTAGTTGATTTGCATGTGTTAGCTGTAGGTACATTTCTGAGCCATGCTGTAGTAGCTGATTTTCCTCTGTTGAGTGCCCTCTAACTTTGCTTGGCAATGGTTTGTTTGCTAACTGACAACATAATGTGATGCAAGACACTATCCGCCTAGTTATAGATTATTTAGAAGTGGCAAAACATTGTCTTATTGGACCATAATTAGGGCTCCCGGTTTTATGGTATTTATTTTTTTAACATTTCCGTCTGTATTTATCCATATTTATTTTTGGGCTGTTTAATCTGCATTTATCCATCTTTATTTTGTGTTTTGTGTATAAATGAAGTTGTAAAACTGTACATTTCCATAATTATTAAACTGACAGACACAAACTCATACTTTGATGTCTGTCGTGATTCCGCTATTTAAGCTGCCAAATATTACGTAACAATACCTCCACTAAATATTAGCATTATACCACAAATGCATGTTGACATATGCCATCATTTATAGAAATTTCATCCTGTTTTTTTTATTTCCCATGCTGTCCATCTGCTCAGCTGTTGGGCTACAATTCATGAAAGACAATCACAGAGAGTCACTTAAAAAAAGCACAATTTTCTGTATTTATCCACTTTTTAAAATAAATGCAGACAGAAAACACATTGTTTTCTGTCTGTATTTATCTATAAAAATCCGTAAAAACGGGAAAACAAGGAGCCTTAACCATAATTAATAATTAGTTCATATGTCTTTCTCAAATCTTTTGTTTTATCCAGGTAGAATCGTAATACCCTTCTAACGTTTAAAGACTGTAGGGCCCTTTCCATGGTATTGAAGGGTTCGGAAAAAATATAGGAAGAGTAATGGTTTGATTGATATGAAAATCAGAAGCCATTTTTAGGGAGAAAAGATGGATTAGCTCTCAACACTACACTGTTAGAGTGGAAAACAGTGTGTGGTTCTACTAAGAAAGGTGCTTGTAATTCACTTTCTGCCCTACCTGAAGCAATAGCTATAAAAAAAAGCTATTTTCGGTGATGAATGCTGCAATTCAGATTTAGGTATAGGTTTGAAAGGTGTACCCATTAATTTGGTGTGTAATGTATTTAACTACCAAGGTGGAGAGGTATGTCGAACCGGAATATAGACTTTTTTCAGTCCTTATAAAAAAATCCTTGTCAACTGATATCTTGAGAAACGATACTTGGACTGGAGATTTTCTGTATGCCGTAATGGCTGCCAGATGAACTTTAATTGATGAAAACTGCAACTTAGATAAAGCTAAGTGTAATAAATAGGTAAGTATCACTTCTTCTTGACATGTGGTTGGACTATATCCATTCTGTTGACACCAAATACAGAATCTTTTCCACTAAAGAGCATAACATGCTCTTGTCTACGGACGATTGACTTCTTTTATGATTTCATACAAGCTGGTGTTAGATTCAGATGGCCATATTGTCTGAACTCAGTAGCCATGTAGCCAAATTCAATGATGGAAGGGTCAGATGTCGAATTTGACCCTGTAGTCTCGTTAATAGGTAAGGCCTGTTCTGCACCTCTTGTGTGGCTTTATGGACATTTGTAACAGTTTGTGGTATCACCACTTCCTCGGCCAATCTGGAATTATTAGAATCATCTTCGATGTGAACCGTTGAAATTTGAGAATTACTGTTGGTATTAATGGGATCGGTGGAAAGGTGCAGAGTAATGGCTTTGAGCATTCAATAAAAAGAGCATTCCCTATGGGAACCCTGTTGTGGTAGCCTGGATGCTAAGTCCTGCCATTTTTTTGTTTTCTCTTGCAAAGAGGAAATCCACAGAAATAATTGCCCATTCTTGGAAAACCTCCCATTAGACTTTGTCCTGCATTATCCATTCATGTGGCTCTTCATGTGCTTACTGAGAATCTTCTTGTACATTCATTTTTCCTGGAATGTAAATTGCTGATAAATTTAGATTGTTGGATAGAGCCCAATTCCAGATCGACTAGGCTTGCAATGACAAATGTCTTGATCTGGTGCTTCCGTGTTGATTCATGTAATGCATGGTGGTGGTATTGTCTGTTTGAATCTGAATGGTGGATGATTTTTTAGAGACATAAGAAAGGCTTTGAGAGCTCAATGAACATCTCTGAGCTCCAGATAGTTGATGTGGTATGATGTTTAATTTTTCAATCAATGACCCTGAATTGTTAAGTATTGAAGATGCACTCTGCAACCTGTTGCGGAGGCATCCATTATAATTATGAGATGGAAGTTGTTTTTGAAACAAAGTTCCTGTTAGGAGATTCGGGGGGGATATGTACAATGAAGTGGCGGAGCGCGTTGTTAGCCTCCTTGGCTTAACGACACGCTTCGCCACTTCGGAAACGCAAGGCTGCACCATATTTAAAAGAATGTGGTGCAGCCTTGCGTTTCCCCCTGCGATGGCGCTAAATTTAACAACTTAGCGCCAACGCAGGCACCCTTGCACCAGAGTGCAAGGGTGTCTGTGTGCAGGGGAGGATTGGTTATGTGTAGGAAGGTATGCCTTCCTGCACATAAACAATCCTAAAATGCCATTTTGTAACTTTTATGTGTGCTGCTTCATGCAGCACACATGAAAGTCACAAAATGGCATTTATTTAAAAGGTTTGTTTATGTACAGGAAGGGACACCTTCCTGTACATAAACAAACCATGGCATTTTGCTTTTTCCATGTGTGCTGCACAAGGCAGCACACATGGAAAAAGCAAAAACTAGGAGAAATAATGCATTTCTCCTCGTTTCGCCAACTTAAGACCAGGATTTTCATGGTCTTAATTTTGGCGCTGCCTCCTATGTACGCCACCCTTGTATATAGGGGGCAGCATCAAATACAATGGGTGTTGCGGTGGAACGCCCACCGCAACCCCCACTGCACGCCCCTTTCACGCTAACCATAGCGTGAAAGGGTGCCTTATGTATAAGGCAGCATTAAGCCACGTTAAGTGGCATAACGCTGCCTTGTACATAAGGCAAGGCCCCTATCGCCACGGGTACGTCACAGAAAGTGACGTTCCCGTGGCGATAGGGGCTTGTACATATGCCCCCCTGTCTCTTGCATTCCCATGCCAGGGATTGTTTTGCTGACAGTGTCAAGTATACTTTGTCTTCCCAATTGTTCTCTCTTTGGGGACACTGGTTCTCAAAGCATTGTTGGAGTGGTCTCTTCCGTAAATGTGCATTGGGGATGATGTTTATACAGGAAGTTTTTGATCTCAGAAGGGATACAATCTTTCTCGCAGACAGGTGAGGATTTTATTGAGGATGTGACATTTGACCTGGATAGTAGAACTCTTGTCTCTTAAGGAAAAGTCCCAGTCGAGGGTTACAAGCAAGCAGGGCAGATTTTAAAGCAGGAGTGAACGATCCAGCAGTACATACGGAGCCCGTCTCCCTGACACCGTGGTATTTATCTAGTTACATCGCGACTGGGAGCCTGTCTACCTTCTTCGGATACTTTGGCCCCTTGCTATAAAGCCAGCTATCGTTCGCTCCTGCTTTAAAATCTGCCCTGGTTGCTTGTAACCCTCGATTGGGACTTTCCATAACTCGATGCGCCATTCTCCTCATGCCAGAACAAGCACTCACGGCTAACTATCAGGGTGTTTTGTTCATCATGAAATCAGACATCCTATGGAATGATAAAATGGATTGTATTATATGAAGAAGTGCTCTGGGTTTACGCAGGCCACGGGGAATAATTCAGTGTTTATGACTATCAATGAAGGTCCTATAATGCAGATTGTGCAGTTTTTACAACTGCCAATACCTGAAGATAAAAACATCTTAGAATCAAATATCGACCCTAGACTTCTCACTGACTGAATAGTTGAGATGAATGCTTCCAAAGTTAAAGGCCAATCAAACCTCGATGAAGAAAAATGATTGATGCCTAACTACAGAATCTCTCTTTTCCACAATTTAAAGAAGAATTGTTGGAAGTCATCAAGATTTTCATATCCTGTAGGCACATTCTAACAGAGCTGGTGGCAGGTGTGGACTCAATCAAAACCACCAGGATCTGGGTATCATTAGCATATATTTGAAACATCAGAACACAGTTGTATTCAGTTATGCCAAGGGGACTATTCAAGCATTGAACAGCAAGGTGACTGAGTGGAACCCTGTGTAGGCATATTATTGGGTTCAGAATAGAAAAGGTCATATTTTATTTCTTAAGGTTGCTGTCAGTTTAGAGCAAGAAGCAAAATACTTAATGAACAAGTTATTTACCTTTGCAATGTTCTTTCTGATGGATACTCTATCTAGCTGTAGATTCTTCACCTTTAGAATATTTCCAGGTGCCAGACTGGATGCAGAAGAGTTTTCGGCATAGCCCCTGTGTGCTGATATGTCGTATATAGGACCACACCCTTGGAGCCACACAGTAATCAATTGTGCCAATGGGCAAGTATCTAATTTGGAACCTTTTAAGAATGCCATTCCCCAGAATGGTTAGGTGGGAGGGTGGTGAGGAATATGCAGTTAGATAATGTATCCACCACAAAGACTGGTACCAAAGCTAAGTAACATTTTACTCTGGTGGATACTTCAAACTGCAGATACCTCAGCTTTAGAAGAGATACTAAAGCAGTACCTCTCAGAAGGGGACTGTAGAATGACCCAGACGAAAAGGTCCTCCTGGACCAAATGGCCAAAAAACCCTCCCTGGTGAACCTGGCTATCAAGGCAGAAGTGCTTTATGAATGTGTGCACGGATGTCCACGTTGCTGCCTGACAGATATCCAGGACAGGCACTCTGTGTGCTAACACGGTTATAGCAGTCTTTGCCCTGATGGAATGTTCCTTTAATCCTTCTGAAGGGCTACTTCTTTGCCATCACGTAGTAGATTTTAATGCAGAGGACAATCTATCTGGACAAGGTCTGCTTTTGCACCACTTTTCTCTTTGTTTGCCCTTGAGAACCCCACAAAGAATTTATCATCCACCCGATGGTCTTTAGCACGAAAGATATAAAGCCTGAGAGCCTTTTTAGAGTCTAGCCTATGGAGTCCCTCGTTTTCTTCCAAGGGGTGAGGGGGCAAAGAATGTCGTAAGCATGATGGATTGACCGACGTGAAAAGAGGTCACAACCTTTGGGAGAAAAGCAGCTTTGGTGCTCAGCACCAGCTGGTTCGAAAAAAAAGGTGATGTAAAGCGGCTGAATTGACAGGGTTTACAGCTCTTTCACACGATGAGATGATGTTATCATAATTAGGCCTGGGCGGGAACTCTGCTCCGTTCGCGGAGTTTGCAAAGTTTTCCGCACTCCGCGCTCCACTAAGCATGTGGAGTTCCGAAAAAGTTTATTCCTCGCTTGCTCTTGCCAACGTTAAGTTGGTGAGCGCAAGCAAGGAATTTCCAATGCTAGACCACCTCCCTGCGAGATTTCTCAACGTGGCCGGTCACGGATGGAACGACCACTCACGTTGGAGGAGGCCTGACTCGGGATTCAGCCTTCTCTCCTAACTAACCTGCAAAATTGTTGACACCGCACATTGAGAACGAGTCAAGGCTCTCCCCATTGTTCAGACCCTCCAGGATTTAGCGATTTGCAAAAAAATCACAAAATTGGCAATTTTGTAAGAAGCATGCACTTTTTACAAGAGTGCCCATGAAATTTGAGAATGCAACCCTCCTTGCAATGATCCAGTGGCTCGCCACTGGACCAACAGAAGGAAGATTTCTTTCATTCCTGTGAGGGCCGCGATGACTCAATGCCCCCTGGGCCTGTTGCATGCCCCGTGGGCAGCGGGCTCAAAACTTGATACAAATTAATGCCCTCCTAGGCCCCCCCATATACAGGGCACCTGGGGGGCATTAACTTTAATCAAGTTTTGGACCCCGCTGCCCATGGGGCAAGCGGCGGGCCCGAGAGCATTTTTTTAAAAAAGTTTAGAGCCCGCCGCCCACGAGGCACGCGGAGAGACCAGCAGGCATTGGCCAGTCGGCGGCAGACCTTAAACTTTAAAAAAAAAAATGTCCCCTGTGCCCACCACATGCCTCTTTGGTGGCAGGCACAAAACTTGATAAAAGTTAATGCCCTCCACATGCTCCATGGACAGGGGGCCCAGCGGGCATTAATGTGTATCAAGTTTTGGGCCCGCCACCCACGGGGCACGCAACAGGCCCAGGGGCCATTAATTTTTTTAAGATGATTAAGGCTTGCTGCCCACAGTGCACGCGGCAGACCAGTGGGCACTTCTTTTTTTTAAAGGATTAGGGTCCGCCAGCCACGGGGCATGCAGAGGGCCCAGGGGGCATTTATTTTTTCAAGATGATTAAGGCTCGCTGCCCACAGTGCACGCGGCAGACCAGTGGGCACTTCTTTTTTTTAAAGGATTAGGGTCCGCCAGCCACGGGGCATGCAGAGGGCCCAGGGAGCATTTATTTTTTCAAGATGATCAGCGCCTGCCACCCAAGGGGCATGCGGCAGCCAATGGGGCATTTATTTTTTCAAAAATTATTAGGGCCCACAGGGCACGCAGCAGGCCCATGGTGCATTTATTTATTTTAAATGATTAGTATCCGCCACCTGCGAGGCACGCGGCGGGCCCAGGAGGTATTCATTTTTATCAAGATCCCCATGTCACACCCTAGGTATCCTGTACAGTCACTGTCCCTTCACTAACCCACACCTATGAATAGTGTAAGGTTTAGGTACATGTATTTTACTTTCACATGTAAATAACACTTGCTATTCTTTGTGCCACAAAACTCTTCAAATATCTCGTTTCTGTAGCCTAAATAACTCACCTGCAAACGGAGTAAATGGGCGGCAGTTGTGACAGAGGAGGAGATCTGCCTCCAGTATATATGCAGCCGTGTGCATTGACTCGCTGCTTGGTTTTAAATTCCTTGCGGCCTTGGAGGACCACGCCCCCTCTGCTTCTTCGAGAAGATTTCTACCGCCGCTGACCCAGGCTTTGTTCCCGTTTCCTGATTGGGAGGAGGACGAGCCTTTTCCCACAGCGTCCTTCCTGTGATGCGTATCCTTTCTCAGCCCTTTCCGTATCTTCACCGGAGTGAGGCTGTTGCCTCTGAGCTGTGCCGCCCTGCGGCGTTACGAGCTCCAACGCTCGTCCCGATTTCCTCTACTACTTCCTGCCTGCACGCCGCGGTTGCTGTTCAAGACACCGCTATGCAAGACTTTGAATTTGAGCGCTGAGACAAAGTCGAATTGCAATAAACTGGCTCTTTATTATTTCACGAAAATGTCGTTTACCATGACTCTGCCGCTCAAGTGCCAGTAAACATTAGTGCTATTCTTTGTTCTGGAGCCGAACAGGTGCAAAGACTTTTTGTTGACACTTTATAATTGTCCTGGCTGGGCTATGATATAGTCTGAATCAATTCCGTTCACTTGAAGAGGATGTAAATTATTCCTTGATTACTTCTATGAGTTAAAAGCAGATCATTTGGGTGAGTGTTCTATAGCTTTGTTTTTTGAGGCACAAAGAATGTTTAACTACTCATGTTTCTAAAGCGCAGTGTTATAGAAGGGTTAATGAACGTTTCTTATCCTTTCTTTTTTTGTTGATTATTCACTGCATTAGGGGTCCCTATGCACAACAACTCCTCAGGCTTGACCAACACTGCAGCTAGAGCCATTCCGTGTGGGGAAACATCAGGACCTTACTTCCCCCCCCAAAACTTTGGGGGTCTTCCCAACTCTGCTTCCTTCTGGCTCCCCTTGGGGAATCGTTTGTTCTGGTGTATTCTAACACCACACAGACATTCCTTTTTGAGAGACAGGAGGGCCATTTTCGCTCCTGTGGATTATAGGAGAACCACATTGGTATTTATTAACACGGTGGTGGCATTGCATGACAACCCGAAACTTGATAAAAATACATGCAAACAGCAAAATAAAGTGCTGCAAAAATGCAGGAAAATTTCCATATCTGTGCTGCAAAATTTCCATATTCGTGCCACAAAATTTGCTAATCCATTCCGCAATATCCTGGGGGTCTGATTGTTGGAAGACGTCCTGCACCATCTCTGGGTGCAGTTGCCATTCATTATCTGCTAGGCGTCGCAAGCTGAGTTCATCCACCCTAGAGTTTAAACATCCGGCTAGGTGGTGTACAATTAGAGAAATGCCCTGATGATACAGACAGGTCCAGAGGCACAGGGCCTCTTGGCACAGGGTGCAGGACCCCACTCTGACCTGTTTGTTGCAATACCACATGGCGGTGGTGTTGTCCGTGTGGGCCTGGACCAGCCTGCCCTTGATGGATGGCAGCAAGGCTTTCAACTGCAAGCAAATGGCCAGCAACTCCAACAGGTTGATGTGAAGGCAGGCCTCTGCCAGTGACCAGAGTCCTCTGATCTACACGGCTCCCAGATGGCCTCCAAAACCCAGGTCCATTTGCGGTCAAAAACCACCACTGCAGATCTTTTTCAGTCCCCTCCAAAACCTGGGTTGAATCTGACAGATTCCCTTGGTGTTGGCCCACTGAGACTTTAGGTTCCAAGGAAAGAGCCTGCATATGCTATGTGGCATGACCTTTGAGCAGGAGGCCAATACTCCCAGAAGTCTCAAAGCTATCCTCACTGTGACCCAGGACTGAGGCTGAAACATCTAGATCATAGCCCCAATGTCCTGAAATTGTTGTTCCAGAGGAAAGGCTCAAATATGCAACATATCCAGGATGGCTCTGATGAAAGGGAGCCTCAACAAAGAAGCCAGGTGTGACTTCGGCACACTGATCATGAGCCCCTAAGATGTAAGGAGATTTGCCATCGTCTGGAGGTGGTCGACAACTGACAGTGGCGAGTCTGCCTTCAACATCCAGTTGTCTTGGTAGGGAAGACCGGATCCCTTGACCTCCGCAGGTATGCTGCAACAACCACCATCACGTTTGTTGACATCCAAGGGGCACTGAAAATGCTGATCGCCCACATTAAACTTCAGCTTGCTTCTGTGAGTCTGCAGGACGGGAACATAAAAATAGGCATCTTGCAGGTCCAGTGCTACCACACAGTCTCCAGGATGCACGACAGACAGAACATGAGCCAGAGTAAGCATCTTGAATTTGCCCTTCCGCACAAAGATGTGGAGAAGTCAAAGATCTAAAAAAAATGGCGCATGCCGCTGCCAATCTTCAGCACCAGGAAATAGCACGAGTAACACCCTGGTCTGATTTCCACAGTCAGAACCATCTCTCTCCTTTCTTCAAAAGAGCTTGGACTTCCAGCAGCAAAATTGACAAATCGTCGTTCAAAAGCCACTCTGATGTAGGTGGAATGGGCAGCAGTACGGAAAGGAATGGCTAGGTGTATCCCCTCTGAATTAACTGCAGGATCACCTGTCTCATGTTATAGCTTGCCACCCTTGGAGAAAATGAGTGATCCTGACTCTCACAGCGTAATTGTGTGCCACCAAGTGGAAACTAAAGCGTCTTCGAGGCTGCTGCCGTACGGACTAGGGATTGTGAAGTTTGTTGACTCTGTTGGCCGGGGCGTTGCCTGGAAAATCCCCTCCTGGGCCCATGAAAGGACCAGGGTATCTGCTGTTGGGATGGTGGGCCTTGATATCACCCTTCTTGCCAGAGGTGAGACCCATCGAAGCGGCATATCCATCAGCAAAGCCTGGACGCCACCCAAAAAGCCTGTAGATCACATCTACGTGTGGTGCCAGAACACCACGCTAGTACCGGCTGCTCTGCTCAAGCAGTCTCATGTCCAGTCCTGACCAGATGATGTCCTTGGCCGCATGCTGGCCATTCTGAATGGTCTGTTCTAGACTGGCCCCAAACTCCACTGAGACTGCCATAAAACATTCAACCACGGAGTCCCATAATGTAGCATCCCAGCAAACAGCTGATGTTGACGCACCTATGGGCAAAGCTGGCAGGGAAAAACGTCCTCTTTTCAAATGCCTCCATCCTCTTTGACTCCCTGTCTGGTAAGGTTGTAGGGAAGGAATTAGGTGTGACTCTGCTGGTGGAGACCTGTACCACTAGGCTATCTGGAGTAGGGTGTTGTGTAGCAAAAGCCAGATTGCCAGGAGCTGGCCTATGTAACCTGCCATCTGTCTGTTTACGGATGGGCGCGAACAAGGTTCTGCCTTAGTGCCCATGAGGGTGTCAGTAAGCGCTTAGTTATATAGTAGTAGGAGTTCAGAGGAGGATAGTCCAGGTTGCATGACCTCCATAAGGACATTAGTATACACTTCTATGCATGACAGATGCAAATCTAAAACTTCAGAGACCCTTCTAATCATCATGGTGAAAGTAGCCAATTCTTCTGTAGGAGGACCAAGGAGGAGCACTAGCCCGTTTCAGGGGAGGTGTCCAGCCCACAAGACTCTTGTAGGTCCATATAGAAAGTTTCTTCATCATACTGTCCCCATCATCACTGAAAGCTGCTTTTACTCTGATCAGAATCTGACCCAAATAGTTGCTGAAGTACTGCAGGGTGGTCTCTTGGTAAAGGCAATGTCTTGTCTGAGTTGGAAGGAATGTGTGTCAGCCATGTGGGAAATGATTTTGCACAATCCTTGAACCAAGGTCGAGACGGATATGGCTCGGAGTGGGGCAGAACTATGGGCTCGCAATCCTCCTCTGTTGTTGGCGGCATCAGTGTCAACGTACCAAGACCCTGCATAGATATTGGTGACAGGTGTGGAATCGGCTCCATAGTTGGAGCTAGTTCTGAGATGGGTTAAGGAGGGATAGTCAGCAGCGAAGGTGGATCTGCTGGCAGTACCCCAGCTAGAGGCTTCCAAAGATACGTGGGACCTTAAGGCACACTAGAGGGAACCGATAAGATGACGAAGATGTGAAGCACAGCTTCTTTAAATGGACAAATTTGTTGCAGCATCGCCAAAAGACCTGAAAACTCAAGGTGCATAGGAACAAATTGTGGCATCAGCTCCTGGGGACCGTGAGCAAGACCACGAGGCACCTTCATGTCCTCGGAACTTCCCCGAGTGAGAGTAGCAAGGCGCTGATGAGCCCTGCTTGGACTTTTTGTGTTTTTTCTTCTACTTGGACTTACCCAAAGATTTGGAGTGCGACGTAGATTAGTCATAGAACCAGCCCTGAGAATGAGAGCGGGTCTTTGTCAGCTTCCAGCTAGGGCGGCCTTTACATGATTTCTTTTGATGCTCGATGATGTACAGCTTGACTTTGCGGTTCCGGATCGACTTCAGATTCATCAGGACACACTCCCAGCATGACTTGGAGTTGTGACCTCACCCGAAACACCAGAGACACCTCATGGGGATCCATCACAAACATTTTCTTTGTGACAGTCCCTAAAAGCTTTAAAGCTTTAAAGCCTGTAGTTTACAAGATAACATTTCCCTTGCACACTGAAAAAAAGTTTTTGTGAAGAAAAAACCTGTCAACTGGCAAGAAAAAGTAGGAGCTAGCTCCTGATCCGCATATGAAGAAAGGAAAAAAAGGAACTGGCATTAGAATGCCTGGGCGACGCATATATATTTGGCTCCAGTCATCACTTTCAGGGTGATACAGAGCCGACACAGACCCACACAATGCCACCGAACAGTGAGCCGGGGCTACGCTGAAAAATCTTGCGGATCCAGTATGGCACCTGTTTATTTTTTTATTTTTTTAAAGGTGTGGAATCTCTGGTTAGAAGTATCTATCAGAACAATGTTTATTCCATTTTTTAGGTCTCGCCTAGGCAGCGCTTGCGCTGTCTCTTTGAGACATGCTGTATTCAGGATATGTGAATAAAGCTCTGCCTAGTTCCCGCCCCTCTTTTTAATTGGCTCCTGTCCCTGACCTTTGTAAATGGTGGATTTTCATTGGTCATTAGGCTATAGTCCCTCCCTGTCTCTTTTTGTAACCTTCTATGAGGACACCCACTATTACATGTGTTGTTACGCCCATGTTTTAATTACAACCTCAAGACACTATTTTCTTAAAGGCCTTCAGACAGGACACTCACTTGGTCCTAAACAAGGTCGTCAGAGGTTACTTTACTCGCTAGCACATCTCACATTTATATTAGACCCTCTATAAATTCCCTTCATCAGCTCCACATAGAGTACAACCTAATCCTGAATTAATGTAATAATTCTTTTGTCACATTTCAAAGCTACTAATTGTATATATTGAATGTACTGTGGGACTGTCTTGCATGCAATGCATTATGGGTAGGGTGGATTTACCATATCTTCAAAGTTTATGATGTTTTCTAGGGACATCTAGGCACAGCTTGCGGTACTGCACCTACACATCTCACATTTATATTAGACTTTCTATAAATTTCCCTTCATCAGCTCCACATAGAGTACAACCTAATCGGAATGAATATAATAATTGTTTTGTCACATTTCAAAGCTATTAATTGTATATATGGACATAGCTATTTGAATGAACTCGTGGTACTGTCTTGCATGCAATGCATTAGGGAGTACCATATGTGACCAAACGTTTGATGCTCCCTCGGGACCTCTAGGCACAGCTTGCAGTACTGCACCTACACATCTACATTAGACCTTCTATAAATTTCCCTCCATCAGTTCCACATAGAGTATAACCTAATCCGCAATTAATATAATAATTCTTTTGTCACATTTCAAAGCTACTAATTGTATATATGGACATAGCTATTTGAATGAACTCGTGGTACTGTCTTGCATGCAATGCATTATGGGAGTACCATATGTGACCAAAAGTTTGATGCTCACTAGCGACCTCTAGGCGCAGCTTGCGGTACTCCACCTACACATCTCACATTTATATTAGACTTTCTATAAATTTCCCTTCATCTGCTCCACATAGAGTACAACCTAATCGGAATCAATATAATAATTGTTTTGTCACATTTCAAAGCTATTAATTGTATACACGGACATAGCTATTTGAATGTACTTGCGGTACTGTCTTGCATGCAATGCATTATGGGAGTACCATATGTGACCAAAAGTTTGATGCTCACTAGCGACCTCTAGGTGCAGCTTGTGGTACTGCACCTACTCATCTCACATTTATATTAGACCTTCTATAAATTCCCCTTCATCAGCTCCACCGGAATTAATATAATATTAGTTTTGTCACATTTTAAAGCTATTAATTGTATATATGGACATAGCTATTTGAATGTACTCGTGGTACTGTCTTGCATGCAATGCATTATGGGAGTACCATATGTGACCAAAAGTTGGTGATGCTCACTAGGGACCTCTAGGAGCAGCTTGCGGTACTGGCAGTGAAGAACCGGGCCTTTGGGCCTGGCGGCGCAGGGCACGCCTGAAATCTTCGGGTTCACCTGCCTTGTTGCACAGAGACACGGAATACTCTGTTGGCGTAGAAAACCAAGTTTATTAGCTGCAGCTAAGCACAGTTGTCCAAGAAGTACATCAAGTAGGTTCTCAGGAGACTGCCACTTGACTCCGTGGCTCACAATCTTTTATCGTCGAAATACATCTGTACAAACATACACCCATCACACAAATTTTTAGCCAATCAGGAGAGTTTGAAAACAAGATATTGTGTCACCAGAATGCTCTCTGCTTACATGTTGTGTGTTATCCAGCCCCCAAAGTTAATCAATACTGGTACCCATAGTTCGGTGTTTGCAATGGCAGGACATATCTGTATGCTTCAAGAGGAAGGTTACAAAGTAGGAAAACACAGGGAGAGAATAGCGAAGGCCAGAAGATAAGATATGGCGAGAGGAGAATACTAAAGGCTAACAGATAGTTGATACGGGGATTAGGTAGTCCAGACAAGGATTAGTTAGGCCGGCTGGTGTCTGAGATTGGTTTAAGGACAAGGATGGAGGGGTTTTTGACACGTTGCAGTCCAAAAGGGCAGAGACACTTCGCTCATCGAGCAGCCTGTGTAAAGGCAACACAAAAATGGCGGTGACTATAAGATGGGGTCAAAATTAAAGAACCTCAGACCCTCCTTTTGCCATTACGCAGGCAATACACAAAGACTCACGCTAATCTGAATCAATGTCGATGGTCATGAAGTCGTCAAGCTGTTGCTGCAACATCATCTTCATCTTCATATTCTCCGTTTTCTGTGGCATGGGTCTTGGGACACACATAATAGCACAAAGACCACATATTGCGGGGCCACATTGTAAACAAAGGCAACACGAGAAGATGATGGCCAAAACTACTCCAACAAAGGTCAATACCTTCCATCCCCATTTGGACAGTAGTTCCCAAAACCATCCCATCAGAGACCAATTTCCTTCGTCCTGGTGGATGGACTCAGCAATGTGGTGCAATTTAGAGATGGCCTGGTATACTGTAGGGGCGTTATCAGGTATATAAATGCAACAACTCGATCCAATCAATGTACAGACTCCACCACGATCTGCGAGAATGATGTCTAACACCATTCTGTTCTGTAATGTCATAAGGCGATCCGCCTGAAGCTCAGCAGTGATATTACTCAGTGCTCCGACAGTTTCATTTATTGTTGCCTCAACTACCCGAATGATATGTCTGATATTTCTACTATTGGCCATAGGGCCCCAAAATGGGAGGAATCCTTTAAGGAAGTCACCTCCTTCCTGTCCTGCTGTGTCCTCCAAAGCAATAACCCCTCTGCCGTACCTTGTCTTGTGATGTCCCGAAGGAGCTGAATATGTTGGAGGGAGGAGAAAAGCCATATAACAAGTCCCTGAGAAATCGGCTGGTAACCATGTATAGGCTCTGTCATGGCAGACGAAATATGTTCCTTGAGATGCTACCAATGGTGGAGACGTTCGGGATGTATAGATATATGTAATATTACAAGTACTCTTTCCCAATTGAGCCTTAGGATTTTAACCATTGGCTTGGAGACATAGGTGACCTTGGTGGGGTACAGTATATATAGGTGGGGATCCTTTCCTTTTGGCTCTGTCTGTAAGGCTAGTGACATAATGTGTCACATTCCAGTCAATGTATGCTTGTCGCTCGTCGGTGGGGAATTCACTAAATGTTTTATAATGTTTTGACATAGCCACTATTCCCTTTATTAGTGAATTATGACTAACGTCAATTCCATCCCTATACGGACCAACAGGATGTCGATGTTGGTTCTCATAGGCATTGGCAAACATAGAGGTGTAAGCCCAAGCAGATCCTTTTAGGGAGAAGGGTAGAACTAAATATGGCATTCCTTTATCTGTATTATGGGGTAAAAGTCCACAAACCCAACAATCGGTGGTATTGATTACTAATTGATGCTGGTGTAATAGCTGGATGAATGAATTGTTGAGATATTCCATTCTCCTAATTTGTTCATGCCCTGGTAGCGTATAGAATTGGTGTGGGGAAATAGTAGTGCGAAAAGGTATGGGCTGAGAGGTAGATATAGGTACAGATGCTGGCTGCAAAGTGTGAATAACCCAACCCACACAAGCTAATAAAACACATAACAGAGTTAAAACACATAATACTACGCCACATCTATTAAATAGTAATTTACAATATTTTTCCTTCATTTTGTTTTTTTATCAATTTCTGATTCACCGGAAGTCATCCCCTAAAGTGTTGCTCGTGGCAATCTTCCTATCTCGCTTAGTTGTGGTTATTGGCCGTCCTATGACACTGCAAGTCCTGCAGACCTAGTGCCACTACTCAGGTCACAAACCAAGTCTCCTACCACGACCCTGCAAAAATGGGATGAGTCCAGTATCACATAAGGAAGAAAATATATACAATTCAAAAATTCGAAAATGCAATCTAAGAAATAAAAAAAATGCAGTTTAGGAACGAAGGGGAGAAAAAATAAAAATACATTTCAAATGTCTTTGGCCACTCTAGGCCTCAGATTGTATCTATCCTTGTTTGGCACAGTCTGGTCTTGAAAAAGTGTCTCTGGATCAGTTGTATCTATTCTGAGATGCGATGGTACGGCTTCTTGCAAAACATCATCGTCCTCTTTCTCAGTCCGAGTCCATTCTAGGTGTGCATCGCCAAAAGGTACAAACCGGGGAACTCTCTCTCCTTCACAATCACCTATACCTTCGCGGACCCACTGATCAAAAGGCAAAGGCAAGGGTACCCTTTTGCAATGCACACCATGGATCCAGTTCTTCTTCCCAACGACTTTTACGGCTGTGCGTGTCGTCAGCAGGACCTGTCTTGGCTCCCGCCAGCGAGGCTCCAAATTCCTCTTCCTCTGAAAATTCTTAAGGCACACCCAGTCGCCAGGTTGGAGGGTGTGCCCAGGATCCGAGGAAGCCTGTGGCAAGGTGTCTTGTACCTGCTGATGGAGAACACGCAATTTAGTGGTGAGGTCATGCAAATAGTCAATTAACATTGGGTATTCTATGTCAGAGTACTTCTTGGGTCTAGGGACACCCCAGACATTAGCCGGGCGTCCGAACACAATCTCATATGGGCTAAGTCCCACACGAGAATGAACAGTTGTTCGAGTTGACAAGAGGGCTAGAGGTAAGGCGTCGGGCCAGGCAAGACCTGTGCTGGCTTGTATCTTTGCAAGTTTAAGCTTGAGAGTGCCATTATAGCACTCTACCAAACCCGCTGACTGAGGGTGGTTTGCCGCGTGGAATTTTTGCTTAATCCCAAGACCTGCACATACTTTCTGCATGATTTGACCCACAAATTCACTTCCATTGTCACTCCAGACAATTCGAGGTAAACCAAACCTCGGGAAGTATTCTTTCAGAAGGACCTTAGCTGTAGACAAGGCAGTATTATCCTTTAGGGGTAGGCCTCTATCCATCTGGAAAAGGCACATACCACCACAAGGACATACTTTAAGTTTCTGCATCTCTCCATATGAATGTAGTCTATCTGCACTACCTCAAAAGGATACGTTGGGGAGCAAAATGGCCTGCTGGGGTTGGTGTCCCTCTTCCTGGGTTGTGCATCAAACAAACAATGCAATGTTTAACAAGATTGTCTGCACATTTAGGAATCCCTGCATTCTGCCATGCCGGAGCCAAAAGCTTGCATATTCCTTTCGCACTGATGTGGGCTGGACCATGCGCCATAGTCACTACTGGAAGTACATAGGCGTCTGGTAACAGCCAACGTTGGTGTTCTGACAATTCTATCCAACATCCTGTCGCATCCAACATTCCCGTACTATCTCTCCACTTACTCAATTCTTTCTCTGTAGCCTCTTCCTGAATCATTTTCACACTTTCTATTGTGTCCTCACACATTCCTCCTTGACTGACCCATCTAGCAGGTCCAGCAACATACATATGACTCGTCACATCTCTCGCTGTCTCTTTCGCTATCTGATCCGCAAAAGCGTTTCCTTCACCCACATCATCAGTGACCCTTTTATGCGCACTACACTTCACAATTGCTATCTGAGTGGGTAAAGCAAGTGATTCCAAAAGGTCATTCACTAACTGACCATGCTGTATTTTAGTACCATGTGAGGTAAAGAATCCTCTTTCCCTCCAAAGGCGGCCAAAACTGTGGGCCACCCCAAATGCATATTGGCTGTCGGTGAACACATTCACTCTCTTCCCTTCGGCCAATACACAAGCTCTAGTCAGAGCTATCAATTCAGCTGCTTGGGCTGAATTCTGCCTAATGCGTGCTGTCTCCACAATCGTATGCAAAGTGGTAACAGCATAGGCTGCAGTCGTTTCACCATTGGGGAGCTTAAAACACGAACCATCCACCCATAGGATCCCATCCGGGTCCAGGAGCGGCGTATCTTTTAAATCAATCCTACCTTTTGTCTCCTCCTCTGTACGGAGAAAACAATCATGTTGCTCTTGAATGTCTTTCTCTACTGGGATTGGTAACAATGTAGCTGGATTTAGGGTATTACATCGCTTGATGTGCACGTGACTAGCCAAGAGCGTCAGCTCATACCCCGATAAACGGGCGCTCGTAAGATGCTGGGTTTTTGTCCTGTTTAAAAGTGTATCCACTGCATGTGGCACCATGACAATAAGCGTATTGTCTAGCACCAATCCAGCAGATTGGCGAATAGAAACTGCTGCTGCTGCTGTAGCTTTCAGACAACTAGGTAATGCTTTAGCTACAGGGTCTAACGTAGCCGAAAAATAAGCACACGGGCGTTGTTTGTCACCAAATTGTTGTGTCAAAACTGACAACGCGCAACCTTCTCTCTCGTGCACATAAAGTGTGAAAGGTTTGCTGTAATCCGGAGTACCCAACACAGGAGCAGAACACAAGGAAGTACGCAAATCAGTAAAACTTTTCTGGCATTCCTCTGTCCAAGGAAGAGGTTGGGGGTATCTTTAAGGGTAAGTGCTAACAAAGGTTTTGCTAACAAAGAAAAATTCGGAATCCATTGTCTGCAGTAAGAGGTAATACCTAAAAGGCACGCACCTCTCTCTGTGTGCATGGTACAGACATTTGTGCAATTGATTGGATTCTTTCTGGGGTCAACCGCCGTCCCTCCTTCGACAAGAGATGACCTAAGTAGGTAACCTCTTGGCGACAATATTGTAATTTAGAGGGTGAAACCTTATGATGAAGGTCAGACAAGTGATGCAACAGTGAAACAGTAACTCGTTTACAAATTTCCTCAGAATCAGCAGCAACTAGCAGATCATCTACGTACTGAATAAGGGTGGCACCTGGAGGCAAAGTGAAAGCATCGAGCTGAGTTTTCAAAGCCTGACTATAAATGGAGGGACTTTCACAATAGCCTTGAGGTGCGCGCTTGAACCGGAAGCTTCGGCCTCCCAAAGAGAAGCCAAAAATATCCCTACTTTCCTCAGCAATGGGAATGCTAAAGAAAGCATTCTTAAGGTCAATGACCGAAAACCAGGCAGCTGAGGCAGGTATCATTGTCAATAAAGCAGTGATATCTGGGACGACAGGAAACTGGGGTACAACGATCTTGTTGACCTCCCGGAGATCGATTACAAAACGATAAACCGGAGGCTGGGAAGAGTCAGTACGTTTAAGGACAGGCAGAACAGGACTATTGCACACATTTCCTCTAGTCTCTTCAACCACACCTTTCTCAACCAAATCATAAATGATAGCCATCAGCGCTCTCTCACCATCACTCGAAATTCTATACTGAGGAATGCGAGGTAACCTAACATTGGACTTGAGGGTGACAACATAGGGTGGAATCTGCAAGAGACCAACATCATTGGGGCCTGTAGCCCAAAGAGTAGTAGGCAGGGAACGTAATTCAGAAGGGAGTTGGTCTCTAGACAAATATGTCGGGGAAATTAATCTCTTGCCTAAAGTAAGATGTACACCAGATGGAGAACAATGCAGTGTCGCATACAATCTCTTTAACAAGTCCAACCCCAACAAATTCTCACCACAACCAGTTGTCAAAATAAGAGGAGCCTCCAAATCATAAGGGCCAATGGAGATAGGTAAAAGACAAGAAACTGGGTTACGAACCGGGCGCCAGAAAATCCTACAGAAACATTTGTTAAGCCAGACAAAGGTGCCCCAGGGAGTTTAGAGTGGATGATAGAACTCTTCGTTGCACCAGTATCCAAGAGAAATGGTTCTGATACACCAAGCGCAACGACATCAACATAAGGCCCATTTTGGTCCACTGGAACTGAAATGACTCCCTCACTTTGTCCACGGCTGTCCTAGCTAGAGAAACCCTGATTCTCATCTTCCATATAATAATCGTCATTATAATAATGGGCAGACTGAGTATTTTGCTGATCAAAATAATTCATGGAATTTTGCGGCGGAAAGGAACGTTGATCCTGGGACATGGTACTTCGCCCCCTCCCCCTAGGTGTTGACTGGAAGCCACCTCGGCCTCGCGGCCCAGGCGTACCACCAGCACGCTGCAATAATATCGGGCAATTATTCTTGAAGTGACCTTCCTTACAATAGGCACATTGATTAGGACCCAGTGGAGGCCGTGGAACAAAAGGCTCAGGTTTCTGAAACACCTTCTGAAACTGGGGAGTGGGCTGAAACTGGCGCTGAGCAGGACGAGGAGGATAAGCCTGTTGTAAAAGAGCCTTCGTCTTTAAATCTTTAGTCTTTTTATCCAATTTGTCCTTCTCCTCCTTATCCCTATTTTCGTAATATTGGGCAGTAGCCAATATCTGGGCTGAAGAAGAAACAGCCCATGAACTTTCGGAATCCTTTAATTTATTAGAGAGCTCGGGAAGCAAATTAAATACAAATTTATCTACGAACAATCGCTGTCCCCCTCTGTGCTCATATCCTGACCACTGTGATCAAGAAACGTTCCTTCAAAACGAGTGAAGAAGTCAGAGACACTCTCATCCTTCTTCTGCTTACAGGCAGCTAACTTATCCCAATTAACTCGCAGAGCGGGCATCATAGTTTTCATTAAGGTAATTATTCTACCAGGAAGTTCTGCAATTAAATTATCGGGTTTAGCACCACCCACTTGGAGCCCATCAGCAGCCAGTATAGCATTCCAATCACCTCCTAATTCTTGAGCGTGGTCCTCTTTCCGAATCCTAGCCCACAATGGTTGTGGGACAACATTTCCCATTAACATATCTATGTCAGCCAAATTCATAATACAAACGTCAACAGTCTGAGATAATTCCTTGTAGTAACCAGCAGGGTTTTTACGGGGGTCAGGTAAAGACTGTTTAAGGGCCAGCACCTCAGATCTCTTCCAAGGTACATGTACCCATATACGTTGGAAGTGAGCCGGTATAAGCGGATTATTACCCTGGGCTGCAACCTCTTCTCTCCATACTGGGGGAACCTCTCGCATAGGGTAGTGTTTCAGTTTGCGCCTAACAGAAGGATCAGGTTCAGACAAAGACCGGGAAAAGAACATTGATCTAAAAGTAATAAGTGTCCGTATAGCATTCTCAACCTCAGGACCCACAATAATTCCTTTATCAAAATCAGTCCTAATATCCAGCAAACCCTTGGGAGCTAAACCCAATCCCGTGGCCTCCCATTCCTGACCTAGGATTTCACACATGGCATTGAAAACGAATCTTTGTACAGGGGCATCCCACTGTTCAAAAGTATCCATGATATCTCGAACAGTATATTCGAGATCACTCAGGATCCACCTGCGAGCAAGACCCATGAACGTATCTCGTTCTTGGGAGTCAGGAAGTAAACTACGGGTCTGCCTACGGGGAAGAACAGGAGTCAGACTTACTGACCCAAAGAGAGGAGAAAAGAGACCAGAAACAGTCTCAACCATCCGCTGACGGATAGAAGGGGAAGTTGACAGAAAAACAGGAGATAATGTATGAGACGGAGTAGGAGAAGAGGCAACAGGTAGAGCGGAGGTCGAAGGCAAAGAAGACTGAGGCAAAGAAGTCGGAGGCAGAGGAGCTGGAAACAAGGGAGCTGAAGGCAAAGGAAATGGCGGGAGTGGCAGTGCCACAAAGGGCTGTCTTGGAGGTGCAGGAGCTGGAGCTGGTGGGAGAATAACAGGTTGTTGGACGGGTAACAAAAGCGGGGGTGCATTAGCGCCTTGTACATAGGGCGGGGGCGATCGTAATAAGTGAGACATTAAAGGATCCTTCTCAGGATCAGCATCGCGATTTGGGGAAGAAGTTGGCAGCACTGGGTAACATTTGTCAATCGCCATGTGATGTTGCCTATCTAAGATCTCTATCGCATGATCTATTTAATTATTTTTAAACTGTTGGGCAGCCTGTATGACAGTGATATCTTTTTCTTTCCTATCTCTTTTTGCCTGTTTAATTTCTTTCTGTTTGGCTTCCTTGCGCCAAAGGCGAAAAGAGTCAAACATAGCCGGCCGGGCTTTTCTTTTAAACAAAGTAGCTTCTAAATTGTCTAAAATATCAGGCTCAAAACTACCATTATGTGGCCACTGTAAAACACCATCTTTCTTCGTATAGCGGACCCATATTTCATTAAAGGTGATGGGGCCTATACCATGTTTAGAGTAAAGCTCATAAGTAGGAGTTCCAGCCGGAGGAATTGGACAAGAGTCCTCCAGTCGGGAGTCCGTATCGCAACAAAAACAACACCATTTTTTAAACTTACTGAAACCAGGCATCGTTACTTTCACTGGCTTCCTACAAACAACAAGGGGCTAATCAAAACAGCACAAACGTACTCACCCCTTGGCTTCGACAATTGCAATTTTCAAATCTAAGAACCCAAAAACAAACAAAAAGGAGTGGGAGCTACCCACCAGTACTTAACAAATGTCTTCTTCACGCCAACAGAGGTCCGTCTAACGTCTCGCAATACCAGTCATCACCAAAAGAGGGACCAAGGCAGGGCAGCAGTCAGGGCAGCAGGCACCAGCAGCCGTGGGAAAGGAGAAGCCACACTTCAAAAGACCATCGGCCCACTCTTCGACATACAGGGGTCGCTGGTGTGGGGCGCCTCCTCTGGAATTTTCCTGCGGGGCTCCTCACGATCCTTGGGCTCAACTGCTACCTCTGAAGCCGCCCCACGCTTGGGCGCCAATTGAAGAACCGGGCCTTTGGGCCTGGCGGCGCAGGGCACGCCTGAAATCTTCGGGTTCACCTGCCTTGTTGCACAGAGACACGGAATACTCTGTTGGCGTAGAAAACCAAGTTTATTAGCTGCAGCTAAGCACAGTTGTCCAAGAAGTACATCAAGTAGGTTCTCAGGAGACTGCCACTTGACTCCGTGGCTCACAAGCTTTTATCGTCGAAATACATCTGTACAAACATACACCCATCACACAAATTTTTAGCCAATCAGGAGAGTTTGAAAACAAGATATTGTGTCACCAGAATGCTCTCTGCTTACATGTTGTGTGTTATCCAGCCCCCAAAGTTAATCAATACTGGTACCCATAGTTCGGTGTTTGCAATGGCAGGACATATCTGTATGCTTCAAGAGGAAGGTTACAAAGTAGGAAAACACAGGGAGAGAATAGCGAAGGCCAGAAGATAAGATATGGCGAGAGGAGAATACTAAAGGCTAACAGATAGTTGATACGGGGATTAGGTAGTCCAGACAAGGATTAGTTAGGCCGGCTGGTGTCTGAGATTGGTTTAAGGACAAGGACGGAGGGGGTTTTTGACACGTTGCAGTCCAAAAGGGCAGAGACACTTCGCTCATCGAGCAGCCTGTGTAAAGGCAACACAAAAATGGCGGTGACTATAAGATGGGGTCAAAATTAAAGAACCTCAGCAGTGCTGGTGCCTTGCTTACTAGAGAGCTCTAGGAGCAGCTTGCGGTACTGGCAGTGATGGTGCCTTGCTCACTAGGGACCTCTAAGAGCAGCTTGCAGTACTGCACCTACCACATCTCACATTTATATTAGACCTTCTATAAATTTCCCTTCGTCGGCTCCACATAGAGTACAATCTAACCTAATCTGGAATTAATATAATTCTTTTGTCACATTTCAAAGCTACTAATTGTATATATGGACATAGCTATTTGGATGTACTTGTGGTACTGTCTTGCATGCAATGCATTATGGGTAGGGTGGATTTACCATATCTTCAAAGTTTATGATGCTCACTAGGCACCTCTAGGAGCAGCTTGCGGTGCTGCACCTAGACAAGCAGTGCTTGTGCCTTGCTCACAAGGGACCTCTAGGAACAGCTTGCAGTACTGCACTTAGACATGCAGTGCTGGTGCTTTGCTCACTAGGGAGCTCTAGGAGCAGCTTGCGGTACTGCACTGAGACATACAATGCTGGTTCCTGGCTCACTATGCAATCATTTGCAATGCACTAGGTCTCGCATTACTGAAAGTATGAGCTATTGGCGTTGCATTATTATTTTCAACTCCAATACCTCAAACTATCAGTAATGCAAGACCTATTGCATTGCAAATGCTTGTTGTCTGTTGTAAGTGGATCCTATTGTCTACACTCGGGATTCCCCTTACCCACACAGAGTCTGAATGGCTGTCCTGAAATTGACATGGATATATCAGCCTACGTGTTGATATCTAAACTGTTTCTTCAGATTGAAAAAGCGCAGATTCCCGGTGCAACGGTCTGTTTAAAAGTCTGACTTCTGCATTTAACGTACATCTAAGTGCATCACAAGTCAATTGCTGTGGTAATTTAGCAACTATATGACTAGTGTCTGGGTCAATATGAATTTTTAGCTAGATTATCTTCTGAATGTAGCTTGTGCAAGTGTTTTTTTAAACTTCAAAATCGAACTGTGGGTAAACTCCAACATATGCTTGGAAGTTGATGGAGTAGTAAAAGACTTTGGGGCCAATTTAAATTTAGGTGGACGGGCTAGGGGTTCACCATGGGTACAGAGTAAATTACTCCATCCCCATGGTTGAGAGGCCACCCATCTCATTTATAAATGACCACCAAGCTGGTAGTCATTTATAAAGGCAATGGCTAGAAACCTCCATCACAGCGGTTACTATCAAAGCATTTTACTGTTTGCTACAGGGGTGCATCAGAAGGACGCAGTCCCGCAGCACAGTATTTTTTTTTCTTTTCAAAAAGAAAATCTCAAAATGGGATTTTCTTTTTGAAAAGAAAAAAGGTAATGCTCCCCTCACCATGGGAGGCTTTTCCCATGGCAGGGGGAGCATTATAATGGTTTTACTGTTCCTTTCCGCCATGTTTTACCTAGCAGTAAGAAATGGTAAAAAATGACTACATGTCCACCCATCTAAATTGGGCAGTCGGACATGTAGCCATTTCTCCAATGGCCCTTTCTCCCCAGGGCCATTGGAGAAGTTTGGCCATGGCAGAGACAGAGTAGTCTCCACTGGGGCCAAACATACGGTCCACCTGTAGTAAAATTTGGCGGGCGGACCACTATATTGGCTGGGAGAGAACCATTGGGGAAGGATTACCTTCTCTGCCAATATATAAATCAGGACCTTTGTCCCTTTTCGATTCCAAGAGTCTTCTGCAGCCTTCAATTTCATTGAAGGTTGAGAGCATCTAGTGCCCTTTTTGGATTTTCTTGGGTCCTGAAGAAAATCCCCTTTACAAGATCAATCTATTTATTGCAACTGGTGCTTCCTTTGAGGCTATTTCCTCTCCTTGAACTGAGGCTCCTTTATAGATTGAACCTGAAGTTTTGAGACTGCCTCTCTGAGAGTGTGTTGTGTCATGTAAATTTGGCAAAACTATCACTATATACAGTGTAAGTGACATTCACATTGTATTGTAGGATATTCAGAGATCGAGAGCTGGTGTTCTTCATAACCCGCTTCTCAGTCAGGTCACTGGACATCATTTGAGAAGTCGGCAACTTCCTGCTGAAGTTGCTGAGGATCTGGCTTAGATAAGAAGAATGCCTTGCTGCTGTGAGAGGGGTGCTCTATGTGCCACCACTTTAGGAGTCTGTCCAGAGGAGATCCTAGTGTGACTGCCTGGTGAAGAAGCTGCCCAGAGAGAGGAGAGACGGCAAAGTAAAGTATAGGCAGCTGCTTCTTTGCAAAGTACAAGGGGGAGAAACGTGAGCCTTAGGTCACTGAAACAACTGCCCCAGCTGGGCCCTCACAGTGTTTCAGATCTCTCTGTGGCCTCAGAATGTTCAATTGGTTTGCCATGTTAAAATTACATTAATCATTAACCAAGTGAGGAGCTTTGTGTGTCTTGCCTAGGAGTGTTCAATTGTGTTGTCAGATTGAAACGTCACTAATCATTAACCAGGTAAGCAGCTCCGTGAGCCTGGAATCCTCCTGTCACCAAGCAGGTCTCTCCTAACTCCCCAAAAAGCAAAGTACTAGTGTGACTGCATACACGGCTGGTCGTTTTCCTGCGGCCGGAAGAGGTGTGTGCAACAATGTGGATTGCACTGGTGTAAACTTTGGACCCATTCAACAATGACACCCGGGGACACTGGAACATGGGCTCCAGGGGTCAACTTCTGCCTCTCTAGGCACTACTGATCCATTGGTCAGTTAAACCCCCCCTACATAGCAGATATGTGGGTAGGATCTTCTTTCTTTGCCCAGTAGGGTTTGGTTGGGCCTGTGGACATGGCCTGCTGATCTGCGACTTGAGCGGACCAATCCGTGGATTCCCAGGATGGGTACTGGCGATGGCACCTGGAAAATGAAGGAGTTGTGACTGGGTAGCTTCAGATGAGTAGGGCACCTCTCAAACTGGTTCCCCTGTACCATATGACAAGGGAAACAGATCCACTGTAGACTGAACCAATCTAAAAACTGCTATTTACATCTACTAATCTTTGGGAGGTCTCCAACAGAGATAGACGTGGCACAACAAGATTATGGTCTGAACCTCGAGGTCAAGGAAAGGACAGACGTTGAATTACTGACTACACGGGGAGGCTTAATCTGTATAGCTCCTGTGGTGCTAGTATTTCTCCCAAGTATTGTGCTCTATTTAGCTGTACGGTATGAAAAGCGTACTTGGTGCTCAGTTTTCAGAGTCCCAACAGGTCAGTTGCAGGACACCAGGGGCAAACAGTCTCAATTATTTTGATTAAGGACTAGTAACCCATGAACCCCCTGTGGCTACCAAATTGATTCATAGGAACAATGTCATTGGGATAAAATGATAGGGAAATCATTGGTGTTTGAAGATTGCAGCACCCGCACTGGTTGGTGGAACCTCCTAAGAAAATCTCTCTTCCCTGGCACTTATATTTTTTACACGTTAACCACTAACTTAGGCAAGTAAAATGCCATTTGACAAGTGATCCGAAATAGTTTAGGACTGGTGTCACTAGCTCTGTTGTTGGAGATGTTTGCGAGTGGTGTGTTTTGGTGGCAGATGTTATTCAGAGTATTATGACATATATTAAATGGCATACTGGTGCTGAGTTGCATGTATGGGGGATGTGTGTGATTTCATGGTGGCAAGTGTTAGGATTTCTCCCTTTGGGTTTATAAACATGATGGAAACTAAACCAGGACAACAGTAAAATGTGTTCACTAAAAGAATGCAATCAAAACAGGTCACACCCATTAATCTACGTCAGGCATTAGCACAAACCTAAGCAACTGCTCAAAATATGTGTCATATGAATGAGAACAGCATCTGATGCTAGGGTTTGTAACATCATTCACAGTAGATCATAAGATGATCCTTAACATTAAAATACTGCAAAAAGTATTTGGTAGGAAAGTATTTGGTAGGACTATCCTGAGGTGTAAATTCCATTAGTCAGGAAGTCATGTCTAGATGTCTTCTTCTGATTGAGGGGGTTGTCAACAAAGTAGTGACTTTGTACTAAAATGCCATCCTGACAGTGATTTACATAAAATAAAATTGTCTGCATAGAACCACAACTCAAACATCTGTAGTCTCACTATGGAACTTTACCCACTAGACGACCCTGCACAATTCAATGAATGTATGGCTTACCTACTGACATTTTAAGGAGGTTTCTAAGTACTACTAATTCACACCTGAGAAACTGACCCATAGAAAGATAACAGAAACTGAAAAGTAAACAGAAAAGTTTAGCATTAGTGTTTTTCAGAGATTAAAATAATAAACATTAATGTATATAACAATGTAAGTATATTCTGCAACACATAAATGTGTGTGTCTGGCATCTTCTGGGTATAAAAAGGAAGGAGCAGAGAACTTTGGGTAGTTCTCAAGTTTAGGTGGAAAGCAGATCCTGTATAGAGCACTCTCAACACCAGCGACACTCTAAATTTGCTCACCTCAAATGTCTGCTTTTCTATCAAAGTCTTTAAGCATAGGAATAGCACAGCGCCATCCACGCCGAGATAGAAAGGGACAAAGTCTTTTGCCATTTCTACAGCAAAGTCTTTAAGAATAGGATTAGCCCAGTGCTATCCATGCCGAACTGTACAATGACCAAAGCCTTTTACCACTCCAGGCACAGTATTACAGCTTTGGATTGGTAAAATACCATCCAAGCCAACCTGAAATGAATAAAAGCAACCCCTGACATGTGTTTCGCTCTCATTAGAGTTCTTCAGAGAGGTATAGCTTTGTCCAGACACAAGGGAGCACCCAGTATAAGTCAAAACAATACCCTTTCAGGCATAGAGTGACACATAAATTGTGCAAAAAAAGGAGCAGAGAACTCTGGGTAGTTCTCAAGTTTAAGTGGAAAGCAGCTCCAATATGGAGCACTCTCAACACCAGTGACACTCTAATTTTGCTCACCTCAAATGTCTGCTTTTCTATCAAAGTCTTTAAGCATAGGGATTAGCACAGTGCCATCCACACTGTGATAGAAAGGGACAAAGTCTTTTGCCATTTTTATAGCAAAGTCTTTAAGCATAGGATTAGCACAGTGCTATCCATGCCGAGCTGTAAAATGATCAAAGCCTTTTACCACTGCAGGCATAGTATTACACCTTTGGATTGATAAAATACCATCCAAGCCAACCTGAAATGAATAAAAGCAACCCCTGACACGTGTTTCACTCTCATTAGAGTTCTTCAGAGAGGTATAGCTTTGTCCAGACACAAGGGAGCACCCAGTATAAGTCAAAACAATACCCTTTTATGCATAGAGTGACGCATAATTTATGCAAAAAAAGAGCAGAGAACTCTGGGTAGTTCTCAAGTTTAGGTGGAAAGCAGCTCCAGTATAGAGCACTCTCAACACCATATATATATTACCTACTGGCAGTTGCCAGCGGTAGTTATAGTTAGGACCAAAGTTTCCATAGGAAAAGTATTTTATGTTTTGCCAATAACTTTGGTGCCGCTTGACGAATCTCCACGAAAGTTTCACAAAACCTCCCTTTTTAGGTCTCGCCTGAGCCAGCGCATGCGCTGCTCTGGCGAGACATTTAGTGAGTGGGCTTTAAAAAGCAGACCACAGCTTTTTGTGTGGCCTAGAGCGTGCGGTTACGCGCACAGTTACGAGCAGAGGCACCATCTGGCTTTCCTCTCTCGTCATGCGCAAGCGCGCACCACTCGCGTGCTTGTTTTATTTTTGTCCACTCTCCCGCTTTCCTTCCAATGCTTGTTTTTATTTCCTTTTAGCGCTCCTCAAAGCACAGCGTCATATGCTTACTTGTGAAACTCTCCATGTCGTGATGCCGTCTTCCTGTCCACTGAATACAGCTCATGTGTGAGTCTTTGTTCAATCCACAGTACTAATGAGGGCGCTGCTAGCGGCAGCGGCGGAAGTCTACCGGAGCTTTCGTAATACTGCTCCGTCCAACACTTCCGTTTATTTGTCTGCGGTGTAAATGAGCAATCCATGGTTGGCTTTCATGACCAGTCCAGTGCTGTCCCTCCCTGGGACGCTTCCTCCCAGCATCACACTGTGCATCTGTTCTTTGTCTTCTGCATTAAATGTGGCCAACGTTGTGGATTGCTGTACAAACTGCGAGCTTAATCGAGGCCTTAAAATAACGGTTTCAAAAGTAACGAGCAATGGCAAAGCCGATAGGTCGCGCCATCGAGAACAATTGGGATAGTCTGTGCTTTTTGACGATGCTGAGCAGCAAAAACATAAGCATTGGCAAAGCTTTGGGATAAATATTTCAGCAATGACATTAGTGTTCCATATACTGAGCTTGTTCACTAAGACGTCTTTGGTGAACCCGAAAACATTCAGCAAAACGATATTAAATCATTGTTACTGGTCCTGTGCATTTTCAAACCTAGCACTTTTTGCGAATTTTCTGTTTTTGTTTTTCTGCATTTGAGCTCCTAACGGGCAAATACCATTGTCTGTAAACACTATTTGATTTGATCATTGTTAATACCACGGTGGGCATGATCATGTCCGACCTTCACATTAGAAAGAACCGTCACACCCATATTTACATCGTCTTTAAATCTTGTTAATTTTTGACCATGGCTGCTGGCTTTGAGATGCACAATTTGACAAGAAATTCTTAGCTGGATAGCCTCACTGTCCCCAGTAAACTTACTGTGAAATAAAATGCAGTGTTGACCATTGTCGTGAAAAAAGTGAAGAAATTTCGAATGAATCCTTTGCCACAAGTTTCTAAAAAAAAAATAGTGCCCTTTAAAGCCCATCTAAACAGAATGTTGTAATTCATCATCATCATTTGACTTTATTTGGGTTCTAAAAAACCCCATAATAGTACACATAGCAGCATAAGTTTAAAGACAAGATGGAGTATAAACCTTTAAATTCAACAAACAACATTAAAAGTATACCCTATTTAATGAATTGTGTGAATGATGCTCCCAAAATTAAGTAGCAAAGACACTGTGTCACGGCAGCATCACTCAGCACCACCACAGCATCACTCAGCGCAACAGCAGCATCACTCAGCGCAACAGCAGCATCACTCAGCGCCAGCACAGCATCACTCAGCGCCACCACAGCATCACTCAGCGCCACCACAGCATCACTCAGCGCCACCACAGCATCACTCAGCGCCACCACAGCATCACTCAGCGCCACCACAGCATCACTCAGCACCACCACAGCATCACTCAGGGCCACAACAGCATCACTCAGGGCCACCACAGCATCACTTAGGGCCACCACAGCATCACTCAGCACCACCACAGCATCACTCAGCACCACAACAGCATCACTCAGGGCCACCACAGCATCACTCAGGGCCACAACAATATCACTCAACACCACCACAGCATCACTCAGCACTACCACAGCATCACTCAGCACCACCACAGCATCACTCAGCGCCACCACAGCATCACTCAGCGCCACCACAGCATCACTCAGCATCACCACAGCATCACTCAGGGGCACCACAGCATCACTCAGGGCCACCACAGCATCACTCAGGGCCACCACAGCATCACTCAGGGCCACCACAGCATCACTCAGGGCCACCACAGCATCACTCAGGGCCACCACAGCATCACTCAGCACCACCACAGCATCACTCAGGGCCACAACAATATCACTCAGCGCCACCACAGCAATCCCTCAGCACCACCACAGCATCACTCAGCGCCACCACAGCATCACTCAGCACCACATCAGTATCACTCAGCATCGCCTTTGCACTAGTACACACCACATCATCATCACTCAGCAAGACCTGAGTATCATTCAGCATCACCTCAGCATCGTCTCCGCACCAGTCACCACCACCACTACCACCTCAGCATCACTCAGCACCACCTCAGCCTGCTCTCGGAATCTGGCATCTGTTGATTCTCCCCTAGCGTCTGGCCGCTGCTAGTGTTATAATACAGGTACTAGTTCCCAACCTTCACCCTCCGATTGTTTATGCCCCCTCAAATAAAATCTTTAACAAACAACCATTGGAATAGGCAGAAACAAGTTGCCAGCATTGCAAGAACAAAAGAAAACTGAGGAAATTTTTATTGTAAATACTTTTTTAATATGGTTGTTCAGTTGTACATAATGCCTTCTTGGTCATATATAAGGTAACAAAAATGCTTCTGACACTTTTTTATTAAAATGTTTCAGCATGCTGCACAGCAGCCACACTTCTCTACAGCACAGCTTAAAGGCATTGGCAAAGTCAATAGCTCTGGCTAAATACTTATAAGGCCCCAAAGGCGAGACCTATTGGCTATGCCAATGCTTGTTTGGTTTTGTTGCTGTGTTAAAAGTTTCAGGGTGATCTGTCAAGTGGGGACTGAGAAAACACGTTTTCCCCATGTTAAGTCTATAGGGATTTTTCATTTTTTGAACACGACTGCAGCCCGAACTGCTAAATTGAATTACACCATGAGAGCTAGATGTTGGTCCAGAAAGCGTGCTTTTTGTGATTTGGTGTAAATCAGTTCAGTATTTTTTGAGATATCTATCTTAAAAAAAATATAGATATCTGGGAACTCTAGTCCATGCAGTGGACTCGCGGATCCTGCTAAAATGTGATTGCCTGCCAACACTTCAACCAGGAAGTGAGGGCAGCCATCTTGGGACACAACGTGAAGACAAGTCTAAGAAGAAAAGTTATACATAAAGAAAAGGGGGCAGGGGAGGGCTGACCCTGACCCCCCAGATATGGTGGTGGGGTCCCTCAAGGATCCCGCCGGGAATAAAAAGCATTTAATTTGCAAATGTAAAGGATGCTTGGGAGGGGTTCTGGCTTTAATTGCTGGAATCACTCCAAGCATTGTGATGGCAAAGATGTGTTTTTTTTTTTTTGCATGGTCGTTAAGAACTGGGATGTTAAGTGTGTGCTTTTAATCCTAACTGTATTTACACAGCGTTTAGTACCCCTGAGGAGGAGTTTAGGGACAGTTATGCAAAAAAAATACATTACTTATGGTCTGATATTACTCAAATCTACATTTTGGAAGCACCATTTTATCCTAAAACTATTTGCACAGTTTGTAGCAGTCTATCTCATAATGTGTGTAATGCAAGTATAACAAAATGACTTACACAATCACAGTGCTTTCTGTCACAGGCTGTGACTTCATAGCACCAAAAATACACAAGTCACTATTTTCCACTGCACCAACCAAATTTAATTCTGTAGCTCTCTGGTTACACACAGACCTCTGCAGTGCATTAAATAAAAGAGGTTTTATAATGTACTATATAGTGCATTTTCCACTGAAGAACAGCGTTTTAAGTTTATTTTTCATTTAAGCTTCCCATTATTTTATATGTAGCTACCTGATGGTAAAAGACCTAAAAAAAGAACAAAATATTTTGGGGCTGATTTATGAGAGGCTTCCGCTGCCGGAGCGTCACATTTTTTGAAGCTTCAGGGGCACAAGCATCTCAATCATATCTATGAGGCGAGGCAAAGTCACCCTGCGTGGATTTGCATGGCCTCATAGATATGAAGTAAGACAAAGCAGCGCAAGTCGGTGTGTTGCCTTACTCTGTGTCAAGTTGGCGTTCCATAGGCATTGCAGTGGGTGTTCCCATGCAACATCCATGGATTTTGATGCTGCCCCAGATTTGAAAACCATGTAAACCTGGGGCAGCGCCAAAACCTTATGCCTCCCCACAGCAGGAGTAACGAGGAGAAATGTTTTCATTTCTCCTCGTTTTTCTGCAGCACACATAGAAAGAGGAAACCCCCTCTCAGGATTGTTTTTGTGCAGGAAGGTACCCCTTCCTGCACAAAAACAATCCTGCCTATGTTGGCGCTAGGCAGCAATTTGTGCGCCAACGCAGAGGGAAAGGACAGGAATGCACCACATTTCATAAATAAGGTGCATTCCTGCTCTTTCACATTGGCGTAGGGCAGTGCAGCAAGAAGACTTGCTGCGCTGCCCTACGCGAATGCCTCATAAATAAGGCGCGTTGTTTTTAGCCACACCTTTGACCACACCCCCATGGTCACTAACCTTTAGTTTGCTAAACATTGTTTAATTTATTTATCCAATGTAAAAATGATTTGCTGTGGGAATTGGGGGCATTTATGGTTGTCGATAGTTGCAACGGCGGCCGGCTCAGGTAACCGTGGTGGGAAGTCGACAGACGACGGAATAGGTATAATTAAATAAATAAATAATACCCATTCCATCGTCTGTCGGCTGCCCCCCCTGCGACGCGACGCCCCGCCCCACCGCGCTTACCTGAGTCGGCTGCCGCTGGATAGTTGGCATTGATGGGAAGGACCAAGTTCTAGAAATTGTTGTCAGGAGGGGGTCTTTATGCTTAAATTTGTTTGACGGGGGGTCTCGGCATCAAAAAGTTTTTAGACTTCAGCCCTATGGCCTCCCCCGCTGCCCCGGGGACTGCCATCTCCCCGGGGCAGTAAGCTAATTATATGCGGGGCGCCTCACGCCTCCCCCGCTGCCCAAGGACCACCACCTACCCAGGGCACTAATATAATTATTAAAATAACGCGGGGGAGGCCCTATGGCCTCCCCCGCAGCCCCGGGGACCATCACCTTCCCGGGCAGTTAGTTAATTATATGCAGCGGAGTCTTGCGGCTCCTCCACTGCCCCGGGGACTGACACCTCCCCGGGGCACAAAGGTGAAATTAAAATAATAAAATAATGCGGGGGAGGCCCTATAGCCTCCCCCGCAGCACCGGGGACCATCACCTTCCCAGGGCAGTAAGTTAATTATATGCTGGGGAGCCCGCTGCTCCAGGGACCGCCTCCTCCCCGGGGCACAAAGGTGAAATAAAAATATTAGTTAAAGATAACAAAGGAGGGGACCGCGTAGCCCCCCTCGTGGAGCCCTAGATGGCCCTGGGGTCCGTCACCCTCCAGGGCCGGCTCCAGCAATGTGCCAGGGTGCCCACCCCGGGACATTGTACTTTGCTATGCTCCTACCAAGGCATAGCAAGCTCTCTGCTTTCAGCCAGCCAGAGCTAAAATGCTCTCGTTTGCTGAAATCAGAGCATGCCTGTTTCCCTGCCTGCTGTCTAGCGAGCAGGGAAACAGACACTGCTTTGGGATCCAGGGAGCTGCATATTAGCAGCTCCCTGGGTATTGATGCAATGCTGGCTCCCGCAGGAGGCAGGGAGCCGACAGGGACCGTGAGGGCCTTGAGGCTCCCCGTGGTCCCATTGGTGAGTGGTTGCCCTAGAGGCACCCACTTTAAATGGTCAGGCCCCGGGGGATGGGGTCCCCAGGGCTGAAAATCGGCCTAGCAGGGGGGCCACGTAGCACCCTCCCTTCAATAAATAATTTTTTTTTTTTAAAGCTAAAGGCCTGGCCCCGGGTATGGGGTCCCCGGGGCAAAAATCGGCCAGGGGGGCCCAAGCTGCCCCCCTCCCCTTGGTATTTAAAAAAAAAAAATTATTTCAAAGGTTGGCCCTGGGGGATGGGATCCCCGGGGCCCAAAATGGCCCAGGGAAGGGGGCCATGCAGCCCCCCTCCCTAAAAAATAGAAAGGAAAAAAAAGGCTGGTAACTCGCCTGAGGCCCGCCCTCTTTTTCCACCACACTGCAAGTGCGCCTCCTGGCATGCTGCTGGTTGGGGGATGACGTCCCCTTGGCTGCTGAGGGTTCTTAGGGGCCAATAAGACTTCCTATTATCTCCAGTAAGCCCCACACAGTGGTATTACTGAGAGGTGGTCGGAGGCCACGCCCCCTTTCTCCAACCCTCTGCAAACGTGCCTCTCGGCACACTGCTGGTGGGGGGATGAGATCCCCTTTCCTCCTGAGGGCCTCAGGACTAAACTGGACTTCATCCCCAGAGCAGCAGTGCAACAGGAGGTGCGTTTTCAGAGTGGTGGAGAAAGGAGGCTTGGCCTCTGACCACCTCTCAGCAATCCAGCTGTGTGGGGCTTACTGGAGGAGCAGGAGGGCTAGTTGGCCCCTAAGGACCTTCAAGAGCCAAGGGGACTTCATCCCCCAACTAGTAGTGCGCAAGGAGGCGTGTTTGCAGACTGGTGGAGAAAGAGGGCATGGACTCCTACCAGGTCTCAGCATTCCTGCTGTGTGGGACTTACTAGAGGTAACAGAAGGGGTAGTTGGCCCCCAAGGACGTACTGTTATCTCCAGTAAGTCCCACACAGCGGGATTGCTTTGAGGCCTTCGGAGCCACGCCCCCTTTCTCCACGACTCTGCAAACATGGCTTGTGGTGCACTATTGGTTGGGGGATGAAGTCCACTTTACTCCTGGGGGCCAAGAAGCCCTCCTGGTACCTCCTGTAAGTCCTACACAGTGGGATTCCTGAGAGCCCCCTTTCTCCACCACTCTGCAAACTCGACTATTAGTTAAAAAAAACATAGAAATTCATTGAAAACTTCCAAAGGTTATAGAGACATTATAGGTAGGAATTAGGATTTTAAAAACCTTAGAAATTCACTGAAAAAACGAAGGTTACAGGGACGTTATAGTTAGGAAATGGAATTAATTTTTTTTTAGAAATTCACTGAAAAACCAAAGGTTACAGAGACGTTATAGTTAGGTTCAGGTTTTACCTGCACAAAACCAGAGAAATTCAGCAGTTATAATTAGCTGAGCTAACTATAACTCACACCCCCGCAATGCACTGCTTATGACCTCACATATTACATCACTCATGACATGGTCAGTGACATCACTGATGACATCTCAAATGACATCACTGATGACATCATCCACAGAATCTCTGATGCACCCACTCACATCCCAATATAACCTTTCATACACCCACTCCAACTTCCACACTACCATTATCAAAATTATTGCCACACCCATACCAGTACTTACACACCCACTCACTGATTCATAGGTCTACACACACATCCACTCAGTCACCCATACAGCCACTCAGACACCAACTCACTCACTAATACAGCCAATGATATATCCACTCATACACCCATACAGCCACTCACACACTGTCAGTCACCCCTAGAGCTACTCAAGCACCTACTCACTCACCCATAGAGTCAATCACACAGCCACTGGCTCACCTATACAGTTATACACAAACCCACTCACTTATTCATACAAATACTAACACTACTCACTCACCTATACAGTCACTGACACAAGCACACACTCACCCATACAGCCACTCTCACAATCACTCACTCATATACTCCAACACTCATCTATACTGCCTTTCATATATGCAGTTACTCACCCATATACCACTCACACATCCATTCACTCACCGACACAGCCATACACGCACTCAGTCACCCATACACTCCTCACAGGCGCACTCACTAACCGATATAGCCACTGACTCACCCACTCATTCATTCATGCAGTCACACACACCCTCACCCACCCACACAGACACTCATAGACCCATACAGGTACTCAGACAACCAATCAATCACCCATACAGCCACTCGCGTACCCACTCACGAACCCATACAGCCACTAAGACACCAACTGACAGACTGATACAGACATTCACACAACCTAGTCACTCACCCATACATTCACTGAGACACCTAATCACTCACTTATACAGTCAGTCACACACCCACTGAATCATCCATACAGGCACTGATACACCCACTGATTCACCAATACACCTTGGTATATATATTTAACACTCATAAACCTTTTTAAAACACTCAGTCACTGGAGGATGTCATCAGTGAAGTCATGAGTGATGTAATATGTGAAGCCATAAGCAGTGCATTGCAGGGTGCGAGTTATAGTTAGCTCAGCTAACTATAACTACTGAATTTCTCTGGTTTTGTGCAAGTGAAACCAGAGCCTAACTATAACGTCTCTGTAACCTTTAGTTTTTTCAGTGAAAATATGTATATATTTATATATTTTTTTGTTTTGTTTTTTGGGGGTGGCATTTCTGTTGAGACCACAAGATTTCACGTTTATTTTGTTCTTATTGATCTGTGAAACAGCATTGTCTGTAGTTAAGGTTAATATTTGTATCCATATGTGCATCCTGTTTAAACTTGTATTCATGGTTCATAAATTTAAAGCCTGTATTATTGGGGTGAGTGCTCTAAGGAAATGCAGTGGGGTTGGCTTGCACTACTGACAGTGGTTCCAGTATAACAATGTGTACACACATTACAAAGTTTAACATTGTGAGGATGCAAAAATGCTCCCAGAATGCTCTGATTAGATGCAAATACTTGCAGAAGCTTGAAAGCATGACTGATGATTCCTTGCTTTCAAAATAAACGTACACAAAAATATGCAGGTAGAACTTTTTTTTCTCGCTAAACTACTGTGCAATTTTAGATGTTATTTCTTTGAAGCATAATCTAGTAAAACAAGCATGCTACATGCTAGTGTTTCCAAACAATAATAGAAAATCAGTGTAAAGCCAGATTTAGCAAGATTATAGGAAACATAAAATTCAACGTGTATTGGTAAAGCCAATAGTTGTGTTGGTTGTGAGCTTTTTGGTTTGTCAATGTGTGTTTTGTTTTGACATTGTTTTTTATAAAATGTTATTGTTGAGGGAGCTACCAGGCCCTTATCAATGTAACCAAAGTGTTGGCTGAAAGCAAAAATATTTATTTTGGTCTCAAAAGCACACAGTGCCACAGTAGTTCTTGGCGCCACAGGAAACATCTTTGTGGGCCTGTGTGCCCATTTGTATTGATTCACACTCCCAAATAACAGAAATACCGCACGAAGGCACACACACAGCAAAGCAAGAAAACACCTGTAAAGTGGTTTCAATCTCATAAAATGAGGCACATCAAAAGACAGTTTTCAGAATAAAGCGTAGGGTTTTATTTGTGCAAAACTCTCTAACAGAAAGGCTTTTCCAGATGTCAAATGAAACAACATATAAATGTATATATGTATATATATATTGTAAAACAAATTGCCCGAAAGCTCAAGGACGCACTCGACAATGGATGTAAACCTTCCGGTTTTATTCACTTGAAAATCCGCATTTGCATTTCAAGGTAAGCGTTTCTTTAGCCTGACGCGTTTCGAGGTCTCATCCTCTTCCTCATAGGCAGTTTCTAAAATGCGGCACAAGAGTTCCAATTACAACATTGAATGCATACTTTATAGCCCCCAGTGGGACACGCCAAACACGTTACATTTACATTTGCATTCTGGGACATGTGGTCCGAATTGGATAATTGTTACCCACAGTGGGTCCCGTGCCGCATTCATGATTTTAGACATTGCATACAACCTTCAGTAGGCCCCCAGAATGTTCATGCAGATTAGTAATCTCACATCCACTGTGCTGTTTCATCGGTTTTGGCATAGTTCCACCGCACAGCCTATTACACAGTCAAAGATGGTGCAGTCCTTCACGGCAGGGCAGCCGTGTAATCAATTGTAAAACAAATTGCCCGAAAGCTCAAGGACGCACTCGACAATGGATGTAAACCTTCCTGTTTTATTCACTTGAAAATCCGCATTTGCATTCCAAGGTAAGCGTTTCTTTAGCCTGACGCGTTTCGGGGTCTCATCCTCTTCCTCATAGGCAGTTTCTAAAATGCGGCACAAGAGTTCCAATTACAACATTGAATGCATACTTTATAGCCCCCAGTGGGCCACGCCAAACACGTTACATTTACATTTGCATTCTGGGACATGTGGTCGGAATTGGATAATTGTTACCCACAGTGGGTCCTGTGCCGCATTCATGATTTTAGACATTGCATACAACCTTCAGTAGGCCCCCAGAATGTTCATGCAGATTAGTAATCTCACATCCACTGTGCTGTTTCATCGGTTTTGGCATAGTTCCACTGCACAGCCTCTTACACAGTCAAAGATGGTGCAGTCCTTCACGGCAGCCGTGTAATCAATTGTAAAACAAATTGCCCGAAAGCTCAAGGACGCACTCGACAATGGATGTAAACCTTCCTGTTTTATTCACTTGAAAATCCGCATTTGCATTCCAAGGTAAGCGTTTCTTTGGCCTGACGCGTTTCGAGGTCTCATCCTCTTCCTCATAGGCAGTTTCTAAAATGCAGCACAAGAGTTCCAATTACAACATTGAATGCATACTTTATAGCCCCCAGTGGGCCACGCCAAACACGTTACATTTACATTTGCATTCTGGGACATGTGGTCCGAATTGGATAATTGTTACCCACAGTAGGTCCCGTGCCGCATTCATGATTTTAGACATTGCATACAACCTTCAGTAGGCCCCCAGAATGTTCATGCAGATTAGTAATCTCACATCCACTGTGCTGTTTCATCGGTTTTGGCATAGTTCCACCGCACAGCCTCTTACACAGGCAAAGATGGTGCAGTCCTTCACGGCAGGGCAGCCGTGTCATCAATTGTAAAACAAATTGGCCGAAAGCTCAAGGACGCACTCGACAATGGATGTAAACCTTCCGGTTTTATTCACTTGAAAATCCGCATTTGCATTCCAAGGTAAGCGTTTCTTTAGCCTGACGCGTTTCGAGGTCTCATCCTCTTCCTCATAGGCAGTTTCTAAAATGCGGCACAAGAGTTCCAATTACAACATTTAATGCATACTTTATAGCCCCCAGTGGGCCACGCCAAACACGTTACATTTACATTTGCATTCTGGGACATGTGGTCCGAATTGGATAATTGTTACCCACAGTGGGTCCAGTGCCGCATTCATGATTTTAGACCTTGCATACAACCTTCAGTAGGCCCCCAGAATCACGTCACATATTACATCATTCATGACATGGTCAGTGACATCACTGATGTCATCAGTGATGTCATTTGAGATGTCATCATCCAAGTGATAATCTGATGCACCTCCTCACACCCTAATATAATTTTTTATACACCCACTCTAAAATACAGACTACCATGTTCGAAACAATAGACACACCAATAGCAGTTAGTACATACCTGCTTAGTGATTCCTTGGTCTACACACACACATCCACTCATTCACCCATACAGTAACTCATACATGCAGTCACTCATCAATACAGCACTATCATATGCACTCATACACCTATACATACACTCACACACCGCCACTCATCCATAGACTTACTCATACACCTACTCAGTCATGCAAAGAATCAATCACACCCATTTACTCACCTATACAGTTATACACAGACCAACTCACTTATTTATATAAATACTAACACATACTTACTCTCTTATACAATCACTGAAACACGCAAACACTCATCCATACAGCCACTGTCACAATCACTTACACTCACGTATAGTCATTTATATACTCCAACACTCACATATACTTCCTTTCACATATGTAGTTAATCACACATATACCACTGAGACATCCATTCACTCACCAACACACCCATACAAACACTCACCCACCTATACAGCCCTTCACAGATGTACTCTTCAACCCATACAGCCAGTGAATCACCCACTCACACATCTATGGACAGAGTCACCCACCCCCCACCTACTCACACAGATACTCAGGCATCCGTACAGATACTCAGACAACAAATCAATAACCCATATAGACAGTCATGTAGCTACACACCAACAGTCAGACTGATACAGACATTTACACAGTTTACTCACTAACCCATGCATTCAGTAAGATACGCATAATGAGTCACTTATACAATCAGTCACGCACCTACTAAATCATCCATTCAGACACTTATACACCCACTCATTCTTCAATACACCATGGCATATATATATATATATAAAACATATTTAAACTTTACAGAAACACACAGTCACTAGATGATGTCATCAGTGATGTCATCAGTGATGTCATTTGAGATGTCATCAGTGATGTCACTGACCATGTCATGAATGATGTAATATGTGACGTGATCAGCAGTGCATTGCGGGGGCGCGAGTTATAGTTAGCTGAACTAACTATAACGGTGGAATTTCTCTGGTTTTGTACGAGTGAAATCTCCAACTAACTATAACGTCCCTGAAACCTATGGTTTTTTTCAGTGAATATATATATATATATATATATATATATATATATACAGTGGCGGCTCGCAGAGGTAATGCTGTGGGCGGTGGGGCAGGGGAGGAGCTGGGTAGGGGGTAGTGGAGTCCGACATACGACGGCAAAGGGAACGTAAATAAATGAATAAATACCTGCCGTCGTATGTCGGACTCCACTACCCCCCCACCCAGCCCCTCCCCGCCTCACAGCGTTACCTCTGCGAGCTGCCACTGAATATATATATATATATATATGTGTGTGTGTGTGTGCAAGTAATAATAGCACACTTATATGTAAGCAAGTGCAACTGTTAAATGCATGGAATAAAATACAAGCAGATAATAATGATAGTAATACCGGACGTCCACTGCAAGAAATAAACACTGCAAATAATCAGACACAAGTAAAAACCCTGTCAAAGGAAAGCATGAAAGATATATACACAGAATACATCAGATGATTATAACCACTGGAGACTTGAATGTGCACACAGACAAACTCACACAACACAATGTCAATAATCAGAGAAAATACATTACCGGCTGCAATAACTTCATCTTAGCCCACTCCAGACTGGGGGATTTACAGCCGGTGTCAAGAGACTCAGCAAGACGGGAACTGCTACACGGAATTAGACGCGTCCGTCCTTCATTCAGGTCCAAAATCCCGCTTTCCAAGTCAACAGATCCCAGTTTTATAATCTCAATGCACTAGAAGTTTCCAAGACGGCCTCCTCCGCACCAAGGAAACTTACTGGAGTTGGCCAAACTCCCACAAGCATTCTAAAGGCAAAGGAGTTCTCATGTATTTTTCTGCACTCCCACATGTGCCAGCCCCTTATCTTAGCGAAGCTTGAGAAAGAAGAAAACATCTCCAAAAATACAGAAAACAATCTTGAAAGTGAATAGCCTAAACAACTTGAGAGATCTGGGGGTCTGCTTGTGTGCGCAAAGCTCAAGCTAGACAGAGTCAGAATTCAAGATGGCACGAGAGCATGTCAAGGCCAATAGTAAAAACTTCATAAAACTTTCCAATGTGTAACATAATGCACATTTGTGCACCACTGTCTATAGCATCACACACTTCATTTCCAAATGTACAACATAATGCCCATTTGAGCACCACTGCATATAACACTACACTATGAGACAGAGAAGTGCATTCCACACCTTTCTCGCTCTCATGCTTTCAAACACACATCCCACACGTTCTGTCCCTGGCAAGGCTGTTACACTCCCACTCTGCACTTGCATTTCGTGTCTCCTTAAAGCATCAAAGTGAAAAATCAATTAAAACAATGGTAGTCAAATGTCAACACGTGGTCCCAATATATGGGAGTGCCTCTGGCTCTACACCATTGTGAAAGAGTAGAATGCAGTCACTCACAGTGGAGTTAACCATATATGTAGTTATACACAATTTTAATAAAAACAAAAGTTCTTTCCCAATGCAAGACCTAATTAAGTGCCCAAATCTTTAAAAAAGTCACAAAATTGCACTCATGGTATATGCCCTTATATTAGTGCGGATTTACGACTTTAATAAATTCACAAAAATCTACAGAAGTAGGCCTGGAACCTTTCTCCGACAAAAAGTTTGTGAACTACATTTTAGCGCACCCAAATATGCATGTGTATATTTGCTCATGTGAAAACCTCCTGAGAGTTTGCAAGTTCACTTTCCCTACATCCCCTTTTTCACGCTCTGGAAACATTTTCAATTCTGCCCTTCTCAGAATTAATTTTCCAACCTGTCACAGTGTGGGAAAAAATTACAAATGAATTGGTGAAAACCCTGGAACATGCAAGTTTGTAGCTGTGCCCAGACTCAAAAGGGCATTCCAACCATGGAACTACTGCTTACCACCACTTCTAGCCCCAGTGTGGGGATTTGCAGAAAGGTGGAAAAAGTAGGGCATAGCTAGAATTCAAACCCTGCTACAATATAATGTGATAGGCTATTTCCGAGCTCTGACATAATGAGAACACTGCCATAATCTGTCACCTCTCAGCAAGGCACCAAATCGACAAGAGAATTTTTTTACAGGGCAAGTAGTATCTTATAAAGCAGCCTGTCCCATGGACAAGCAGGTATTTTGTAATTTTATAAAATTCCACCATATAAATACAATTTACAATACCCTCAACACCTTTAGAGTTCAGAGGTCATTCAAAAGCAGCTGAATATACGAAAGACCCAGTATGAGAGAATGATCCTATATCCAAGTGCTTTAGCCACGTGTTTCTTTAAAAAAATGTTTTAACTGCAATATAGCTTTATTATATAGTTTGAAACACTTGTCTGAAATTTACTAGGACTGTTATTGTAAATCATATAGGAATTAGCCCAGATACATTCCCAGATGTCGGACACCTCTGTCGTTCTTTCTATGGACAACAACCGATCTTTGGACATTGACAGCATCATCGCCGAAGTCAAAGTTCAATATGAGGACATTGCAAATAGAAGTCGAATTGAAGCTGAGTCATGGTACCACACTAAGGTAAGTAATGAAAGAGCTATTGTTTAAGAATTGTTGACACCGACATTACCTGCAGATTTATTATAAAATCCTTAGCGGCACAGAACTGTAACGTTGGTGGATTCCAAGTAGAAAACTAGTTGTGATTGTTGAACTGAGCAGTTTGTGGTTTACTGCATTGCAGTGATTGACAACATATGGAAACATATTCTTCGAGCAACTTAAGTCTGAATGAGATGCTTATGTCTCTCTGTCTTTCACAATCTAGATATACACTCTGCAAGGTATAGTGATCATTCCTGCTGTATTGCAATATATTTGACACATTCATTTAGTAAGTCCTTTAAAAATTACACATACCATAGAACCAAAATTTGAAGGTAAAGGGAATATCTTTTCTTTGTTCATCTTTTGTAAAACTGACAGACGTACTTGTACTATTTTTGTACAGTATGAAGAGTTGCAAGTCTCCGCTGGAAGACATGGTGATGACCTACGCAACACCAAGACAGAGATCTCTGAGCTGAACCGTGTCATTCTGAGACTGCGTTCTGAGATTGAGAATGTGAAAAAACAGGTAAAAAATGTTTTATACTCTTCACATTCCAGCTTTCTGCTAAAACAGAAAATGTCATGATACAAGAAAAAACTTTTAAATGCTTGCTGGAATTATTCATTAGAACTTTCTACAGCAGAAGCAATACATTTGTGAAGATGTTTTGAAAAGAGAAACTGCTATGATTTCATGATTACATACCGATAGTCTTCAGTACAGCAAGTCCTTCTGGGCCACAACAATAGATACAAAGCTGCATTAGCATGACAGACTTCTATAGTTTGTTTCTCCGGTGATAGCTGTGCTCAAAGAGTCACGCCCTACTCCATGGGAGGTTATGCAATATATCACAATGTCACCAAAGGCTCTGTATTTTTTTATGCATACAAAAATTGGAGGATCGCCACCTTGTAGTGGTCAAAGGGATTGGGTGTCTCAGTGACCTGGAGAGCTATGCCGGCGGGAGCTTAGCATCCTGGCATGGTTCCTCAAACCAGACCGGTCAAAGGGTAGAGACCAGACAAAGCGCAATTCACTAGTCCTCCAGGTTGGGGGTTGGGTACAAGGCTAACAACTTTGTCCCATAAAAAGCATTTGTTACGGAAATGGTAGCAAGAACCACTAAATCTTCTGGGCACAAGGTATTCCAGAGCCACTGCATGATACATGAATGATTGACAGTAGTCAAAGTCGCAAGGAAACTACTGACAGAATGACCGAAGTTCTAAGTGCCAAGCGCAAGGTTCCAACTCCTGGCAGATACGAAATATCAGTCTGAGCCAGCTGCAGAAGCAGTAAACCAGAAATAGGAACAAGTCTCTTCAATATATGTGAGGAGCACCAAAACATGCCTGGGGACCAAACGAGTGCCAAGTAAGAGGAAAGAATGTTTAAGACAAGACACATGGAATGTTATTGAAGACAGGAGGACATCAAAAAAGAAATTCTTAGAGGCCAAATCTGAGAGACTGCAGGATAAGTACATGCAACATTACATGGAAGCAAACAGAGCAGTCAAAAGACTGACAAGAGCAGACAAGCAGACATATATGGACAAGCTTGCTGTCCAAGAAGAGGAAGCAGCCAGTACAGGAAAAAGGGGGAGGAGGGAGGTCGTCAAGATAACAAGGATAGTCTGTGGTAAATCTTGTGCAACATACAACACCCTTATCATTGACAGGCAAGGCAGACTGCTCTTAATAGCGAAATAGTAGGAAGCATGTTGGGCCGAGCACTTCAAAGAAGATAGCTTCTTATGTTCAATGAAAATTATCCTGAGATACTAATATTATTAGTGTTGTAATATGTAATAATGACCACACCAGACAAGATTAAATTAGTGGCCACTATATGCAAGATTACTAGCAGTGATTACTTCAGTACATCAGGCAGGATTGCCAGTAGTAATGTAAAAAAGGATTTATCAATTTCAAATACATGAACTTGGGTATTACATAGTTGCAATAGTTACAATGTCCCTTGCATCACGATTATTATATTTGTAATAAGTCTGCCTAACGCCACATGATTTATCACTCAAACATCAGCTTTAAACATTGTAGGAAAATGCCCTTTTTGTATGGCCACCCCCTCCCTCCCCCTACCTTTTGCTCCAAATGCTGATGGTTATGACTCTGATAGTGCACTGGAGTCTGCTGCCCAGACCCCAGTGCCTGTGCTTTTTTCTAAAACGGTTATGTTTGACTAGGTAATCCCAAACTGGCAAATACTTTTAAGTCCCTAGTGTATGGTACCAGGAGTACCTAGGGCATAGGTGGTGAAGGGGTCCCCAGAGCTGCAACACGGTGTTGTGCCACCCTGAGAGACCCAAGTAAACTGCTGACAGCAGGCATGCCATTGTAGACTGCAGGCGCAGTGTGAACTGCTTGAACTCGACTGTGCCCTCATCATGTGTGGCACAGTCAATACACTATTTTTAATATATGTCAGACACCCCTGAAGAAGGACTCCTGAGCCCAGGCTGCAGTATATTATGGGTGAGGACATATAAGTGTAAGCCAGTGGTGTAACATTAGCCCCCTCAGTGTGGGGGACCCTGAGCTCCAGGGGGCCCCTTCCGGCACTGTGCATGGGCGGAAGGCCCATCTTGGCCTGAGAGCTCCTGACTGGGTCTGGTGCATAGGGGGCCTCCTCCATGGACTTTGCAGGGGGGGCCCCCTCAAGTTTCGTTATGCCACCGGTACAAGCCTATATGTCCCTATAGTGGTTTCCAATTGGAAACGCCCCTATAAGTGTTAGCGGTCCATAAGATAACATGGGCTGCCACAAGGGCATTCTCGACATTGGCAGCTCCATTATGGTACCGCTGAAATATGTCATGTTTGGCATGAAACAACGTGCCTTCTCACCCCTGATACAAATCTTGTGCCCTGGGTGATGTGGCATGCCGCAGGTTGCTGCCTTAGAGATTGCCCACCTGGTTGCCCCAGCTCCTCTGTGCTCTGGATGACCAGCCCGCGCTTCCGGCGCTTGCTGCCACCAATACAGGATTCTGCCCTCCTGCTAGCAAGTATGATCACACCCAGGAGTCAGGAACAAAGGCTTGGGCAGGAAGGAGGTCACACCTCCCTCTTCCCAACCAGACTAGTGAAGTGGCACATCAAGACGGTGAGCTTCAAAGGCTGCACCGCCTCCGATATGCATCAGGGCTGATTCCCAGTGGAGGAAACAGCCCTCCCCCTGCCCCCAGGCACATTTGCGCCTGGACAGGTGAGAAATTAGTTAGTCCAGGAGGTGTACACCCACAGAAGACTAGCCACACCTCCGGGGTGAGCAGCCTGGTCTGTACACTAAAATTCGATTTCTGCCATCTTTAGAAGTGGCAGAATAGAGGGTTATGGGTAGAAAAGAGAACCCACACCCCCGGATGTAGTCACCTCAGGGTCAGATACGCTGCAGGGACTAGCTGCCCATTGGCTACTAGCTCCCACACTCCTAACTCCCCTAAATCTAGGATGTAAGGGACCCCCTGACACCAGAACCTCAGTTCTGAACAACCTGCATTAAAGAGGACAGAAGAAGAGACCAGCACCAGCGATAACTAGACTTGCACAAAGTTAAAGAGGGATACCCTGCACCTGCGGCAAAGCTCTTGGAACTGTCTGATTGAGACTTGTCGTAGGCTATCTCTCAGTTCCCCCAGACAGAGGGACCCCTGTGGAAGCCTGAAGCACCTTCAGACTCCCCTGGACTAGTGGCACTAGTCCCTTGCAAACTGCAGGTAAAACAGACCAGATCCAGAGAATCTCTGGCCATTGGGCCCTCCAAGTGAATCGCCCAAATCCAGATGGTCTAGTGCATTGTGAGAAATGTAGTCCTGCCTTCCACGAAGTTACAGGCAGCTACCGTGTGCCCCTGGGTCACAGGACACAGAAGTTACTTTCTATCCTGCTTACAGCTGCCAAGGCTTGTTGGTCACCAGTCCGGCAACCGGCTCCTTGATGCTGCATTAAGAGGGAACTCCATCCGACCTTTGACTGACATCAGAAATCACTCTGTTGTTGTCTTTTTGCATCTTTTTCCCCCGCAGCACCATCTCAGTGGCCAAAGCAGCTCTACCACGGCTCCCACTCAGCACTAGGGACAGCCAGGACAACTCTGCACCCGGGCTCCACGGGCCAGGTAAAATTGAACTGGCTGTCGTGGCTTGGTCCTGGGACCCGCATCACCTATCCCCTGCAAGGGTAACTCGAGCTGCAAGTGACAGATTGTCACTAGTGGTTTTTGGCATTGACCACAGTGTTACATTTTCACTGTAATATTTTGCATTGATTTTCTATGACTTCTAAAATCTATAACTCTGGTTGTACCACATCGCAGTCATGTTGTCCATCAAGACCTAGACAGACTGATCGCAAAATGAGGGGATAAAAGCCTTGAGAGCCAGACATATTGCCTGCAATTACAAAAGGTTGATGTGTAAAATGTGTTCTTTTGGAGACCACAGGCCTCTGATCTCCAGTTCCTCCTGATGAGCTCATGACCCTAAAGTGGAAGCATCCATAATTACTGTTGTCAGTGGTAGGGGGGGTTCAAACTTATTTCCCTGAGAAAGGTTGTTGTTTACCATGCACCACTGTAGGTTCACTACAGTATCCCTGGAGGTCTTGATGGATGCTTGGAGATTTCCATTGTGTTGGAACCACTGCCTTCGGACGCACCACTGGAGGGCTCTTATATGCCAGGATGCATGGGTGACTAACAGAATACAGGAGGTTAGCAGACCAAGTAGGTGAATAATCATCATGAGTGGAATGGTCACTCCATTCTGAAACATCAGAAACATAGCCTGAATATCTTGAAGTCTCTGAGGAGGAAGGAAGGCTCAACTCGGTCCTGTCCAGTACTGCCCCGATGAACAGGATGCACTGAGAGGGCACCAGGTGAGATTTGTTCTTGTTGATTGAAAAGCCCAGGTCTAACAACAACTGCAGTTAACTATGCACTGCGGGCTGGATACGACTTAATCACTAGGCATAGCGAGTGCTTCATCAGTGGCACTGCATTGCCCTGCCTGGCTGAGGTCTAATGGCTTTTTGGGAGATACCCATGCATGCCTTATGGACATGCCCTTTGATGGCACTCACCTGTTTGGCGATAAGGTTGATTCCGCTCTGGATCACCTTAAGGACAGCAGGGCCAGCGCCCTGTCACTGCGACTCTCCATGGCCTCGCACCAGCCACACTCTTCCTTTCACCCCTAAGTGGGTGCAATAAGGGCTACAAACTGTGTCCATTCCCATCCAGCTACCATGGCAATAGGCTTCCCAGTCATTTTGTGTCCATGGACATAGTTCCCAAGAGCCCCTTGGGACCCAAGGCCAGAGATCTGCCCAGTCATCCACCCCCCAGCAGCCACAGCCTCCAAACCTCTTTAATATGCCCTCTCACCATCACGGGCATCCGGTCAGTGGCAGGATCAAGCACTACCTCCTCTGACAGCAGTCCGTAACCTCAGACAAATGGGTGCTCCAAATTGTTCAGCAGGGTCACACCCTCTCATTTACAGAAACTCTGCCGCCCATACCACAGTCTTCAGACTTGCTGACAGAGGATTACCTCTCCTTCATGCATCAAAAAGTGCAGGCTCTTTTTCACAAAGGAGCCATTAAGAGGGTGCCACATCAGAAGTAGGTTGTGGTTGTTATTCTTGCTACTTTCTGGTGCCAAAAAGGAAAGAGGTTATGCTATACTAGACCTGCGCCCTCTCAACTACTTACTGAGAAAGGAGAAATTCAAAATGCTCACGTTGGCTCAGGTCCTTTCTGCCCTTAATCCTGGATGGCGGCATTAAACTTGCAGGACACCTATTTTTACAAACCCGTCCTGTCAGTCCTCAGATATTACCTGTGGTTCACGGTGGGCCAATAGCACTTACAGTTTAGTGTACTCCCCTTTGACCTTACCAGCACCCTTTGGGTGTGCAAAAAGGTGATGGCAGTGGATGCAGCCCATCTACAGAGGCCAGACATTCTAGTCTTCCTCTCCCTCGACGACTAGCTGTTGAAGGCAGGCTCGCCCCAGGACGTCAGCATCCACCTCCAGAGTACGATGGACCTCCTGCATTTGCTGGGGTTCAATATCAATGTGCCGGAGTCACACCTCACTCCCTCTCAGATGCTCCCTTTCATTGGAGCCATTCTGGACACAGTGTAGTTTCGGGCCTATCATCTGGACTGGCGAATCCAGGATATTCAGGCTATGAATCTGATGTTTCAGCCTTTAGCCTGGATTTCGGTGAGACTGACTCTGAGGCTACTGGACCTCATAGCCTCCTGCATCCTGCTAGTAACACCTGCAAGCTGGCATATACGGGCTCTGCAGTAGAATCTGAAGTCCCAATGGGCACAGCATCAGGGGAATCTCTCCAAACTGGTTCAGATACCAGAGAAAAATTCAAAACATATTCAGTGGTGTCTGACAAACCATGATTGGGTCAGCGGCAGACCTCTCTCCCTTATCCACCAGAGCTCACAGTAGTGACAGATGCATCACTCCTGGGTTGAGGCGGCCATCTGGGAGAGTTGGAGATCAGAGGACTGTGGTCTCTGGTGTAGTAGCTCCACTTTTTTTTTTTTTACGGAGTTTTATATAGCGCGAACCTGTTGGAGTTGAGAGTGATTCGCCTGGCATTGAAAGCCTTTCTTCCTTCCATCAAGGGAAGGCTGGTTCAGCTGTTCACTGACAACACCACCGCCATGCGGTATTACAACAAGCAGGGGGGAGTGGGGTCGTGGACCCTGTGGCAAGAAGCCCTGCGTTGCTGGACTTGGATTGTATGTCTGTACATTTTGCTTGTGGTACAACACCTGGCAGGCTCTCTGAATGTCAGGGCGAGTGAACTCAGCCGTCAATGCCTCCACCGCTTGTGGAACCCCGTCAATGCCTTGCAGATCACGAATGGTGTCTCCATCCAGAGGTGGTGGATGGTCTCTTGCACGACTGGGGGGAACCTTTTCTGATGGATACATCCACTTGAAGATTCCTCACCTTTTGAATCTCCCCATGCATCAGTTTGGACCAGAAACTTTTCAGTAGTTCTCCCACGCCGATAGGGGGCACCGGCTTCAGAACGACTTCGCAGGCGGCTCCACATGATTTCACTGTAGCTACAAAGCATCTTGTTGGCTTAATGACGCCAGTTCCCTTTTCTCCACGCCTTCCGCGGATCAAGGAACTCTTCAACTCTCCTTAGGAGATCTGTTGATTTTTCAAAGTTTCTTTAACCCCTTCGCTGCTAGGCCTTTTCCCCCCCTGTGCTAAGCCTTTTTTTGGCTATTTTGGGTAGTTCGCGCTTAGGCCCCTGAAACTTTTTGACCACATAAGGTATCCACACCAAATTTGCGTCCTTTTCTTCCAACATCATGGGGATTCTAAAGGTACCCAGGGTTTGTGGATTCCCCTGGAGGGGACCCAGAAATTAGCCAAAGTACAGCTAAATTTTGTTTTTTTTAATAAAAAATGGGGGAAAAAGTGCTGCAAATGAAAGCGTCTTTTTTTCTTCCCTGCAAATGATATCAACAAAGGGTTTGTGGGGCTGAAATCACCATTTTCACAGCTTTTAGGGACTGACAGACTTTTGTCAGAAAACCAACAATTTTTACACAGTTTTGGCATTTTACTGGGACATAGCCTATTTTTGCTATTTTTTGTGCTTTCAACCTTCTTCCAGTTAATGGTAGAAATGGGTATGAAAGCAATAATGGATCCTGGAAAGCTATACAATTTAGAAAATTAGACAAAATTCTGAATTCAGCAAGGGGTCATTTTGTGTAGATCCTTCAAGGTTTCTTTATAGAAACTAACAGTTGAATATAGGAAAAATTGAAAATTAGTTGAAAAAAACAGCCATTTGTGCCAACGTTTTCACCTGTAACTTCTTCTAATTATGACAGCTTTTTGAAAGCAATATACCGTTCCATCCGCTGGACCTTTCTGGTTGTGGGGATATATAGGACTTGTAGGTTCACCAAGAACCCGACGAACCCAGAGCCAATAACTGAGCAGCGTCTTGCAATTATTTTTTATTATGTACCGTGTATATAGCAATTAATTTGGGAAAATATATACATGGAAAAATCGGTATGAAAGACACCTATGTATTTCTGAAATTAGAATAAAATATAGAGTTTAGAAACAGTAGATATTTGCACATTTCCGAAATTGTGAGTACCCATACTAGCATGAGAATTATAGGACATTTTTCAAAGTGACTTCATTTTTACACATTGTCTTTCATTTGGAAGGCAGAAATGCATCGAAAGTCAATAGGTAATAACAGTTGCTTTACAATTCTGTGTTACCCTAAGTCTCCCGATAAAAATAGTACCTCACTTGTGTGGGTAGGCCTAGTGCCCGCGACAGGAAACGGCTCAAAACGTAACGTGGACACACTTTATTTTTACAGTGAAAACTGACCCTTTTTTGCAAAGTGCCTAGCTGTAGATTTTGAACCCTAGCTCTGCCGGCACCTAGGGAAACCTAGCAAACCTATACATTTTTGAAAACTAGACAACCAGAGAAATCCAGGATGGGGTGACTTGTCTGGCTCTCACCAGGTTCTGTTACCCAGAATCCCTTGCAAACCTCAAAATTTGTCCAAAAAAAAACACATTTTCCTCACATTTCTGTGGTGGAAAGTTCTGGAATCTGCGTGGATCCACAAAATTCCACCCACCCCGCATTCCCCAATGTCTTCCGAGAAAAATGGTACCTCACTTCTCTGGGTATGCCTAGTGCCCGCGACAGGAAACGGCCCAAAATGCAACATGGACACACCACATTTTCACAGTGAAAACGGACCCTTTTTTTGCAGAGTGCCTAGCTGTAGATTTTGAACCCTAGCTCTGCCGGCACCTAGGGAAACCTAGCAAACCTATACATTTTTGAAAACTAGACAACCAGAGAAATCCAGGATGGGGTGACCTGTCTGGCTCTCACCAGGTTCTGTTACCCAGAATCCCTTGCAAACCTCACAATTTGTCAAAAAACCACATTTTCCTCACATTTCTGTGGTGGAAAGTTCTGGAATCTGCGTGGATCCACAAAATTCCACCCACCCCGCATTCCCCAAAGTCTTCTGAGAAAAATGGTACCTCACTTGTGTGGGTAGGCCTAGTGCCCGCGACAGGAAACGGCCCAAAACGCAACGTGGACACACCACATTTGCACAGTGAAAACGGACCCTTTTTTTGCAAAGTGCCTAGCTGTAGATTTTGAACCCTAGCTCTGCCGGCACCTAGGGAAACCTAGCAAACCTATACATTTTTGAAAACTAGATACCCAGGGGAATCCAGGATGAGGTGACTTGTCTGGCTCTCACCAGGTTCTGTTACCCAGAATCCCTTGCAAACCTCAAAATGTGTCCAAAAAAAAACACATTTTCCTCACATTTCTGTGGTGGAAAGTTCTGGAATCTGCGTGGATCCACAAAATTCCACCCACCCCGCATTCCCCAATGTCTTCCGAGAAAAATGGTACCTCACTTCTCTGGGTATGCCTAGTGCCCGCGACAGGAAACGGCCCAAAATGCAACATGGACACACCACATTTTCACAGTGAAAACGGACCCTTTTTTTGCAGAGTGCCTAGCTGTAGATTTTGAACCCTAGCTCTGCCGGCACCTAGGGAAACCTAGCAAACCTATACATTTTTGAAAACTAGACAACCAGAGAAATCCAGGATGGGGTGACCTGTCTGGCTCTCACCAGGTTCTGTTACCCAGAATCCCTTGCAAACCTCACAATTTGTCAAAAAAAAACACATTTTCCTCACATTTCTGTGGTGGAAAGTTCTGGAATCTGCGTGGATCCACAAAATTCCACCCACCCCGCATTCCCCAAAGTCTTCTGAGAAAAATGGTACCTCACTTGTGTGGGTAGGCCTAGTGCCCGCGACAGGAAACGGCCCAAAACGCAACGTGGACACACCACATTTGCACAGTGAAAACGGACCCTTTTTTTGCAAAGTGCCTAGCTGTAGATTTTGAACCCTAGTTCTGCCGGCACCTAGGGAAACCTAGCAAACCTATACATTTTTGAAAACTAGATACCCAGGGGAATCCAGGATGAGGTGACTTGTCTGGCTCTCACCAGGTTCTGTTACCCAGAATCCCTTGCAAACCTCAAAATTTCAACAACAAAAAAAACAAATTTTCCTCACATTTCTGTGGTGGAAAGTTCTGGAATCTGTGTGGATCCACAAAATTCCACCCACCCCGCATTCCCCAAAGTCTTCTGAGAAAAATGGTACCTCACTTGTGTGGGTGGGACAAGTACCCGCGACAGGCAAGGGCCCAAAACCTATTGAGGTGACATCAAAATTACCTATCAGAAAACAACCTGGTTTTGCAAGGGGGGTCCCATGAGTTTTTGGCCCCGGGCTCGGCGGCCATCCAGGGAAACATATCAATCCCACACATTTCTGAAAACTAGACACCCGGGGGAGTCCAGCGAGGTATGGCTTGCGTGGGTCCCCCAACATTTTCCTACCCAGAATCCCCTGCAAACCTCAAATTTAGCTGACAAAAATCACTTTTTTCTCAAATTTCTGTGTGGGAAAGTTCTGAATCTGCGTGGATCCACAAATTTCCTACCACCCAGCATTCCCCCAGGTCTCCCCAATAAAAGTAGTACCTCACTCGAATGGGTGGGTCAAGTACCCGCGACAGGCAAGGGCCCAAAACCTATTGAGGCAACATCAAAATTACCTATCACAAAACAACCTGGTTTTGCTTGGGGGGGTCCCATGAGTTTTTGGCCCCGGACTCGGCGGCCATCTAGGGAAACCTACCAAACCCACACATTTCTGAAAACTAGACACCCGGGGGAGTCCAGCAAGGTATGGCTACCGTGGATCCCCCAACATTTCCCTACCCAGAATCCCCTGCAAACCTCAAATTTTGTTGAAAAAAATCAATTTTTTCTCACATTTCTGTGTGGGAAAGTTGTAGGAACACTGGACTGACACAAATTTCCTACCACCCAGCTTTCCCCCAGGTCTCCCAATAAAAAGGGTACCTCACTTGTGTGGGTAGGCATAGTGGCTGCAACAGGAAATGGCCCAAATCGTACTGTGGAGACTTCAAAATTACCTATAACAAAACTACCTGGTTTTGGGGGGGCACCTGGTTTTTTGTCCCCGGGCTCGCCGCCATCTAGGGAAACCTACCAAACCCACACATTTCAGAAAACTAGACACCCTGGGGAGTCCAATGAGGTATGGCTTGCGTGGATCACCCAACGTTTCCCTACCCAGAATCCCCTGCAAACCTCAAATTTATCTGAAAAACCAAATTTTCCACATATTTTTCTGTGGAATCACCGTGCCGGCACAAATGTCCTACCCCACAGCGTTCTCCTTAGTGTCCCGAGTAAAATGATACCTCACTTGTGTGGATGTCCAATGCAGAATTGGCTAAAAACGTATTTTTAAAAACATGTAGCGCTTAGAATTCTCGGTGCTATACCCTTAATCCCTATGTTTTGGGCTCTTCCCAGTCACAGGCCCTTGCACCACCCACACAAGTGAGGTATCATTTTACTCAGGAGACTGAGGGGAACGCTGTGGGGTAGGATATTTGTGCCGGCATGGTGATTCCACCCAAACATATGTGGAAAATGTGTTTTTTTCAGCTAAAGTTGAAGTTTGCAGGGCATTCTGGGTAGGAAACCTTTAGGGGATCCATGCAAGCCATACCTCGCTGGACTCCCCCTGGGTGTCTAGTTTTGAGCAATGTGTGGGTTTGGTAGTTTCCCAAGATGGCCGCTGAGCCCGGGGCCAAAAACCCAGGTGACTCCCCTTGCAAAACCAAGTTGTTTTGTGATAGGTCATTTTGATGTCTCCTCAATACGATTTGGGCCCTTGCCTGTCGCGGGTACTTGACCCAACCACGCGAGTGAGGTACCATTTTTATCGGGAGACCAGGGGGAATGATGGGTGGTAGGAAATTTGTGGATCCACGTAGATGCCAGAACTTTCCCACACAGAAATTTGAGAAAAAAGTGATTTTTCAGCTAAATTTGAGGTTTGCAAGGGATTCTGGGTAGGAAAACGTTGGGGGACCCACGCAAGCCATACCTCGCTGGACTCCACCGGGTGTCTAGTTCTCAGAAATGTATGCATTCGGTACAATTCCCAAGATGGCCGCCGAGCCCGGGGCCAAAAACCCAGGTGACCCCCTTGCAAAACCAGGTTGTTTTGTGATAGGTAATTTTGATGTCTCCTCAATACTTTTTGAGCCCTTGCCTGTCGCGGTGCTATGACCCACCCACGCGAGTGAGTTACCATTTTCATCGGGAGACCTGGGGAACGCTGGGTGGTAGGAAATTTGTGGATCCACGTAGATTCCAGAACTTTCCCACACAGAAATGTGAGAAAAATGTGATTTTTTTTCATCAAAATATGAGGTTTGCTGGGGATTCTGTGTAGGGAAACGTTGGGGGATCCAAGCAAGCCATACCTCCCTGGACTCCCCTGGGTCTCTAGTTTTCAGAAATGTGTGGGGTTGGTAGGTTTCCCTAGATGGCTGCCGACCCCGGGACCAAAAATGCAGAGGCCCCTTATGTGTCCGAAAATGACCTGGTTTTGCAAGGGCGGGTCACATGAGTTTTTCGTCCCGGGCTTGGCGGCCATCTAGGGAAACCTACCAAACCCACACATTTCTGAAAACTAGAGACCCAGGGGAGTCCAGGAAGGTATGGCTTGCCTGGATCCTCCAACGTTTCTCTACCCAGAATCCCCTGCAAACCTCAAATTCTAATGAAAAAAATCACTTTTTTCCTCAAATTTCTGTGTGGGAAAGTTCTGGAATCTACGTGGATCCACAAATTTCCTACCACCCAGTGTTCCCCCAGGTCTCCCGATAAAAATGGTACCACACTCGCGTGGGTGGGTCAAGTACCCGCGATAGGCAAGGGCCCAAAACATATTGAGGAGACATCAAAATTACCTATCACAAAACAACCTGGTTTTGCAAGGGGGGTCCCATGAGTTTTTGAGCCCGGGCTCAGCGGCCATCTAGGGAAGCCTACCAAACCCACACATTTCTGAAAACTAGACACCCGGGGGAGTCCAGCGAGGTATGGCTTGCCTGGGTTCCCCAACATTTTTCTACCCAGAATCCCCTGCAAACCTCAAATTCTGTTGAAAAAATCAATTTTTTCTCACATTTCTATGTGGGAAAGTTGTAGGAACACTGGGCTGACACAAATTTCCTACCACCCAGCGTTTCCCCAGGTCTCCCAATAAAAATGGTACCTCACTTGTGTGGGTAGGCATAGTGGCTGCAACAGGAAATGGCCCAAATCGTACTGTGGAGACTTCAAAACTACTTGGTTTTGGGGGGGGCACCTGGTTTTTTGGCCCCGGGCTCGCCGCCATCTAGGGAAACCTACCAAACCCACACATTTCTGAAAACTAGACACCCTGGGGAGTCCAATGAGGTATGGCTTGCATGGATCCCCAACGTTTCCCTACCCAGAATCCCCTGCAAACCTCAAATTTAGCTGAAAAACCATATTTTCCACATATTTTGTGTGGAATCACCGTGCCGGCACAAATGTCCTACCCCACAGCGTTCTCTTTAGTGTCCCGAGTGAAATGATACCTCACTTGTGTGGCTGTCCAATGCAGAATTGGCTAAAAACGTATTTTTTAAAAAAGTTAGCGCTTAGAATTCTCGGTGCTATACCCTTAATCCCTATGTTTTGGGCTCTTCCCAGTCACAGTCCTTTGCCCCACCTACACAAGTGAGGTATCATTTTACTCGGGAGACTGAGGGGAACGCTGTGGGGTAGGATATTTGCGCCGGCACGGTGATTCCACCCAAACATATGTGGAAAATGTGTTTATTTCAGCTAAATTTGAGGTTTGCAGGGCATTCTGTGTAGGAAAACTTTAGGGGATCCACGCAAGCCATACCTCGCTGGACTCCCCCGGGTGTCTAGTTTTCAGCAATGTGTGGGTTTGGTAGTTTCCCAAGATGGCCGCTGAGCCCACGGCCAAAAACCCAGGTGACTCCCCTTGCAAAGCCAGGTTGTTTTGTGATTGGTCATTTTGATGTCTCCTCAATACGATTTGGGCCCTTGCCTGTCGCGGGTACTTGACCCAACCACGCGAGTGAGGTACCATTTTTATCGGGAGACCAGGGGGAATGCTGGGTGGTAGGAAATTTGTGGATCCACGTAGATTCCAGAACTTTCCCACACAGAAATTTGAGAAAATTGTGATTTATTTCAGCTAAATTTGATGTTTGCAGGGGATTCTGGGTAGGAAAACGTTGAGGGACCCATGCAAACCATACCTCACTGGATTCCCCCTGTGTCTAGTTTTCAGAAATGTATGGGTTTGGTAGGTTTCCCAAGATGGCCGCCGAGCCCGGGGCCAAAAACCCAGGTGACTCCCCTTGCAAAACCAGGTTGTTTTGTGATAGGTCATTTTTTTTTAACAACAGATTTTATTGATTTTCCATAGTACCAGAGGGGCCGAGCCCAGCAAGCAAAGTACATTTGAAATGTATACTGTAAAATCCCTAGGTACTGTAAATTACCCACCCCTGAGGTCTGCGGAACATCAGACCAATGAAAACACCCAGCCCCCCACCCCTCGAACGCGCACCATACATACTTGAAAAACATTATATGGACATAGCGAAGGAGTTCCCGTCTATGTCCGTGTAGCACCAACACTTTAAACTGGCAAATTTTTCACCACCAGCCGTTCAATAGGGTCTCGGGTGACTGGCTGCACCATTAAGGACAAGTCGATTCCCCTATACTTGGCCCACCTTGCCCAGATCTTCCCATGCTTCTGTGGACAGCCCCTTGACTGAAACACTGCAACCTCCGCCGACATGCACCTATCCATAGCCTTTTTCCAGTTAGCTATACAGGGCGGGGACGTATCCTTCCAATGCTGTGCTATGTCGCGCTTGGCCAATGTGAGACCCAAGAACAAAACGTGTCGTTTTTACCTGTTCCCCCCAATGTCTTCTGTGCTGTGTAAGAGCGTTAGTCTAGGGTCCGCCGGGATGTCCCATGCCAGAACGCGCCCCATGCAAGACAACACGCCCGACCAGAAGAGCTGCAATGTCCCGCAGCTCCACACCATGTGAAGGAAGGACCCCTCGTCTGTGCCACAACGGAGACAGATGGGGGACTGAATAGCCCCCATCTTCCAGAGGCGAAGACGCGTGTAATATATCCTATGGAGATATTTAAATTGAATTAACCTGTATCTGGTGGAGACGGCGGCGTACCAAGGGCTAGCCAGCGCCTCGGCCCAATCATCGTCAGTCAGGGCGGGCAGGTCTGCCTCCCACGCCGCCCGGGTTCGGTGTATAGTGGTCTTGGAGTGTGTAGTGAGGGTTTGATAAATTTGCCGGATTTTGTGGGCCCCCAAATCTCCCATCAACAACCGAGCTTCCAGCGGGTAGAACTCTGGTAATGACAGAAACATTGGGGGATCCAAGCAAGCCATACCTCCCTGGACTCCCCTGGGTCTCTAGTTTTCAGAAATGTGTGGGTTTGGTAGGTTTCCCTAGATGGCTGTCGACCCCGGGACCAAAAACACAGATGCCCCCTATGTGTCCGAAAATGACATGGGGGGTCACATGAGTTTTTCGTCCCGGGCTTGGCGGTCATCTAGGGAAACCTACCAAACCCACACATTTCTGAAAACTAGAGACCCAGGGGAGTCCAGGAAGGTATGGCTTGCCTGGATCCCCCAACGTTTCTCTACCCAGAATCCCCTGCAAACCTCAAATTTTGATGAAAAAATCACTTTTTTCTCAAATTTCTGTGTGGGAAAGTTCTGGAATCTACATGGATCCACAAATTTCCTACCACCCAGCGTTCCCCCAGGTCTCCCGATAAAAATGGTACCTCACTCGCGTGGGTGGGTCAAGTACCCGTGACAGGCAAGGGCCCAAAACATATTGAGGAGACATCAAAATTACCTATCACAAAACAACCTGGTTTTGCAAGGGGGGTCCCTTGAGTTTTTGGGCCCGGTCTCAGCGGCCATCTAGGGAAACCTACCAAACCCACACATTTCTGAAAACTAGACACCCGGGGGAGTCCAGCGAGGTATAGCTTGCATGGGTCCGCCAACATTTTCCTACCCAGAATCCCCTGCAAACCTCAAATTTAGCTGAAAAAAATCACTTTTTTCTCAAATTTGTGTGTGGGAAAGTTCTGAATCTTCGTGGATCCACAAATTTCCTACCACCCAGCATTCCCCCAGGTCTCCCAATAAAAATGGTACCTCACTCGCGTGGGTGGGTCAAGTACCCGCGACAGGCAAGGGCCCAAAACCTATTGAGGCGACATCAAAATTACCTATCACAAAACAACCTGGTTTTGCATGGGGGGTCCCATGAGTTTTTGGCCCCGGGCTCGGCGGCCATCTAGGGAAACCTACCAAACCCACACATTGCTGAAAACTAGACACCCGGGGGAGTCCAGCGAGGGATGGCTGAGAGCCAGATAAGTCACCCCATCCTGGATTCCCCTGGGTGTGTAGTTTTCAAAAATGTATAGGTTTTCTAGGTTTCCCTAGGTGCCGGCAGAGCTAGGGTTCAACATGTACAGCTATGCACTTTGCAAAAAAAGGGTCTGTTTTCACTGTGAAAATGTGGTGTGTCCACGTGCGTTTTGGGCCGTTTCCTGTCACGGGCACTAGGCCTACCCACACAAGAGAGGTACCATTTTTCTCGGAAGACTTTGGGGAATACGGGGTGGGTGGAATTTTGTGGATCCACACAGATTCAAGAACTTTCCACCACAGAAATGTGAGGAAAATGTGTTTTTTTTTTTTACAAAGTTTGAGGTTTGCAGGGGATTCTGGGTAACAGAACCTGGTGAGAGCCAGACAGGTTACCCCATCCTGGATTCCCCTGGGTGTCTAGTTTTAAAAAATGTATAGGTTTGCTAGGTTTCCCTAGGTGCCAGCAGAGCTAGGGTTCAAAATCAACAGCTAGGCACTTTGCAAAAAAAGGGTCAGTTTTCACTGTGAAAATGTGGTGTGTCCACGTTGCGTTTTGGGCCGTTTCCTGTTGCGGGAACTAGGCCTACCCACACAAGTGAGGTATCATTTTTATCGCAAGACTTTGGGGACTGCGGGGTGGGTGGAAGTTTGTGGATCTGCGCAGATTCCAGAACTTTCCATCACAGAAATGTGAGGAAAATGTGGGATTTGTTTTACAAAGTTTGAGGTTTGCAAGGGATTCTGGATAACAGAACCGAGTGAGAGCCACACAAGTCACCACATACTGGATTCCCCTGGGTGTCTAGTTTTCCAAAATGTATAGGTTTGCTAGGTGTCCTTGGGTGCCAGCTGCGCTAGGACCCAAAATCCAGAGGTAGGCACATTCCGCAAAAAAGTCTGTGCCTAGTGGGCTTTCTTCCGCCCTGGGGAGGGGGGTAATCGGGGGCTATTGCCCCGATATGCCCCCAAGGGGGGCAGAAAGACTGTGGCTATTTTGTTTGGGTGGGTGGGGACATTGGGATGCCCATTCTGGTCAGCCCCCACCCCTATTTATAAAAAAAGCCAGCATAATCGCTGGTGCCTCGTGGGCTCTCTGCCCCCCCCGGGGGCAGATCAGGGGCTACTGCCCCCATCTGCCTCCTGGGGAGGACAGAAAGACAGTGGCATCTTTTTTTGGGGGGGTGGGGGCATTGGCATTCCCATTCTGGGCAGCCCCCACCCCTGAATTTTGAAAAACATTTACCCCTGGTGCCTAGTGGACTTTCTGCCCCCCCCCGACGGGGCAGATAAGGGGCTATTGCCCCCATCGGCCTCCCGGGGGGGTAGAAAGACTGTGGTAATTTTTTGGGAGTGAGGGCATTGGCATGCCCATTCTGGGCAGCCCCCACCCCTACGTATAAAAAAAACATCCCTGTAGCCTAGTGGGCTTTCTGCCCTCCCCCGGGGGGGGGGGGGGGTAGATCAGGGGCTACTGTCCCGGGGGGGCAGAAAGACTGTGGATTTTTTTTTTGGGGGGTGGGGGCATTGGCATGTCCATTCTGGGCAGCCCCCGCCCGAACTTTGGAAAAATAAAAATCCCTGGTGCCTAGTGGGCTTTCTGCCCCCCCGGGGCAGCCCCCACCCCTAGGTATATATAAAAAAAAAATCCCTTGGGCCTAGTGGGCTTTCTGCCCCCCGGGGGGCAGATCAGGGGCTATTGCCCCATCTGCCTCCTGGGGGGGCAGAAAGTCTTATTCCTTCTTTGGGGGGGTAGGGTGGGGGCTTTGGCATGCCCATTCTGGGCAGCCCCACCCCTGGCGTATAAAAAAAATAATCCCTGGCTTCTAGGGTGCTTTCTGCCCCCCCCCCCGGGGGGGGGGCAGATTGGGGGCTTCTGCAGAAAGGCTGTCTGGGATAATCAAATGGGGGGAGCAAAGGCCCTTGCCAAAGGGGCCGCTCCCCCCTCCCTGGTGGCTAGTGGGTGGATCCCTGCTTGGGGATCGCCCTCCTGGGGCGATCCCCAAGCAGGGATCCACTAGAGAAGGGTACCATTGGAAATGGGAGATTCTCCCCTTTCCAACGATACCTCTCCCAAGTGTTTCGGTGCTCGGGGGGCTGAGATAGCCCTACGAGCACTGAAACATTGAAACTGAAACTAAGTTTCGGTTTTGTTTTCAATCTAATGATGACAGCGCCCCATGCGCGCAATCGTCATTAGATTGAAAATAAGTGAAGGGCCTCGGGAGGTTGGGGAAGCTCTTCCCCACCTCCCGAGGCCCCCCCCCAAAAAATGGAAATCCCTCTGCTGTTTGCAGCAGAGGGATTTCGTGCCCCTGTCCTCATGACGGAATGGTTCCGTCATGAGCACAGGAGCACTGGTGCTCATGACGGAACCATTCCGTCATGAGCACCGAAGGGGTTAAATATAAAAGCTTTTTGGTGCAGCTTTTCCTGAGCCATGTCACTTTCGATGAAGCCCGGCTTCAAGTCATGTCGAGATTGTGAGAGTCAGATGTCCATCACTGACCCTCATGAAATCTGTCTTTGGTGCCTGGGACCGGACCATGACGCCCACACCTGTAGAGACAGCCAGCAGATGAATCAAAAGGCCTTAAAGGAAAGAGAAGTCAAACTGTTCATGGCCAGAGCATGGGATGACAAAAGAAGTCGATGAAAATCCCATAAAAAATCAAGATCATCATCGCCTCACTCTTCCAGATCTTTGAGGAAAAACATTTTAAAAAGTACCGCCATAAATCCTGTCATAGGTCTTCAAAAGACAAGTATCAATGTTGGTGACCCCTCAACTGCAATTGGATGAAGATCAAGAAGAAATCACCCCGCCGACTCCGACGACTGCACCTCGACCGATGTCCTCAGTGCCAACAGCTCTGGTGCCTGCAATGTCACCTCCAGCACTATCTTCAACAGATCCGATAAATCCTGTGCGTCATTTCCTTGACCCCAGGATGATACTACGTACCCTGCTTTTCAAACTCTGGGTACAGATCTGAGCCGATTTTTTAACACCATGTTCAGCATCTTTAATAGAGCCATGATACCATCTGGTGCACCTACAAGCACCATGGGCCCAGTGGCGAACTCCATAGGAGGCATACCAGCACCATACCATAGCAAGCACCCTTGTTGCCATTTATGCCACTGGTCTACTATCCCTGGTCGACTCCGGCTCCGACACCCACGTCTCCACCGCTAGAAATGATGGAGCCTCAGGTGATTCTTCCATCGTTATTGGAGAGTGACTCTCTACCGGCGCCGCAACCGCAGCTACCGGCTCCGCAACCATCGCGCTGCAGTCAACGCCACCAGCAATCAATCTTCTCCACAGGCGCTGCTGTTGACACCACCGGCACCCCTACTGATCATAGAGCCTCTGCAATGTCCATTACAACTTGATCGAACTTGAAGAGAAGCACAAAGATTATTGGAGGATGAATGTTTCTTCTTTGGTGATGATGTTTCTCAGGAGGATGTAGGTGATGAGGATAACCAGCTCCCACTTGACCCAGACTTCAAGGGCTTAAGGGATGCAAGCATTCTGTACACATTCCCAGAGTGGGAACTCCTGTCTCCAACAGGTCTTCCACCTCCAGAGGTGACATGTTATCACTCAGTGATACGCAAGGCAGTAGAATGGTTACCCTTACCTCTCCCAATCACTGAATTGAAGTCTAACATATTTACTGGGGTTCCGCATTCTATGTCGCAAACCTCAGAACCTTTGCTACCCTTTAATAAGGCTTTAACAGAACCCATCTGTCGGAAGGTAGGATCTGACTGCATGGTTACCCCCACTTTTTTCCTGGTGTTTTGCTGGTTTTTGACTAGTCTGACTGGGATCCTGCTAATCAGGACCCCAGTCTATCTGCTTTCTCCTTTAAATTGCTCTGCATGTAATTTGGTACACTCCAGATTAGATACTGGGGCACCCTTTTAAGTCCCTAGTATATGGTACACATGTACCCAGGGCATAGGTACCCCAGAGGCCTCCCATGGGCTGAAGCATGTATTATGCCACCCAAGAGAGGCCATGCAAAATGGAACTACAGGTGTGCTACTGCAACCTGTGTAAGCTGGTGCTTGCACCACTTACGAGAGATATAGGTTCACTATATCTATATATATCACTACACTTGAAACTTATAAGTCACCCCTATAGCAGGCCTTACCAATCCTGAAGGCAGGGTGCTGGGTTTTGCGTGAGGGGGTGCTCCTGCATGAGCAGGGCCCCTCTGCAGCCTTCGGAGACCATTCTCCCGGGTTGTCTGTGATGCAGCCAGACATATAGGTAGAGGTGCATTATAACCTCGCGGTAAATGCTATCTCGAAAACTGCTGCAACAAAATATGTTGTGTTTGGTATCAAACACCTTGGAATCATACCTCCACACCAGTAACTGGTGTGGGAGGTATGATTCCTCCCCTCAGAACCAAGCTTCTGTGGGTAGCTAGTATACCGGTACCAGCTTTCTCGACCTGGACAGCACAAAATGGATGCTGCCAGCCACAGACACGATTCTGCCCTCCTGCTGCTGAGCCAAGCTCGAGCAGGGGAAGGCAGCACAATAGGCATCCTGTCACAGGGAGGTGTGACCACCTCCCATACAGGATATAGTGTATTGGGGCTGGGTGGGTGCACTGTCTCAGTGCCAGAAAGTCTGCACGAGGGGCACATTTGGTGTCCCTGTGCATAGTCCAGCTCAAACCAGTTCTGGGAGCCATTTTCTCCTGCTCTGGCGCGAAACTGGACAAAGGACATGGGAGTAGCCTCCCCCCTGTCCAGACCCTCCCCTAGGAAGGACCCTAGAATCTGTCCAACCCTCTCCTGTGGGTATAAAATGGGTTACTTGGCTACAGGACATTAGATTTTACGTGGACAAGATTCTACAAGAAGAAACCACTAAGCTTCGACCGTCTGGACACGCTGGACTTCGCTGGACCTCCATTGGGCTCGACTTCGTCTCCCTTTCCGTCCAAAGACTCGTCTGTGTCCGTGCTCCATACAGGCTCCGTGCAGGACCCTGTGGACCTCCAAGACATCAGAAGAATCTCCCTTGGGGTGAAGGAGTCACTCCCCTGCATTTGCAGGCACCGTAACGCATCTGACCGGTCTGCTGATCCTGAGCTCCTGCGGACTCCGAAGGCTCCAGCAACAGAGGAGGTGGGTTCCAAAGGTCTCCGAGGTCGAGCTGCCCTCTTGCCGAGTTTGAGGCAGTATCCCTCGTGCAGACCGCATAACCTGTACCTCTGTGCACCACGTTCATTTGCAGCAGCACATGCTTGTTGTTGTGCAACAATTCCGTGCATTGGGCTAATTGTAGCCCTGACCCGAGCGCACCTTTTCCACAAAGGACTCTGGCCTCTTCGCACTCTGTGCCCTGCTAGCTGTTGTTCTGTGAACTCGCCTGAGGTCCCCTCGCGACTCCTGTGCCTCCGGCCTGTGGGTCCACTTGAGGGTCAACACTGCTTTAATTGGGCTCCCCTGATTACTCCAGGCCTGCCCTGACTCCCCTTGCTGTGGTGAGTCTCCTGGTCCTTGCTGGGCCAGATCGACACTGAACTTGACCATCTTCGTGGGTTGCCGCTGCCAAGGCTTGTTGGTGCTCCAGCCGGACACCGACCCCTCAGCACTCGACATCCTTCATGGGACAGCTCTCCTCTGGCTCCTGGTTGTCCTAGACATCTCCTGGTCCTCGCAGCTGAAGAGTCAAGATCGCCGTCAACGCACCTGAAGCACCCGACATCAGTGGGCATTCGTCTACCGAGCCCCTGGTCACTCCAAAGTGACCCAGACTGTCCCCTCTGCTTTCAGGTTCTTCTCATCTAGAATCCAGGTTTGAATTCCACCGGACATTCTTCTTACTTCCAGCAGTGGCATTTCTTTGAGGTCTTCCATAGAAAACGACAAGGGTTTCCGACGCCACTTCGTACCTATGCACCCCGCTCCTCTGGGATAGGTAACTCTGATACAAAGGTATCCATGGGTGGGGTGGCTCTCTAACCTCTTAAGTTCCAAGGGAATTCCTCGACATCCACTGGGAAGGGTCCTTAATCTTTAATTTTCCAACCGCGACTTCCCCATAAAATTGTACGGAGCACGCAGTCATGTTCCCACTCTGCACCCGTCCTCTGTGGGGTCCCTACTTACTCACCTTGGGTGGTTCCTTGGGATCCCAGCAATTCTACACCTTCTAGACTAGGTCTAGTCCCGAGTCGTGGTTCTTATACCACTATTTTAGTATATGGTTTGGTCTCCCCTGGAGCCCACTGTGTATTGTGCTATTTACGATTGTTTCTTTGCAACTGTATTACTTGATTTGTGTCGTACCCTCGTGTAGAGGATACTAGAGAGCGTTATATATAATAAATACATATTTTTATAACTACTGTGTGGTTTCCCTTTCATTTAACCAATACAATAAGGTTGCATTCTGGTAAAACAAGCTGCTTAACATTCCTTCAAGACTTAGCCTGAAGGCTGCTCTCCATAGCTACCACTAGGATAGCTTTCTATAAAGGTTATCTTTAACCTAATCACCATAAGGGTTGTTTGGACTGGTGCAAGGTGCCCACTTTAATTAGTGGATAGCATATACCAGGCCAACTTCTCACACCATCCTAGCGTTATGAGACAAACCTGCCTCTGTCTCCAGATTGATAGCAAGATGTTACAAACTCATTCCTGGAGACCCAGTCTGCCTAGCTTTACATCCATCTCCAGAGAGTTTGTAGTTCTTGCTCATCAAAACTTACTCTGGGTTCCTTTCCTTCTGCTCCCTCTGACAGAGAGTCTAAGAAAATGGAACAACTGCCAAAAAGATTTTCTCATCGGATAGCATGACGCTTAAATCTCTGAACGCAACCTGCCTCCTAGGCAGATATATTCATAAACTGCTAGATTCAGCACAAAATATCAGTCCTAAATTGTACCCAGAAGATCCAAACTAACTTCTCTGAACTAATTGATGATGTTGAAACTGTGGCTAGACAGATTAGACAATCAGGGCTTTACTGCTGACTCTTTTGCAAGGCCTAAGGGCACATCAATATCAGTTCTTTGCCATGTATGGCTGAGAAACTGAGATTTTTCACAAGATGTACAGAATACTCTCATAGACTTACCATTTGCTATTTTGGAGCAAAAGCAGATTCTGCTTTAGAATGATTCAAAAATATAGTCACAGCACAATCACTTGGCCTTCAATCAAAGATGAAAGACTTTACAAGATTTTGAGGCTTCATTATGAGAATGTCAACAATATTTGACACAACAGTAACCACAACAGCAAACAAAAAATCCCCTCTACAAAAGTTACAGAGGGTATGCTAGAGGAAGAAAGCTAGCCATGCCACTTCCTTCCTCCTTTTCCTCCTCTTCTTCTTCCGCAGGGAACGCAGAAAAGCAGCCGTATTTTCCCCTTCTTGGAGCACACTCAACCAGTGGGAGGACCTGTGTTTCAATTTCCACATTGAAGGAAGTGCATAACATCAGACCTCTCAGTATTGCAAATTGTGGAAAAGGGGTATACCCTACCCTTTTCCCATGTCCTCCCGCCCCCCAGTCACATCCACTGCCTCAAAAACATCTACAGGTCCTCCATCATGCCAGGGACGCTATTCTCTGTATTTCGTGATTCCCAAAAAGACAGAGGTTTACATCCGATCCTGGTTCCCCATGCAGGAAAAGTTCTAAATGCTGTCCCTGGCTCAGATTCCACTTGGGCGAGAAACTAAATACTGGATGTTATCTGTCGACCTGTAGGATACCTACTTCCACATCCTGCAGTCACACAGTAAGTATCTTCGCTTCACAGTAGGATCTCAACACTATCAGTTCATAGTCCTTCTGTTTGGCCTCACTTCTGCCCCTTGAGTCTACATGAAGGTGACGACAGTGGTAGCAGCACATATCAGATGATCAGAATCGTGGTATTCTCTTATCTGTACGATTGGCTCATAAAGGCCAGTTCTCCAGAGGTAGTGTCTCACCACTTGCAGGTAACAGTATCCCATCCGGCAAACTCTAAATCATGCCCTTTATTAACAACAAAGCGAACCCCGTTGCTAACTGGAAAACAACAAGCTGATAGTATGGGGAACCCTGGACGTTCTTTAACACACGTCCCGGCAGAAGCATTGAAGTGTAAGTTTAGTTCCCCTTTGGCTCTTCCATTCACAGATGGCAATACCGTATGTATGCGAAGTAATGTACCCACTGATGTGCAAGCTTTCAATGGCCCATGTTTCTTGTAGACACATTACGTGTAAGTTGATAATAAATGATAGCCAATCAGTATTCTGCAGTTTGCTCATTGTGCCTGCGACATTCCAAAATAGGAGAGACATACTAGAGAGGGCAGTATTTGGGCCTGAAAGAAAAAGGCTGCTTACAGTTGCAGCATATTCAGCTCATCATTTGACGGGCATGCCACCCCAGCTGCCTCTGGGCACCCCAAAGGCGATACTGTATTCCCATTGTCTAGGGGGCACAACTCTTCTCCATCTGGGATTGCATTTGAAGCTGAACAATACAGAGTTGTTTTTGCGGTCCACATAAGTCAATTCTTGACATAACAAACCTCTAAAGAAAGGAAGCGATTGTAAGGAGGAACATTGAAACCCTCTGACTAGTGATTTGTAACACTAGAAACATGAGAGGGGAGAAAACTCTTTACCAGCGCAAAGGGGTTTGCAGAAAACACCTAGAGGGACTGCTTTGATGGGAGCGAAAGGGGGCATCTTGAGATTGAGTTCAAATACCACCCGCTCCACTAAGGGTGGGGACCGAAGTTGAGTACAACACAGGCTGCACTACATATTTTTGCTCCTCTACCCAAGCAGCCCACTCTCCGTGCCATGATAATATCATTAAATAGATCACTGGTAAGTCCAACACTTTTTACCAGCTAATGAATGGCTTATTGCGCAGCTCTTACCAGCTCTCATTCTAGGAGGAGACAACTCTGGGCGGCAAATCCATCAGAACTAGTACATGAGGAGATTCCTGTGAAAGCAGGTATAAGAAAGATGATTTATTGTGGCTAAGATTCCTATTCGCCATACTGCAACGTTGAGATGGTATTCAGTGGCCCATTGCACGGTCCCTGCTTAAAGTGAAGACTCGCAGTGCAGTTCAGACAATTGAGCCTTATTATATGCGATCTGTACCAAATTAGGAGTTGGGACAGTAGTTACAGGTTGTTTGGCGGCTATAATGGATTTGAGTTTGTTCACTCCCTCCAAACAGCTAGCTGCAATCAATTCCACAGCATTAAGTCTCTTGAACTTAGGCACCATGGCATCTCTAACCAAATTCTCCAAAAAACTTGAATGCTGAGTTAACATTCGAATTAGTGCCCTTTTCAAAGTTCAATAAATCCTCATTATTAATAAAGTCGCCTTTAACCCCTCCCCCCTCCATGTCCAACCCCTGAATTCAAAGAAACAGGCTTAAATCAGGGCTCTGTACATCTCGGCTGCTGCGCATTCTGAGTAAGGGTGATATCATTGACATAGACTTGCAAGTCAGTCACAGAGCAGCATGTATCAGCTAATCTTTCTCCTGGACTACTAATTTCCTTGTCTAACACCCCATTTGACATTTGTTAAAAAATTGACAATGAAGTTTGGCGGGTCAACCAACTTGAAACAGGGTTGAGCTTTATTTACCTTATTATAGTCTCACCTTTGGGGGAGACTACACTAGGCTGTCTATAAGTCCATTGACCAATAGCTAAGAGATGGGGCAATGCCCAGCTTGGCCCCTCTGCCCTCTTCAGCATGGGTTGCTGGTCCGTGTAGTCCTGCGCCTCACAGGGCTGCTGCAAAATCAAAGAAGCATCTTTCACTGAGGGAGAGTCACCGTCTATTGAGGGCTGGCAAGTTCTGGCCCCTCCTCCTTCTTTTGGGTGGAATGCTGGTCAATGTAGTCATGAGCCTCACAGGGTGCTTGCAGAACAAAGATGCATGACCTTGTCAGTGACTGGGTGATGCGACACACAACAGAAGACCAAGCCAGAGACATCAGATAGATGTTACTGTCTACACTGGAGAACCTTGACCATTCGGATGAACTAGCCTTGCTCTCTCACACACTGGCATATGCAGGAAAAGACGTCTTAACATCCTTGCACAGCAAGTGGGCCTGAAAACCAAAATGAAGAAATCGGAAGCCATGCCACTCACAAAGTCAAAATCTCAAACCATTCACCAATCATGGTGGGTGGAAAGCAACTAGCCATGACTGAAGAGTTCACCTACCTAGACAGTACCGTCAGACATGATGGAGGGGTAGGCAGTGAAATCAAGAGCTGACTGAACAAGGACAGGAATGCCCTCAGGATGCTGTAGAAGCCATCTCAGTACAGCACTAAAACCAAGCTGAGGCTTTACCAGATCTGGGCTCTGTTCACACTCCTGTATGGATCAGAGTGTTGGAGGATGACACAAGATGAGATCACCTAACTGGCAGCCTTCCACATGTGTAACCTGAGAAGAATCTTGTACATATTTTGGCCACAAACCGTCTCCAATCAGGAACTGCTCACCAGAAGCAAGCAAGCGAGCTTGGATACCATCATTATGAGAAGAAGATGGCGATGGATAGGACACACCATCAGAAGAGAACAAGACTTCATCACAAGAACAGCTCTCCACTGGACCCCAGAAGGCAAACAAAAGAGAGGCAAGCCAAAGAACACCGGAAGGCAAACTGTGGAAACAGAACAAAAACCTGAACCACTGCTGGGGCGCTGTACAGAGACATGTTCAAGAAAGACAGACATGGAGGTCCTTTGTGCCTGCCCTACATGCCAGCAGGCATAATGGACAATAAGCAAGTAAGTATAAATGTATTAAACGGGGGGCATGGCCAAGATGGTGCTGGAAACAGTCGCCTCACTGTTAGGCTCCACTCCGGCCTGGGCCCATCTACACTTATGCTGCTTCCTAGAGGATTATTGAGACGCCCAACTGCTGGCGGGGGACCTTCCCTCTGTGCACCAGATGCCTGCGGTGCTTGAATTCCCCCGCAGAGATAGAGGTGCCACAGTGAGATGGCGCAGGATTTGCCTGCAAGGATTGGCTAATACCCGATGTTGTTCTGGGCGCCTTGGGGAGAGTGGTATACTTGATACCGGTGCAGCCCCCCACCTCGGGGGGGGGAAGAGCACTGCTGAGGGCCTGCGGTGGAGGCTGGGGTAGTGCGCTCCTCATGGACCTTACGAGGGCCTGCGGATTATCTGGGGGTGTGACTGACCAACAAGCCCTGATAGGCCGTAACATGCGGCTTCCTCTGCGACAAGAGCCGTTGCAGTGTGAGCAGCTCCCTCAGGAGGCCGGAGGCCTCCTATGACTTTTCTGCTATCAGAGTATCAGAGGTGGAGCTGTGAGTACAGCATGAGGCCTGCACAGTGGACCATATTTTTGGCCCAGGTGCCAGGATCCTTTTGGTGTGTGCGGCAGGAGGCCTGAGAACAAGTGGCCCTGTCACGCAACTTTGTCCCGGACGGGGGCTGCTGTGGCAAGAGTGGCTCCCTCAGGGGGCTGGCCGCCGGCTCTGAACTTTCACGCTGCCAGTGGGGAGTTGAAGCTGCAGGGGGGCCTCCACGGAGGGACGGACTACTATTCCAGAAGCCAGGAACATCTCGGTGAGTGCAGCAGGAGGCCGGTAGAGGTGGGCCCAAGTTTTATGCCCTGTGCTACGATTATGGAGACAGAACCCGGGGAGGGGAGCCTGTGGCATTGATGGGAGCCACGTGGGTGTTGGGCCACCCTGTGGCAGCTTCCATGACTTTTGGCCGCAGTGGGCGTCCCCATGGGCAAAGTAAACCCCCACCGCTTCTGGAGACTGGCGGCCTTCTTTGATCTTTCACGATGTTGGAGGGGGAGTATGGCTGCAGTGGGGGGCCTGCATGAGGGGCCACACTCCTATCCCAGTGACCAGGAACATCCCGGTGAAAGCAGTAGGATGCCTGAGAGCAGTGGGCACATGTTTTTCTCCTCCTCATGCCCTCTCTGCTATGCTTAAGGGGACAGAACCCAGGGAGGCCCAGGACTGCCTTGTGGCTGCAGTGTACCATTGATAGGAGCTATGAGGGTGTTGGGCCACCCGGTGGCAGCCTCACATGACTCTTGGCCCTAGTGGGCGACACCCCCCGGACAAGGTGAGCTCCCACCGCCAGCTGTTGATGGAGGATTGCGGCCTTAGTGGCCTGTGTTTGTTTGATCCCTCGTTGTGGCACTCTCTACCCCCCCATATGTCATTTGGATGCCCTAGGCCCTCACGGAATCCTATCACTGACAAGGATTTGGGCCCCTTCATCCTAATATTGTGATGTCGTGGGTGGTAGTGGCTAGGGTATGGTCCAGCCAAAAGCTCCCAAGCCCCCACCCCAGAAACCATTATGGCTATGTTGACGGCCTCCTCTGCACCAGTGGACCCGATTTGCCAGCTGGAATGCACCCTAGAAAACCACACTGGGATGTTTGAATAGGTCTTGCAAGCTATTCACGACTCCAAGACTGCTATGGAGGCCATATTGGGGCGATACAAGTAGAGACTGGTCTGCTATGGGCTGATCATGCCAAACACAGGGAGAGGGTGGACAAAGCAGAATCCTCCCTGACTACTTTGCAACCCTCTTTGGTAGCTATGCAGGGCCAACTGACATCTTTGCAGGCAGAGGTATGTGAGGGATGCTCAAAGGTACAACAATGTCCACTTTCTGGGCTTCCCTGAATGGTTGGAGGGCCCCAATATGGAGCTCTTCCTGGAAGACTAGCTGATGACTACAGTCCTGGCTGCCCGGATCCCAAAATTTCTTTCCACCGAGAGGGCGCACAGGATCCCTAGTCGACCCTCTACGGGAGCTCCGCCGCATCCGATGATAGTGTGCCTGTTGAATTACAGGGACAGGGATATCCTGCTACAAATGTTCTGGGCTAAGGGCCCCCAGACCTACAATGGTAACAATATCACAGCGTACCTGGATTTCATGGCAGAGGTTCAGAAAAGTCATAACATCTTCAGAGTGGTCAAGGCAGAGTTCTGATCTCTGGGATTATCATATGTGTTGCTCTTTCCAGGCAGGGTCAGAGTGGTAGACCCTGGTGTGACTCTCTTCTGTTCCTCTCTCGAGGAAACCTGGTCATGGCTGAGATCCAAGGGAGTGCCAGACCAGCTGGAAGCAAACGGTGAGGATCCGCTGGGCTGGACCAATAGGAAGCGCCTTCGTTTGCGTCGCCTGTGGTCCCGCCCCACCGAGAAACAGGCTGCCAAGGAACGAGAACGGGTGGTAGAAGAGGTCTCCCTCCACATCACCAACAGATTTCAGGTACTGGCCCCGGAAGCAGAACAGGAATCAGTGCTGGGAGCCCCCAGCTCTGTGACTTCTGAGTGTGACATTACTTTGCTGGTGAGTGCAGGGGTGAATGTGTAGAGTGGGGAGGAGATAATCCGATGTTCCTGCAGGCATGGAGCGAGATTCTTTGAAACACATGCTCCCTATTTGGGCCCAAGAAATCCTGCTAGTTGACTGTTGCTGCGAAGCATCGCTCTTGGCCCGACCCTCTTTAGCACTAAGACATGATCAGTTGCTTGTTATGTTGTGTGGGATGATGCACGTTAGCATCCAAGCCAAGGGAATGGGAGTTGTTGCTTTATTACAGTTTCAGATTTATGTTCAGACGAGGTGGAGAGGCACAGCGGGAGAGAGGGGGCGTTGGGTAATGCGGAAAGGAGCATTACAAGTTCCAGGCCTTGGGGTCTCCTTACATTCACATGGCTACAACATATAACATACAGACCTGGAACATCAGAGGCGTGGCAACTTCGGTGCGGTGGCACAGGGTATATGCGTACCTCAGGCGTAGGCACATACATATTGCATGCATCCAGAAGACACATCTCACTAATGCAGAACATGAAAAGGTCTCCAAACACTGGAGTGGGCAGGTCTTTGGCACTGGATATTCTGCTTATTCTGGGGGGGTTCTTATCTGGATTGCCCCAGGGATGCCCTTTGTACACACCAGAGTGGTAGTAGACGTGGAGGGTCGTTATGTTCAGCTGGAGGGAGCACTGTATGGACCGCCTTTGTTGGCGGTGTGCCTTTACACACTAAACATGCTTCAGGGCGAGTTCTTCCACACCCTGTCCCCGGACATGCTAGTGGAACCCCAAGCCCCAGAGATTTGGGGGGAACCTTTAATTGTATACACTGCACAGATGCAGTTCCCTTGGTGCCCCCCTCCCTGGTACACACAGTATCTATGTGACCAGACACTTTAGGCATTGGACAGAGACACCACACCTCCATGACATCTGGTGGATGGGTCACCCTGGGGAGACTGAATAATCTTACTATGCACCGGGGCACCAAGTACACACTAGGCTCAACTATATTCGCTGTAACACAGAGTTCTGGCCTAAAGTGATAAGTTCTGAGTACTTGGGATGGACCATATTGGACCACAGTCCTAACAGAGTTGCATTTTGATGGGGGGAAGATCAGGCGCCGATACCAACATGACGACTGCAGAGGGAAGCCCTTCTTGATTCATTCTACAGGGATACCATCAGCATGCATTTGCTGCAATACTTTGAAGAGAATGAGGGATCCGTAGGGACCCAGGGAATTGAATGGGATGCAATGAAGTTAGTTATGCGGGCCACTACGTCAAGACCACCTGGGGGTGAGATCTTCGCTACTCCGTAGCGTGTCGAATTTAGAACCATACCTGCGGGAGGCTGAGAAAGAGGTGCACTCGCGGAGCTCCGTAAACAGTATAGGGACGAGATGCGATGACTTAATTACATCGACTATAAGGCCTCCCTAACTCGACAACATGCGGATAGTGATAAACCTGGTCACACCCTGGCATAGCTGCTACAGTCAGCAGTCCCCAGAACCCTTAATGGGGCAATCCGTGATGCAGCTGGTAATGCTGTGAACATGCAGGCAGATATAAATGAGGTCTTTGTCTAGTACTATGAAACATTGCATTCTACGCCCCTGGGTCCTCCCCTGGACCACATACAGCACTATCTATGGGAGATTGCTCTTCCACAAATGATGCCCCTACAAATGCAGGAATTGGAGCAACCTCTACATTTAGAGGAGGTACGAGCAGGGATTAGTCACATGGCCTGGAACAAAGTCCCGGGGAGTGGATGGTTTTCCTGTGGAATACTATGCTACATACAGTGCGACCCTCGCTCCCACACTCCTGGAGGTCTACCAAGAGGCTCATCAGCATGGAATATTGCCTGATTCCCTATGAGAGGCCCTTATTGTTGTATTGCCCAAACCCAGCAGAGACCCCCTTGAGGTGAGCTCCTATTGCTCGCTATCAATGCTCAACATTAATTATAAAATTTTAAGCAAGGTGCTTGCCAACAGGTTTATCCCCTTGCTTCGGGTATTGGTGCATCCGGACCAGTGTGGATTTATCCGCCAAAGAGCCACCTACTATAATATGTGCATGCTCTGTCACATTCTAAGTGCACTTTGAGGGTGCCCAGGAGCTCCCGGTATCAGTGTCCCTAGAATTTGAGAAGGCATTTGACACCCTAGGGTAGCCATATCTGCTACTGGTGCTGGAGGCCATGGGGATGGGACCTGAATTCCTTCGGTGGCTCAAAATCCTCTACAAGGCTCCACAGGCTAGGTTGCAGACGGGACACCAGATATCACACCATTTTGCAGTTGGAAGGGACACCCGTCAGGGCTTTTCCCTCTCGCACATAATTTTTGTGCTGGCTATGGAACCCCTTGCCAGGCTACTGCGGACCAGGGGTTCAGACTGGGGTGGGGCAGTAGGGCCTGATTGGCATGCCATCTCCTTGTATGCGGAATATGTGCTAGTCCACACACGAGATCATAAACGGGCATTACCGGCCTTATATGACCTGCTGGATCTCTTTGGAGATATGACAGGCCTCAGAATTAATTGCGGAAGTCTTGTATCTTTTCCTTATGTAGTGTAGGGCAGGCGGAGGTGATGGGGCTGGTGCCTGGGAGGCTGCCTTAGTGCCTTGAACCCTTACGATATCTGGGAGTTAATATGTACCACACTGATAGGGACCTACTCGACAGCAATAATGATAGGGCTCTGACATTCTTGCTCCAGTCCCTGGGTTTCTGGACTCATTTAGCCCTATCACCTATGGGCCGGGCATCTATTGCCAAGATGATAGTTCCCCCGCGGCTCCTATATTTCCTTATGGCACTCCCAGTAGCGCCGACACGGTCTTTCTTTGGAGAATTAAGGGGGCTGATTACTGACCTGATCTGGGGAGGCGCTCGGAAAAGGGTGGCAATTCAAATGCTTCAACAGCCACATGTGGAGGGAGGTCTGGTAGCACCTGACCTCAAGCTGCATTTTGCGGCCGCACAGTTGCAGTGGCCTATGCGATGGTTAGCTGGCAACATGATTGTTGAGGGTAGAGCAATTTAAGAGGAGCTAGGTGACGTTAGTATATTGGATTGGCTGTTTATGCCTGGTGGCCCAGCCAGGGACTTGGGCAGGCTGGCGCATGTGGCCAAACTCTGCTGGAATAGATATATCCAACCTATGCGCTGCAGATGCCCTATGCACCACAGTTACCGCTGTGGAGCGTACCAGGGATGAAAGCCGTGCTAGTGGCGAATGACTCAACTCCATGGCGAGAGGCGGGGATAACCCAGCTGGGTGACTTATACAACAAGAAGACCCTGCAACTCCTTCAGGACCTAAAAACACATATGAGCTGGGGGGCGGTGTCTTTCTGGCGCACAATGTGCTTGTGCTAGAGGTGAGAAATACTTAAACGGTGGGACAAGAAGAAACTCAGCTGCATTATCGGTTGCAGTGCATCCTAACACACGGGCTGGCTTAATGGCCAGTGTGACCGACTTTGAAGCTGGGGAACCAGGTTCGAGTCTGGCGGAAGGCTGTGATTCTGTGCAAATCAATTAATCTCCCAGTGCCTAAAAAAAAAAAAAAAATATGTCTGTCTGTAATGCAACTAGTACTCATGTAAAGTGCTCTGATACTTTCGGGTCAAGTTCCTGCTATATAAAACTGCAACAACAAAAAAAGCCCGGTCACGATGCTGTACACAGCTTTACAGACTTCTAACAAGGATCACACACAGCGGAGTAAACCCCAATGGGAGGGGTGCCTGAGTGTAACATTAACAGCTAAGCAGTGGGGGGTGGCTGTCGAACAAGTCAAGCGTCTTTCTCATAATGTCTGCCTGAAGTTCACACAGTTCAATTACTTGCATCAAGCCTACCTTACACCACACCAACTCCACAGGATGTTTCCAGGCGTAGCCCTGCTGTGCAAGCATTGCGGACACCCAGATACTACCTTTCTACACATATTGTGGGATTGCCTGACGCTGGCAAAGGTATGGGTGCAGGTGGTGGAACATATCTCAGCAGTGATTGATGTCCCCCTGGCACCTGATCCCCTGCTGTGTTTGTTGGGTACTGCAAAATAAGACAAAATGCACCAAACACTACATGAAACTGGTAGACCTGGCCATGGCCCTATTTAAGCACCTGATAGCGATGTTTTGGAAGGCACCCCTGCCCCCCTCAGTGGATTGTTGGCTCTGAGTGGTGCATAAATGGGCAGTAGGGGAGGCGGATGCCATGTCCCATGACATGCAATTAAGAGGGAGAGGAGGAGCTGCCATATTATGGGACACTTACATTCTCAAACTCCTTGACTAACTAGAAACCCCCATGTAGTGGGTATGCTTATTTGGAAACATGAAGCAGCTGTCTGCCGTAACTGTAGTATCTGCTGGGAGCCTGCTCCGGTTAGCGTGTCCCTTCCTGCTCTACCTGAAGTCAATAGACAGGATACTATACACCTTCCGGGCTAGCCAGCCCCTCCGCAGAGGAACTCCCTCTATATGTAATTTGTTTTTATAAGTTCTCCTTACTATTATTGGGTTGCAGCTCCAGAGATTCTTGTCTATTGTTCGCAGTTTTGCTTAAATAGTAGTATTGTATGTTTTTAGGTCTCGCCTAGAGTGCAGCGCGAATGCGCTGCTCTAGGAGAGGGCCTCTTGTAATCACTCCAGACATGCAGAAAGCTTTCAGAAAGCTTGTGCATGTGGTTGTCACATCAATTGGCCTTTGCGTGTGGCTTTCAAGAAATGAAAGCACGCAATTGGCCAAAGGCGGGTGCATGTCCCACCTCTTCTTAAAATGTTCACTCCCATGGCCTAGGGGTCTCGGGAGCGAGCAGGCTGGCAGATGCATTCCTCCTTGGTCACGTGCTTTTGCTTCACTTTTTATTGTTATCTGCTAAAGCGATTTATTGCCTGCCTTGCTTAAACTAGTATCCTGTTACTAATTGATTTCCAGCTTCGGCTGCTTGTTACTTTAGCAGTTTGTCTAAACAACGCGCACTCTGTTCCATCAAAGTCAGAAGTTCATCTGTCGAGCATCATGAGCACAATCTCGCAAGAGCCTCCCCTTTTTACGGAGGTTCATGATGAGCGTATCACCCACGTTTTACAGCGAAATAAGTTGCAATTTGGTATCTTTTCTGAGTGACTTGAAAGATGGGATTTCTTTTCTTTAAGAACCCCCATACCGAAGAAATTTCTGGCAAAATTACTTGTCAAGCCTGAAAGACGATAATGTCCTTGCTTAGCATTTAGAGTGAGACACTTTGCGCGAGCGGCTGACAGGAATACAGAGCCGCGTTGCCTATATTATTGCGTCGTTTATCTAGATATACTGGTGCGGCTCTGGTCACTCGCACTTCTTGTCACTGTCCTGCGACAGCCAGACGATCAAGGGCTTTTGTCGCGTTTCTTTCACTTTTCGTGAATTGACTTTGATAGGCCTGTAGCGCTCGCGATTCTCGGGCACGTCGCGGCCACATCTCTGCTGACCTTGAGCCGTCCACTTCCGCGTGGGTTACGTACAGGGGCGGATATGGGGATTTAATTCATGTCTTTTTCTGCTAGTCGCCTAGTTTCACTCCTGAACATCTGAACTTTTTTAACGTTTCAGATCATTCCTCAAGACACTGCAGTGACTTGGGTCGCGCTTTGAAAAAACCTTATCGTGCAGAGCGAAGTCAAACTTAGATGGATTTGACCTTGATAACTTCTAGCATTTTTTTTACTATAAAATGTCCCAATCTTGTATAAACATGTTTCCTTTCTATGTATAATTTCGCCAAAAATAATTTAATGATTTAAAAGAGACGTGATAAAGGGTGACATTTTAATATGATAAAAAAGACATCGCCCAGGGTTAATGTATTCCAATTAGACGTTTTTCAAGGTTCCTAACCATACTGCCCTCCTGGTCACGATCATTTGGCCTGCATGAAGCTTGTTTTATTTCTTTCCTTGATGCCACACTTTATTCTAACGCTCTTTTGAATTGAGGCAGTTACGTTCATATAATTTAGTGGTACAATTGACATTCAGTTAGTCCTCTTTTTATTTCCAGTAAGATCCTGTACATGTTCAAACCCAGTTACAGCAATTAGCTAGGTGTAATGCGCATGCAAGATCTTTTCGCCCTTTCTAGCGTTAGGTGTACCTCAGGGCTTACCTACATTAAACAGATTATAATGTAGTCCTGCCATTTATCAAACTTAAAAAAACAATACGAACAATATTTAGCCATAAATCTATTTACACTTTCTTTCACACCCAGTGTGTAGTAATTGTATAGCTCTTCAATCCCTGGTGGTACACCACCCAGGATAATGTGCTGCTTGGCTAAACACTTATAAGGTCCAAAAGGCGAGGCCTATTGGCTATTGTATTGTATTGTATTATAATTGCATTTATATAGCGCGTACTACCCCTGACGAGGCGGCGAAGCGCTTTTTCGGCTAGTAGCACGCTACTCTGGGACCCATAGAAGATTAGTGTTGAATTAGTATAGTGAAACATGCAAGTAAATTTTAAGTGGTGGATAGGTTAGTCAGTTATTTGGATTCGGAAGGATAGCAGAAGGATAGCAGAAGGATAGAAGAGGAAAACAAGGTTTGTATTTATATAGTGCTTGTTACCCCTGATGGGGTGTTGAAGCACGCTACTCCGGAAACCCATAAAGGATTAGTGCTGAATTAGTATGGTGAAATATGAAAGTAATTTGAGTGGTGGATATTAGTCAGTTATTTGGAGTGAGAAGGGTAGCGGAGGGATAAAAGGGAAGAAAGGTTTGCATTCATGTAGCACCTGGTACCCCTGATGGGTGTTGAAGCGCTTTTCTGGCGAGTAGGACGCTATGCCAATGCTTGTTTTATTTGGCGGCACGCCGATTGATGGGGATGCTACCGGTCGTTTATCCTACTGTATCACTAGATTGTTGACTCCACACAAACGCCAATATGTCTTCGATATAGCCACCCGATTCATTGTCATGTTGATATTACCTTTGTGAACTTAGGTGCTAGTATATCTATACGCTAACATGTGGACAATTGTTAAAATATGTGAAATGCGAATAAAGACATATTTAAAAAATAAATAAATAAACGTATAAACTGTAAAAACAGGTATAGCCATTTTAATCCATATTTGATTAATGGTGCAGCTCAAAGGAAATACTACATGTAAAACCAGAGTTCTCTGGCCCTAAATGTTCTGTAGATATTATCCTAAAGAACTATAACACAGGGCAAGGGATCCTGCTACTAATGTTAGTCTACTTGATCACATTAGTTAGGCCTGCACATGTAATGGATGACCCAATGGATTCCTGTGGGCCAATGTTTGTTAACTCACAGCGATACCCACAGGGGCCTATTCACAAACTGCAAAATTTAGTAAGTTTCATATTATTTCAATAGTACTACCCAAGTACTACAAAATGATACTCACTAATCTTTATGCATAGGTCTACACCTCTGCCTCTCCAATCTTTTCTGTGCAGAGATCTCCGCCCTGAGTGTGGAGCTCTCCGCACACACATGCACATGTTTTAGTAGTAAATGTGGGAGGCACAGATGAGTGGGGAATACTTGCTGCTAAATGGGAGGTGTAAGGAAGGGTTAAGAGAGGTTAAGGGAGGGTTTAGGGTGGGACAAACACTTGCCCACAAAAGAGTAAGTCCATTTGAGTTCACAAACTTAATTTCTCTAGTTACTAAATCCAAAAAGGACCCAAAACAATACTAAATATACTCCAGCACAGACCAAGAGTTCATCCAGCACCACACATGGCCAACCACTTGTACTGCAACACCCTCTCATAGAATACATGAAAGTAGGAACATTAATAACATTCCATAGGAGATATTGTTAAAATAAATTAATTTACTTTGGCTTCATAAAAAAATAAAAGTAATTAAATGTTAAAACAATTATACATGAATACAAAATGATTTTATTATAAAATATTTTAATAACTTTATAAATTTAAAAACCATTAAATTACATTAATTCTACACATAAATTGTAGGAATTTTTACTGTATAATTAATATAAGCGTTTTCCTTTAAGTGTTTTCTAAATAAATATTTTAAAAATTATTTTAATCTAATTTATTATATTTAAATTATTAATTATGTAATACAAAATTAAGGTACTAGTGCTCTAGCATTTTTTTGTTTTTGTTCTACACCTACTATCAATATATACAATAAATTGACATTAATATTTAACATTAAATATCTTTTTTAAGTTTAATACACTGTTTAACTACAGAGAGAACTCTGCCTTCATGTAAAAAGTTACAAGTAATAATTTTTATACAGATAAATATGGCTCCACCCCCTGCTATCAGGGGGTGCAGACATGTAAGCCTACACTTTGTAGGAGGCGGAGCTTGTCTGGGCTCAAGATGGCGGTTTAGCCCGATAGCTCCGTGGAGCCATCGCAATATCCTCTAATAATCCGGCATTGGTGCTGACACTCTTGACTTGCTTTCCCTGCCTGTCAGCCCCGGACAGTACTGTGTGTTTGCTGCGCTGCCCGGGGATCTCTACACCCGCTCCTGGGTTCAGCAGCGCGGGAGGACGACTGCGCTCCTGTCCTGGCCCGCAATCCCCGGTCTAGAGTGACGAGGACGCGGAGACATGGATGCGCCCGTGTGCGGGTGCTGCTGACCGGCCTGCCTGATCGACTTCTCTACGCCCGCACGCCGACTCGCAGCTGCTGTGCGAAGCCCCCTCGTGGCCCTGCGACCGACGGAATCACGGTGAGGCGCGGCATCGCTATCCATGCTTCTGGGTGACGCGGCTCTTCTCGGCCGTTACCGAGGCGGAGCGGCTCTGCCCGCGGCGCATGGTACTCCTGCTTACTGGTGACTGGAACGGCGGCCCGTCCGGTAGCCTCTGAGGTCGTTGCCTGCATCTGTGGAGGCTTGTACCACTGGCCCCCAACTGCGATCCTGAGAACTCGAATGCTGCGACGGAGATAGGGCTAGGCCCCTGGACGTCGCCATTTTCTGAGCCCTGCCAGCGCTGCGGTGTACTTTTAGAACAGTGCCTCGTCTCGACATCCCGGGGTCGGTGGAGGGGACTGGTAGTGTCCTCTGCTGTGATCCATCAGATTCCCACCGCTGGAGCGTAGTGCAGCCAACGCGGCTAGTTGGACGCGCCGAGGAGCCCGGCGCGCGTCTTGGGTGGCCGCTCCGTGGCAGAGGGTGCAGCAGGGCTGACACAGCGGCCCATGCGGTGGCTTACAGTTACTGTGACCTGGACAGCGAAATTCTTCTCCTCAGTCCTGTTTCCTTTCACGGTGCCGGGCAGGCCCCGGGTCCAAAGCGGGTAGTGCACGCTTCGACAACTCACCTGCTAATATCCTACCTGTGCAGTATTGGGTGCGCTTAGTTGGGCTATTGGGGCAGCTGTTGAATTCTCTGGAAGTGAGCCCTTCGTGGGATGGCTGGAGCACCGCAGGGACACCTATACGTAATCCAAGGCCGAAACCCTCTTGGCTGGTGCTTCATAACATACTGCTGCGCCCAAATCGACAGCCCACTGCGCGGAAACGCCTGCCTGCCCTGCACGTGTAAACGAACTTACTGCGGTTAATGGTATTCCGGCCATTATGGGTAGAGTGGACAAATCTCAACCCAAGCTTACCTTTGACCAGCGCAAGGCTAGAGGGCGAGAAGATGGCCCCGACGAAGGAGGCAATCCGCACGACACGCTGCAAACAGCACTGGATGCTGGTATCCGCGGCCTACTAGAGGCTATGGAAAAGAACTTGCAGAGCAGTCTTTCGGTACTGGGAAACAAACTGGACTCCCTGTCCTACCGCATGGATAGAATGACGGAAAGGATGGACAAGCAGGTGGAGCGACTCAATATGGCCGAACGCAGGGTCACGGAGGTCGAGGAGGCTCAGACGGACCTAGACTCGGAACAGAAACAAATGGGGAAGGCGTTGCAAGCCCTGCAAGACAAGGCGGAGGACTTGGAGGCGCGGTCACGACGCTGCAATCTCCGCATCGTGGGCCTGCCAGAGACGACTCGGGTCGGAAACATGGAGATCTTCGTCGAAAAACTCCTGGTCACATTGCTGGGTAGCGAGACTTTCTCCCCCATGTTTGTGGTGGAGAGAGCGCACCGCTCACTGGGGCCGCGCCCTGTTCCTGGTGCGCCCCCGCGGCCCATCATCGCCAAACTGTTGAATTACAGAGACAGAGACACGGCGTTAAAGGTGGCTCGAGAGAAACAAAATCTGCAGTATGAGAGGTCGACGATCTCATTATTTCCTGATTTCACGACTCGTGTGCAGGAGGCACGCCGACAATTCGCACCATTGAAAAAACAACTAAGGGACCAAAACTTGGACTATGCTATGTTATACCCAGCAAGACTCCGAGTGAATCGTCAGGGTAAATCGCCGATTTTCACGGACCCCAAGACGCTGCAAAAAGCTCTGAAGGAATGGTCTAGGGACCAGCGGATGGAATCGGGTCAGAACGCCTCGGAAGGAGCAACAGGAGGCTGTCTTGATGAACAGGACTAGGACTGGAGCTGCGCATGTTATAGACGAGATGGTGGCTGGTGAGAGGGATCGGGTGGGCCGAATGACATTGACTGGAACTATGGTACTGCTGATTACTTTGATTTGCAGTGGTGGGCGAGTGGCAGTGCGCTGTGGGCTGGCCGCAGGTATTACACGCAGAATGTGCCAGCCCGCAACACAAGGGCAATAGCGACCCAGGATGGGTTCCGAGTGGGGCGGGGCTGACGCAGTGTTATCGTTGTAAGACGCACCGTAACTACACGTGAGCAGATGACTGTGGGAGCTCACTGTTTAATTTTTGCTAAATTCATTCCATCTACTGGGCGGGCAACCTCGGCCTACACGTGTAGCACACCTTTGGGGATTTGTTCTGATTGTAATGTTATTGTGTTTTGTGTTTTTGTTAATTTCATGTTCACTTTGGGAGTTACTGGAGTGCGGTCTGGGGAATAGTACCATGCTATGGGAGTTTAGTTTTGTAATTCTTTTGATTTTGTGTTGGGTGGGGGGGATGATATACCGTGTGTGCACTGTTGGGGGATGCATGCCGTGGGTGGGGTGCGGGGTATGTTACAGAGACCAAAGCAGAATGTTTTTCAACGTATTGTTAGGATTGCTTTCACACATTATGGCTGCAGGGCACAACACAAAGACACACCGGTCCACATGGAGACAACACTATGCACTACTTCTCGAGTTCCGCAAACAGCCTAGATGCCTGTTCAATCTTGTAAGTTAAAAATTCTAACCTGGAATGTCAGGGGTCTTAATGACCACAGGAAACTGCGGAAAGTTATTGCCTTCCTCACTAGACGTGGCATAGATTTGGCCCTCCTGCAGGAGTCCCATTTGCCCCCGCACAGTGGCATCTTACAACGCGGAGGGTTCAGGAGTAACGTACATGCAGCAGGGTTTACATCGCATGTCCGAGGGGTACTGACGTGGGTGAATCCCAGAACTGACCTTCGCCTGGAAGCACTAGAGACAGACCCTGAGGGGCGTTTTACTATTTCTCGCTGCAGTGGGAAAGGTTTTGGGTTGATTATTATTAACACTTACGGCCCCAATTTTGATAACCCTGCCTTTTTCACAAAGCTATTTGAGAGTATACTCCACTAATGCTCAGGTCCTTTCCTCTGGGGAGGTGATTTTAATTGCGTATTAGACCCCACTGTAGATAGATCAGGTGGCCCGCCTAGACGCCCTACAGCCTCAGCCAGGTCCATACAGTCAGCCATTACCCAATTAGACCTATGCGACGTGTGGCGCTCACGCTCACAGGGCCAGGGAAGCTACACCCACTACTCAGCCTATCATAATCTTCACACTAGGATTGACTATTTATTTCTTTCGAGAGATTTGTTCACACAGATCCGTGACTGTGCAGTTCTCCCTCGCACACTCTTGGACCACGCTCCTATACAGATTGACTTGGACGCCCCACAGACAGTCATACCGGCTTTCACTTGGAGATTCCCCCCATATTCCTTATTAGACCCCGTCTTTAAGGCGGAATTGGCTGAAACTATTGAGACATTCTTCGCTACCAATGTTGGATCAGTAGACTCTTTTGCTACAGTGTGGGAAACCTTCAAGGTGTACATTCGTGGCATTGCCATGGCCAAGCACTCTGGTGTTCTCCGCACTATCCGACAGCGCCTTACGGACCTCGAATCTGACTTAGCCAACCTAGAACAACAATTATTAATGGGGGGCGGGCGACAGTACCACTCAAGAATTACACCGCACTTTGGAGGAGTATAACATAATGGCAGACACCGAACTGCGTCACCTAGGCAAATATGCGACAGCTCGCATATACGGGGAGGGCGACCGCCCGGGGTCGGTACTAGCTTCCCTGCTCAAAACCAGACGGGAAAAATCTAACGTGTCAATGCTACATAGTGCTGAGGGGGAGCCCCTAACCGATCCTCTTGACATAGCCAATAGATTCAAGCAATACTATGCATCCCTCTATAGCTCGGAGGACGGGTGTGATGACGAAGCTATATTGGATTACCTCACTCATATTAAATTACCCTGGTTGTTAAATGGGCACAGGGAATATCTCATGCGCACACTAGACTCAGAAGAAATAACTGCAGCCCTTGCTGGAATGAAATCTAATAGCGCTCCCGGGATAGATGGCCTTACTGTTTCATTGTACAAAGAGTTTAAAGACCTACTGGTCCCGCACCTACAATCTCTATTTGAGGAAATCATTGAAACAGGCGTACTGCCTCCTACTATGCGGGAAGCATTAATCGGAGCTATTTTAAAACCTGAGAAATCCCCGACCGCCTGCAGCTCCTACTGACCGCTATCGCTCCTCAATGTAGACCCTAAAATTTACGCTACGATTTTGGCGTCTCGACTGTCTCCCCTGGTGCCGCTGCTGATATCACTAGAACAAGCTGGCTTTGTCCCAGGACGGAAACTCACTTATAACCTTAGAACCGTATTCGGAGCTATACAGCATACCCGACTGGATACTCAAGCGGTGGCAGTCTTCCTCGATATGGAGAAGGCGTTTGACTCTGTGGAGTGGAAATTCATGAAACATGTCTTGACGTGAATGGGGCTTGGGAGTGTCTTCTTGCAAATGATAGATGTGCTTTACAACTCCCCTACTGCCAGAATAAAAATAGGTGATCTGGTCACAGACCCGATTTATATCACTAGAGGCACGAGACAGGGGTGCCCACTCTCACCACTGTTATATGCCTTAATTGCCGAACCCCTCACTTGTGCGATGCGAGAATATCATAGTCACAGGGGCATACGATTCCCGGCATACAATTTGATCATATCCACGTATGCGGATGATACCTTATTATATGTTAGAAACCCCGAACAGAAATTGTCGACGGTGCTACGCGAAGTTATCCTGTTTGGGACTAGGTCAGGCCTCAAGGTGAATTGGAATAAGTCGCTTCTCTTTCCGCTCACTGCAGAGACAGTTCAATTCACTCCTGACTACCCCCTGATTTGGACTTCGGAACCAGTTAGGTATTTGGGTATCAAAGTACATACTGACTCGGAGGTGTTTTTAAGGACAACTACGGGATGGCAATATCCAAACTTGAAGATGACGTAGATAGGTGGATACAGTTACCTCTATCCCTTGTGGGCAGAATCTCTATTATGAAAATGGTGGTACTACCACGGTTCCTATTCTTATTCACTAACATTCTTATGGTCCTCCCGAGTGCTTTCTTTCGGACCCTAACATCTCTGATGGTGCGTTTGACTTGGGCTGGGAAATATGCTAGGGTCAAATGGGACATACTCACACTTCCATATAGTCTGGGGGGGGTTGGGGGCGCCGGATCTAGACTTATATTATAGAGCGGCGCAGAGTGCTCATGCTCATTATTGGATACACGGTCCCGCAGATGCCCCACATTTCCGGATAGAGAAGGTGGTAGCTGCCCCGACAGTACTCCCGGCGCTTCTGTTTAGGCCCCATGACCGTAGAACAGGGATACTTGACACCGTTAATGCGACGACACACGCCTGGCATCACCTTTTGAAACTACAAGCTGGTGCTATACTTTATTCCCCCGTTACACAGCTGGCCTGGCGTGACTGGTTACCCCCGTGCAGGGATACAGGAGTGTAGTGTAGTTCCTATTTCCCTAATAGGCTCTGCGCATTGGAATAATATACCCTATAGATTCGTCATAGGACTGAGGTCAGTATGTCCCTATCGAGTATATTAAACTTAATTACTTTGTGCCAGCTAACTCAGAGGCCACTAGAAACTCCTTGTAAACAAGAAGGGAGTAGTTTCTGGCAACCGCATAAACATGACAACTTTGTTTCCCTTTAGAATCGGAACGCTCTCAGAATCGTGGAAACAATAAATAACAGTTTCACTCAGCTAATCGTGCATGCTTAGTTTCTTCAGAGTTACACAGAAAGAATAGACGGGCGTTTCAATAAAAGGATTTATTGAACAGTCTTGTTTCTCGTGTAAGAGATATGAGCTGTTATGATCACAAGACAGTATGCGAGATATATAATGTACAGCATAAGCAGTAGAAAGAAATAATACTGCGCTAGCATTATCTTTTAGCTATGACACATATATTCATATACATAAATAACATAAGCTAAAAATGCGAGTACTCATAAGATGCTTCTCTAAGCTATTTCTACCCCAGTGTACCTAACCTAACCTAGGTGTAGGGCAAGTTAAGAAGTAGGTGAAGTATTCTATAGTATGGTATGCTATAGTCTGGTATGCCAAGAGTCTGGTATGCCAAGAGTCTGGTATGCCAAGAGTCCCTCTAGGTTCTAGTCAGCTCCATACCTTGAGAATGAGAGAGGTGGGAATCTCCTTCCGAGTCTCGAGCTCTAACACCCCGCGAAGGGAGTCAGAACACTGGGAGCTGGATTCTCTGCGAGCAGGGATGATAGCGTCTCTTGTCACTGCGTCAGGCCGGGACACGGGCTCCTCTAAAGTCGAGGTCTCCTCCTACTTGCTTGGGCAAGGGAAGGTATATTTATACCCGGTAGGTGCCTTGGAATGTTAGCATTGACTTAAAGTCGGGCAGAGGAAGACGTCAGGAATGAACCCTTAAGGTATAGCGGTTCATGCATAATAAATGAGTAATTGGAGAAATCAATAATCCTGTGCTAGGGGAACTCCCAAGAGCTTACGGGTCTGGTTTCTAAGAACTCGTTGTGACGTTGGGGTGGACGGATGTAGGTGACCATGCCTGTATTTGGATAGCATGGCTAATGCCTAAATAAGGACTGGGATCTTATGCCTATATAAGGGCAATGCGAATTGTGCCTATATAAGGACGTTTCTGGAAAACCTATATACGGACACCTAAAGCGGAATACAACACCCACTCCACTTTCGAATGAACGATAATACTAAATGCTAAACATTAAATGCTAAACATTAAACTGAGTACCACATGTTGCTAAAAACATTTCTAAAAGCATATTAAAAGAAGTTTAAAATAAACTGTTGAATGCAATAGGTACTGTACATTTTAAAGCATTTTTTCATTCTAAGTATATATTGGAAATAAATGCAACATGAATGAATAAACAGAAATATATACATATGAAGAAATGGTTGACAAGCTTTCAAAAATCAGAGCCATTTCATAACATGGTGCTAAAATGAAATTATAGAAGAATAAGGGGACAATGTGTCCCTGGAAGTATTCAAAGAAGTCAGTTTTATATGCATAGTTCTACTGTAAACAGATTGAGTTGCCATGTATTCTCAAAAAATAGAGAAAAAGTTCAATTTTTAGGAAGAGTTCCAAGTTTTGTTCTGTTTTGAAAATATGGAGGCCAAATTCATTGCTTCCTGGTACACTGTGAGCCGAATCAAAGTCAGTGTATGGGTCTGGTGTAAACATGAAATCATCTATTTCTGTAGACAAAAGATCGTCTACCGATGTCAGTGACAGTTGGAATACCTCATTTAGAAGGTTAACTGCACAGAGATGTGAAGCATCGCCTTCAGCATAGGATGCCGCAGCAATGTTCGCGTCCGTTGTTACCTGTGTGCCTGTTGATCCATCTCGTACCTCAGCAGCAGCAGGAAGCGTCTGTGAGATCTCAAGGAATGCCGTCATCAGGATTGGTAGCCTCTGGGGACAACACAGAGCATGGGCCGTTATCGGGTCCAGCAGAGTATCGATATCCGTTGGCATGACTGATGTGAGTGTTAGACAGGTGTCTAGCACGCATTCTTCACTGCAAAGCAGGCAGCGTAGAACAGGTAAGATGCAATCTTGCCAGATTGGTCTAAATGACAGAAACCATGTTGTATTAAGATCCCGTAGACGAGGTATGCCCAAAAGTTGCACTATGCGCTCACGGCACTTCCGTTCTAGGAGAGCTTTCTCCAAATTACTGGTAGTGACGCCGGTTGATAGGCTTGCCATAGCGTAGTAGTAGGAATAAAAACAGGATTCCCGCAACCAGTGCTAGAATTAATGGCACACCACCAAACACCGAATGTGCGAAGTTTGGAATGATTCCGAGGACTGCCTGAAAAGGTGTTAACAGTCCTGAACAGATGGTCTTAAATACATGTACAATTCCGCTCGTATCAGACATGTTTAAGATACGTCCCATCATTTCTACGAAATGTATAGGGCAGTTTGTACGAATTAAAGCCTGTATCTCAGCCGAAGTCCTTGCAATTTGTAAATCATAGATTTCTTTGGCCGAGGTCAAAGGCACGGTTTGTTGCAAAAGCATGGCTTTCATTCTGCTTAAAGTATCAAAACGTATAAAAGAAACATTCAATGAAGGCCATAGAGGCGACTCCCTGACTGTGTCTATTGGGGGAACAATACTTGCATACAACAAGTAACCCTGGAGCCGACCTTTACCAGATATGGGATGCCTGGCAACATGCCACAGCAACTCTGATCATTCAACATGAGGTAACTCCCGTTAGAAAGTTGGCCAAACGTTGGATTAATCACAGTAGCTGGTGTACCCTGCTGGTGGCAGGACAAGTTTGCCACAGAACCATTACAAGCCCCGTGTAAAGAAATGTCCTGACATATGAGTGAACCGCTTAGTGCATTTTCACAGTGTGTACCGCTTAGAAACACTTCACGATCCCGACTCCAACATCTGTAATCGTAAGGTAAATCCCAGGATGTCTTAATGTACTCCTTACCCAACCTTTCATATTTGCGTGCTTGCATTTGTTTGAGGCAAATACTGAAAATGAAAAGTAGTGACAGGCAGAGTTATTTTGTCATGAATAAGCCATTCTGTAGCTGGTTTTTCTGCTATCGTAAATGGTAATTTTTCCAGTTTTTCAATGCTCAGCACTGTATACTTTGCTCCCCTTTGTGCCAGTTCGATCTGTTTATCCGTTAGATTGTATTCTGCAAACAGAGACGACGTGTTGATAAAATGCCAAGGCACATAGCCTGCACGCAAAGATTGCAGCGTCCAGCTTAATAACATAATAGAACGTAACTGAGATTGGCCTTGCCGTAACATGGCTAAATCTTGTTCCAGTATGTCAATAGCAGAGGATACAATGTTGTCCAATGAATAAATTCTGGATGACAAGGTTGTTAACCCATTGTCGACCACAGTGAGAGATTTCGCTAAGTTAATACGATCAAGTTAATGTATTCTTTCTGCGGCCTCTGCCTGTGAAACCTTCCATATTTCATTATAAGCAGCACAAATGCCGGCATATATGAAACGTTTTTGACGCGGTTTTCTTGGTCCTAGCAAGAATTCCCTAAGGTCTGCGTCTTCTTTAAGTAAAGATAAGTGTTGTTTCACATCCTCAAGTGTAGATTTTTGTAACCAGTCAAGGCACAATTTTCCTACACTGTATGTTGTTACTACCCCCGGATGTTGTCTTTGAACATATCGTGGGTCTGGCCTATGGATAGTAAAGCCCTGTATTCTATTCAGGAATCTTTCTTGACAGATGTTTGTGTCTGTGGGCCAGAGTAACCATTTTTTCCAATCAGGATCAGTTCTGTTTTTTTGTAGTATCGTGTCTACTGTGACCGCTCCCTGTGTAGTGGTATTACTTGCAGGTGTTGGTACAGAAGGTGTGTTCATGTCTTTGATCTTGGCTAAACAAAAGGCAAGACGTTTGTTACACAGTGTCATTCAAAATCATTATTTGATGTGGGATGATACATGCTCTAAACAAAGCTTCTTGCCAATCTTTAGAACCCCAGACAGATTTTGTGTCTTTCCAAAAGTCAAATCCTTGTCTAGACAGTTGGGTAATAAAGGCTGCAGAATAAATATGTTTTGTATTAGTTAACATAATTTTCTGTCCTGTTTTGTTTACATTCTTATAGTAAAATGTTTCTGGATCAGATATATTGTACCCTGAAAAATATGGAAACTTCTTTGCAAACGTTTTTGAACTACCCATTGGTGGTGTAGGACAATGTTCCCATTGGTTAAACATAAAAACATTTCTAGGTGTTGCAGATTTATGCAAGAAATGATGACCATAGTGGTTGTAACAATAAAGCTGTTCGTAGTCTGATGAACCCTCTAATTATTCATTGTTAGAGAATGCAGCAGACCTTTCTAGATCAGACATCATATCATTTACAGTCTCAAAGTCCCAATCATCAGAATAGGTACTGGTGGTAATAAAGTCACTTAATGAAATTTTAAATAAATGTGGAATCTTCAAAAGTTCAGTCGGGCCGAATATGTTGAAATCGGTTTTGTCCCAAACTATACCATCCTGTATAGGAACGGCTGTGATGTTCACTGCTGACAAGTCTCTTGTTTCACGATGGGAAGATTTGTGTGGTTTTAAAAGTAAGTTTACATTTTTACTTTGTGTCCATACGGATGTATCTGCCATTTATAAGCGCGCTAAGAGTCATAACCAAAGCTAGCCAAAACAGAAAGAAAAATATTCCAGAAATAATCCATAGTTCAATCCATGGTGAAACCAGATAAGTCTCTTTCAGGAAATGAAAAAGGTCTTGTACTTGTTGCTTGAAAGTTTTTGATGCTAGCGTCGTTTCAGGCTCACTCGGATCCTCAGAAAACGTATCAAAGTTAATGAAATAGCCAGAAGCAGTTCGGTCAATTGTTGAAATTGCATCAGGATTCGTTGAAATCGCTGGAACCAGTTGATCACGTGTTACGTTGGTGTAGACAGGTGTATCTGGACGAACTGTTACTTGAGTTTCAAGAGGGATGAGTTCCATAGCATTGTTGCTTAGTCCTTCATCTGTTACTGCTGAATTCTCGATGGTTATGAGTCTTTCAGTCTGAACCTTTTGGATAGTAGCGAGAGGAGTGCGTCTGCTACTATGTCGGAGTCCACGAGGCCTACTATTTAGTATTGGCCACATACTGTGGTTTGATGAGGTCGATTGACACAAATCTTTTCTCCTTTTTTCCAGCAAGGGGCGGCAGAAGTACTGTTCTTGTTCCGTGGATGGCTAGGACAGGTACTGGTTGTCTGTAAGAAGGTCCAAATTCCTTCTTGTCTGCAATCTTCTCTCTGACTAGATCCCCAACTTTTGGGATCCAGACAGGCCTTGCTGGGACTGCCGGTGTTTCCCCAGTGGTGGTTGGCTTCAGGAACACGTTGCTTTGTTTCGATCTTAGTTCATTTAGATCCTGTAAAACAGCCAAACGATCTTTGATATCAAAGGGTTTATTTTCCACCACTGTTCCTTTACATTCCAGATCAGGCACCCACATTCTTGTCCCAAATAGGACCTCATATGGAGTGACCCCTCCTAGAGAACTTCTTGGCAAATTATTTAATGAGCGTTGGACCCCATAAAGATGTTTGACCCACCCATCACCCGAACCTAATACTCTAGCTGTTATAGACTGCTTTATGTCCCGGTTTTTCCTTTCCACAACAGAATTTCCCTCAGGATGAAACGGAGAGGAGTACCGCAATGCAACGCCCAAACTGGCCATGGCTTCTTTGTAAGCCCGAGAGCTAAACGCAGGGCCCTGGTCAGAATGTACCGTGCCTATTGCGTATGTGCAGATAAAGACACGCAAGTCTTTTATAACAGTTCGAGCGTCAGCCGAGCGCTGATTCCATATCCATAGGAACCTTGACTTAGTATTTGTGGGATTGCATTTGTCCAAAAGGACGCCTGCGCGTAGATAGTCTAATGCTGTCTAACAATGGTGTCTGTACTGGGCAGGCTACTTCGTAGTCTGGTGTCTGATGGCGTTCTGCACCACGCTGTCTATTGCAGTCTATGCAGTCATCGATAAAGATGTGAATCTGTGTATTCATTCCAGGCCACCAGTACATCTCTTTTAATGTCAATATTGTTTTAGAGATCCCTTGATGTGACAGACCCTCCCCCAGATGTGCTTCATAAATCAAAGCTGCTCTACGTTCCATGTTTGGAATTACCCTATCCCCCACTCCAGGGATTCGAGCAAAAGGAACGTTGTTCGCATCAATTACATAAGAGTACTTGAGTGGAAATTTCTTTGGTAACGCTGCTCCACTGCCTTTGCTTGAAGCATTGACAGCCAACAATATCTCACTGTCTATTCTCGTTTTTGAACGAGTGATCGCAGCTACGGAAGCCGTCTGAACAGCCCCCTTTGCGGCTTCATCAGCCAATGAATTCCCTGCAACGTGAACGCCATCACGTTGATGTTCCCAAAGCGTTTTATGCTTTATTGTGCCACCTTTTGCATCTTTGAACCCGTTTTCAAGCCAATTTTGTATATATTCATTATACGACTGAACACAGTGAAAAGAATCGCACACTATAAGTGTGGGGAATTCGCGATCTATATTTTCAAGTGCCAGTTTGAATGCTTGTAGTTCAGCTCGCTGAGCTGTACAATCTCCTAGAGATTGAGTTTTAGTGACCATTGGTCTGAAGTTACCATCTTGCATGCAACCTTTAACTATTGCGCACGCTGCACTGTAAGCTTGCTTACTCCCTGTAGCGGGTTGTGCTGATCCGTCAGTATAAATTATAAATTCGTACTGATCTAGAGGCAAAATTTCAGTGGGCAGAGGACATTCATGTTCATATTGCAGGAACGCTTGTGTTTTTAAATCAGGATCAAAAACATATTCAACATCTGTTGCAGCAAGAGAATTAACCCATTGTATCCATCTAGGATGTAAAGCTTTTGCATTTGGAATGCTCGCTTTTGTGACTGCCTCTAAGGCTGGTACTGGGGTTACGACAATAATGCGTTTTCCTTGAGCTAGAGCTCTTTCTTTTGCTACAGCGGTTTGAACTGCTGTCAGTATTTTTTCTGTTGAAGTGAAGCGCATTTCTGCTTGTGTATACAAATGTGATTTGTATGCTATTGGTACTTTTTCACCCTCATTAAATGTTAAATAGGTGAATCCGCATTGACCCGAAATTATTCGGATCACCAAATTGCGTGTATTTACGCGTGTTTGTAAGTGATTTGTTGCTAACATGTTAGCTTGGAGTGAACGCAGGATTTCTGTGTGTTCCTGTGTCCAATGTTTTGTTGAAAAATCAGGTTTGATTAATTCGTAGAGAGGTTTAACCCTTTCTGCGTAATTTAGAATGTAAGTTCTTCCAAAATTTAGGAAACCCAAGATGGATTGTAAATTTTTCAGCGTTTTTGGAGGTTGGAGCAGCGCACACTTTTCTAAAAGTTAGCAGCCAGGCTCTTGCCTTCACTTGAAAGCTCATATCCTAGGAAAAGGACATTGAGATGGGCAATTCTGGATTTTTTAAAGTTGAATTTATAGCCCTCTGAGGCGAAGCCCAATATAATGGTACTCACCCTGTTCAAGTGCCTATCTAGGTCATCGTCTGTCAGATAGATGTCATCGACATATGACAATGCCTCATTATCATAAATTTGTAGTAACTCTGTTACCCTTGCTGAGAATAACCCCGGGCTGTTTTTGAACCCTTGTGGGAGTCTACAAAATTGACGCTGGGTCCCCATTATTGAGAAAGCTGTTAAGTACCTGCTTTCAGGTGCTATGTTTTGACAAAAGAAACCATTTGAAATATCCAATGTGGTTTTATATTTTTTACGCACAATGTTATTCATTAATGCTGTACTATGTGCATTTTGCACTGCAAATGTTTTGGAACAAGTGTTCAAGTGTCTGTAATCCAAAACTAGACGATATGTATTGTCTGGTTTGGATACAGGAAACAAAGGATTGTTCATTGAGGAGGTGCATGTTTCAATCACCCCTTGGTATGCAAGTTGATTTAAGATCTCCCTGACCTGTTTTTTAGCTGTATTTTATGGTGAGGTGAGTCTTCATCCCATCCTACATGATTTTTATATAATGCTGGGGCCTGGGCAACTGCCCATTTCCTGGCATAAGTATATTTTAGGTGAATTGGAATATGGTTGGAGAAGGCAGGCATAATGATGTCCTCACCATGTGGGCACTCCCTGACAAAGTGCAGTGGCCAGTCTTTTTCTGCTAGAAGTATATCATAACTCCTTGAAAGTTTTTCCCAAAAGAGTATTTTCACTTTTCTTGGTATGTCTCCCTCCATCCGGAGTGTTATTTCATATAACTTTTGTGGAGTACTAACCCTGGTGTCTACAGTTTCCACTGTGATGTACTCATTCAAGTCCACTATCTCCAGAAGTTCCTTCAGGTTCTGGCGAGCTATTGTGACTTCTGCTGAACTGTCCAGCATTGTCTGAGCCCATTCTCCGTTCTTGAGCTGTGTTCTCAGTATTCTCGGCATGATCTTCAGACTTGCTGCCTTCTTTTTGAGAATTGAGGTTTTGATTTATTTTTCTGAACGTGTTTGTCGTCTTTGGATTTCACGCGTTCTTCTTTATGTTCTGACCGTCCTCTTCTTTCCGATGTCTGTGACGATATCTGAAAGGTACGAGAGGAACGTGTATCAGTATCTTGATACCTGTCAGGTTTTCTTAAATTATCCCTATTCCTGAGGTTATACCTCCTTTCAGAGAGCTCCTTTTGAGGAGACCTACCTCGGGATTGAGAACGTGTCTCGTTTGAATTTTGTTTATTAGTTTCCCACTTCTTTTTAGAAGATGTAGGAGTTTGTTTAATAGAGTCCTTCTCAGGACTTTCAGATAGTTTTGGCTTCAATGGTTTTCCACCCAAACTATCTCTGCCTAATTCTGCATAAGATTGTTCTATTATTCTGGGTAGTTCATGCTGATGTTCTGTTACATCAAATTCCCTTAAGCGTTGGCGGATCGCCACTGATGCTGCCTCCCCTTTAATATTAGATAATATTATTGTTGAGACCTGGTCGAAGTTTTTCAGTAATTTCATACCTAAATTCAGAGCAGGCTCTGCCCCGTATTCGTTTTGAATTTGTTTCAGGACATCTGGTATTACTGCAATTGATGGAACACCATGTGTTTTAGTATAGATGGCAGCAAAGACTGCGCCCCAAGTGGTGCAATCTTCCAGTTGTGGTGTGATCCCCATTGGTAAACAGATTGTTAGTATTCTGTGTTTCTCATAAGGGCTAGTATTAGGAAATACTGCTTCGATTTGAGTAATTTTTTGAGCTATCCAGAATGGAATTTGCTCACGTTTTGTGGGCATTTTACCCATGACTGCGTGTAAAGTCTGTGGAGTAATTTTTTGTGTATTCCCCTGTTGAGGGGTTTGATTTGGAATGGTCATTGGTGGTTGGACTGTGAAAGTCCGCATGACATATTGGACTAATTGTCTGTAAATTTTTATTAACTCTTGTAGTTGAGTAAGTAATTCCTCGTCTGACATTACATCGATGTCAGGATGAGGTGTGTAGCCGGCTAGAATCGGCCATGTTGCTCCTGGTCTACCTAGTGGACCGAGCCTGGTAATGTTTTTGTGATGTTTTAGGGCGCCTTTAAACCAGAGATTATGCTCCTGGTATGTGAGTGGAATTTCAATATCCTCGTAAGGAATATATTCCTCTGGTGGTTCATCTTCTTTAAAGAAGTGAAACAGTTTTGTTATTGGATTTGATTCTGGGACTACTATCCATGAATAGAATACCTCTGTCTGAAAGGATTCGTGTGCCTCTATCACTGAAAACTGCTCTACCACCTCTTGGTGTTAGGCCGTGTTTTATAAGTTTTAGAGTGATGGCTCTTCTTAAGTTTGGAGGGATGTTTATAACACCCTCATCGGTTTCATTTAAACCTGTAAAGTTAAAAGCTGTTACGACTGGGTCAGTCGCAGCTACACCGTTCTCGGTGCCATTATCCCCGTGTAGGGACATTTGTTTTTTGAAAAATGTAGAACAAGTTTCAAGGAAACAAAAGATAAGGTGCACAATATTTTGGAACACTGTATCCTTCAACGTTGAACAAACCAAACAGCTAATATATAGGATTTTTGTCCTATTTAGCTTTGGCGGATATTTAACCCTACCCACTCCAGACGTCTTATGGAGTATGTGGGTAGGGGTCTCTGAGAAAAGCACGACTGAGTTACTCAGTATCTAGCGTTAAATTAGTGCCTTACCAAACGTTGGGCGCCATGTAGTGTAGTTCCTATTTCCCTAATAGGCTCTGCGCATTGGAATAATATACCCTATAGATTCGACATAGGACTGAGGTCAGTATGTCCCTATTGAGTATATTAAACTTAATTACTTTGTGCCAGCTAACTCAGAGGCCACTAGAAACTCCTTGTAAACAAGAAGGGAGTAGTTTCTGGCAACCGCATAAACATGACAACTTTGTTTCCCTTTAGAATCGGAACGCTCTCAGAATCGTGGAAACAATAGATAACAGTTTCACTCAGCTAATCGTGCATGCTTAGTTTCTTCAGAGTTACACAGAAAGAATAGACGGGCGTTTCAATAAAAGGATTTATTGAACAGTCTTGTTTCTCGTGTAAGAGATATGAGCTGTTATGATCACAAGACAGTATGCGAGATATATAATGTACAGCGTAAGCAGTAGAAAGAAATAATACTGCGCTAGCATTATCTTTTAGCTATGACACATATATTCATATACATAAATAACATAAGCTAAAAATGCGAGTACTCATAAGATGCTTCTCTAAGCTATTTCTACCCCAGTGTACCTAACCTAACCTAGGTGTAGGGCAAGGTAAGAAGTAGGTGAAGTATTCTATAGTATGGTATGCTATAGTCTAGTATGCCAAGAGTCTGGTATGCCAAGAGTCTGGTATGCCAAGAGTCCCTCTAGGTTCTAGTCAGCTCCATACCTTGAAAATAAGAGAGGTGGGAATCTCCTTCCGAGTCTCGAACTCTAACACCCCGCGAAGGGAGTCAGAACACTGGGAGCTGGATTCTCTGCGAGCAGGGATGATAGAGTCTCTTGTCAGTGTGTCAGGCCGGGACACGGGCTCCTCTAAAGTCGATGTCTCCTCCTACTTGCTTGGGCAAGGGAAGGTATATTTATACCCGGTAGGTGCCTTGGAATGTTAGCATTGACGTAAAGTCGGGCAGAGGAAGACGTCAGGAATGAACCCTTAAGGTATAGCGGTTCATGCATAATAAATTAGTTCTTGGAGAAATCAATAATCCTGTGCTAGGGGAACTCCCAAGAGCTTAAGGGTCTGGTTTCTAAGAACTCGTTGTGACGTTGGGGTGGACGGATGTAGGTGACCATGCCTGTATTTAGATAGCATGGCTAATGCCGAAATAAGGACTGGGATCTTATGCCTATATAAGGGCAATGCGAATTGTGCCTATATAAGGACATGTTTCTGGAAAACCTATATACGGACACCTAAAGCGGAATACAACAGGAGTGGTCAGGGCTCTGTCAGCTATCAACATTCACACGATAGGGGAATTGTTTGACGAAGGCAAAGCGATATGGCAGGACCTGAGGTTAGAGGGACAAACGATAACTACACTGACTCAGTTTCAATTTCACAGGGTGAGACACTCACTAAGAGACTTACTGGGTCCTGAATTAGAAGAACCACCTGAGGTTGTGCCACTTACATATGTGATCAAAGCAGAATCATCTGTGCGCATTGTCTCAAGAATTTATACAATAGTGCAGGACTATAGAGCCAACCATTATACTAAGGCCCGACTAGCATGGCAGGCGGATCTGGATAGGGCAATCGACGACAAAACTTGGAGGTATTGCTGCAAGAATACGAAGCGTATCTCGTTAAATGGGCGTCACAGGTTAATACACTTCAAATTTTTAAATAGGGTATATTACACACCAGAGAGGCTCTGCAGGTATGGGTTGCGTGATTCGGCAGGGTGTGAACGCTGTGGAACGGACCCAGCGGATTTTTATCACCCAGCCTGGCTATGTCCTAGGATAGCGGCCTTCTGGGACTCGATTTTTAAAACACTTAGCGATATCACTGACTCCCCACTTGACCCGGACCCTATGCTCGCTCTATTGGGGTATTCCAAACATCTGCCGAAGGGAATTAGGCGTCTGGTTGACATGGGGCTTCTTATGGCTAGACGGAGAGTGGCGATCTGTTGGTCCCGAGGCCCGTCCCCTTCAGGGATGGACACACGACATGACATATGGTAGCACGCAAACTGAACACTATAGAGAATTACTACCTCCCTGCAATAGACCGAAAAACTTTTGGGGGCTTTATCAAACTTATTTGCTTACCAAGACAAACAATTCACAGAATGCCAATTCCCCTGAAGCATAACGCGACTGTACGAAATACAAGAACTATGGCTTGGAGTAGGATTGTGTACAGGAACTGGCTGCGGGGCCCACTATTGATACTGCTGCTTCAGTTGAAGCACTAGTTGGGGGCGGCATTGAAATGTGCAGAAAAGTCTTTTGCTGTGCAATATTTAGTGATTACTGGTTTATGCTGCATTCTAGGCTGCTGAAACTGGATTGTAATGTGGTTTACTGTGATAAGTGCCTGAAACTACAAGAATGCTATGTCTCTGTCATATTTTGTGTTCTCAATAAAAGTTAATAAAAAATAAAAAAAGCCTACACTTTGTAGTATATTTACACTTGTAAATGGTGACTTACCAAAAGTAATACATTTACTACATGTCAATGTCAGCACCATAGATAGCGCTCAGGTGCTCTTGATTCAAACCATAGATATGTATGTATGTATATGATTGTATTTGTGTAACCAGATCCAGAGAGCAGAGAGGGGTTTGGAAGACCTAAAATTTGGGCTCTTTGGCCTTGGGATGGTTTGGTACTCCAGTGGTTAAATTTTTTAGGTCTCCTCTCCATTATTTAGCTGTCTGTTTGTGAAAGATGTCATGTGGAGGTACCAAAACTTCCAGTGGCCTTATGACCAGTGATATGCTTACCATTAGTTGACTTAGCTGTCATTCTCATTTCCGTGATTTATATTCAATTGCTTTCCTACCTCTTCTATTGTTTGTCCCTCACTTGGAGTATTAAAAAAAAGGGTTGGATGGAATGCTTGAATAAACCTCAGCCACTAGTAATTACTCGGGCCGCATCCCAAGTCCATCATTATTTTGCACAACAGGCCACCACAGTTTGGATTCAGACATATGCAAATCAATCTTGACCCTGCTCCAGTAGGAACAGCCTGACCGAACTGCCGGGTCAGGTCCTCCATGAACCGTAATGCAAACAACCCAAGACCGGTTTTGCCCTGACTGGGGCTCATCAGTCCATTGCAGGTTGGTTCCAGTGGCCTCCTTCCCCGACCCTAACTCATCTATTGTATCCCACAGCCTGCCCCTTTTTTGTAATTATTTTTCATTTATTTACTTGCATGCCTCATGATCCTCCGTTACTCCCCAGTGATGACCTCCTCCCCACCTGCTCCAACCACGCACTCTTTCATTGTGCCCCCACCCTTCCTGTTGCAGTCATCTATAAAAATATTTGTTGGGAAGGCAGGCGTTTGGTATTTGCTGCTGATCTGCTTTATTTTTAAAACATGCTTTTGAACATGTTTGAATTTTTTACAAAATAGGACACTGAATTCCTACGATATTGGGAGTTTAAAAGCTGGCAGCGGTGGTCAGGGAGGTCACATTGTGCGGTTTGCTTTTGATACAGATCAAATAGCATAACAACTGTATATGTAGGACAGCATTTTGAAGCGATTTTCACAGATCTAAATCTATCCCCCAATTTTTTTTTTATACATAATATCCAAATATATAACAAATAGCACTTGGCTTTAGATATGTATTTCGGAAAATACAAAGTGAGCGTTCTCTTTATAAAGTGTTCCAGGATCAAGCACAAAGATTAAAACATTGTAGACCTGTTTTCCAGTTAGGCGGAATTCCATTATAGCCTTATAGCCCGCCATAGCCGGTTATACCGGAATTTAAAGGCCCGCTCCAGCATTAAAGGCCCGAGCAGAAGGCGAGGTTTAACAAGGGAGCAGGACTTTAATGCCGGTAAAGCCCAGCTATGGAGGGCAATAGGGCTATTAAAACATTCTGCCACTAGAGGGCAGAATATTCTAACAAATACAACAAAGGCCTCACGGTGCCTGAGGGGACTGAAACCCCCCAGGCTCCATGAGGCCTTTGTTCACAGCAAGAGCTGTGAACGACAACATTAGAATGTTGGAGCTCCGGGCTTCTACCGGCCATTAGAAGCCGAGAGCACTCCATTGTTTCCAATGGAGCTCCCCACATTCCAATGTTCTAATATGATGTATACCCCACAAAATGGCGGATATCTGTGTGGACACAGCATTTACTGTACGGAATTCCGCACAGCAGTCCCTATTCTGAGGGGTTTAACGCTCACTTTTACACTTGCTCTGAGCAGGCAGCAAATGGGAGCAGTGACTTCTCTGAAGGGTGGGGGTAGAGGGAGGGGTAACTGGGACCATAGAGGAGAGAAAAAGAAGAATATTATTGACAGGGGGAGTAGGCTTCCCCATTGACAAAACCTTGGTAGTAGCTGGGAGAGCAAGGCTTAGTTGTTTTTGCAGACAACAATTCATGTAACTTATTGGCTGGAATTGCTGGCTGGAAAATGTGGTGTGGGGGCACGAGGCCATTCATGACCTGTTAGACAGCTATTTTGCCCAGGCTTACCTCACTGTCTGACTTGTAATCATATATATATTTTCTTATTATCTAGATGGTCTGTTGCCTAAGGGGTCTTGGAGTGTTCCACAAGAACCAATCTTTATCCCTTACCCCTTAAAACATGTTTCTCTTGAGTCAGGTATGCAGAGCTTGTTATATTATTGATTACCAAGAATTGAGACTTGTGGGAAGGAGGGACCTAACACCTGGCATCCACCATCCTAGTTCCTGACAGTTTGTCAGGCTGTTAGTATGGATCTCACAGCTAACTCATTTGACTCCTTTGATACAAGATATCAAGAATTTATAAGGCGAGATGGAAAGGGCAAAGGCTGAACGAGTAATCTTACCTGACAGTTTAAATACTTTACAATGTAGAGCCTTCCCTTTATCAGACACTTCTTTTGGTTTCCAGAACCGGGTAGTTACAGGGCAATTTAGTACATTTGCCTCTTGTACTGTAACTTCTTGTCCTCCAGTTTCTATTTGAGTTCAATCAATGCCCCCCTCAGAGAAATATGCAGGTGACCCAAAAGGCTTTGTGGCATTTTTGGCCCAATGTTTATTCATTCATTTATGTATTTGGTTGGTTTTCAGTATCACAAAAAGATACTAGTTCAAAGCATTGCACAGTTGTAAAGGGTTGAACAACAGAAATTCAAGGATACAAAAACATACATGCACTGGTTTCAATAAAAAGCAGGTGGGTATTAAGATAAATAGTTCAAATAGTGGTTCAAGGCATTCTACATATTCTGTGGAGGAGATCAAGGAAATCTAATTTTTTTGTAGGGGTATGTATTCTTCACAGTTAAACGTGCTGCTCAACATAAAGGTTTTTAGCTTTTTCTTGAATAACTTGAAGGAGGTAATTGTTCTTATCTCTCGGCGCATGGAATTCCATAGCTGCGGGGCGTGTCCCGAGAAGGACTGTTTCGTAGTTTTGGATTTTTTCACATTTGGGATTTAAAGAAGGTGGCTATAGGAAGGAGTTACCATAGCCCATCCAGTCTTGAGAGGATGAGAGCCCTGATTGATAAGCTTGAAGTTTTGCTTTAGGATATTTTATTTAATTCCTTTTAAGAGTTTGAGTTGGAGTTGAGCATATTTTGCCATATTGAAGAAGCGCTCCTGTAGATTCAGATGATTGTCAAGGTAGAATCCCATCAATTTCACAAAGTTTGGAGTGATGTTTAGAAGTGCACTAACTTTAAGCCATGCCTTTATTAGAAGATCACAGATGGGGGGTGAGATGAGGAGGAATTCTGTTTTTCTGTGTGCAGTAGACCAGATGTGGACCATGTTGAAGGTTCTGGATAGATTTCCCATATCTTCGGTAGAGGAGATCTTTATTGATAGCTGTGTATCACCTGTGTAGAAGTGGTAGCTGACACTGAATAGGCTCAACAAGTAGTTTAATGATTCCCAGTAGAAGGTGAAAAGGTTGAGAGACAATATTGAATCTTGTGGGACTCCTTGTCTCAAAGAGGATTTGTCTGAGAAATAATTGCTTATTCTGATTTGATGGTCCCGATTGCCCAGAAACGATGAGAACCATTTAAGAACTATACCATTGATGCCCCATTCTGTCCTCAAGGGTAGTCAGGAGGGATTTACCATATACTGTATTGAAGGCTACATACATGTATAGGAGGATCAGATGACAAGACCCCCCCTTTGCCTGGTATTTGGTGGACATCATCAATGATCTACAGACTGTCCATTTCCATGCTGCACATGAGTCGGAATTCTGATTGAAGCTCGTATAGTAGGTAATTATCCTTCAAGAAGTGTGTAAGCTGAAATTCAACACAGCTTTTTAACACATTTGCTAAGAAGGGTAGATTTGTTATAGAGTAGTAGTTCTTTAAGTCATCGAGGTCAACTCAAGTTGTTTTTTAAATAATGGACAGACTTGATCAACTATGAGTAAGTCAGGGATGGTTCCTTGGGTCAGAAAGGAGTTGGTGATCTTTAGCCAGATTGGGGCTATCAAACATTTGAATCATTTCAGAATGGATGAGGGAATGGATTCCTCGGGTGGTAAGATGGTCTGGTTTTGGAGATGATGTTTATAAGGGTGAAGATGTCAAATTCTTGGAAGGTCCTCCATTTTTTAAAAATGTTCTGGTATTTAGGAAGTTGTTATGAGTGCTGGACAAGTCCAGTGAATGTTCTATCATTTTGATTTTTAGCAAGAAAAATTTCACAAATTCTTCACATCTTTCCTCGGTGGCACTAATTGTCATTGAGTTGGGAGTGTTGTGGTATTTCTCACTATCTGAAAAAAATTTCTGGGGCAGTTCTTAAAAGGGTCTCACTCTTTTTTGATGAATTGGGATTTAGCTTCAAAGACATGTTGGTAATAGGTTCTTCTTGCTGATCTCATTGTTGCCAGGGGACGAAGATCATGGGCTTTGCCTTCATCTTCTTTCAATGTGACAAAATGTTTTCCTTTCTTCATTCAGTTTTTCCAAGAACCATGATGCTCAGGTTTAAAGTTTATTAGGTCAAACCTACCAGACAGCTCAGGTTTTCTGGTTGTAAAAGATATATTTTAGGCTTACCAATTACATACAGGGGCCGGCAGCTGGCCCATTGCTCAGCATTGGTTGGCTTTACTGGTAGTCTTATTTGCTTGCTTTCTATTAGATGGCTTTCTTTGTTTCAGTCTATCCACCTTGTGTTTGTCCGTCCTATGAAGCACAGCCTCTTTACCATCTCTCTAACTGGTTGTCTTCTATGCTGCCTTGGCTCGCTTTTAGGGAACTACTTTTTTCTTTTTAAGCACTCCATGAGAGTGCAAGTGTTTCCTAGCTGTTTCTCTCATGTCATTTTCCTCTCCTCCAAGTGGTTCTTTCTCATCCATGTGCTTCTGTCCCCAGTGTTCACTGTGCTTCTGTCACTCCGAGCTCCACATTGCTCCCTTTCATGAGTGTTTCTGTCTGCCCAGTGTTCTTTCCCACGTGTTGCTTCTCCCCTGCCTGCCGTGTTGCTTCTTCCCCACCCACCATGTTGCTTCACCTCCCCACTACCTCCCCAAACCGCTCCCTCAACCTGCTCATCTGTTTAATTACATTTTTGTAAAAAGCACCTTTGTGCTAATTTTAAAAAAGTACTGTTGCACTATTTTTTTTATTTGCCAATTAATCTTGGATCAGTAAATAAAAATAAAAAGAAGCCCATATAATTTTGTAGCTGCGATTATGTCTGTTGATCGCTTGCTCATACCTATGAAAGACGCGATGGCCATGCTTCACAATAGCTGCAATGTGGTACAGCAAGGTTAAAAAGATTGACAAAACCAACAGGTCTCATAGGCATGACCTACTGTCTTTTCCAATGCTGGTCTATCTTCTCAGGTCTTTGTTTGTGCTGTCAAATCTGCTATTGTTGCTATCGATTCCATGTATGGATTGCTTTTTTTTTTTTACACTTCTGTTTATTGGCATTTCAATAGTCACAACAGCCAAGTACACTTGCTACCATAAGTCAAGGCAGTGGGAGGTGGCTTAGTAATCCCCAGTAAGAGAGGCTCATCCGAGCATACATGGTGATAACAAGTAAATTGGGGGTTCACCAGTCATTTGGTAACACTCACAACTCACAGGAGTAGGGACATGGTCACATATAAAGGAGAACCATATGCCATAAAAAATAATAACAAGAAAACATTCCATATTGCATATGCTCCAGAACTATGTCCATACATGTCCGAGTCTCCTGTTGGAGTGTGCAAGCAGTATCCTGGGAGAAACAGGAATGAGCAGGAAAAGGGAAGGATAATTGTGACCCCGGGGGCAGGGGGAGGCCAAGTGGAAGAGAGGGGAGAAGACCATTTGCAGCAGCCCCAGTAGGCTGGTCACACAGTAGCCCGCCCAGGTCCCCCTCTGCCCCCCCAACGTGTCCCATCCATAACTCAAGGTCCTGTGTGCGTTTATCCCCCGCAGTGTAAGGCTCTCTGCCGCGGCCGGCTCAAAACTCCTCAGTCAACCCCCTCTTCATCATCTCCCGCCGGTTCGTCAGTTGACCCAGGAAATTCCCATTTGTCAACCACTTCCTTCCAGAGGGGCACAATAGATCTAAGGTGCACCCCCCATGCCTCTTCTCTTTGCACTGCTCTTTCCTCGGCTCGGGCCCAATGTGTGTCATCGTTCACCCAGGTTTCCAGGCAAGGTCCTCTGGGTGAGTTCCAAGCCATGGCTACTGGTCATCTAGCCAGGGCCAGAGCCAAGTCTATAAATCTGTTCCCCACCTTCTTGGGTGATGGCCTATGGATGATGCACAGGAGGCAGATCGCTGGCGTATTGGCAAGTGGTCTATTTAGTGTCCTACTGAGTCTCACTTCCACCTCGTCCCAGAACCCTGTAAGTCCAGGACAGTCCCAGGTCATGTGATCAAAATCTGAGTCCAGTGCCGCACAGTGAGGACATCTACTAGGGTCCCCACCGTATACAACCCTAATTCTGTGGGGGTTAAGGTAAGTCCTATGGGTGTAGTTGTATTGTATGTACTTTAGTCGAGAGCTATGGGCGACCTTCTCTGGATAAGCAAGTACCCTTCTCCAGTCAGCTTTCGACACACTCCTACCCAGCGCAGTTTTCCAGCGGGCCCGAAAGGCGTCCAGTGGTTTCAAGACTAGTTCATTGAGCGCCCCTTAAAATCATGTGATCAGGTGGGTTACTGCTCCCAGCGTTAAGATGAGCTGGAGGACTGCATGAGTGGGCGGTTCCACCTCTGCAGTGCCCCACAGGTCACGCAAGGCATGAACAAGGTCTTCGTAGTTAAGACATTGGCCCTATGGTAGGCCAGCCTGTTCCCTTAATTCTCCGAACAGAATTAGGGCAATAATCTGGAAGCAGTCTCCCAGGGTCACTAGACCAGCCTCTGTCCAGGAGTCCAGTTGCCCAGCAGTAAAGTAGCTCAGAGGCTCACCATGGGGTAGGCCCACCAACAGGAGCATGGGAGCATAAGGAGTCAGCACCCCAGTGTGTCGCAGCCCTTGTCGACAGCAGGTCAGGGCAGATGACAGCAGGACAACCGGGCAAGGAGTCTGCATCGCTGGACGCAACAGTTTCGCCAGCAGTGGACCTTGGTTAGGCTCAGCGGCCATCTGGCCAATTTTCGAGAGGCCTGCTCCATCGAGCCACCTCGAGATCCACTGGAGTTGGGCCGCAAGCAAGTACAACTCAAAATCTGGTACCCCCAATCCTTCTTCTAGGTGGGGCAGTGGAGCGTATCCACTGCAACTCTCTGACGTCCCCCATTCCAAAGCAGTTCCTGGAGAAGTGCATCGAGTGATTCCATGTATGGTTTGATGAGGTCAATGGTAACAGCTGGGGAAAGGACGTCTTGAATTTCATGTTAAATAACAAGGGTAAGAAGAATTTTATCTAAATTTGTGAAGCCTATTAAGATAGCACAGTGACCCCTCTTGCTCTACTGAGTCTGTCAAGATGATGATGGAGTATCGCATTGGGACCAATAGTAATGGTAATGGTAATAACATTCTTTGAACCCGTTGAAACAGTCTTACACTGGCACTACCCAAGGATGTGTTATCGTCTCCTAATTAATTAAGGATGCCTTAACATATGCTGCTCTTTTGATACTTAACAGAGGCCCTTGCTTGACAGAATTCAACCTATTTTTAGTAAATTCCGATCCTTATTTGAATGAAGACAGTTAAAACAAGAAGCACATATGGGTCTCCTTATAGTAAAACAAGGGTCTCAAGAAAAAACCTAATGCCAGAGACACCCCGCTGAGACTGCATCGGATGGGCAGACCACAAAAACTTGGGATTTTTAAAATCCATGAGGTATGAGAACCATCAACATGTAAGATGGATATTATTATTTTCCAGATTCCAGTCTATTCCTAACTATATAAACCTGGAGCTTGACATGGGAAAATGAATACCCTAACTCACATGCATTCAGTCAAAGAACAAATTCCATCCTCTTTTACATTACTTGTGATTAGAACACAGGAAGCACACCCTCACTCAATTGCGACAGAACTACCTGAAGCAATTTCATCAATAAATTGCAGAGCAGACAAGGTAAATGATGTTCCATTAATCCAAAAGTACCAAAATGAAAGCACTGAGAAGTTGGATTTTATGTGAGAAGGAAAATAGCTGAATGATCCTCCTGATCGTCCTGGAGTTGAAAGATACCCAAAATAACCAATATATTAATGTGATTAGACAGTGACAAATGAGTCAAGATTCGCTCCTAGGTTTTTCAAATATTTAGCGAGGAAGGTGTTTTCACCAAGACATGGTGGTCAGAAAGGAAGATCCCAACCTGAGGCCAGATTTACTAAGGGCTTGCTCTGCCAATGCATCATGCAAGGCAACACAAGCCCTTAACTGCGATTTACTAAGCAGCACAAAGCCACCATGCATGGATCTCAGTGGTTTAGTTAATCCAAGGTAACGCAAGGCAGCCCATTTTACTGCCTTCCGTTACCTTGTGGTGTTGTGCAGTTCCCACTAATCCGTAGGAACTGCACATTTGTTGTACAACATAAACTTTGGGTGAGGTGCCTAGACTGATTCTGGGTACCCCGCAGGATATGATGGCCTAGAGACCAGCTAGCTCACAGTGCCACTGTAAACCCCCCTAACAGGGAGAGAAAGGATTCTGGCAACCACTGAACATGATAAATCGGACCCCTCAGGGATCATAGAAACCGATCAGAACCTTTTGGTCAGTCACTCGTGCTTTCTTGTGCTCAGAGAGATATACAGAGAATACACAGTGGGACGTTTTCAATATATTTATTGAACCAACGTTATTTTTGTATAAAATACATGGGCTGCGATAATCAGTAGACAGAAGCAGATGAAAGTGATTACAAGCACCAAAAGCGTAAATAGTAGATACAGTTCTACCATGGTGATAAAACAGTGTATATATGCAGGCATATAAAAAAGGCAGTAATCAGGCGTACTCCTACTATGCAACCCCTACTCTGAGTGTACCTAGAGTGTGTGTAGGTGTGAAGCTAAGAATCTCCTCAAGGAACAATCCAACCCCATTACCTGGTGGGAGAGAATGTAGGAGCCTGTCTTGGTCATGAACTGGACACCCCCTCATGCAGATGTCAGACTGCTGCGTGGTGAAGTTCCCGCATTCAGGGACCCTGGGTGTCAGCTGAAGTGCCTCCTCTGCTAATCTTTTGGGATGCTCTTTATTTATAATAGAAAGCAGCCTTGTGATGTGCGTATAGATTAGTGATTTTATGGATATGTAGATAGCCCTGTCGCCCCATGGATGAAGATAGAACGACATTTGTACATAGTGCGTAGAAAGGCCTTGTACATGATGTTCAAGGCATCGTGATAATGTTGTGCGAAGCTAGATTTATAAACAAAGTAGTTTCAGCGAAACAAATCCAACATTGTTGTGCACGCAAATAAGTGCAAAAGGTCGCGGCAGAAAAGTTATTGTGAAAAATAGGACAATGTAAGAAATGAGTCTAACCCGGGCGCATAACACCCACTCTTCATGCTAAGGGCTGATATATAAAAGTTATCTAAAAGCCAGCAGACCATATTGAAGCAAAGTTAAAAATGTTTAAAAACTACTCTTAAAACATCTAAAAGCAAGCTTCCCTTTAAAATATTCATATAAAATCCTTGAAGTCATTATACTTTTTTTTAGGTCTCGCTGAGCCAGCGCATGCGCTGCTCTGCGAGAAATTTTGTAAACAGGCTTTTAAAAGTGCTACCAGAGGCTTTTCCTGGCCTCAAGCTTGCGTGCATGTGCGCGTGCACACGCACAGCTGCCATCTGTCTTTCCTCCTGTCACGGGTCATTAAGTGCATCGCGATCACTTTCACTTTCGCACACAACTCCCGGGTTTGTTTTCACGCACGCACCACTCGCGTGCTTGTTAAGGAATGTCACCACTAACCTTGCCTCTCGACACAGCGCTTCCTGTAGTCAGTGCCAGGTTGTGTTTATTGCTTTCAACATCCGCTCTCACATGTCATCCTGACTTGTTTTTGTTGCGGTTCTTTCATCTTTCATAACTACTTTGCTTGATTTCTTTCTTTCTCTCTCTCCCCTGTTTTCATGTTTCTAGACTTCTTATTTCATCCAAACGTTTCTGCCGATTCTTTTTTTCCCTCTTCTCTTTCGCGGAATAACCTTTAATTTCTCTCGCGATCTGCTCCACCATTCAAATTTACCCTCTTGTCAGGAGATTAGCTCACAGAACGGAACACCTTCCCTTGTGATAGCATGCTCACTGGGTACCCATCGCCCACTGACGCATCAGCTCCTGCGCACTGGGAAAGCAGGTCTGATTGAAACATCTTATGAAGTCAGAGGCGTGCAAGGACAGACGTTTAGATCGCTGCTAGTCTGTTGGCTAAGACCACATCTGCATCAGATCTAACCCCTCTAAAGGGCAACGAGCTCCACGATGATGCCATTCGTGTGATAGTTCTTTAAAGAAGTAAATATTTTGAGTGTAAAAGGCTTAGCATCTCCGTCTTGAAACACCAAACGTTTGACATGTCTTTTGAAAAATAAAGGTTTGTGAAACAGATAACATACCAGGATCTCTTTAAACGTCCGCCTTAACCTGTTACTCGTTTGTGGTTGGTGAGGCATCTAGTCGTTTTCCTTCCAGTGTGGGTGTCCTCTAGGTCTTGTTAAGTATGTGGGGAGTGCTCCAAAGGCAAACATTTTTTTGACTTAAAAAAATGAAACACTTTGCATGGTGCATTGCAATTGGGTGAAGGCCTTTTTCATTACATTGACTTTTAAGCTTGTAATGGTATATCCTAGAAGAAAAGCACCTCTTTGCATAGCCCCAGTTTTTTATAAGCAGAGTTGCCTTAAAGCCAGTCATCTATGCAAAGCCACTGCACGCAACTGCACTCCCACAACACCAACAGAAGCACACCACCACCTCAGCATCACTCAGCCCAAGCGCAGCACCACCTCAGACCTCAGCACAGACCACCTCCGCACCTCAACACTACCTCAACACCACCTCTGCACCACTGCAGCACCACCGCACTACCTCAGCATCAGTGCAGCACCACCACCTTAGCATCAGCACAGCACCAGCACAGCATCACTCAGTGCCACCACAGCATCACTCAGCACCACCTAACCACCAGCACAGCATTACCTAAACATCACTCAACACCACCCCCTCAGCACAGCACTACCTTCGCATCAGTGCAGCACCAACTCATCACCAAATCAGCACCAGCACAGCCCCACCACAGCATCAGCACAGCACTACCTCAGCCGCAACTCAGCACAAACGCATCACCAGTGCAACATCACCTCACACCAGCGCAGCACCAGACTTGCATTAATAAGCACCACTTAAACACCAGCACAGCACCACCAAAGTATCACTCAGTACCACCTCAGCACCACCACAGCGTCACTAAGCAGCAGCTCTGCATCACTCACCACCACGTAAGCACCACCTGAGCACCGTATCAGCACATAACAATATTAGCATCAGCACAGTACCAACTCCTCATCAGTGCACCACCACCACCAGTGCAGCACCAACTCAGCATCAGCTCAGCACTACCCAAGCTGCACTGCAACACCACCTCAGCATCACTCAGTAACACCTAAGTATCATTCAGCATCACATGAGCATCACCTCCGAACCAGCACACCACCACTTCAGCATCATCTCTATCATTCAGGATCACCTGAGCACCACCTCTGACACTGCTCACAACCACCTCAGCATCACTCCGCACCACTTCAGTTTGACATCAAAATCTGGCATCTCTTGATTCTCCCCAAATAACTCTCCACTACTCCTATTCTAATTAAGGTACTATTTCCCAAACTCCAACCTCCCGTTGTTTATATTGACAGCATTGCATGAACAAAAAAACTAGAACATGTTTTTGGTGTGAATTCTGGCTTTTATTAGGGTACTTCAGTTGTATATAATGTTTTCTAGGTTATATAAAAGGTGACAAAAATGGTTATAACACTTTTTTTTATTACAACATACATTTTCAACATGCTGCACAACATTAACAATGCTCTACAACACATATTAAAAACGTTAACAAAACCAATTGCTCTATCTAAACACTTATAAGGCCCCAAAGGCGAGACCTATTGGCTATGCCAATGCTTGTTTAATTCTAAGCACTCAGAAAGCCATGGTGCCTAGAAAAATAAAGAAAAAAGCTGTTTTAATTAATTTTGTTTAAAAACAGGCTAAATGGTTGCCACCAACACAGAAAAGCCAATTGTTTATGTGTTACGAGTGGTAGATGCAACAATGCTGTTGCTTGCGACCGCAGATGATGTTCCCAGAGGTGCACCTCGAAGCATGTTTATGGAGAAAAGGTGATTCCATCCAGTTCTCACAGCATTCGCTGAGGGAGGTACTGCATCCTGTAACCATATCGTAGAGCCGATGTCCATTTCACTAGGAGCCAAAGCATCCCAGTTGGCTCGAAGAATGCATTCACCAGCAATGGAATACGCTGGGGACAACAATACCTATGGGCCTTTAAGGACCCCATCAGTACATTAATGTCCAGTGGCGCAACCGATTGCGATCTTAGGCATAGATCCAATACGCATTCGTGGCTGCAAAGCAGGCAGTGGAATAAAGGTTGTACGCAGTGAAGCCAAACAGGCCTGAAGGACAAGAATCAGTGCTTATTCCAAATCTGCGATCAGTGTTTGGCAATAGTCTATCCCCCACTCCTGGAATAAGAGCGTACGGAATGTTTTGTGCATCTAACTTATAGGAGTACTTGAGTGGAAAGCCTTTTGGCAGGTGAGTGTCGTTGCGGGCAACATTGACAGCCAACATGATGTCTCTGTCTATTCTCGTAATTGAACGAGTGATTGCTGCAACGGCAGCAGTACGGACTGTTGCCTTAGCGGCTTCATCAGCCATGGAAATCCCTTCAACGTGAGAGCCAGCATGTTGATGACTCAATGTGTGGATAACATGAGCCAGTGGCAAGCATTCTTTCAGCTTTGCCACCTGTTCCCAAAGCAGCTTGTACATGATTGGGCAACCCTTGGAATCTCAAAAGCCATTTTGGCCCCAATAGTGAAGATTTTCATTATAGGACTGGGCACAGTAGTATGAATCACACACTATAAGTGTGGGGATTTCATAATCCGTACTTTGTAGTGCCAGTATTAGGGCTATGAGCTCTGCCAGCTATGCTGTACAGTCCCCTAGGGACTGAGTGTGTGTTTTTTCAGGACAGAACTTTCCGTCATGCATGTGCCTCTTTATGATTGCGCATGCTGCAGAATATTGATGATGTGTCCCTACGGCAGCCTGAGCAGATCCATTGGTATAAATGATGTGTTCATATCGATCTAGAGGCATTATTTAATTTGGCAGAGGATATTCTTGTTCGTACCCTAGGAATGCTTGTGTTTGTAGTGTAGAATCGAATCTGTAGTCTACATCTTTTGCAGTGAGAGAGTTCGCCCATTGAATCCATCATGGATGTAATGCTTTGTCATTCGGAACACTTGCTTTAGAAATGGCCTCTAAGGTCGGTACTGGAGTAATGACAATTATTCGCTTACTCTGAGCTAGTGCTCTCTCTCGCACTACAGCAGTTTGTACCACTGTGAGAGTTTTCTCAGTGGGTACAAAACGCATTTCAGTGTTTGTGTAAAAATGTGATTTATATGCAATAGGTCCTGTCTCACCTTCATTGAAAGTGATATAGGTGTACCCGGTGGGTTCAGCGACTACACGGATCACCATGGTTAGTTGTGTTAACACTTGTGTGCAAATATTTGAAGCTATCATGTCAGCTTGTATGGAATGTAAAATGTGTGTATGTTCCTCTGTCCAATGGTTGATTGAAAAATCAGATCTAATTAAATCTTAGATCGGTTTTACTTGTTCTGCGCAATCCAAAATGTATGTTCTGCCAAAATTCAGCAGTCCTAAAATGGACTGTAGTCTTTTCAGAGACGTTGGAGGTTGGAGCAGTGTGCATTTTTCTAACAAAATGTGCTGCCAGGCTTATGCCTTCATTTGACAGCTCGTAGCCCAGAAATAGGACATTGAGGTGGGCAATTTTTGATTTTTTAAAATTACATTTGTAGCCCAGGTGAGCAAACCCAAGAATTATGTGGTTCACTTTAGCCAAGTGTTCCACTAACTCATCGTCCATCAGATAAATATCATCTACATAGGACAATGCCTCCTTTTGAAGTAACTCTGTTATCCTCGCTGAGAACAGCCCAGGGCTGTTCTTATACCCTTGAGGTAAACAGCAAAATTGACTCTGTAAACCTAGCGCTGATAATGCTGTCAAATATCTGCTTCCAGCGCTATATTCTGGCAGAAAAATTCATTTGAGATATATAATGTTGTTTTGTATTTCTTCCGCATAATGTTATTCATTAGTGCGGCACTCAGTGCATTTTGTACTGCAATTGTGCATGTGGAATTGTTCAAGTGTCTGTAGTCTAAAACTAGACTGTATGAATTGCCCCGTTTCATTACGGGAAACAAAGGATTATTCATGGATGAGGTGTAATTTTCTATTTCACTCTTGTAATCAAGTTGTTCTAGGATTTCCCTAACTTGTTTTTTAGCTTCATGTTTTATTCGGTACTGTCTCTGGGGTTGAGGGACTGATTTTAATGGGATTTCGTGATGAGGTGACTCATCATCTCACCCAACATGATTGCGGTATATGCTAGCTCTACTGCCCACTCCTGCGCGTATGAATGTTTAACTGATTTTGGAACAAGGTTTAGAGAAAGTGGGTAAAATTACCGTTTCTCCTAGTAAGCACTCCATTACAAACTCAGGTGGCCAATCCTTTTCAGCCAAAAGAATATCATAACCATATTTTCTCCCAAAAGAGAGCCTTGATGTTTCTGGGTATGTCTCCCTCCATTTGGAACGGTATTCGTATAGATGATGTGGGACACTTACTCTTGTAACAGGTGTTTCCACTATGATATCCTCATTCATCGCTACTACCACCAGATAAGTCATCAGGTTACAGCGAGCTATCGTGCCTTCTGCCGCGCTGTCCAGCATCGTCACAGCCCACTCTCCGTTCAGAAGCATAGTCCTCAGTGGCCTGGGCATGTCTTATTTTGATTCCTGCTACCTTCTTCTTTTTGAATTGAGGTTTAGGAGTCTTTTGTTTGTCTTCTTTTTTTAAGGATGTAGTCTGAAGTATGATGTGTTTCCCTTTTCGGCTTCACAAGCTCTTATGATCTGTGCTCTGACTGTCTACTTCTCTCCGAACGTATATCGGATGAATCCTGGAAGGAATGAGAGGAACATGTGTCAGTATCCTAATACATGTCAGGCTTTCTAATGTTATCACTGTTTCTTAAATTATATTTCTTTTCAGTGTTTTCCTGTTGAGGAGACCCACCCTGTGATTGTGTCTTGTTTTGTTTATTTTTTTGTTTATTGACCCATTTCTTCTTGGAAGAATCGGGGGCTTGCTTGGAGTTACACTTTACAGAATTACTCTTAACCTGTGGTTTCCCACATCTGGCTTCCATATTATCTCTCACCAGCGCAGCATAGGTTTCTTCGATAATTTTAGGCAATTCCTGCTCCTGCTGTGCAGGAGTGAACTCCCTCAGGCGTTGGTGTATAGCCAATGCTGCCGCCTCCCCCTTTATGTTATTTAACATAATGGCTGATACCGCGGCTAAATTGCACATCAGTTTCATCCCCAATTCCAGGGCAGGTGCTGCCCCGTACTCCTTCTGTACTTGTTTCAGTACTTCAGGTAAAACTGCTATTGAAGGGGTACCATGAGTTCTGGTGTAATATGCAGCAAAGACTGTACCCCAAGTGGCACAATCTTCCACCGGGAGAGCCATCCCCAGTGGCAAGCAAATTGTTCATATTCTGTGTTTGTCCTGCTGGCCCCTATGGGGAAAAACTGCTTCAAGCTGGCGTGTGTTCTGTGCTATCCAGAACGGAATTTGCTCCCGACTGGTGGGAATCTTTCCCATTATGGCGTTCAGCGTTTGGGGGCTGATACCCGTGGTAGCCAATTGTGATTGTGCAGCCTGAGCCGTCTGCACATGGTTAACTGACAGTGTTCGCATAATATACTGTGTGAGATTTCTGCCATCTTTACTAAGTCTCCATATGGTGTTGTTATTTTTGCTGCATCTAAATTAGCAAGATTAGTATGCAGTGTATAAGCAGCTAAGACCGGCCAAGTTGCTCCTTCTTTACTGAGCGGACTGAGCCTCACATTTTAAAAAGTAATGGGGAGGGCGCCTTTAAACCAATTTATGTGTTCTTGGTAAGTTAACGGAGTTTCTATGTCCATATATGGAAAGTATTCCTCTGGTGTTTTATCTTTTATGTAAGTGTGAAACAATTGTGTGCATGCATCCACAGCCGGGAATTTAACCCAAGAATAGAATACCTCTGTTATGAGTGCTTCGTGTGCCTCGACCACGAAGATAATGTCCCCAGCTGTTGCCGGGAGGCCATAATGTAATACTTTCATAGTAACTGCATGTCTGCAATTTTCTGTAATATTTAGCCTAACTGCTTGTTCTTTAATATCCTCACCTTGTTCAGGAAAAAGGAATTAATTAAATTAATTTATTTAGATAGGGTTTACACAATGTGGGAAAAATTGTATCCTTCAAGCTTGAATAACCTACAGCCAATACATAGGGTATACCTACTTAGCTGAGATGGATTTCCCTTCCCACCATGGACGTCTCAGGTTTGGAGGTGAGTAGGGGTCTCTGCGAAAAGCACAACTGAAGTACTCAGACCATTAAATGACCACCCAACCAACAATGGCGGCGCCATGTCGTGTAGTTCCCACTAATCCGTAGGACTGGTGAGTTTGTTGGACAACATAAACTTTGGGTGAGGTGCCTAGACTGATTCCGGGCACCCCCGCAGGATATGTTGGCCTAGAGACCAGCTAGCTCACCGCGCCACTGTAAGCCCCCCTAACCTTACCAGAGAGTGCATGGTTTAGGGCAACCACTGAACATGACAACCCTTACCCCTCAGGGATCGTGGAAACAGATCAGAACCTTTTGCTCAGTCACCTGTGATTACTCGTGCTCAGAGAGATATACAGAGAATACACAGTGGGATGTGTTCAATATATTTATTGGACCAATGTTATTCTTGTAAAAAATACATGGGCTGCGATAATCAGTAGACAGAAGCAGATGAAAGTGATTACAAGACCGCTGCATGGTGAGGTCTCAGCATGCAGGGACCCTCAGTGTCAGCTGAAGTGCCTCCTCTGCTAATCTTTTAGGATGCTCTTTATTTATGATAGAAAGCAGCCTTGCGATGTGTGTATAGTTTAGTGATGTTATGGATATGTAGATAGCCCTGTCGCCCCGTGGATGAAGAAAGAACGACATTTGTACATGTGCGTAGAAGGGGCTTGTACATGGTGTTCGAGGCATCGTGATAATGTTGTGCAAAGCTAGATGTGTAAACAAAGTAGTTTCAGAGAAACGAATCCAACATTGTTGTGCACGCAAATATGTGCAAAAGGTCATGGCAGAAATGTTATTGTGAAAAATAGGACAATGTAAGAAATTAGCCACTTCACTACATGGGCCTAACCCGGGTACATGACACCCACTCCTCATTCTCAGGGTTGATATATAAAAGCTATCGAAAAGCCAGAAGGCCATAATGAAGCAAAGTTAAAAAAAGTTTAAAAACTACTCTTAAAACATCTAAAAGTAAGCTTTCTTTTAAAATATTCATACATTGGAAGTAGGGACTAGGGCTTCCTGTGTCATTGGTTGCTGGGATTAGGGTTGGGACTACTGCTAGGGCTTCTATTGGACATTGAGATTAGGGTTTTTGATCCTGATTGAGTGCTTGGACTAGGGCTCAGATTGGCTGTAAGGCCCTGGTCTCCTATTGGTTCTGGATATTAGGGCTCGTGTTGTGATTGGATAGTGTTAGGGCTAGGGTTCCCATTGGCTGAAGGGGTCACCTGATAGGGCTATAAAAGGCCAAGGCCAAGGCCAAGGCTTAGGGCGTCTCAGCCTGGGCGTCGAGGCTAAGGGCGGAGAGGACAAGGGCAGTTGCCTGTTTGAGCCTGTTCAAGACTGGTCGGGACTAAGGCCAGAAATTCTGCCCATTTTCTCATTCAGTAATACCCACCCTACACCATCCACATCCACAAACAGAGTAACACACTCACACCAAATGTACACCACACACAACCCTATGCACAAACCAATGTACCAGCATACACTACAAAACCAACCAAACCACATCTATACACCCTTCTATCCCAACTACCACATATTTCCACCATCACCTACAAACAGTACACAACTCTATCCTATACCACTAACCAATCCGCTCATCACTAACACAATGCCATTCAACACCATACATAACTACATCCCATCCAGACACACACTCCCTGCTCTAATTACTCCTAACAGACCACCTTTTACACTAACAAACATATAATCAGCCTTCCATCATTTGTCCAACCATCACCCTCCTCTTCCTTCTACCATAATAACACTAACGCACAACACATACACTTCACGGCACCACACTTTTTAACTCTTGCAACAAACCAGTCTAAGACAAACACTCTAACCTCTACTTCATTCCCTCCTACACACAACATACACTCTACTCATAAACACATCACCACCCCCTCTAACTTACAACCTCCTCTCACAAACAATACTATACAAACAAATCTATTGTATGAAACAAATACACCAGCACCCCTTTTCACTACTCCTCAAATACAAAACATATCACACACACCAGCACAACAAGATCTTCAAAGCGCAACACCTCATAATACTTACCATCACAAAATACAAACATACACCCACCTTTCAAACCACACAAAGGAACAAACTCCAATGCCAAGCTTTCCCTCTTCCACCACGCCCACACAGATACAGCAGCACAGCAACTCTCTTCCAAACGCCTCTCATCCATTGGACAATTTAGAACCTTACTACATGACCCACATGCTGCACCACCACCCCTGACTCATACACCTTCCGCCCTAAACACAAGCAAACATATAAGCAACGTGCTACACCTCACAACTTTGCTTCCCCATGTCTACTGCACAACAATGTTGCACCACGAAAACACAGCACACGAACTCACTCTCAAACACCATCTCCACCACATACACACGCAGACCCATCAAAATGCCTTCTTACCATGCTGGATGAGGAACATGATACAGAACAGCATCACGATTGCTATCCTAATACAGCTAATACCAGCACTAAAAACACACCTGCTACAAACCCACACAATACTGATCACTCTTCTACAAAACATAGTCTCACTATCACCAAAGCCCATTCTCTAAACTGTCTACTAATAAATGCTCAATCCCTCTCTAAAAACAAACATCACATCTACGACCTTCTCACCGATGCAAAACCAGACATACTATTTATAACTGAATCATGGTTGGGAGATGATATGGCTCCAGTCCTGCATGAAGCCGTTCCTCTAGGCTATCAAACGATCACCCAAAATCAGATAGGCAAAAAAGGAGGTGGTCTAGCTGTTGTGTTCAGGCAATTATTACATATCACTAAAGTTGACGACATCACCATAAAGAATTGTGAGGCTCTTCTCACCAGATGCAATCCTACACCGTCTTCCTCCTGTAACTTCCTGCTCCTTTACAGACCTCCACCTAGCAAGGCGACATTCCCAGACGCACTTCTAGACACAGTTTCAAACCTGATAACAATACACTCCAACCTATGCGTTCTGGGTGACCTCAACATTTGGTTTGACAAACCCAATATGACCCATCCAAAAACAATAATCACTGGCCTAGACACACTGAACCTACATCAGATTGTCCACAAACCCACACACATCGCTGGACATATCCTAGATGTCATTTTTGCTAATACTGAACTAGTTACCTTTCAAACTATAACTCCAGTCACATGGTCAGACCACCACTTGCTTGCTTTCCAACATAAAACAACACTAAGCGACTCACCTAAAACTACCTTACATCCATCCACCTATCGTCCGTGGAACAAACTCAATTTGGAACACTTAGAAACACAACTAACATCCAGTACAAATCTGGAAACAATAAATTCTGTTCAAAAACTATATGAGTGGCTACAGGAAGCTTTTGATACCTGATACCACTCAAAACCACACAACAGAACAAAAGAAAAAAAGTGCCTTGGAGAAACATAGAGATAAAAGACATAAAACAACAAATTAGAAGGCTGCAACGTGCCTGGCTCAAAACAAACGCCAAACAAGACAAACTTCACCTACAGAAAATTAACAGATTATACAAGTCAGCTATCAAAAAAGCTAAGAAAAGGTATTATTCAGACAGAATTCAAAATGCTAAATGTGCAAATAAAGAATTCTATAAAATACTCAATAAATTTCGCAAACCAAATTGCCTAGAAGGTACTCATCCTGTTACTCAAGATTTCACAGACAAACTGGCAAATCATTACACGGACAAAGCAGACACATTGGACTCATACTTAAAACAGAAACAAAGCACCAGCACTAACCCTTGTACAAAACAACAATCCAAGAATACTCTAACCCAGCCTCTCCGTTCCTTTCAACACATCTCACACGATGAATTTATGGAGCTGGTCAAAGCAAGCAGGCCAGCCGGCAGCCCTTCTGACCCGTGTCCACCACAAACTTTTAAGACAATTCTTTTAACAACCTCTGCTGCCACTCCAGTAAGAAGAATCATCAACGATTCCTTAACTACCAGATTATTTCCAGAAGAACTCAAAAAGTCACACATACGCCCTTTACTGAAGAAAACAAACTTGGACCCGCTGAACCCTGACAACTACAGACCCATTACAAATGGACCTTTCCTGGGCAGACTGATAGAAAGAGCAGCGTTCGCCCAGATGTCACAGTTCATTGAAGAGAATGATATACTTTCAGACTTCCAAACAGGATTCCGTCCGGGAAGAGGCACTGAATCTGCCCTCCTTGCCATCTGGGATGACCTGAAGAATACAGTAGACCGTAACGGGGTTGCTGCGCTACTCCTCTTGGACCTCTCGGCTGCATTTGACACGGTTGACCATGACACTCTGAAACAAAGACTCTATGAAGCCGGCATAGAGGGGACTGCTCTAGACTGGATCGCGTCCTACCTTCGAAACAGAACTAATGTCATCCATACCCCACTTTTCTCATCCAAACCATACTCCACAAAAGCAGGGGTCCCTCAAGGCTCTATCATCTCGCCCATGCTTTTCAACATCTACATGAAGTCATTATGGTACTGATCAATCAATTTCACCTCACGTGCTATAACTATGCAGATGACACGCAAATACTCCTTCAACTGGAATACCCCAAAGACATTGGAAAATCCCCAATTTTCAGTTGTCTCACAGCCGTGGATCAGTGGATGACTTGGAGCCATCTCAAATTGAATGCTTCCAAAACGGAAATACTCATGTGTGGTGATTGGAAACATTATGACCCGCCTGGCCTGATGAACTGGGATCACCGCCTAAAGTATCGAAGGAAGTAAGAAACCTCGGAATGACCATGGACTCCAAGCTATCGATGAATGCCCAAGTGGACAAACTATTAACAAGATCAAGCTTTGTCACTATAAAAACGCTGCGACTAATTTTCCCTCATTTGGGATTTCCACACAAGGTCCAAGCTACCATCTCCCTTGTTCTGTCCAAACTCGATTACGCCAATAGCCTCTACCACGGATCACCTTTAACGACCATGAAAAGACTACAACGGATTCAGAACTCGGCTGCCAGACTACTCGTGCATATAAAACCGCGAGACCACATCTCACCTGCCTTGAAAGCCCTGCATTGGTTACCGGTTGCCAGAAGATCCACGTTCAAGCTGCTTTGTATCACCCACAAAGCAATACATGGAATGGGACCGCTCTTTATCAGGAATAAAATCACCAAACACATTCAACAAAGGAACCTCCGCTCTAAAGGGGCACCTCGCCTCAAAATCCCAAGATACAAGAAAAAAAACATGGGTGGCACATCCTTATCTGTTCAAGCAGCTAAACTATGGAACTCTTTACCCCCCAACAGAAGATCCATGGACAGCCACCTTCTCTTCAGAAAACTACTCAAGAATTGGCTCTTCCCCACATAAGCACCATACGCAAACAGAAATTTACAGCATATCCCTCTGTATATAAGCATTTATTTTCACTATAGATATGTACCTATCTTTGGGTATTGCTTTGTATAAACATGTAGAATAATTATGGGGCGGATTCACAGAACTAATCTGAGATAAAATCCTAAACTTACTACTTTTGGTATTCACAGAAGGCATTTAGTAGTAGTAAAGTTAGGACTCCTAACTTTACTACTACTAAATGCCTTTTGTGAATAACGAAAGTCGTAAAGTTAGGATTTTGTCCCAGTTTAGTAGTAGTAAAGTTAGGAGTCCTAACTTTACTACTACTAAATGCCTTCTGTGAATACCAAAAGTAGTAGGTTTAGGATTTTATCTCAGATTAGTTCTGTGAATCGGTCCCTATGTTGTTAAAAATAAAAAAATAAAAAGTACAATAACACTTGAAAACCGGAGTTTATCTGGTGCATCTTTGGTCTACATGTACTTGCTTCCATTGTGCATCTATGTACCTTCCAAGAACTTGGATCTGTGTGTTTGTTACTTTTCTCCTGAAAAAGCATATCCAATGCACTACCCTATTTCTCATCCTGTACATCTATCAACATCTTTAATCTACATATGCTTACCTCCTTTATGCATCAGGGTTACAAGCGCTATATAAATGCAAACCTTTTCCCTTTTCTACCCCTCCCCAACCCTTCTCAATCCAAATAACTGACTAACATATCCACCACTCAAATTACCTTCATATTTCACTATACTAATTCAACACTAATCCTTATGGGTTCCAGAGTAGCGTGCTACTCGGCAAAAAAGTGCTTCAAAACCCCATCAGGGGTACCAAGCGCTATATAAATACAAACCTCTTTCCCTCTTCTATCTCGCCGCCTACCCTTCTCTATCCAAATAACTGAATAACATATCCACCACTCAAATTACTTCATATTTCACTATACTAATTTTCAACACTAATCCTTTATGGGTTCCGGAGTAGCGTGCTACGCGCCAGAAAAGCGCTTCAACACCCATCAGGGGTAACAGGTGCTATATGAATGCAAACTTTTCTTCCCCTTCTATCCCTCCGCTATCCTTTTCACTCCAAATAACTGACTAATATCCACCACTCAAATTACTTTCATATTTCACCATACTAATTCACCACTAATCCTTTATGGGTTTCCGGAGTAGCGTTATACTCGCCAAAAAAAGCGCTTCAACACCCCATCAGGGGTAACGAGCGCTATCTAAATACAAACATTTTTTCCTCTTCTATCGTCTGCTATCCTTCCGAATCCAAATAACTGACTAACCTATCCACCACTTAAATTACTTTAATATTTCACTATACTAATTCAACACTAATCCTTTATGGGTCCCGGAGTAGCGTGCTACTCGCCGAAAAAGCACTTTGACGCCTCATCAGGGGTAGTAAGCGCTATATAAATGCAATTACAATACAATACAATACAATATAAAAGCCTTGAAGTCATAATACTTTTTTTTTAAATCCCAAGCACTCAGAAAGCCATGGTACCTAGAAAGATAAAGCAAAAAGCTGTTTTGATTCATTTTGTTTAAAAACAGGCCAAAAGGTTCTTACCACACGGAAAAGGCAATTTTTTATGTGTTCCGAGTGGTAGACGCAACAATGCTGTTCCTTGTGACCCCAGACGACGTTCCCAGAGGCGCAACACGAAGCATGTTTATGGATCAAAGGTGATTCCATCCAGTTCCCACAGCAGACGCTGAGGGAGAGACTGCATCCTGTAGGTGTATTGTAGGGCCAGTGTCCATTTCACTAGGAGCCAAAGCATCCCAGGGTGGCTCAAAAAATGCATTCATCAGCAATGGAATACTCCTGATCGTCCCGGAGTTGAAAGATGCACAAATTGACCAACATATTAATGTGATTAGACAGTAACAAATGAGTCAAGATTCCCTCCTAGGTTTTTCACATATGTAGCGTGGAATGTGTTTTCAGCAAGACATGGTAGTCAGAAAGGAAGCTCTCAACCTGAGGCCAGATTTACTAAGGGCTTGCATTAACAATGCATCACGCAAGGGAATGGAAGCCCTTAACGGCGATTTACTAAGCCGCACAAAGCCACCATGCATGGATCTCAGTGCTTTAATAAATTCAAGGTAACGCAAGGCAGCCCATTTTGCTCCCTTGCGTTACCTTGTGGCAGGGAGGCATTCCATGGGTGGATCGTGGGTGTTCCCACGGGAAACATCCATTACAATGCAGTCATTACAACGACCTACCTTTACAACGCAACTGTTAGAAACGCAACTGCCTTTACATCGCATGCCATTACAATGCATGTCATTACAGCGCATGCCATTACAATGCATGTCATTACAGCGCATGTCACTACAACGCATGTCACTACAACGCATGCCATTACAACGCATACCATTACAACACATGCCATTACAACGCATTATAAGGTAAGTAATGGAGATTTTTTTAGTATTAGGGTGGGCATGGATTTTGGGGTGCATGGGAATAGTAATTTTTACCCCTACACTATCCAACACTTTCCCTACTGTTGCACTCACTGGAGTGGGAATAGTAATTTTTACCCCTACAGTATCCAACACTTAGTAATTTTTACCCCTACACTAGCCAACACTTACCCTACTGTTGCACTCACTGGAGTGGGAATAGTAACTTTTTACCCCTACACTATCCAACACTTACCCTAATGTTGCCCTAAAAGTATTATGCGTTGTAATGGTATGCATTGTAATTGTATGCGTTGTAATGGAATGCGTTGTAATGGTAGTTTTTAAAAATGCGTTGTAATGGCATGCATTGTAAAATCATGCAATGTAATGGTAGTTGCGATGTAAAGACTGCGTTGTAAAAACATGCGTTGTAATTGCATGCGTTGTAACGTCATATGTTCGTTCCCACGCATCCACTCATGGATTTAGTTGCATTTCCAGATTTACAAAGAGTTGTAAACCTGGGATTGTGTCAAAATGGTACGCCTTCCAGACCCAGGCGTAACAAGAGAAGGAAAATAAGTTACTTACCTGTAACTGTAGTTCTCCAGTATTGAATTCTTTCATAGATTCACATGCTTGAATCATTCCCTGTCATCGAGATGGGAGTCCCACGGTACCTTAGAAAAGCAGTACAGTGATAGGAATAGACTAGAAAGACCTTAGGCCCTTCAATTTATTAACATATCTTAGTCATTTTTAAAAAAAGAGACTAAACTTACGTTCTAACCAATCAGGTTGCACCACCCTTTGGAACACGCCTGTGAGAAGCTCCAGTCCCTCAGATTTTAAGAGCATGAGTGTAGATAAACTCCCACTGAAAGAGAAGGTGAGCTTCCCAGGGGAGGAGGGTGGTTCGCATGTCAATCTATGCAAGATTCCAATCCTGGAGAACTACAGATACAGGTAAGTAACTTATTTTCTTACTTGAATATTGGGTCTTTCATAGATTCACATGCTTGAATCAGATTAAATAGCAGTTGAATGGCACATTTTTTCATAAAGTCTAAGATATATTCACTTAGGCATGGAAACATATATATATATATATATATATATCCACACCAGAAAGTCAAAATACGTGCGCTCTCAGGATCAAGAATCCACAATCCAAATTAGCTTGCAACCAGGTTTATTCCACCACAACGCGTTTCAACTGCATCCGCAGCCTTGATCACGTGTACTACGTGCACAAAAGTAAAACGTCTTTTAACACCAGACGTGGAATCAGCAACATAAACAAAGGACATCATATTATGTCTTTGGCGGCCATGTTAGAGTGGTAAAAGCAAGCCACAGTAGTAATGATACATCAATTAACACACATACATGAATACATGGGAAAATCCACACTATCAATTGGTAAAGTTGATGTATAGCAAATACATAATAAAACAAGTGCATAAATAAAGGAGCGCTCGGCTTGTGCATAAATTATAACTCTAACGAACCGAAATACAACACTAAATGTGTGGCTAGTCTGTGAAAAAATACACGGGTGAGCGCTGCAAAGTGTCTGGAAATCCCATCATGCCTAGTAACGCCTATTCCCATAGGTGGTCGGCTACTCATCAGACGTACTGTGATGTTATGTCCAATGATATAACGACTTGACCTCCGGCAGCCTATGCGCGCCAGTTACTGAGGTAAGAGACATAGTTCGCATGGTGCGCGTTAATATGCTATGGGCAACATGATGCTTATTAACATACATAGTGCTTAGCTAGGGTAAGGGACATTATTCACAATGTACTCTCAATAGTCGGGACGCAAAATGCATGTGTGACTCGGTGTAGCTTGTCACACGATGGGCGCTGCATTGAATCCAAGAAAGTCGGTGCCAGAATACGACGCATGGTGCGTGTAACACTGCTGGACGCCTATTCCCATAGGTGGTCGCCCACTCCTCAAACGTACTGTGATATTGTGTCCAATGGTATAAAAACTTGACCTCCGGCAGCCTATGCGCGCCAGTTACTAAGGTAAGAGACATAGTTCGCATGGTGCGCGTTACTATACTATGGGCAACATGATGCTTATTAACATACATTGTGCTTAGCTAGGGTAAGGGACAATATTCACAATGTGCTCTCAAAAGTCGGGACGCAAAATGCATGTGTGACTCAGTGTAGCTTGTCACACGTTTGGGCGCTGCAATGGATCCAAGAAAGTCGGTGCCAGAATACGACGCATGGTGCGTGTAACACTGCTGGACGCATCACAGTATAAATTCAGCCTTTAGAAGGTGACTAAAGAAACACACAGACCAGTCATACTGCAATTCTGCCATGTTGCGATCTCCAATCTGGTGCTGACGTGTCCAAAAGGTGTAATTCCAAAAGTGATTTCGAAGAAAAGGTTGGGTGACCCGTGTAAGTGAATAGGTCCCTTCCTTCCCTCCTGCAAAAGAAACAAAACAAAACAAAATTTTAAAATACGGCGCAACATGTCACTCCGTAACACAATAGTTTCTCATGCACAGTTCTAAAAAGGGGGAGGGGGGGAAAGGTACATGGTAGGACATCTGAGTTACTTGGGAAAAGAAAAGAAAATTGTTGAAATGAAACATAGCAGAGATACCTAAATGACAGTGTCACATAGGAAAGTCAAAATGACAATCGTGAGTGACACAAGTGAGGAAGACATGTAAAATATACAAAAGAGACCTTTAAAAGACATATGGTAGTACTGAATACATCTGTAATGATAGAGAGATAATCTATTCTTTTCTAAGGTGTATGGCTAATTCCTCATCCTGGTTCAGACCCCATGGCGCCCTGGTCTGTAAGTCCACTATGTATTTCGACTCTCTCTGCCTAAGTCTGAGAACCCTGTTTCCTCCTCTATGATCCAGCCGGATCTGTTCAAGTATAAAGTACTTCATCAGTGAGGAGTTCGAGAAATGCTTGTCCTGATAGTGGCGTGCCACTGGATATTTAGGATCTCTATTGGTGATGGCGCGTTTATGCTCTAAGATTCTCTTTTTCACCATCAGCGTGGTGCTCCCTATGTAATGGAGCTTGCAGGGACACTCAATCACATAAACCACGAATGTGGTGCTACAAGTCAGAAACTGAGTTATGGTCTTTTTTCCGGTTCCATGAGTAAATTCTTTGCGGAAACAGCTTGTCAGACAGGCCTTACAATGTCCGCAAGGAAAGAACCCTTTAAGATCATGTACTCCCACATCCTGTGTCGGGGTGATGTCACTGTGTACCAACATATCTCTTATGTTCCTACCCCGTCTGAAGGCGATGTTAGGTCTCTCAGAGATGGTGTGACCTATGCTGTTATCGCTTTTCAGGGTTTCCCAGTTGCGTGCTAGGATGCGTCTAATGTTATCTGAGTCAGAGTTATAGGTCATAATAACTCTAGTGCTGGTTTCCAATGATTCATCCTCAATGGGTGCCTTTTCTGCAAGTGTGTCAGTTCTGCTTATGCCCTCTGCTCTGTCTACGGCTTTCTTAAGTACCCATGTGGGATAACCCCTGGCCTTGAATCTTTCAATCATGTTGGTACTCTCTGTTCTATATGCCTCAATGCTGCTACAGTTTCTTCTTGCCCTCAGCAGTTCACCGTAAGGAATACTCCACTTGAGTGATTCAGGGTGACTGCTGAGGGCATGAAGGATACTGTTGCCCGCCGTGCTTTTGCGGAACAAGGAAGTGTGTATACTGTTCTGTCTGATCTCCACTCTGACATCAAGGTATTCCACACTGCTGTCGCTAACGTTACCTGTCAGTTGTATGTTACGATCATTTCTGTTGAGTTCTTCTATAAACTCATTAGCTTCAGTGTGAGTGCCCTTCCATATGATGAACAAATCATCAATATACCTGAGCCACAGTTCTACCTTGCTCAGGTTATTGATGACAATGTTACCTGAGAAGATCTCCTCTTCCCAGAGGCCCATGAAAAGGTTGGCGAAACTGGGAGCAAAGCAAGATCCCATCGCTGTTCCTGTGATTTGTCTATACAGAGTACCATCAAACAGAAAAATGTTGTTAGTAAGACAGTACTCTGTCATTTCAGAGATCATGCGACTATGCTCCCAGTACTTGATGTGCCTGTTTTTTTAAAAATGAGAACAGGCAGCTAATCCTTGCTGGTGGTCAATGATGGTATAGAGTGAGTGTACATCTAATGTTATCAGAAGGAAATCGCTCTCCCATTTAATGCTATCCAGTCTGCCCAGAAAATCCTTAGTATCCCTGATGTAACTAGGAAGCTTGATGACAGAGTCCCTGAGGAAGTGATCAACATATTTAGATATGTGCTCGGCTACGCTCCCTCTGGAAGAGACAATGGGGCGACCTGGTGGTGTGACTGGATCTTTATGCACCTTGGGTAGTAGGTAAAGAACTGGCATCTTGGGATAGTCTCTTTTAAGATAGCTGAACTCCTCCCACTCAAGAATCCCCTTGTCTTTCCACATGGTAAGTTTGTCCCATATGGTGGTGATGCTGGTGTTGTACATGTCCCTGGTGATCACAGTGTAGTATGTTTTGTCTCCCAGTTGGCGTAAGGCCTCTTTAATGTATTGGTCCCTGTCAAGGATGACAACATTGCCACCCTTGTCAGCAGGACGAATAACAATTTCCCTGTCTTCGGCCAGAGATCTCAGAACTTGTCTTTGTTTGTAAGTCAGATTGTTATTGCATTTGTCTTTGTTAAAAGATTTTTGTCTGAAATCGGTCAGGGCCCTAGTAACACTCTCATGAAAGGTGTCTATGCTGTCATGAGGAAGTGATGGTAGAAAGGTAGAGCATGGTCTAAAACTGGTGGAGGCTGCTGAGTCACCCGTGATGCCCAGTTTTTATACCATTGGACACAATATCACAGTACGTTTGAGGAGTGGGCGACCACCTATGGGAATAGGCGTCCAGCAGTGTTACACGCACCATGCGTCGTATTCTGGCACCGACTTTCTTGGATTCAATGCAGCGCCCATCGTGTGACAAGCTACACCGAGTCACACATGCATTTTGCGTCCCGACTATTGAGAGTACATTGTGAATAATGTCTCTTACCCTAGCTAAGCACTATGTATGTTAATAAGCATCATGTTGCCCATAGCATATTAACGCGCACCATGCGAACTATGTCTCTTACCTCAGTAACTGGCGCGCATAGGCTGCCGGAGGTCAAGTCGTTATATCATTGGACATAACATCACAGTACGTCTGATGAGTAGGCGACCACCTATGGGAATAGGCGTTACTAGGCATGATGGGATTTCCAGACACTTTGCAGCGCTCACCCGTGTATTTTTTCACAGACTAGCCACACATTTAGTGTTGTATTTCGGTTCGTTAGAGTTATAATTTAGGCACAAGCCGAGCGCTCCTTTATCTATGCACTTGTTTTATTATGTATTTGCTATACATCAACTTTACCAATTGATAGTGTGGATTTTCCCATGTATTCATGTATGTGTGTTAATTGATGTATCATTACTACTGTGGCTTGCTTTTTACCACTCTAACATGGCCGCCAAAGACATAATATGATGTCCTTTGTTTATGTTGCTGATTCCACGTCTGGTGTTAAAAGACGTTTTACTTTTGTGCACGTAGTACACGTGATCAAGGCTGCGGATGCAGTTGAAACGCGTTGTGGTGGAATAAACCTGGTTGCAAGCTAATTTGGATTGTGGATTCTTGATCCTGAGAGCGCACGTATTTTGACTTTCTGGTGTGGATTCTACTGCCAGTGCGCTCCGCTGGCGTGTGCGCCACCTTCCACGGGTGTCCGCTGTCCGGAAGGAGCAATGTTGGGTGATATATATATATATATATATATATATATTCTGCTCCAAAGGTTGTCCACCTGGTGAGTAGCACTCGATCAACAGCTTTGTTTATGATAGGCAGGGACGAAGATCCGCTTGTAGAAGCTGCTCCGTAATGGAAATGCCTGACGCGTTTCGAAGCTCCATATGCTTCTCTTCAGAGGCTTGAACGGAGACAGTGTGTGCAAACGCTGAACCCACTTCGCCATTTTCATATTGCACACCCACCAATGGGAAGCTCAAATGAGCTGTGAATTGCATATATTTGGAACGCATCCATTTAGGAAAGATGAACGGACTTCAGCAACCATAAGGCAACGCATTTCTCATACAGAGTGACCAATCATGGCATGCGATATCGCTTAAAGGAAGCTGAAGCCGCACATGCGCTCATAGACTGCATCACCCTTGATAAAGAGAAACCTCTCGAAACGCGTCGGGCGCAGTCTAATGCTTGAAAGGACTGGTGAGAGAGACTTTCCATACCACGAATAAAGGTTTCTTACGGGGGGAAACCGTCTTGTGTTGGAGTGCAGCTCAATAGTTGGTCATCCCCACCGAGCAGAATATTGAAGCAGCCGTCCTGCCGCTGAGCGTGCACCACCCCTAAGTCAGGGGGCCACGGAGCTTGAAGAATATGGCTCTACTAAAAGTGGGGCACAGGACTTGGATTGAGGAAAGCAGCTCTCTCCGGGGCTCATGGTGAGCTGTGAATTGCATATATTTGGAACGCATCCATTTAGGAAAGATGAACGGACTTCAGCAACCATAAGGCAACGCATTTCTCATACAGAGTGACCAATCATGGCATGCGATATCGCTTAAAGGAAGCTGAAGCCGCACATGCGCTCATAGACTGCATCACCCTTGATAAAGAGAAACCTCTCGAAACGCGTCGGGCGCAGTCTAATGCTTGAAAGGACTGGTGAGAGAGACTTTCCATACCACGAATAAAGGTTTCTTACGGGGGAAACCGTCTTGTGTTAGAGTGCAGCTCAATAGTTGGTCATCCCCACCGAGCAGAATATATATATATATATATATTATTGAGATTGAGAAAGGCGACTTTCTTTGAGCTGCAGGGCCAGGGAGAATGCCAGTACAATAAAGTGCTCTTTACTGCACAGTCTTCGCATCTGTGCTCTTATCTTTGAATGAGGTGAGAGGTAGTTTGTGTGTATATATATATATATATACACTCAGCGATGCATATGGATACCATGAAAAATGTGCGTAATGGGCAAGAGGATGGTGGGAACAAATTAACCTGCTCACCTTCACTGAAAAAGATGCTTGTCCCACTGCTGCATCTCTGTGAACTGCAGCTTCCAAGCAGTAGTTCTGCTAAAAGTGTGCCTATTCTTCCAGGTCGCTGCCCTGCAAATTTCTTGGAGAGACACACCGGCAGACAACGCTTATGGGAGGTTGGCTTAGTATATGGTGCACACTTAAAGGAGTGATGCACCTTGCACTAATCCAGGCAACCCTTATGGTGATTTTAGTGGTCTTTGTAACCTTAAAAGCTCTCAAAGGGGTATCTGTGGAGAGCAGCCTTCAGGCTTATCTTGAAGGAGTGTCAAACAGCTTGTTTTACCACATTTAATTAATAGTGTAGATTAGATAAGAAAGAACCAAATAGTGTTTATAAAATATAAGGCTATTTTTTACACAACACAATCACTATCACTTGGCATATCTCCTATCTGGAGATATCAACAATACACATAATAATACTTCAAAGAAATCAGGTAAGTAGCACAAGTATACACTAGTCTCCAGGGGGAGACCAAACCATATACTAAATAAGTGGAAAGCGAACTGCAAAGGAAAATGGAACTTCGACCAAAGGACTTAGAAGAGCTTGGAGAACCAGGAAATACACACAGTAAGTACCCAGGAACCCCAAGGAGGCTATGTGCACAGTGGGAACACAGCCCTGTGTTCAATAGAAGTCAATGGAGAAGTTGCAGTTGCAGTTTTAAAGAAAAAGGAACCTTCCCAGAAGACCCCGAAGAAACCCTTTGGAGGACGGAAGGATGGAGAGGCACCCCACCCGTTGATGCCCCGGGAACCAGGTTACCTGCACCAGGGAAGCCGGGTGCATAGGGGTTAAGTGACGTCGGAACCTCTCATAGAAGACAATGGGCGACTCAGGAAGAAAGGCCCCTAGAGAAGTCTGTGCAGAAGTCCAGTGGAATTCAAGCGTGGATTTCCTGAAGAGGAGAACCTGCAAGCAGAGGGGACAGAGTCTATTCCACTCAGAGGTGACCAGGAGGCATGGAAGCACAATTCCTACCCTTGGCGGGAAGCTCAGAAGACTTGACGAGGAACTTGTTGCTGCAGCTGTGGGGACCAGTGGATGCTGTGGAAGCCCAGGAACTGTACATGAGCTGCCCCACTTTGGATGTTAGTGTCTAGGTGGTTGGTGTCTGGCAGGAGCACCAACATTCCTTGGTAGCCGCAACTGGCGTGGAAGACGAAAAGATGCAATCGTTGGGACCAGCAAGTTCCAAGGAACTCTCCATGTGCAGGAGAGTCATAGCAGGCCCCAAGCAAGCAGGGGAGCTCACCAAAGTAGAAGAAGACCCTCGAGAGGACCCACAGGCTGAAGGCACAGGAGTCGCAAGAGGACCTCAAGCAGCTCACAAAAGATGGAGGCCCACGATGCAAGTGATGCAGGGAGGATGCTGATCTTCGAGGGATGAGGTGCTAGAGGCTGGAGCATCTTGTAGCCCAAAGATCTCTGGAGTGCAGAGCCAACAAGCATTTGCAATGGCAAGTAGACACGGTTCACAAGGGTTTAGACTCAGCGGCTCAGACGAGGGATATTGTCCTCCAAATTGCAGGGAAGACAGGTCAGGCCTCGGGAGAACCACAGATCCACAACCTGTGTTACTGAGCCTCAGGAAGTCTGAAAGAGTACAGGAGCAGCAGGCCAGTCAGCGTTGATGCAGTGCCTGCAGATGCAGGGGAGTGACTCCTTCACTCCAAATGAGATTATTTTGGATGTCCTTGATACCCACAGGTCTCTGGAGAACCTGAGTGAAGCACAGACACAGAGGAGGCAGAATACTTGCAGAACAGAAAGGCAAGGAGCAGCAGGAGTCTTCCTTGATGCAGAGTCTGTTCCAGGCGAAGTTCAGCGAAGTCCAAGTGTCCAGATGGTCAAAGAGTATCTTGGTTTCAGAGGTGAGTCTTGTTCCATGACAAATCTGAGGACTCACCCACGGGGAGCTCTTAAATACCCAAGCAAAGGGTTGGAACGACTCAGGGTTCCCTCACAGAGGAGGGACTGGACAGAGGGAGGATACTCCCCTGCCCTTTGGCCCGTTTCCACGTCAGAGCGAGAACCAAGGGTTCCTGAACTGGCTCAAGCCGGTGTATGCTAGGAGGGCACCAAATGTGCCATTCTATGCAGTGTGGTGGCGCTGGAAAGCGCCCCCAGCCCAATACACTAAGTCCTGTCAGGGAGGTGGTCACACCTCCCTGTGACAGGAAACCTATTGTTCTACCTTCCCCTGCTCGAGCTCAGCTCAGCAACAGGAGGGCAGAACAGTGTCTTTGGTTGGCGGCAGCACTAGCTTGCTGGCAGGCCCTGATAGGCTGTAACCAGGAGTACAGGTGGCTCCTCTAAGGAGCTCCCCAGTACATGGGATCAGACCTCCAACACCGGAATTGGTGTTGGGGTATGATTCCAGCATGTTTGATACCAAACATTACCAGGTTCGGCGCAGCCGTTATGTAGTTAGACATCTCGTAATGACTGATGTCCACTATATGTCTTAAAATGGCTGACTCCACTTACAAAGCCTGGAGAATCAACTCTGGGGTTTGTAGGGGTATCCTGCTCATGCAGGGGCACCCTTACCCTTCTATCCAAGCACCCTGCCATCAGGACTGACGTGCCTATCACAGGGGTGATTTATAGGTCTTAAGTGCAGTGACCTCAGATATAAGAAAACGTAGATCTGTTGTGAGAGGTGCTAGCATCATCTCACACAGGCTGCAATGGCAGGCCTGTAGTCAGAGTTTAAGTGGACTCCCATGGGTGACACAATACATGCTGCAGCCCATGGGAGATCCCTGGTGTACCTATGGCCTGAGCACCTTAGTACCATATACTTGGGACTTCTAAGGGCACACCAGTAGCCAATTGTGGAGGTACCAAAGTACTTACCAAAGCCATTTTGGGAGAGAGAGCACAGATGCTGGGGTCCTGGTTAGCAGGATCCCAGCAAACTACAGTGAAAACATACTGACACCAGGCAAAAGGTGGGGGTGACCATAAAAGAAAGATCCTACTTTCCTTCAACTCTGTTGAAGTAGACATAATTCTTGTAGAATGAGCATGCACTGTTGCGTGCAATGGCATGCCAGCTTTCTGGTGACAGAATTGAATGGCACTGGATTTCCATTGAGCTATGCTCTGCTTTGAGAGCGGATAGCCATTCCTTGTAGCGCTGTATGCTACGAAAAGTTGGTTAGATTTGTGAACGTTATTTGTGTTGTCTAGGTAGAACTTTAATCACCTTTTGATATCCAAAGAGCGCAATGCCCTTTCTGCTGGCATCTTAGGGTCTGGGAAAAAGGTTTTCAGATTTACTGGTTCATTAAGGTAAAAGTCTGATGGAATTTTTGGAATAAATTTAGGGTTTGTTCAAAGAGTCACTCTATCGTTCCTAAACTGAAGGAAAGGTTCCTGAATGGTGAGAGCCTGTATCTCACTGACTCTTCTGGCTGGCATTAAAGTCAAGAGAAGAGCTACTTTCCAAGGCAGAAATTTTGTATCCGCTTTGTGGATGGGTTCAAAAGGATCTTTCATTAGTTGTGAAAGTACAGAGTTCAGTTTTCAAAGAGGTGGAGGAGGCCTCACTGGTGGGAAGACCTTAAATAATCCTTTGAGGAATTGTTTGAGGTGTCTGCTAGACCATAATGATGGTGATGTGGCTGGTTGTATGAAGCGGGAAATGACTGCTAAGTGAACTTTAATGGATGCATGAGCAAGACCCAATTAGGCCAGATGCAGAAGATGAGGGAGAAATTCTTTCAGTGTAGATAAAAATTGGATGTACATTAGAACTTTGGCACCAGATGCAAAATTGCTTCCATTTAAGGCGGTAAATCTTATTTGTACTGTCCGTGTGAGCTCTGGCTAAGACGTCCCTGCATTTTGGTGAAATGTTTAGATGTCCAAATTCATTGAATTTTAGAGCCAGGCTGACAAGTACAAGGAATTGGGATCCGGGTGCAGTAGTTGGCCGTGGCTCATTGTCAGTAGAGACAGTAGCGGCTTCAGCTGGATGTGATGTCTCTCTGAGAGGAGGAGTAACTCCATGAACCAACGTAGGCATGGTCATGTCGGAGCTTTGAGAATGATCCTGCATGGTTTGGCTTTCATTTTCATGAGAACTTTTGGAGTAATCGGAGGAAAGCGTTTTGGCAAAGATTCCGGACCATGCGATTCGAAACGCATTCCCCCACAATCCTGGTTGTGGATGCCAGCTTGAGAAACCGGCATGTCCAGTTCTGGGATGTCACAAAGAGGTCTAGATTTGGCTTCCCTCAGTGGTGAAAAATGTTCTCCAGAATCTTCTGATCAATTTTCCACTCGTGGCAAGCGGTTCTCATTCTGCTGAGAGTGTCTGCTATGGTGCTCTGCTTCTCCGGGGCATGTTCCTCTCTTACATTCACTTTGTGATGGATCGACCATTCCCAGATATTTTGCACTTCTTGGGGTAGCAGGTGAGATCTTGTATAACCTTATTTGTAGATGTAGTGTATGGTGGTAATGTTGTCTGTGCGGATGAGCACTGCAGAATTTCTTATTCTGGGAAGAAAAGCTTGCAAGGCTAGATGAACTGCCTTTATCTCGAGCAAATTGATGTGGAGAAGTAGCTGAGAAGGTTCCCATTTGCCACTGACTTGTAGATACTGTAGATGAGCTCCCCAACCCTCTAGGGAAGCGTGAAGCCTGAGTTAGAAAAAACAGACTGATTAACAGAGGGACGTGACGTGTCCACCAGGATAGGGCATTGATCATGCCCGGAGTGACTTGGATGAGGTGGTCAAAAAGATCCTGTAGTTTGTTTCCACTGTCTGTCCAATTCCTCTTGAAGCCAATGCATGCACAGACAGCAGAATGGCACTAGAGGAATGCAAGATGACAATATCCCTAACAGGGACATGTAGAAGTTACCAAAAAGTGACTTTTTTCTTTGTACCAATTGTGTTAGGGTTAGCAATTTAAGTTGTCTTTCTGGTGTGAGGCATGCTTTGTTGAGTGTTGCAACTAGTGTAGCTCCTAAAAATGTTATTCTTTGTGAGGGCTGAAGAACTGACTTTTGCGGATTCAATGTGAGGCCCAGATTGTTGAAGACATGCATGCAGCCGGTGGTTGATCTTTGTGCGGCCAGGTGGGAGGGTGCTTTGACTAAACAGTCGTCAAGATAAGGAAACACTTGTCTTTTGTTTCAGAAAAGCTGCTACAGGTGCCAAGTACACTGTGCAAATGCTTGGGGCAGATTTTAAGCCAAAGGGGAGCATCTTGAACTGATAATGTCTGCCAGCTACTGTGAATCTCATTAATTTCCTGTGTTTTGGGTGGATGGGGACATCAAAATATGCATCTTGGGGATTGAGGGTTGACATTTAGGGCCAGATGTACGACGCCCAAAATAGCGCCTCAAAAATTGCGAGTTTTTTGCGACTCGCAATTTGCGAGGCGCTATTTTGGATGTACAACAGTGTGTAACACACTGTTAGCGATTCCCAATTGGGTCGCAAATTGAGCGGCTCATGAATATTAATGAGCCTCTTGCAATTTGCGAACCCATTGGGAATGGCGGGCCCTCCCATGTATGGTGGCCTGCTGGGCTTAGCAGACCACCATGTCTGGGACTGCTTTTAAATAAAGCAGTTTTTTTTTAAAATGCAGCCCGTTTTCCTTAAAGGAAAACGGGAAGCATTTAAAAAAGAAAAAAATGAAACATTTTCGTTTCATTTTTTAAGGGCAGGTAGTGGTCCCTGGGACCACTGCCTGCCCTTCAAAAATATTTTCCCCTGCATTTGCAAAGGGGAAGGGGTCCCGTTGGGACCCCTTCCCTTTTACGACCCCATTACCACCCTCTTGAAGAGGGTGGTAATTTGCAAGTGTTTTGCGAACGCAATTGCAGTCGCAAAACATTTGTACATGGGGTTGCGCTCGCTATTAGGAAGGGAACGCCCCTTGCTAATAGGAACTCGCAATTCCAAAATAGCGAGTCGCAAATAAATTGCCATTAGACATAAAACGTAACAGGTTGTTTTTAATTTCCAATAAAATTAGCTCAAAAGATGGTGGTATTTCATTATTTATCGTTGGATCTAAGCAGATCATTATCTCTGGTGCCCGTTTGGCTACTATATTCCCTACAAACTTCACAGTGTCCTCTTTTTCCCACTTCAAAACAACTCAATTTTTCCTTGCAATCTCAGGTTTGATAGGTAAGTTAACGCAAGGTTTCTTGTTTTGTTGTGATGGAATAAGATATGTGATTGCAGCATGATCACTGAAAGCATTAAATTTAGTCATAATTTGGGTAAAATACTTCCTTATTGAATCTGAGACTAAGGCGCAGTCAAGGGTTAAAAAATAGGAGCGAGTGGAAAACGTGAAGTCTAGCTGTCGACTACAGTATCAGCTGGGTTTCTCAATACAAGGTTGTTTGCTATTAATAACCTATTAAGGGTATCACCATAATCGTTATGACTTAAGGGAATCCCCATCTTCATCTGTCAGCCCACATGCTGGCGAATTAACCCTATTGCAAGGATGGGTGTTGAAATCGCCCATCCAGACTATATCACAGGATTTATGGTATGCTTTCTCCAAGTTGGCAATGTCTTTTTCCTAAGGGTCCAAGATCACTGCTTGATTACCCCCAAAATTATTATTGCAAAAGATTATAAGAATCCAGGTTCTATCTTTATAAGGCTCGCAGAGGATTATATGATAATATGGTGAAGTATTTAAAAATGTTTTCACCTTTAAGGGAAGTGTATTAGAGAATAATGTTAGTAAACCTCCCCTTGATTGACCAGTAGTTGACGGTATAGCGGGTGTGTGAAAGGAACGATACCCGTTTAGATGAACCTGATTAATTTCCCAAGTCTCCTGAAGACACAAAATATCATAGCCCATTATCAAGGATAACCAATCAGGGTTACTCTTTTTTTGGTTATACCCCGTGATGTTCCATGAGATGACCTTAACAAACTCCAGGGTGCTTCCTGAGCACGCGGGGTCTGAGACAGGAGGGAGCTATCATTTTGTGTGCATGGATTTTTTTTTTAGTTTAGGAGGAGACAGTAGAGCCACAGCTTTTTCATTAGGCAATGATACATTATGGTCATTAGGCAGTGTCATGTACTAATAATATACTATAAAAGCTTTAAATAAAATAAAAAAAGCAAAAGGAACAAATGATGGACGGAATGCTGGAACAATGCAAACGTTCACCCCCAGTCACAAAGAACTGGATTTAATCCATCGTTCTTTTGCTCACCATGCCATCCCTAGTTTGTACCACTGGGGCGGCGTGATGAGCAAAAGAACGATGGATTAAACCCAGATCTTTGTGACTGGGGGTGAATGTTTGCATTGTTTCAGCATTCCGTCCATCATTTGTTCCTTTTGCTTTTGTCATCCTAAAAGGGAAGGGCATGCCCGGACGTGTGTCCTGTGCTCACTGCGCCACTGGATTCAAGCTAGCGTGGCTGATGAAGGGGGATACCCCGAAACCAGTCCCAGGATGCTTGTTTCCATTCCAGGGAGGACCTGGCTTGGCTGTTCGGGCTGGACTGTTCCCATGTGGAACAGGATCAAGACTGATGTGCATATGGCTTGGTCCAAACTGGGGTGGCGTGATGAGCAAAAGAACGATGAATTAAACCCAGATCTTTGTGACTGGGGCTGAATGTTTCCATTGTTTCAGCATTCCGTCCATCATTTGTTCCTTTTGCTTTTGTCATCCTAAGTGGGAAGGGTATGCCCAGACGTGGGTCACGTGCTCACAGCGCCACTGGATTCAAGCTAGCCTGGCTGATATGGGGTGATGCCCCGAAGCCGGTCCCAGGATGCTTGTTTCTGGTCCAGAGAGAGTCTGGCTTGGCAGCTCGGGCTGGACTGTTCCCATGTGGAACAGGGTCAAGACTGATTTGCATATGGCTTGGTCCACACTGGGGTGGCATGGTGGAACAAAGAACGATGGATTCAACCCAGATCTTTGTGACTAGGGGGGAATGTTTGCATTGTTTCAGCATTCCATCCATCATTTGTTCCTTTTGCTTTTGTCGTCCTAAGTGGGAAGTGTATGCCCAGACGTGGGTCCAGTGCTCACTGCACCACTGGATTCAAGCTAGCCTTGCTGATGAGGGGTAATGCCCCGAAACCGGTCCCAGGATGCTTGTTTCCGGTCCAGGGAGGACCTGGCTTGGCAGTTCGGGCTGGACTTTTCCCATGTGGAACAGGGTCAAGACTGATTTGCATATGGCTTGGTCCAAACTGGGGTGGTGTGGTGAGCAAAAGAACGATAGATTAAACCCAGATCTTTGTGACTGGGGGTGAATGTTTGCATTGTTTCAGCATTCCGTCCATCATTTGTTCCTTTTGTCATCCTAAGTGGGAAGGGTATGCCCAGACGTGGGTCCCGTGCTCTCCGCACCACTGGATTCAAGCTAGCCTGGCTGATGAGGGGTGATGCCCCGAAACCGGTCCCAGGATGCTTGTTTCCAGACCAGGGAGGACCTGGCTTGGCAGTTCGGGATGAACTGTTTACATGTGGAACAGGGTCAAGACTGATTTGCATATGGCTTGGTCCAAACTGGGATGGCGTGGTGAGCAAAAGAACAATGGATTAAATCCAGATCTTTGTGAATGGGTTGAATGTTTGCATTGTTTCAGCATTCCGTCCATCATTTGTTCCTTTTGCTTTTATCATAACTTGTAGGTCAGATATTAGCGATGTAGGGAGACAAACCAGCTGCTCCTGATATTACTGGTGGAATTGTTCTTGAGGAAGGTAATTACCCTGGTCATAGGATTCGTCGTCATCATCATCCTGTTGGTATTTGACGTGCAGCTCTGACGGACTGTGCGCAACCCCAAAGGGACCTTCGTCATCGGAATCATCCTCATCCAAGAGGTGGGTAGGTAGCAAAGGTGACACTTTACTGGATAATGTATTCTCTGGTGTGAGATGTCTGGACTTCTCTTGTTTTTGTAGTTTTTTTTAGATTTGTCTCTCGTCGACGAGGTCGTCAATGAGGTCGTCGATGAGGTCGTCGTTGAGGTTGTGACGAAGGTTTTAGTGATGACGCCATTGAGACTGATTTCATTGTTGACTGGACTGTCGTCATCATTGGCGTGACCAGAATTATCTTTAGTGCCGACGGTATCGGAGCTTGAGTTGTTGATGAGGAGGTCGTCATCGAGTAGGATGTGGCCATCGGCAGTGGGGTTACCATTGTGGTAGTCGATGATCTTGTCATTGACAGTGGTAAACTCGTCGATGATCTCTCCGTCAACAGAGCCAACAACAGTATTTAAATTTGTGGAGAATGTGAGGCAGAGGAGAGGGAGGCTCAGATCTTGATTTTTCTGGTCTTTTTGAAGAGAAAGTGTGATCTTACTGCGCTTTTAGTTGTTTTGAGGAAACCTCCTCCTCCTGTGCTGACATAGATGGACTGCGCTCTCTAGGAGACCTATGATGGGTCTTTTTATAGGATTTTGTAGGTGGCTCCTGAGTGCAATGAGAAGGTATGGTTTCTTACATGTAATCCTGTTTCTCTCTTGGGTAAATCTCCATTGAAGTCATAAGCATTTGAATAGTTCCACCCATGTGAGGGAATCCTGGAGCACTTCTTCATATAATATCTTCTTAAGTGTAGACATTCGCCTTTCTTAAGGAAGGCCACTGAAACACTTAACAAAGAACACAATATGCAGCCTAGAAAACAGGTTACAGTGGTGAAATTCTTCAGCTTGTACTTAGAAAAGGGCCAATGTATCCATATAAATGTATAATTTGAGGTAAATGTTTTTACAAGTAAGAGATGAAGGATAGTAGGACAGTGTAGTCTCATAGGCTGCTATTATGTGAGTTTAAAACAGTGACTGTACCTTTAAGAACCCGGAGACCACTAATATCCCATCATGCTCATTAGGTGGCAGTTGCCTCAATTCTTTTTTATGGTAAGATTCAGAGATAGGGAAGTCCCATAATTTCCTCTGCTGTGTCCACTGGGGAGAAGGGAGGGTTGCTTATGACTTCAATGGGGATTCCCCTAAGAGAGAAACAGGATTACAGGTAAAAAAACATATCTTCTCTTTTGTGGATCTCCATTGATAGTCATAAGCATTTGAATAGAATAGCAAGCCCATTAATACCAATAGCAGTGGAAAGAACAGAGGAGAGACGTATAGGACTGAATGAAGCAAATACATTTCTGAAGGAGGCTTGTCCTACTTGAGCATCTGCTTTAGCATCCGAGTCTCATCAATAGTGTTTGATGAATATGTGAACAGATCTCCATGTGGACACTTTGAGATTTCGATAATAGTGCATTCCTCATTTTATTTTATTTATTTATTTATTTTTAGAGTTTTCTATAGCGCGGACCAGACCCAGGGTAGGGTCTCAGAGCGCTTTACAATGAGAGCACAGAACGAATAAAACAGTTAGCAAAGTATAGCATACAAAGAATCAACAAGTTTTGATAAAGTTCGGAGGGTCGTAGGCGTGAGGATTGTTCTGAGCAATAGGAACAGGTCATATAGGCGAAGGTGTCCTTAATGGGAGAGAGGAGGCAAGTTTGAGGATGTAGAACTGGAATGGTACAAGGGAGAGTTTACGGGAGGAATTTGCACATCAGGAATGATTTTACTTCCCTTTTGAACAGTGGGGTGGAGGAGATTTTTCTGATGTATGGAGGAAGCGAGTTCCATATTCTTGGTGCTGCTCCGGAGAATGCTCTGTCAGAGGTTTTTTTCTTGCTGAAACGCATGGGTTTCAGGAGTAGATTATCGGCGCTCCTAGAATTTCTTATTCCTCCAGATAAGGTAAGTTTTTGGGATAGGTACTGGGGGGTATTGTGGTGTAGCGCTTTGTGAGTGATGCATGCCATTTTTAGGTGGATTCGAGCTTCATAAGGTAGCCAAGTGAGTGCTTTCAGGTGTGGCGATATATGGTCAAATTTCCTAGATCCTGTTAGGAGTCTTGCTGCGGCGTTGAGACAGGCTCTTAAAGGGGAAGTTGAGATTTTGTGAAGCCCCGAGAGGGTGGTGCATCCGTACTCCAGCCTTGAGATGACTAAGGACTGAACTGCAGTTTTGAGGTCCGGGTTCTCGATGAAAGGTTTCATTTTTCTAAGATAGCTGAGGTGAAAGCGTGCGTTTTTAGCTAACAGGTTGATGTGTGTGTGCATGTTCAGGTTCTTATCTAGTGTAATTCCAAGCTATTTGGTGGAGTCCACCAGAGTTGGCGTGCAATTCAGAGCAGTGATCAACTTGGTCCATTCCTTTGTCTCCAGGGAGTTATTAGGGGGGGAGATTAGAAGAAATTCTGTTTTTTGCGAGTTTAGCTTGAGGAAGTTGGTCGTTAACCAGTGGACGGTCTTTTCGAGTGCTAGATTCATCGTCTTTATGTCTTCAATGGAGGAGATCTTGATGTAAAGTTGAGTGTCGTCCGCGTACATGTGGTAGGCGATGTTCGCCTGCTGTAGTAGTTCGGTTAGTGGTTCGACATATAGGTTGAATAGGGTGGGGGATAGGGTAGAGCCTTGTGGTACTCCTAGAAGGTTCGGTGAGGAGGGAGAAAGTTGTTTGTTCACCATGAATGATTGCGTTCTGTTTTCGAGAAAGGATTTGAACCATTGAAGGACTGTGCCAGATAAACCCATCCTAATTTCCAGTCTTCTTAGAATTTTGTCGTGATTGACTGTGTCGAAGGCTGAGGAGAGGTCGAGCAGGACTAGTAGGCAGGTTTTGTTGCGGTCAAGAGCTAGGAGGGCGTCGTCAACTATATGCAGAATGGCTGTTTCTGTGCTATGGCTGGGTCTGAAACCCGATTGGTGGATGTTCAGAAGATTGAAGTCCATGATGTGTTGGTTCAGTTGTTGCTAAACACATTTTTCCAGGACCTTGGCTAGCATGGGAATGTTGGTTATGGGTCGGAAGTTATTGGGGTCGGAGGTGTTAGCCGTCGGTTTCTTTAGTATAGGGGTGACTTTGCCCGTTTTTAGGCAGTCTAGGATGTGACCTTGTGCTAGCGAGGCGTTGATGATTTTGGTCCAGAGAGGAGAGATGACTTGGTAGATGTGGGGAAGGCAATTTGAGGGGACTGGGTCATTGAAGTGGTTGTTGAGTTTGATGGTTGCTAAAGTTCTGGTGATGTCATTGAGATCGTAAAGTTTGAAAGTGGACCAGCGAGAGTTATTTTTGGGCAAAGGTAACTCAGGTTGTTCAGCGATTTCAGTTTGAATGATCTTTGGGGTGGCTGAGTTAGTTGCTGCCGTCTTAAGCTCAAGTTGGAGGGAGTTCGTTTTTGCTGTGAAGAATGAGGAGAATTCTTCACTACTAAGCTGAGATTTCGAAGTCAAGATTGAGGATTTGGCCAATTTGTTAGATTGTTGTTTAAGAATTTCGAAGAGTTTCTTTGGTCTATTCTTGGCATTGTCAAGATCTGATCTAAAGAAGTCTTTTTTAGATTGTAGAATACTTTTGTTATAGGAGTTTCTAGCTTTCCGAAGTAGTTGAAGATGGAGGGGGGAGGGATGTTGTCTCCATTTCCGTTCTGAAGATCTAAGTTTGCGTCTTTCTTCATTCAGGGCTCCGTTGAACCATGGGTTTTTATCTTTGTCCGGAATTCTTTTGAGTTTTGGTGGAGCAGCTTGGTCAAAGACTTTGGTCATTGTGGAGTTGTAATGAGCGGTGAGGTCGTTGACGTCTGACATGTTGTTGGGGGGGATGAGAACTTTCTCACAGTGGGAGGCTAGGTTGTTCCAGTCAAGGTTTTTCGTGTCTCTTATCCATTGTTTAGGCTTGTTTTGCTGCGGGAAAGTTTTCTTGTTGGCGGAGGGAATTTGGAAGGTGATAATGTGATGGTCTGACCAGTCACAAGGGGTGATCGCGATAGATTCAATCGTATTGTTTTGGGAGATGAGCCAGTCAAGAGTAGCACCCTTAGAGTGAGTGGGCTTTGAGATAGCTTGGATCAAGGAATGGTCTACTAGGAAGGTTTTGAGGGCGTTAACCTGCTTGTCTAGTGGGTTTTCCCAATGGAGATTGAAGTCGCCAAGGAATATGTCGTTGGAATGAGGGGTAGAGTTTGTAGTGATGATTTCCATATGTTGGTCTGAGAATACTGCGGTCATACCTGGGGGATGGTAGAGGATATGAAATTTGTGGGAAAGGTTATCTGACGATTTGACAGAGATCCCAAGGTATTCACAAGAGTCCAGGGAATCGGTGTGAAATTTCGAGATGGTGATATCGGATCGATGTATGCAGGCTAATCCTCCGCCCTTTTTGATAGGTCTGTCAAGTCTAATAATGTTGTAGTCTGGAGGGACTAGAAGGGCTAGGCATGGCGAGGACGATTCATTGAGCCACGTTTCCGTGAGGATGGTTATGTCCATTTTCATATTCAGGGTGAGGTCGGCGATGTCCGAGGCGTGTTTTAGGGCTGAGCGGCAGTTTAGAAGAAGGCAGGAGATCGGTTTAGAGGAATTCTTTAAGGTCGGCTCATTAATTTTGGGGTTAGGGGTTATGGATTGGAGGTTGTTCATGTTTATTCCTCTGTTGGTTGGATGGGATGTTCTGTTTGGGTTGATAGGGACTGGGAGAATAGAGAATTCTTCTTCATTTGTGATGTGGCAAGTAGGAGTTTCGTATGAAAGTAGAGGGGTTTGGATTTCCAGGTCCGTTAGGTAGTTGGGGAGGTTGCGTGTGCGTAAGTGTCGATTGGTCATAGGCAGGGGGATAGTTTTTATCACGTTGTTGACTGCCGCTAGAGAGTGTTGAAGATGGGTAAGTTTGGAGAGAGAGTTTTCAGCAAGTTGTAGGATGCTTTTGATTTCTAAGATAATGTTTTGTAGTTTCCTGGATGTGAGGTAAGAATGGGTTTTGAGTGAGTCTTGATCAGAGATGTGGTAGGGAGGGGGCGACAGGATCGGAGAGCAGGGAGGGTTGGGGGTGGTATTGCTGAGGGGTCTGATGTCTGTGGGGGCAGTGTGGTGGGTGTGGGTGGCTGGGTGCGGGGTAGTAGGAAATGAGAGGGGTATGTGCTGGCTGGGGGCTATACTCTGACTTGCTAGAGTGGCCGTGTCGTGTAGGATTCCATCAGCGGTCGGTAGAGGGTTGTGGAGGAGGGTGATGGTTGTGGGGAAGGGGGAGGTGGCGGAGTGAGGAGATGAGGAAGGTCGGAGATTGGAAATAACGGGAGGGGCATTGCTGTTGGTTCTGGTGAAGTTTCTAATTAAGGGTGTCAGTGAAACGTGTTCTAAGGGAGGTGATTTGTTGGTGCTTCTTTCATAGGATCTGGGTAGGGGTGGGGGTCTCTGATCTACAAGAGATGAGGGGGTGGAGGGCGTGGATAGGTCTTGTGTGGCGTTTGGTGGGGAGATGGTGTGGGTTTTTAGGGTGAGAAAGTATTTGTCGAATAGTTCTAGGTCCTTGTTAGCTGCTTGAATAAGAACAGTGCCATTTTTGTAGGATGTTATATTCAGGGTGGCTTTGAGGTTTGGTGCGGGTGTCGTTGTTATCCTGGTTCCTTAGGGGATATTTTTATGGACATGGATGGTTAGTAGTTTTGAAAAGGTAGACCGCCATTTGGCTATTCTTCTTGTGAAGAATATGAGGTTATTGATTATAACCCCTTTCTTGGCGTTGAAGGAGGGATCCAGGAACAAGATTTCGGGGTTTTTTCTGAGAAGGTTGTGTTTGAAGGTTTTAGAGGCACTTTTAGATAGATTGGGGGGGTACTGAATAGAGTATGCGCTGTTTCCTTCAGGTATCATGTGTGGTACAAGACAGAGCACTGCACAATAGATTAAATTCCTGACATGCGTCAGGAAAAGTTTTTTTAATGCTAAACGTTTAGCATTAAAAAAAACTTTTCCTGACGGATGTCAAGAATTTAATCTATTGTGCAGTGCTCTGTCTTGAATATAATAACTATTGTATATGGAGGACTTGTTCTCCATACACTGACATAATGCTGTGGGTGGCACGGTATTGATATTGAGCACGCCGCAGGACGATTTGCCCATTACTATTACAAACTAGGTCAGAGGTGCTGGCTGCGTTGTTTAATCACTGCCATCAGTCTGTTCTATTTATCATGTGTGGTACAGCCATGATGTGGGATGTCCTTGTTCTGTGTGGTATTTCTCCTTCTGGGTGGGGGGAGGCCGTTTAATAGAAGGTGGGAGCCATAGAGGATGGCTGCCGTTTTGTTGGGTGCCGTTATAAGATGGCTGCCTCCTTTGCGGGTGTTTTCAATGGATATACTGTTTGGAACTGGGAAGCCGTTTATGTATTTGGATTTATAATATTCATTCTCCTTGTCTAAAAGATGTATTACTTGGCTCTGGGTAGCCTTTTTGCTTTGAAATTATGAGATTTAGCCGTTACAAGATGGCTGCTGTTTTTGATTTTATAGGAATTAGCAGTTACAAGATGGCTGCCGTTTTGGTGGAGCCGTTACAAGATGGCTGCCGTTTTGTTGGGAGCCGTTGCAAGATGGCTGCCCGATTGAAGGGAGCAGTTACAAGATGGCTGCCGTTTTGTTGGAGCCGTTTTTTTTTTTTGGGTGTTTGCAGAAGTCTATCTGTTAGGATCCGGTTAGTCCTATTTTGCTTTTGAATTTATAAGGGTCAGCCATTTTGAAAAGTTAGGAAAGGAATGGCTAGTGGGAAAATGGCAGATGTTTTCTTTGGAACTACTCTTCACGGTACATCCCAGTGTAAAGAGTGAATAACAAGATCTAAAATAAATCGCTATCCCGATAATCCCAGATGCCACTTGGTAAGCGTGGTCGGAATCGCCAAAGTTGAGGGACTAAGCAAGTGACATTTGACCCCCTGAGCGAGCGTGTCTATTTGCTGTGTGTAGCCCCCAGAGTTCCCGCCGCTTCAGGCTAGCGCCTTGTTGAGATGCGGAGGCTCTTTTGTTGATGTATGGCAGGATGTTAAAGTTGTGTAGCCCTGCCGGTACATGGGATGAGCAGCTGTCGGGCGGGTCATGTCAGGGTGAGTCCAGCGAGGATCTCAACACTGATCTCATCATTGTGTCCGGATGTGGGACAATTGGGGCCGGGCCGGCCGCAGCTGGCGAGGAGCGGTGCGGTGCAGAGATTGCCTCTTTAATCACCGAAGTCAGAGGCTGACCGGGGGTTTAGGGTAGATTTAGAAGGATATGGGTGGGTGGTGGGCAGCAAGAAGAAGATGCGGGAGGAAGGGCGCTTCATAAGGGGAGCGGCACAACACGGTCGGGGGACATTATGTTGAACGGACAGTCCCTACGTACCTCATGATGCGCTACCACAGGTTCCGCTGAAGTCAATAACCATATATTGGCAGAGGCCGTGAGCCATGAGCTGTCTCCAGATTGCGGCTGGCGTGGAGGGCGTCCTCGGGCCAGAACCAACTTCCGGGGCCCACCGGCGCAGGAGGCAGCAATCCAGGCTGGGGGAGCACGGGCCTCTAAACTAAAAGGGCCCTCGCGAAGTTCCAGCGGGATGACGTTGGCCGCTGCGCTACGGGTCGGACCACGGCAGGTCGTCCGCCAGTGGAGTCTCCGTCGTGTAAGGCATCCTTGGGCCCGACTCACTATCCTGGGGCCCCCCGATGCAGGAGGCAGCAAACCAGTCTGGGGGAGCACAAGTCTCTAGAATGAGAGGGACCTCGTAATGTACTCGCGAGACGACGGGGCCCCTCAGCTGCGGGCCGGATCACGGCAGGTCGTCCGTCAGTGGAGTCTCTGGGTTGGAAAGGGAGGCCGGTGGAGTCTTCGGGCTGGTAGTGGAGTACGGGAAGGCGAATCCGGGCCTGATTCTCCACCCGGGGCTCACCTCCGTGGGAGGCAGCAAATCTGCTGTGAGGGCGACGGACCTCCTAAGTCGGGGGGGTCCTCGCAGGGCTCCAACGCGATGCAGAAGGTGAAAGTCTAGGAACGAACGGGCTGGGCCCAGCTTTCCCGGTCCGATGGTAGAGAGACCGGCATCCGTTTGACTTGCCTGGGAGAGAGAGCAGCCTCGGAGGGACCCTGCCGATGCAGCCTGTAGTGCCGGTCCGGGGGCGGCTGATAGAGACCGGAGAACGAGGGTCGTCGAGTCCAGTGACCTCCGTGTTGCAAAAATCCAGGCCAAAGGTACAGAAATGTTAAAATCCTTTTACTTGATGCTTGGTTCGTTTGTTTGGCACGATGGACTGGGTTTAACAGGGATTAACGCCGATGGCTATCCCTTACCTCAGGAGCTCGCTGGAGGTGCTCCTACTCCGTCGGCCATCTTATTGGTTTGACTCATTAAATCAGATGTAGCTGCTTTGTCCCTAGTGGAATGAGCCTTAGGTCTAGCTGACAAAGTTTTGTTAGCTTTTTGGTAACATAAAAGTATGCAGGAAACTATCCATCCGTAGATGGATTGTTTGGAAGTGGCTAAACCTGTATGGACCAGTCCATAATTGACCAAGAGTTGGTACGACCTGCTCATGTCACGTGTCTTATCTAGATAAAACTTCAAGACCCACCTTTCCTCTTTGGAAGGAAGAGTTCTTTCAGTCGGGATTGAAGGATTCTGAAAGAAGGTTGGCAACTAGATTGTCTGATTGATATGAAACTCCGAAATAACCTTGGTAAGGAATTTTGGGTGAGTCCCCATAACTACCCTATTACAATGAAAGATTGTAAAGGAGTTGTTAGAGCATAATGCCTGGATTTCACTAACCCTATCAGCCGATGTGATTGCTAGGAGGAAAGATGTTTTTCATGAGAGATGCTGCAGGGATGTCTTATGAATGGGTTCAAAAGGTTCCCGCATGAGTCGAAAAAGACTAAATTAAGCTCCCAGGGAGGGGAAGAATACCTGATGCGAGGGAAGAACTTTTTAACCCTTAAAGGAAATCTTTAATTACAAGGATTTTGAAAAAGAGGTTTGGGAAGGATATTTTCTTAGGCAGTAAGACCCGGCAAGTGAACCTTTATGGAAGAGAATTGAAAGCCCGATTTTGCCAAAAGGAGGAGGTAGGGAAGAATGACTTCTTCCTGGCAAGAGGTAATGTATGTGTTCTTGGAAGAACACCAAATGCAAACTCTCTTCCACTTGAAGGCATATGGTGTATGGGTTGAAGGCCGCTTAGCCTTTTTGAGAATGTCCATGCAGTCTTGTGGCAGGTTCAAGTGTCCATACTGCACTAGCTCAGACATGCTGCCAAATTTAAAGAGGAGAGATTGGAGTGAGCCATCTGGCTTCTCAACTTTGTTAGCAGGTCTGGTCAGCATGGCAGCTTGAGATGTGGACGCATTGCCCGTTGAAGGAGGTCCGTAAACCACCATTGACGTGGCCACTCCGGGGCTATGAAGATCAGTCTGGCTCTCGAGTAGGACAGCTTGAGGAGAACTGCCGGAATCAGAGGGAATGGTGGAAAGGTGTAGAGAAACTTGCCTGGCCAGTCGATCCATAGAGCATTACCCAGAGTCCCTGGTTGGAAGTTCCTCAATGCAAAGTCTTGGCATTTTTTTTTCTGTGGTGGTGAACAAGTTGATATGCGGAGAGCCCACAGCCTGAAGATGCCTTGCATGACATCGCCGTGAAGGACCCATTCGTGGTTTTCTTTCAGAACCCTGCTGAGGGCATCTGCCTGCACATTTTGCAAACCTGTAGGTGAGTTGCAGTGATCTGCGGGTTTCTGGCTATGAGCCATCTCAAATTGCTTAGGCTTCATGGGTCAAAGGTCTGGACCTCGTACCCCCCTGCTTGTTGAGGTAGTACATTGTGGTTGTATTGTCCATCTGAACAAGCAGGGACTGGGTCTTGAATGACGGGTGAAACGCTTTCAGCACTAGGTGGTCTGCCCGGAGCTCGAGGAGATTGATATGATATGTCATCTCCTTCGGAGACCATGGGTCTTGAATTTGGAGATGATCCATGTGGGCTCCCCATCCTAGTAACAATGCATCTGTCACTATGGTTTGAGAGGCAGCCTGCTGGTGGGAAGGCATCCCGTGAAGGAGGTTGGTCGGAGAGCACCACCATGTCAGAGATTTCTTCAAATGAGGTGAGAGAGTGATCTTGTCTTCCCATTTGCCTGGTCCCACTGGTCCTTGAGACATTCCTGAAGGGGACGCATGTGGAGGCATGCATTTGGAGTGAGAAAGATACATGACGCCCTGGAGCCGAGAAGGGATGCCACTGTCCTCACCGTGGGATAAGAGGCTTTCATTAGACAGTGACATTTCCGACGGATCGATTAAAGTCTCTCCTCTGAAGGACACACTCCTGCCTGTACGGTGTTGATGGTAGCCCCTAAATCCTGCAGAGTCTGCACTGGAGCGGACATTGACTTGCTGTGGTTGATGTTAAGACCCAACCATTGAAGGACATCGCATGTCCAGTTGTAATGCTGCTGGACTTCTTGTGAAGCTGACACCTTGATTAACCAATCGTCTAGATAGGGATAGATGAAGATTCTGTACCTCATGAGATGAGCAGCAACTACTGCCATGGACTTCGAGAAAGTTCTGGGAGCTGACTTGAGGCCAAATGGAAGGACCTGATATTGATAGTGGTCCTGCCCCACTACAAACCTCAAGAACTTGCTGTGTTTCTTTGCAATGACTACATGAAAGTGCGTGCCTTGGAGGTCTATGGAACAGAGCCAATCTCCCTGGTGTAGTTGGTTAAAGATCTGATGCAATGCTAGCATCCAAAACTTTTCTTGCCAAATCCATTTGTTGGCTATTTTAGTCAAGAATGGCTCTGAATTCGGTCTTGTCTTTTTTCTTCACCAGAAAGTATCTGGAGTAGATGCCTGTATCCCTTTGTTTGCGGGGGGCGACCTCCACTGCATGCTTCTGTAGCAAGATGTAGGGCTTCATTTATGAGGTTTTGCCGTATGGCAGTGCCGCAGGCCTTCCTGCTGCGCTGCCCTACCGCAAAAGAAAAGGGCAGGAATGCGCCGTATCCACCAGATATGACGCATTCCTGTCCTGTTCCCCTGCGCCGGCACCCAAAGGGCTGTCCTGCACCAACGCAGGCACCTTTGCAGTATGGTGCAAGGGTGCCTGCGTTGCGGGGATGATTATTTTTGTGCAGGAAGGGAAACCTTCCTGCACAAAAACAATCACAAGAGGCGTTTTCCTCTTTCTATGTGTGCTGCAGAATGCAGCACACATAGAAAAAGGAAAACGAGGAGATATTTCTCCTCATTGTGCCTCCCTTACGCCTCCCTTGGGGAGGTGTACGTTTTTGGTGCTGCCTCTGATTTATGATTTCTCGTAAATCTGGGACAGTGTAAAAAAGCCATGGATGTTGCTGGGAACGCCCCCAGCAACACCCATTGCACGCCCCTTTAATGCAGAAAACTGCTTTAAAGGGAACAATATATAAGAGGCAGCATTGAACCAAAAAAAAGTGGCTTAGTCTTGCCTTGTTAATATGGAGCAGGCTCCTGTACCACGGAACTTCAAAGAAAGTGACGTTCTGGCGGTGCAAGGGGCATCATAAATGAGGCCCGTAGACTTCTTCCCGAAGCATGTGCAAATGATGGCTGGATGGTTTTGGTGGTATGGTCTGGGAGGACTGGTGAATCTGTGACAATACCCATTTTGAACAATATTCAGACCACAGGTATCTGTTGTGATTTTTTTGCCATTCTGCCAGAAAGTGTGAGATGCTTCCCCCTACCAGAGTGGGTAGTGGAAGAGAGGGAAGGGAAGATTCAAGGCTTGGCACCTGTTGTGGGTTTCCCCCTTGGGTGGGCTGTTGGGAAGATCACTCTCTAGATTGCCTTTGCTGCTCCTGCTGGTAAGGCTGCTGCTATTGTGGCTGTTGGCAACTCTGTTACTAATGAGGGGTTTGAACCCTCTGAGAGTAAAACCGGCATTGGTAAGGCCTGAAGGAAGGCCTTTGCTCTTTTGGTCTTTCTAGGCCGACAGCCTTAAGAGTCTCCATTTCAGACTTCATGCGAGCCATCTCGTTGTCTGTGTGGCTGCTGAAGAGGGTAGACATCACAAATCCTTTGTGACTTTGTTTTAAAAGATGTCAGGTGGAGTCAAGAATGCAGCCTTAGGGCAATTCCATGAAAATATTCCTGTGCCGCTGACAAAGAGGTGTCTGCTGCAGTGCTGATGACTTGGTTGGACACCTTGAGGGCTTTGTTGATGATCTCTAGGAAGTCCTCCCTCCTGTCCCTGAAAAGATTGTCCGCAAATTGTTGGGTAGAGTCCCAGAGCACTCTATCATATCTACCCAGGAGGGCAGTAGCACTGGCCACTTTCCTGGTGGTTGCAGCTGTGTTGCAAACCTTGCAACCCACAGAGTCTAGTTTCTTAATGTAGGAAACTGGTTTTTGTTGCATTACCCCCCCCCCCCACGTTTTGCCTGACATCTGGTACAACTTTTACTGAAAGTGTGCTGGGTTCCAGCTAACTAGGTTCCCAGCATCAATGTTCTTTCCCTAAACTGTACAATTGTTCCACGATTGGCACCCCTTTAGGATCCCTTATAGGTCCTAGTAAGTGGTACCCATAGTACCTAGGGCATTGAACCTAAAGAGGGCCCCTAAGGGCTTAAGTATGAATTGTGCCACCCTAAGGGACCCCTCACCAAGCTCATGCAAACTGCCATTGCAGCCTGCGTGTCTTGGTGCAGAGAAAACCGAAGAGTCGACATGGCACACATCCCTGTGTGCCATGCCTGTCAACACTACATGTGGCATAGGTAAGACATCCCTACGGCAGGCCTTACAGCCCTAAGGCAGGGTGCACTATGCCCATGTGAGGGCATATAAGGCCTGTCCATGAAATTCCGCTCCGCTCACAGAGTTTGCTGAGTTTTTCCCACTCCGTGTAGCAAACGGAGTTCCGAAAAACTCTGCTCTGTGTAGCAGAGCAAAGTTTTTTCCTTGCTCGCCAAAATTAAGTTGGCGAACGTGAGCGAGGAAAATCTTACTCTAGACCACCTCCTGGCGAGATTTCTCAACGCGATGGTCGTGGATGGCCGTGACCGCTCGTGTTATGAAACCTTCCGTTCGCGTTGAGGAAGCTGCCGCTTGAGTAGAACATCTACTCGAGTGGCAGAAAGAAGGAGCACCCTCTTGCGCTGCACATGGTGCCATTCGCACTGATTTTCCAGTGTGGGACAAACACCCGGTGCTAAAAATCTGTGCGAATTGCACGACCTAACGCACTCCACCATTTGCGAAACTCCGCGTAGCATAGAGTTTTTTGGTCACTTACGCGGAACTCCGTGAACTGCGCTCAGGCGTTGGGCATATCTCAATCAATCAATCAGGTTTCTTATAGAGCGCGGCTAATCTCACAGCGCTGGGGGGATGGGGGTGTTGTTCTGCAGTTCAGTCAAAGAGCCAGGTCTTGAGGTCCTTCCTGAATTGAGGCAGTGAAAGTGATTGCCTGAGATGTAGAGGTATAGCGTTCCTGGTCTTCGCAGCGAGGTAGGAGAAGGATCTTCCTCCGGCCGAGGTCTTGCGGATCTGTGGGAAAGAGGCCAGGGCCAGTTGAAGGAGCGAAGATGTCTGGTGGGTGTGTTGAAGGAGAGGCCGTGGTTGAGGTATGCAGGTCTGGTCTTGTGGAGGGCTTTGTAGGTGTGCATGAGGAGCTTGAAGGTGATTCTTTTGTTGAGAAGGAGCCAGTGAAGATCTCTCAGGTGACCGGAGATGTGGCTGCGGCGGGGGATGTTCAGGATAAGTCTGGTGGAGGCATTCTGGATGCTCTGCAATTTCTTTTGGAGTGTTTTGAGTGGCGCTGGCGTAGAGTGCATTGCCGTAGTTGAGATTGCTGCTGACAAGCGCCTGGGTGACTGTTCTCCTGGACTCGGTGGGGATCCACTTGAAAATCTTCCGAAGCAGGCAGAGCGTGTTGAAGCAGGAGGATTAGATGGCGTTGGTTTGGCAGTTCATTGAGAACGAGGAGTCGAGGATGATGCTGAGGTTGCGGGAATGGTCGGTGGGTGTGGGGGTTCAGAGCCGCTGCAGGCCACCAGGAGTCGTCCCAGGCAGAGGGAGTGGTGCCCAGAATGAGGACTTCGGTTTTGTCGGAGTTGAGTTTGAGGCAGCTGTCCTTCATCCAGGCGGCGACTGCCTTCAACCCGCTGTGAAAATTGCTGTTAGAAGCTATAGGTTCGTTGGTGAGGGAGAGAATCAGCTGGGTGTCGTCAGCGTAGGCGACGATTTTGAGTCCGTGGTTTCTGATGATGGCTGCAAGCAGGGCCATGTAGATGTTGAAGAAGGTGGGGCTCAGAGAGGAGCCCTGAGGAACTCTGCAGCTGATCTCTATAGGTTCTGAGAAGAACGGTAGGAGCTTGACTCTCTAGGTTCGGCTGGTGAGGATCCACTCTAAGGCTTTGCCATGTATCACGGCGTCGTGGAGTCTTGTGCAGAGGGTGTGGTGGGAGACAGTGTCGAAGGCGGCAGAGAGGTCCAGGAGGATGAAGGCTGCGGTTTCGCCTCGGTCGAGGAGAGTGTGGATGTCGTCTTTTCTGGCGAGGAGTGCAGTCTCGGTGTTGGGGTTGCTTCTGGGGCCTGATTGGGAGGGGTCCGGGATGTGGTTTGTTTCGATGAATTCAGTGAGTTGGGCGTGGATGGCCTTCTCATTGACTTTGGCTGGGAAGGGGAACAGAGAGATGGGTCTGTAATTCTTGAGGTCCGTCGGGTCGGCAGAGGTTTTTTTCAGCAGGGGGTTGATCTCTGCGTGTTTCCAGTCTTCAGGGAAGGTGGTGGACTCGATGGAGCAATTAATGGTGCGGCAGAGTTCGGGGGCGATGGTGGCGCCAGCTTCGTTGAAAATATGGTGGGGCAAGGGTGTGAGGGGGCTCCAGAGTGGATCGTTTTCATGATCCTTAGGGTGTCAACAGTGGTAAGGGTGGTTCAGTTGAGCAGGGTCAGCTGGAATCTAGAGCATTTGGGTGCAGTGGTTGCGGGTGGGGTGGGTGGGTCTTGGGTTGTGAAGCTGTCATAGATATCTATGATCTTGTGGTGGAAGAAAGTGGCGAGGTTGTCTCAGGGGTCTTGGGATGGGGGATGTTTGTGGCATCCATGCTGGGTTTGGCGAATTCTTTGATCACGGTGAAGAGTTCTTTGCTATTGTGTGCGTTGGTGTTGAAATGTTCCTGCATGGCAGTTTTCTTTGTGGTTCTGATGAGGTGGTGGTGTGTGGTGACAGTGGTTTTGAAGGCTTCATGGTCTGCAGAGGTCTTGCTGCTCTTTCATCTTCTCTCAAGCCGTCTGCAGAGGCGCTTGGACTCTTGGAGGGCGTGGGAGGACCAGCTGGCTTTCTCGGAGGGCTGCTTGCCGGAGGGTTTCCTGGTGGGAGCCAGTGTGTTGGCGCAGTCAGAGATCCATAGGTGGAGGTTGCGTGCTGAGCTGTTGGCGTCTGTGGATGTCGGCGGTGGGGTTTTGCGGAGGGAGGTGGTGAGTTGGTCTTCGGAGACCTTGTTCCAGCTTCTGCGTGGGTAGCGGTGGGTGCGGTGGTGTTCAGTGGGTTTGGTGAAGGAGAAGTGGACACGGTCATGGTCAATCCAATGTAGTTCGGAGGTTTGGCTGATGGAGATGTTGCTTGCGTAGAAAATGGAATTGAGCGTGTGTCCTGCTGTGTGGGAAGGGGAGGTGACTAGTGTGTTTGAGGCCGATGGTGGCAAGGTTCTCCAGTAGGGATGAGGTGTTGTGGTCATTGAGGTTGTCCAGGTGAAAATTGAGGTCGCCGGGGAGGATGTAGTCCGTTGAGGCGAGAGCGTGGTGTGCGATGAAGTCGCTATGGATTTGCTGAAGGGTCTGTAGATGAGGATGCCGCTGAGGGTGGCGTTCGGGTTGGTCTCGACCTGGAAGTGGAGGTGCTCCATGTCGGGTGAGTGGTCGTCGGAGCTAGTTGTGAGGCAGAGGGTGTTTTTGTGTACGATGGCGATACCTCCTCCCAGTCGGTTGGTGCGGTCCTTGTGGGTGATTTTGTAACCGTTGGGGATGGCGGTGAAGATGTCCGGGGCTAAGGTAGGGTTCATCCAGGTTTCCGTGAAGAAGGTGACGTCAGGGGAGATGGAGTCGAGCAGGTCTCAGATCTCCACAGCGTGTGTGCTGAGAGAGAGTGTGTTGAGTAGGATGCAGCTGAGGGGGTTGAGTCTGGTTCTTGTGGGCTGTGCGGTTGGTGGGTCTGGTGTGCAGAGGCAGGAGAAGGTGCAGTTGCGGCAGGTGAACGGGCCAATGGGTATCGTTCGGCGATGCGAGGTGGCAGGCAGTGGTTTGTCCAGTGTTGAGGGCGTGCAGGATGTGGCGTCATATCGGTGAAAGGCGTGGAGACCAAAGTCCATGGCGCTGGGTGCGGTCCAGGAGCAGACGGGTGCGGACAAGCTTGCCTTTGGCGTGCCCGCTGCGTGTCCGCGCAGTTGCGCCATTAAGTAGTGGTAGGGAGGTGGGAGGGGCTGGTCAGCTGAGAGGCGGGAAGCTGTGCTTGAATGGGCCAGACTGCAGGAACAGAGCAGCAGCAAGGGCGGGATGAAAAGTGGCACAGGATAAGGGGAGAAAGAGAAATACAGAAGACAAATAGAAAATGAAAAAGGCTAGAAAAGCAGAACAAGAGCTGAGAAGGAACAGGAAAGCAGAGACAGACTCATCGCTGGACCACCAGGGATGAGGCGCAGGCAGGATCATGCGATGGAGGAGGGCCTCAAACTCGAGACCTGGAGCCAAGAGAGGCTTCAGCTACCAGGTGGAGCTGCGCGGCGGAGGAGCAACAGACGCTGACCAAGAAAGGTCAGTGAGAGTGAATATGTCCCGGTTATATCTAAGTTCAGCCTTAGATATTACCATTGCAAAGGGCAGCCAAAACGTGTACATGGGCTGGACAGTCATCATTATGAGTTCCCCAGTGACATGATGGCTTCACTATACCCCAAGGTGTTTGCTACCAAACACCTCATCTTAATAAACCCACACTGATGCCAGTGCTGGATTTATTATTAAATGCACACGGGGCACCTTAGACGTGCCCCCTGAAAACCTACCAACTACTAGTGTGTGGACTGACTGGTCTCAACCAGCCAGCCACCATAGACAGGTTTCTGAACTCCTGAGGTGAGAGCCTTCGTTCTCGGACAGGAACAAAGCCTGCTCTGGGCGGAGATGGTCGCACCTTCTCCAAGCAGGATTGACATTCCAGTGTGGGAAGCTTCAAAGGCCCTGCCGCCTTTGTTATGTAAAAAAACATAGATAGTGGCGTTGCCACCCCCCTGTCCTGACCCCACTTTTTGGTGACAAGACAAGTAGGTAAACTAGTTAGATTAGGAGGTGTGTCTACATTCAGCCAGCACCACCCCTAAGGTAGTCCAGCTGATGTGGACCCCACTTTTCAGATTCCTCCATGTTGTTTTGATGGAATTAGCATTCTAGGGTCAGGGTTATGCCCACTTCCCACAGGAAGTGGTCCTATAGAGGGTGTAGACACCCTAAAGTTAGGCAGCCCATTGGCTACTGTTAGACTTGGCACCATTGGCGTGGGTCTCCCTTCCATTTTTTTGCTGTTGCCTCTTATGTTTTGCTGGTTTTAGATGCTTTTGGGCACTGTGCCACTGCTGTTCAGTGCCACAGTGCAAGTGCTCCCTACTGTAAATTGATGTATGGATTAGTGACTCCATGATTGGATGATTGGTTTACTTGTCAGTCCCTAGTACAGTGCACTGAGTGTGCCCAGGGCTTGTAAATCCAATGCTGCTGGTGGGCTTGCAGCACTGGTTGTGCCACCCACAGAAGCAGCTTGTAAAATGTGTCTCAGGCCTGCCATTGCAGAGCCTGTGTGCGGTCTGTGACTGCCATGTCGACTTGGCAAGTGCACCCACTTGCCAGTCCCTAAACCTTCCCTTATCTTCATATCAGACACCCCTAAGGTAGGCCCAAGGGCAGGATGCATTGTAAGTATAAGGTAGGACATGCCCTGGTGTGTGTGGCATGTCCTAATAGTGAATTACAGCCATTTTCGTTTTTCACTATTGCAAGGCTACCTGTTCTCCATAGGCCAGAATGGGCAGTTTGATTATTACACCTTATAATCCTAACTGACCCAGGGAACATGGTAGAAAAACGAATTTAGTATGCCTGAACTCAGAATGATAAAATACATCTTTTAGTGAAGTTGGTTTTAACATTCTGTGTTTGAAAATACCACTTTTAGAAAGTGGGTATTTTCTTGCCTAAACTTCCAAGCCTGCCTCTGCTAGGTTGTGTATTCCTTGTCTGGAGATTGAGTGACAGGGGCTGGGGGTGGCTACAGGAGACAGGGTGAGTCAGCACAGGGCTGAATAGAAAGATCTGCATCCAGAGTGGAGGGAGGAGTTGCACCTGGGTCTGAATAGGGCTGTGCCTGCCTTCCACAATGCTGGCTCCACCTCCTGCCGGGCGTCTGATGGCTCTGCCCCTCACTCACAAAGGAAAGAAGGAGTCAGAAAAACAAAGTGCTCCAGGACTGACCAGAACTGGTTTTGGACTAGGCAGAGGCCTCTCTGCCTTCAGAGAACAAAGAGAAACTGTGTATAAAAGGGGACCCAGACCCCTAGGAAATTAGATCACTTCTGGGAAATCAAGAAACCTGTTGCCAAGGAGAAGAACCGGAGAAGCTGAAGGAGGAGTACTGCCCCTGTGCTGTTTTGCTGATTGGGGTTGGCCTGCAGTGGTTGCTTTCTACCAAGGACAGGAGAAAAGACTTTGCTGTGCTTTGTCATCTTGAAGAAGAGAATCTCCAAGGGCTTGAACTAGAGCTTGCCTCCTGCCTGAAGTCTCAGGGATACAAGACTTCACCAACCAGCTCCCCCCTGCATTCCCTTGCTGGGAATTGAAGTGCCTGCTGTTGTGCTGGGCCTTCTGAGAGACTGCGTGTCGCTGGGAGCTGGAAGCGCGACGCAACAATGAGAAGCGTGTCGCCGCCGCGGTCATCGCATCGCCAAGGAAGCGAGACGCCGCTGCCGCTGTCATCCTCGCATCGCCGAAGCGCGCCGCATCACCGGAGAAGCGGGACGCTGCCACAGAGGTCATCGTCGCATCACCGGAGAAGCGCGTCGCAGGGCCTGTCGCGGCTCCAAAGATCATCGAGTCGCCGCACGGCCGTCGGGCGTGCACGCATCACACCAACGTTGTCACATCGCAACCAAGACGCCATTTTGTCGCATCGTACCGGAGAAGAGTATCGCATCGAGGTGCCATCTTGTCGCATCGCACCGGAAAGCAGTAAGAAACCGACGCATCACCTCCCCACACAGTAAGGAAGCGAGCATCAACTCCCCTGCGCAGCAGTAAGGAACCGACGCATCCACTCCCCTGAGTGTAAGGAACCGACGCATCACCTTCCCTGCGACCCTTTTGTTTTCTTTGCGTTACGCATTCAAGGTACATTGAGAGTAAAGTGTCGCATTTACAACTTGAGAGAACTGAACTTTTTATAACCTTTTAAAGTCTATTTTTGAGTACACTATTGTGGATTTTTGCTATTGGGTCTTGTGATAAGTCTATATAAAGATTACTTATTTTTACATAACAACCTGTGTGGTGTCCATCTGTAGTGTTTTCACTGTATTACTGTATGTGTTCCCAAATGCTTTACACACTGCCTCTGAGATAAGCCTGTCTGCTCGTGCCAAGCTACCAGGGGGTGAGCAGGGGTTATTTTAGGAGTGTATCCCCCTTATCCTGACTAGAAGCAAGGGTCCCTATTTGGACAAAGGTGCAAACCATTGCCAACTAGAGACCCCCAGTTCTAACAGCTACTACCTGTCACTCACCATAATGACCCTAAATTGAGTATTTCGGTGGCACCCCTGAACCCAAGAACTCAGATTCGACGGATCAACAGAAGAAGGATGAAGAAGAGTCACTGCCTCTAGAGAGAACTGCAGCAGGACTTTGGACTTCCTCAGCCCTCTCTCGACAATTGCAACAGAGTGACTCGTCCTGCGAGCTGGCGAACTACCAAAGCTTTTGGTAGCCTGCCAGCACTTCAACAAACATCGAAAGTCTCCCTTGGAGTAGAGGAGCTACTCCCCTGCAGTCCACAGGCACCAACAAGCAGAGTCCGGTCCATTGCCTTGCATCTGCCCGGCCTGACTTACACCACAGACAACTAGGAGAAGGTACTCATGCTCTGGAAGGTCAGATCTGTCTCGCCCCCGAGTGTGAAGACACCAGGACCAACTGGAGCTGTGCTGTACCAACGCCTAGGGTACCGTACGCCCTGACCGTGAGTGTCCAGCCCAGATCCTCACTGCACCAGGACCAAGAAGCCGTCGAGGGACGTCAGCATCACTGAGACACACTTCGAGAGTGGCCAGCTGCTTTGATTTTTCCCCCTGCCAGATGCACCTCCCTGATCGCGAGGTGCATCTTTGCGCACCCAGCCCAGGTGACCAAACCTCTCTGCTCCCGAGCCCCCTTCCCCCCCCCCAGCCCGGGATCCGACAAGCCAGCTGTGTTCCTGTGCTCTAAGACCCCTTGCGACCTGAGACCCTGTTTGGGAGCTCTCGGACTTTCCTGCAAGTCCCACTGTGCTGCCTCTTTTCAGGTGGCCCCCCTTCTCCGTAGCGCTGCTTCGGTAGAACCCAGACAGAACCGAGGCAGCGAAAAACTGCTGGGAGGACTTTGAACCTTGGCCCACTACTAATCCAAACCCAGAAGGTGAAGCTCTGAAACTGAATGTACCTACCTTTATGCATCTTTGATTTCTTCTCCCATAGGATTGCACTGTGCGTAAAAGTGCTCAGATTTAAACGCTTTAGTTACCGGTGCATATTTTTATCGAAAACTGTACTTACCTTGAAATGAAGTTCCTGAGTTTGAAATACATATAAAAAGGAGTGTTATTTTTCTAAATAGGTCTTGTATTTATTCTTTGGGTGCCTGTCTCATTTATTGCCTCTGTGAGTACAACAAATGCTTGGCACTACCCTCTGATAAGTCTTACTGCTGGCTAACACTATCACAAAAGAGAGCCTTAGTATTATCTACTTTAGCCTCTGTAAACCAATTGGGGACCCCTGGACTCTGCACAGTGTACTTCTTTTTAGTACACTATATAGAGAGCCAGCTTTTAACACTTACTCTCCTTATCAGGAGGAACAGAAGAAGCAGGAGTGGTGGTGTGATTTTTTTTGGCCGCCAGAATGACTACTGAGTCAGGAGGTGGATCCGTTCTGAGGAATAGAGGATCTTGCTCTGGAGGCCTATATTTTTTCTGTAGCCTTGAAGGGATCATTTTGGTTGAGGCTGGTGTCAGAAAGAGTTCCATTGCGGGCTGTATAAGTCATGGCACAAATGGAAGCGGAGGTCTTGATGCTGATCGCTGGTGGAGCGTCTCAAATATAACAGATGTGGTAGGTGTGGCGACTGACATCTGTACATCACTTTTTGCCGCACCCCTCACCAGAGCCTCCTGGAAGGTGGTGATGTCGTCCACCGGAGAGATGCAGAGTGGTGTACAATCCGTCATTGTCGGCGAGTATCGTCCTGTTGATGATGATGTGGACGTCGTGTGTCTGGACCGATGTCTTGAGGTTTTACGGATTCGATATCGGTGGCTTTGATGATGAGAGTGCCTGGAAGACGATGAATGTCTGGAATGACGCCTGTGATGGTGTGACCTATGGCGTGTTCCGGAGCATGATCCAGGTCTTGATGGTGGCGTTGGTGCTGGAGGGGTAGGCGTACGTGGTGGAGGCGGAGAAGGCATTAGTGGTGGAGGAGATGGAGAAGAACACTGTACTACTATCCTTCATCTCTTACTTTTACAGCAAAGGGTATGTGAAAGAGCTTTAAGTTGTTTTGTAAAAACATTTACCTCGAATTATACATTTATATAGGTAAATTTACCCTTTTCTAAGTACAATCTGAAGAATGTCACCACTTTAGCCTGCTTTCTAGGCTGCATATTATCTTCTTTCTTAAGTGCTTCAGCAGGCCTTCCTGAAGAAAGGCGAACATCTACACTTAAGAAGATATTATATGAAAGAGTGCTCCAGGATTCCCGCACGTGGGTGGAACTATTCAAATGCTTATGACTATCAATAGAGATCCCCTAAGAGAGAATCTGAAAAGTCTCTCTCTTTTCTTAAACTTCCTTGAAGAAGATGAACAATCCTTACTACCGTCATCATCTGAAACAGGCTCCATTCTAGTTTTAAGTTGCGGGAGCCATAAAAAAAGTCTCCCATTGTGGTCTTTTAAGGTTTTTTAAAGAAAAGATATGACATACATTACAGTCCTTGGCCTTGTGAGATGGATATAGGCAGTAAAAACAATCTTGATGAGGGTCATTAGAAAAAAGCCTCTTCTTGCCACAAGTGCCACAGGGTCGGAACAGACATTTCTTTGCTTTTTCTAAAATTTCAAGAGTCAGATTTGGAGCAAGAGATACAGCTATACTATACTATACTATATATATATATATATATATATATATGTATATATGTAATTATATATATGTATTTATATGTATATACACATATATATATATATGCACACACACATATATACACACACACACATATACACACACACACACATATCACACATATAATAATAATAATAATAATAAATTTGTTAAGCGCACGATTACCCGAGGGTGTCTCGGCGCTATATATATAGGAAAGCAGGGTCTGCTTTCATGGTTACCCCCACTTTTTGCTGGTGTCAGTCTGTTTTTTTTACTAGTCTGACTGGGATCCTGCTAATCAGGACCCCAGTCACTGTGCTTCCTCCCTAAATTTGACTCTGAAAATACTTCTGTACCTCCACAATTGGCTACTGGTGTACCCTTGTAAGTCCCTAGTATATGGTACTAAGGTACCCAAGGCATAGGTGCCCCAGGGGTCTCCAATCAAGGACACCCGAAGTAATCTCACTTGGAGTGAAGGAGTCACTCCCCTGCATCTGCAGGCACCACAACGAAGCTGACAGGTCTGCTGTTCCTGACGTCCCATGGACTTCAAAAAGCTCAGCAACACAGGTGGTGGTTCTGCAACCCCCTCGAGGTCTGACAAGTCCTTCCTGCAATTTTGAGGCCAGTATCCCTCATCGGAACCTCTAGGACCAAGCCCCTGCAAACCCCTGTGCACCACATTGACTTGCTGTTGCCAAGACTTGTTGGCTCTGCACTCCAGAGATCTTCAGGGTACAAGAAGCTCTAGCCTTCAGCATCTCTTCCTGCCAAGTATAGCATCTTCACTGCATCCTCTGCATCGTGGGCCTTCGATCTTGGTGAGCTGCTCGAGGTCCTCTTGCAATTCCTGAGCCTTTGGCCTGTGGGTCCTCCTGAGGGTCTTCTCCTGCTTCAGTGGGCTCCCCTGGTTGCTTGGGGCCTGCTCTGACTCCCCTGCTTGTGGAGAGTCCCTTGGACTTTGCTGGTCCCAACGTTGCTCCTTCTGTGCTTTCCACACCAGTTGCAGCCGCCAAGGCTTGTTGGTGCTCCCACCGGACACCAACCCCCCTTGTTCTCGACTTCCAACATGGAACAGCTCGTGCATGGCTCCTGGTCTTCCTCAGCATCGCCTGGTCCTCACAGCTGCAGCGACAAAGTCACAGTCAACTCCTTTGAACGGTCCATCATCAGTGGGCATTGCTCTTCCGTGCCTCCTGGTCACCTCCGAGTGGCATAGACACTGTCTTCTCTGCTTACAGGTTCTTCTCTTCAAGAATCCACCCTTGGATTCCACCGGACTCTTGCACAGTCTTCTCCAGCGGCATCTTTCTTGAAGTCCTCAATTGTGGTCTACGGCGGTTTCTGACGTCACTTCGCACCTATGCACCCGTCTACCCTGGTGTAGGTTTCCTGGTTCTTGGGGTATCCACAGGTGGGGTGCCTCTCCAACCTTCTGTCTTCCACTGGGTTTCGTCAGGGTCCACTGGGAAGGGTCCTTCTTCTTTAAAACTGCAACATCGACTTCCCTGTTGACTTCTATTGGACGCACGGCTGTGTTTCCACTCTGCACACAGCCTCCGTGGGGTTCCTCTGTACTTATCTTGGGTGGTTCCTTGTGTCCCCAGCTCCTCTGAGTCTCCTGGTCCAAGTTCTGACTTTGGTCGCCGTTCACATTCCACTTTCTTATTATATGGTTTGGTCTCCCCCTGGAGACCACTATATTTTGTGCTTACTTACCTGTTACAGTTGAAGTATTCTTGTGTATTTGAGTTTATATCTCCAGGTAGGAGACATACCAATGTGTTAGTGAGTGTTGTGTAATACATATAACTATTTTTATATATACACACTGTGTGGTTCTTTTTTATTTAACCTACACTACATGATTAGATCTGGTAAAATAAGCTGCTTAACACTCCTTCAAGATAAGACTGATGGCTGCTCTCCACAGCTACCACTTAGAGAGCATTCTAGGATTGTCTAAGACCACTAAAATCACCATAAGGGTTGTTTGGATTATTGCAAGGAGCTTCACTTACATAAGTGTGCACCATATACTAAGCCAGCCTTCTCCAAAATCTATATATAGAATCACTGTTTTAGTTCCATTATTCTTCAATTGGGACCCACACATCCACGAATCAGCTGCTTGCCAATAGTCAAATAAAGCTCCTAAAGTGAGATCTATAAGAGAGGGGCTCTTATTTGAGAATTCCAGATTTTTTTGTGCCACTACACTTTAATGCAATAAGTTGTTAAAATGGCATTATGACTCGCCAATAGCAAGGCATCTTGGAATTCACTACACTAAATATCAAGTAGCACATTTATTCTGGTGGCTGAAAATGTATGAAACTATTACGTCTTATGTCTCCTCCTGTATGGTCTGTAATCTAGCTAAATCCTGCCATGGCAATACCATTAGATTGGTTCTTCTTCCCACTCCTACACAACCAAGGTCATCTAAATCTCTGGATTTCATTGTGATCCTCATGCTGAATTCTGTGATGGGTGGTAAATGACAATTTTACTAAATTAGATAATTTTGTTTAATTAAAATCAACTTCTACATCAGAAACTGGCAACATATTTTATAGAGGACATAGTAAAATTGTATATTTTACCTAGTAACATCATAACCGATGAGGACCTTGATTCATATTAAGTTTCTGGACCGCTTTAACGAGCAACCTATGCCGAAACCAACAATTCTAGCAGTTATCTTCATCAGTCAGATGGGCCAACGGAAAGAGTGAATCAGGGCAATGTACAATATCTCTGGTGCTTCTTTTAAGAACACTCAGAGGATTGGGTTTTGCTGGGTTCCAATAGCTGATTACACAGATAATAATTCACTTCAGATTTCTGTTCAAAGGTCTTCAGTGTTCTGCACGTTTGGGTCTCAAGACCTAATGCTGTCACTAGATGTTGCTAACAATTCTGTCTCTTCTGCCTATGCTCTTGTCAAACTATTTCATGATATTCATAGGTCACTGAGTACACATCCGAATGCTGCTTAAATGTCCTATGAAAAATACACAATTGTGAAATGCACTGCTGACCTAATATATAAAGTTGTAGACACCTAAAATCCTTGGCCAGGGTCAATGAAATCTGATTGTGGTCCCATCAGATGGCAGGTAATTTTCACAGTGCATTCTTTTCATCTGTCGGTGTAGGCACAGGAACTGAAGCACTGTGACATTTAATCTGAAACTTAATGTCAATAAATTATTTTTAACATACAATATACTGCACCCCCAAAGCTCTTGAGCTAACTTATGCTTTTGGAAGTAGAGGACCCCCAGTGGAAGCCATGAAAATAGTAAACCAAAAGTACCATTCCTCAATATCTTGTTCTTTATCCTATTCTTTTTTTTTTTTAAACTTCTTTTTATTAACAGTCATTGACATAAAATATACAGTACAGAGGATTCAGCATAGCCACACATGGTGAAGACAATCAGCAGCCAATCATTACAACATTGTACTTGCGGGGAAGGCTACGGGGTGGGGGCAACGTCACGCTCGATACTATGCGGTGGACGGCATATCTCCCCTCGGTATGAGTTCCACGGGCTCCATATACGGGACCACTTTTTGGGGCAACCCCGGGACACATAGACCGTCTTTTCTCTGTGCATGCACCAGTCAAGGTCTTTTTTCTAGGCTGCTATTGCAGGTGGTTGCGTCGCTCCCCATAACTGTGCGATGTTACGCTTTGCCACCATCAAACCAAGTGTAACCCACTGTGTCTGGTACGTGTTCAGGTCGGTGGGTCCCCATATGTTCAGGAGGCATCTACGTGCCTCTGGGTGAAGGACGACAGAGAGTACTTCATTTATAACGTCATGTATATTTCGCCAGTAGGTTTGCATGTGTTCGCATTCCCATATAATGTGCATGAACGTACCTAGTTGGCCGCACTGTCTCCTACATTCTCCTCCCTCAGCCCTTCCCATCTGTACCAATTGGGGTCCCGTGACATATACTCTGTGGAGGATTTTGAGCTGTACAAGCCTAAGTCGTGCCGGTATTGCAACCACTCTCGGGGAGGACACCGCTTCCTGCCATTCTCCATCATCCATTTCAATACCATCATTTACCCATTGCTCCCGCAGTGGTTGGAGGGGATCTGCCATATTGTTTATCAATTTCTTGTATATTAATGATATGGTTTTCTCAGGCAAGTGACCGTCGAGTACTCTGTCTTCCAACGGGGAGGACTCAGAAGGGGAGGAACCTTTTGGGAGAAGTGCGTGGCGGACTTGTATATACCGAAAGTGTTCTGTGTCGGCCAGCTCGTGTTGCTGTTGAAGGGTGGTAAAGTTCTTCACCCCGCCCCCCTCCCACATGTCTTTGATTTGTGAGATCCCGATGAGTTCCCATCTATTGAATCCCTTCGATCTCCATAGATCTCCCAATCGTTGGGAGTCCCATAGTGGAGTTGCCAGAGTTAGTTTATGTCCCCATCCAAGGGATCTAGTTGCAGCATGCCAGACGCTGACTGAGTGTTTTGTAGGGCCCGTCAATGGGTACCGGCCAGGTTTGGAATAGAGCGCCCTATTATAATTCCCCCCGGGGAGGAGCCACCTGTCTATGTTGTACGCGGGGTCATCGGGTCGGCCATATATCCTGTGGTTAATGGCTGCAAGATGTGCCGCCCAGTAGTATTTCTTGATGTCTGGGAGGCTGATTCCCCCATCATACCAGTTTAGTGTGAGCTTGTGCAGAGCAATGCGTGGCTTCCCGTCCCACAACAAATCCCTCTGAAGTCCTTCGATTTCCCTAAAGTATGACATTGGGACCGGATCTAACGAGTTCTGCAGGATGTACAAAAAACGGGGTAAGGACATCATTTTAAAGAGAGCCGCTTTGCCCAATAGTGATAGGGAAAGTGTCTTCCAACTAGCTATGTCTCGTTTGAGCCTCTGTAGCGGAGGGAGAAGATTGTGTTTGTAACGGATTGTGTGATCTTATGAGATAAATACTCCCAAGTATTTAAAGCCCACTGTACTAACTTGTATTGGGCAGTTTCGCGGTGGGGAGGGAGGGTCTCCCTTGAGGACATATAGAAGGGACTTGGTCCAATTAACGGAAAACCCAGAGTATCTGCCGAATATTGCCAGGATATCTGCCCCATTCCCTGCTCCTCCTTCCCACCTCCCCATTTATGGCGGCCGCTGCGTGGTGAAGAGAGCGACCCCTGACCTTGACTGGTAGGTCGCTCCCCCACCACACAGCTCCGTCTGTGTGCCCTGCTGCTGCCCCTGATTGTGCTCGTTTTTCCTTTCTGTGCCCCCCTTGCTGCCCCTGATTGTGCTCGTTTTTCCTTTCTGTGCCCCCTTGCTGCCCCTGATTGTGCTCGTTTTTCCTTTCTGTGCCCCCTTGCTGCCCCTGATTGTGCTCGTTTTTCCTTTCTGTGCCCCCTTGCTGCCCCTGATTGTGCTCGTTTTTCCTTTCTGTGCCCCCTTGCTGCCCCTGATTGTGCTCGTTTTTCCTTTCTGTGCCCCCTTGCTGCCCCTGATTGTGCTCGTTTTTTTCTCCTTTCTGTGCCCCCTTGATGCCCTGATTGTGCTCGTTTTCCCTTCTGTGCCTGTTTCCCGCCGCTGCGCCCTGCGGCCCCGCCCCCTCACTGCCCATTCGCTGCCCCATTCCCTGCTCCTCCCTCCCACCTCCCCATTTATGGCGGCCGCTGCGTGGTGAAGAGAGCGACCCCTGACCTTGACTGGTAGGTCGCTCCCCCACCACACAGCTCCGTCTGTGTGCCCTGCTGCTGCCCCTGATTGTGCTCGTTTTTCCTTTCTGTGCCCCCCTTGCTGCCCCTGATTGTGCTCGTTTTTCCTTTCTGTGCCCCCTTGCTGCCCCTGATTGTGCTCGTTTTTCCTTTCTGTGCCCCCTTGCTGCCCCTGATTGTGCTCGTTTTTCCTTTCTGTGCCCCCTTGCTGCCCCTGATTGTGCTCGTTTTTCCTTTCTGTGCCCCCTTGCTGCCCCTGATTGTGCTCGTTTTTTTCTCCTTTCTGTGCCCCCTTGATGCCCTGATTGTGCTCGTTTTTTTCTCCTTTCTGTGCCCCCTTGATGCCCTGATTGTGCTCGTTTTCCCTTCTGTGCCTGTTTCCCGCCGCTGCGCCCCTGCGGCCCCGCCCCCTCACTGCCCATTCGCTGCCCCATTTCCTGCTCCTCCCTCCCACCTCCCCATTTATGGCGGCCGCTGCGTGGTGAAGAGAGCGACCCCTGACCTTGACTGGTAGGTCGCTCCCCCACCACACAGCTCCGTCTGTGTGCCCTGCTGCTGCCCCTGATTGTGCTCGTTTTTCCTTTCTGTGCCCCCCCTTGCTGCCCCTGATTGTGCTCGTTTTTCCTTTCTGTGCCCCCTTGCTGCCCCTGATTGTGCTCGTTTTTCCGCTCGTTTTTCCTTTCTGTGCCCCCTTGCTGCCCCTGATTGTGCTCGTTTTTCCTTTCTGTGCCCCCTTGCTGCCCCTGATTGTGCTCGTTTTTCCTTTCTGTGCCCCCTTGCTGCCCCTGATTGTGCTCGTTTTTCCTTTCTGTGCCCCCTTGCTGCCCCTGATTGTGCTCGTTTTTTTCTCCTTTCTGTGCCCCCTTGATGCCCTGATTGTGCTCGTTTTCCCTTCTGTGCCTGTTTCCCGCCGCTGCGCCCTGCGGCCCCGCCCCCTCACTGCCCATTCGCTGCCCCATTCCCTGCTCCTCCCTCCCACCTCCCCATTTATGGCGGCCGCTGCGTGGTGAAGAGAGCGACCCCTGACCTTGACTGGTAGGTCGCTCCCCCACCACACAGCTCCGTCTGTGTGCCCTGCTGCTGCCCCTGATTGTGCTCGTTTTTCCTTTCTGTGCCCCCCTTGCTGCCCCTGATTGTGCTCGTTTTTCCTTTCTGTGCCCCCTTGCTGCCCCTGATTGTGCTCGTTTTTCCTTTCTGTGCCCCCTTGCTGCCCCTGATTGTGCTCGTTTTTCCTTTCTGTGCCCCCTTGCTGCCCCTGATTGTGCTCGTTTTTCCTTTCTGTGCCCCCTTGCTGCCCCTGATTGTGCTCGTTTTTCCTTTCTGTGCCCCCTTGCTGCCCCTGATTGTGCTCGTTTTTCCTTTCTGTGCCCCCTTGCTGCCCCTGATTGTGCTCGTTTTTTTCTCCTTTCTGTGCCCCCTTGATGCCCTGATTGTGCTCGTTTTCCCTTCTGTGCCTGTTTCCCGCCGCTGCGCCCCTGCGGCCCCGCCCCCCTCACTGCCCATTCGCTGCCCCATTCCCTGCTCCTCCCTCCCACCTACCCATTTATGGCGGGCGCGCCGCTGGCGCGCCGAAGGCGCGCCTAAGGCAAGCCCATCTGCGCCCGTCCGCGCAGTGACCGCGCCCAGCGCCAGACCCCCTGGTCCGGGCATCCCCTGCGCCCGCCACATCAACAGACGCCGATACGACGCCAGCACCCTCCATGCACTGAACCCCGGAAAAGATCACGCCTGCTACTAGGCCACCCCGAAGCGCACCCAAGGGCCCTTCACCTGCCGGAACTGCAGCTTCGCCAGCACCCGCCCCGCCAAACCACCGCCCAGGAAAGAACCCAACTACCTCAGATGCATCCTCCTCAACACCCGCTCCGCCCGCAAACACGCCATCGAACTCTGGGACCTTCTCGACTCAACCTCCCCAGACGTCGCATTCCTGACGGAGACCTGGCTGAATCCCGCTTCAGCCCCCGACATCGCCATTGCCATCCCGGACGGATACAAGATCACCCGCAGGGACCGCACCAACGGAGTCGGAGGAGGCATCGCCATCGTCCACAGGAACACCCTCAGAGTCTCAACCAACACCGACGACACCCTCAGCACCGCCGAACACATGCACTTCCAGATCCACACCGATCCCAACACCACCCTCAGAGGAACCCTCATCTACAGACCCCCCGGACCCCGACCACAGTTCAGCGATTCCATTGCTGACTTCGTCAGCACACACGCCATCGCCTCCACGGACTACATCCTCCTCGGGGACCTGAACTTCCACCTCGAGAACAACAAGGACACCAACTCCACCACCCTGATCGACAACCTCGCCACCCTCGGACAGCTCGTGACTACACCCACCCACGCCGCCGGCCACACGCTAGACTCCATCTTTTCCGCAAGCCCACACGTCTCCTTCAACCACACCTCCGAACCCCACTGGACTGACCACCACTGCATCCACTTCACCTACAGGAAGCCCACCACGCACCACCGCACCGAACAAATGCCTCGCCGCTGCTGGAGCAGAGTCACGGAAGACCAGCTAACCACAACCCTCGCCCTGAGCCCACCCACCGAACCCTCCGACCCCGACACCGCCGCCCGCAACCTCAGACAGTGGATCGACGACTGCGCCAACACCCTCGCCCCGCTCAAGAATCCGCCCAACAGCCACACCAGCAAGAAAGCCACCTGGTTCACCGAAGACCTCCAGGCCTCCAAACGAACATGCCGAAAACTGGAGAAGATCTGGCTCCACCAACGGACAGCGGACAGCTACGCCGCCCACAAGAGCGCCACCCGCAGTCACCATCACCTCATCAGATCCGCCAAAGGGCCTCACTCAAAGACCGCCTAGACAACAACGCACACAACAGCAAAGAGCTCTTCAACATCGTGAAGGAACTCTCCAACCCCAGCTCCAACACCAACGACATCCAGCCGTCGCGAGACCTGTGCGACTCACTGGCCACCTTCTTCCACCGCAAATTCGCCGACATCCACGACAGCTTCAACACCACGACCGCCCCGGCAACCACCGAGACCACTGCCCCCACAACCACCAACCGCCTGCTCTCCTGGACCAACATCAACGACGAGGACACCAGCGAGATCATGAACACCATCCACTCCGGTTCACCGCTAGACCCGTGCCCTCACCACATCTTCAACAAAGCCAGTACAGCCATCACGCCCCATCTCCGGAAAATAATCAACATCTCCTTCGAGACAGCAACCTTCCCGGAAAGCTGGAAGCACGCCGAGATCACCGCCTTACTCAAGAAATCCAAGGCAGACCCCAAGGACCTCAAGAACTTCCGACCCATCTCTCTGCTCCCGTTCCCCGTGAAGGTCACCGAGAATATCGTCAACAAACAACTGACCCGCTACCTCGAGGAGAACAACATCCTGGACCCTTCCCAGTCCGGCTTCCGCAGCAACCACAGCACCGAAACCGCCCTCATCGCCGCCACCGATGACATCAGGACCCTGCTAGACAACGGAGAAACAGCAGCCCTCATCCTCCTGGACCTATCAGCCGCCTTCGACACGGTCTGCCACCACACACTACGAACACGCCTTCACGACGCCGGGATCCAAGAGAAGGCCCTGGACTGGACCACATCCTTCCTTTCCGGCAGAACACAAAGCGTCCGCCTCGCCCCTTCCGATCCAAGGCCACCAAGATCATCTGCGGCGTACCCCAAGGCTCCTCCCTCAGCCCAACGCTGTTCAACATCTACATGGCACCCCTCGCCCACGTCGCCCGACAGCACAACCTCAACATCATCTCCTACGCCGACGACACCCAGCTGATCCTCTCCCTCACCAAAGACCCTCACACCGCCAAAGCCCACCTCCACGAAGGAATGAAGGCCGTCGCCGAATGGATGAGGACCAGCCGCCTGAAGCTGAATTCGGACAAGACGGAGGTCCTCATCCTTGGTTCCAACCCTTCAGCCTGGGACGACTCCTGGTGGCCAACATCACTGGGAACAGCCCCGCCACCCACCGACCACGTACGCAACCTAGGGGTCATCCTCGACCCCACTCTCTCCATGACTAAGCAGGTCACCCCACCGAAACAAGAAAAACAGTCACCCAGGCCCTCGTCACCAGCAGGCTGGACTACGGAAACGCCCTCTACGCAGGAACGACGGCTAAGCTCCTGAGACGGCTGCAACGCATCCAGAACGCCTCTGCACGTCTTATCCTCGACATCCCCCGACGCAGCCACATCACACCCCACCTGAGAGACCTGCACTGGCTCCCTGTCAACAAGAGGATAACCTTCAACCTCCTCACCCACGCACACAAAGCACTCCACAACTCCGGACCAGCCTACCTCAACAGACGACTCAGCTTCTACACCCCCACCCGCCAGCTCCGCTCGACCAGCCTCGCCCTCGCCACAGTCCCCCGCATCCAGAAAACGACCGCCGGCGGCAGATCCTTCTCCCATCTCGCCGCCAAGACCTGGAACACCCTCCCCACCAACCTCCGACAGACCCAAGACCTACTGGCCTTCAGAAGACTCCTCAAGACCTGGCTCTTCGATCAGTAGCAGCACCACCCCCCTCTTCCCCCAGCGCCTTGAGACCCTCGCGGGTATGTAGTGCGCTTTATAAGTGACATGATTGATTGATTGATTGATTTATTGATGTCTAGAACTGCCACCAGCGACCTCCTTTATCCTATTCTTGAGGAAATGCCACTCATGTTCTCAGTCTCCACATTACTTATTTTAGCTTCTGTATGACCGATGAAGTTTGGATTTAATAGCTTGAACGGCCCAATCCCAGTCAACTGTGAAATACGTCTCAGCAACATATTTAATTTATGCTGCAAAACCAGAGAACTTCACCTTTCGCGAACGTGGTAAAAGTTTCTCAACTTCATCCAAGGTGAAGTCTGACATCATCCTGCTCCAACTGTCTGTAGTTTAATGTCCACCTAGGAAAAGGTCTCTGACTGCAGAAAAACAGCTGCATTGACCACCAAGCAAGCTTGTTTTTCCCCATTATTACTGAGGGTTGCCCTTAGCCCTAAGCGGTAGCACAAAAGCACCCTAAAACCCACCATTCAACAGCCACACATTATCCATTCCCTTCTGTCAGAAGCCCTGTCCCTTTAATAATGATAATGTTTTCTTGATGTTGTGCAGAAACCTCTTTCTCTTTTTATTTTTTAAAATGTCACCATGTTTGCTTTTCACATAGCTGACAAAGTCTTAAACATATTTTACATGAAGCTCTGAGATGCTTTTCTTTGCAACTTTGTGAACCACTTTGAAACTACACTTGCACTTGACATAGAGGTGTAGTATCTATATGGCCATATTTTAATTGTCCTTACAAAAAATGAGCTTAGAAAAATCTATATATAAAGTATGGCAAAAAACATTATTGGTGCTAAAAATAAGATAAAGAACAACAATTCAAAAAATAATCACGAGGACAAAAAAGAATATAAAATATAGAAAAAATGAATTTAAAATTTGATTTTGTAAGTTTTTTTCTATAGTGGATTTAAAGAGAATGGACTACTGCAAGTATGTATTACTTATTAGGCTACTCTGGAAAACTTAACGAATGATGGGGTATTACGCAATTACCCATTAAAGAATGTGAATCTATGAAAGATCAATTGCAAGAGAATGCTTTACAGTGAGGTTCTTAAATCTGTTTTTGATCAACTACAGAAAGCTAACGTGCAAGCTGCTATTAACGAGGCAGAAGACCGTGGCGAGAATGCCCTGATGGATGCTAAATATAAACTGACTGAGCTAGAAGCGGCCCTACAAACAGCCAAACAAGACATGAATCGTCAGCTCCGCGAGTATCAAGAGCTGATGAATGTGAAGCTGGCCTTGGACATTGAGATCGCCACCTATAGGAAACTGCTGGAGGGAGAGGAGAGAAGGTAGGAACAGTCTGATCAAAGTTAATAGAGGAATGCATTGAACATCCAGCTAAAAATTGGTTGGAATGTTAGAGGCAACGCAGTCATGTACCTTTAATGTTAAGCAATGTCTATTATATTTATGTTTTTCAATGAGTCCTCAAAAGGCCAGTTCTGGCATCAGAGCTGTACAGTAATTAGGCTTCAACAATGCAGCTATTTATGAGAACGTTGGGACTTTATTATCGCTTGTCATTGCTACAAGTCTTAAGGGTTTTATCATAAGAACAATGAACCATAACATTAGCATTGCGTGTGAGCGGTAAGCATCACACCATTTTGCCTTGGTGTTTGATTACATGAGGTCGAATATCTTGACGTCGGTACCCACACTAGGAATAACTGCTACCTTTTCCTTTTTTATTCTAACAGGCTGGCAGGAGAAGGAGTTGGAGCTGTGAGCATCTGTAAGTCACTTGTTCTAACAACCTGTGCTGCTTTTATATGCATGCTGTTGCTGCTTCAGTTTGATTGTCTACAGTTGTAAACATAACTGTGTCTTTGCAGCTGTGATAAGCTCTAGCAGTGGCAGTGGTTATGGAAGTGCATACGGCACAGGAGGCGGACTAGGAGGTGGAAGTTTCAACCCTGGAAGTGGACGATTTGGAGGAGGATACAGCTCTGGCGGAAGTTTCAGTTCCAGTGGACAAAGTTCTAGAGGAGGTTTCAGTTCTGCAGGACAAAGCAATAGGGGCGATTTCAGGGCTGAAGGCTCATCCTCTGGCAGTGGTCCTATATCTACTGAACACAGCTCTGGAGGTGTTAGCTCAAATGTTAAAATCATTTCAACAAGTTCTCAAATATCAAAATGGTTTTAGTAAAAGACACTAAATGAATTAAAGATCAATCACAACATTTTTCAAAGACTAGCAAAAAACAAACATAAACCATTGGAAGTAGATGTGAAATTGGTACGTCATGTTTAACCTAAACTAATCCTTAATAAAAGCATCACTGATCAGTTAGTTGTCTTTTATTCAATTTTCAAGGTCCTCATTTTCCCATGAATGTCGATACCCATTATGCCAGGGTCCGACGGGTGACTTTCATCCACGCTTGTGGCGCTAATGAGCTTAAAATTGTCATCACTCATATAGGGAACAGCAAGGGTGGAAGAAGATATTCCAAGTTTGCTTCTTATCACGAGAGTCGACACATACGAAGGTGTTATCATTGGACCGTATATTTAAGTAGTTTATTTCCAACCATTCAGCCATCTGAAACCGAAAGTGTATCTTAGAGGTTTTTTTTTTATATAGCACGAACTAGACCCGATACATCAGGTATCAGAGCGCTTTACACAAGCACCAGTTTCGTTACACTCATTTTTTTGTTAGGCACAGGGAGATTAAGTGATTTGCCCCGAATCACAGGAAGTTGAGCGTCGTTGCCGAGACTCGAACCTGGTTCCCCAGCTTCAAAGTCGACCGCTCTAGCCGTAAGGCTACATCCTCTCTCTTCTTATTGTTCATACAGTCTAGGGGGCACATTTATCAAGCTTTCAAGCAGCGCAATGCAGCAAGTCACCTTACTGTACTGCATGAAAGGGCAAGGGCTGGAATGCTCCATATTTAACATTATACAGCACATTCCTGTCCTTTCCTTGCGCTGGTGCACAATGTTCTGCCTAGCGCCAACGCAGGCACCCTTGCGCCATGGTGCAAGGGTGCCTGCATTTCCGGCAGGATTGTTTTTGTTCAGGAAGGGACACCTTCCTGCACAAAAACAATCCTAAGAGGCATTTTCTTCTTTCTATGTATGCTGCAGAATTCAGCACACATAGAAAGAGGAAATGGCAAGGAGAAATAAAGATATTTCTCCCTGTTACGATATTTCTCCCTGTTACGCCTCACCTGGGGAGGCGTAGTATTTTGATTCATTACCAGGTCTACCAGTAATGGCAAATCTGGGAATGCACCTAAATCCATGGGTGGGTGCGTAGGAACACCCATGCTCCAACCATGGAACGCCTCCCGGGGGCAGAGTAATGCAATGCTGCGATTTGCATTGCATTGTGTTACTCTAGATCAGTGATACTCAAAGTACGGCCCGGGGGCTGCATGCGGCCCTCCTGACCTTTACATGTGGCCCCCAGAGCAGCAGCAGCACTGGGCTGCTGTTTACTCGACTCAGCACTAACATTAAAAAAAAAAATATATATATATATATATACAGCAAGCACTTATTTAAAGGTTATTTGCAGTTAAACAAAAGGAAGTAACTAGGCCCTTAACTTTAGGAACACCTTCATTTTTAAAGACAGCAAACATGTAAAATATGATAGTCTTTTGAAAATTTCAAAAAGTGTATTTCATTGACCTGTAGAACCATTTCATCTTAGTAAATCAAATGATAGCAGTGCATTCAGCAGTATTCATGAATTTAGAAAGGTTCATGCTTTCCACCCCCAACCCCCGGATAACAATGCCATTAGTGATTACATCCAAGCACAGGAGACGGTTTTGTACAGCACGCATCCTGAAGTCATATTTCGAGGTCCTTTTATATGTGATAATGAAGAAAAAGGAGGGAAATTGAAACACAATTGCTCAATGTCACACAATTTGGTCAAGTGGAGAAGCCAGGATTTATCCCAGGTTTTCTGGTTGCACATTGCGCAATTGAGTTCAGCCAGTAGATATACATGCTTCGCTTCCCCTACACCCACTTCACAACCCCCCTCCCCCGCTGGCATCAGTGCGGACCTTGGTCACACCAAAGACCAAACTTTGCGGCCCCCGGGAAAATGTTTGTCAGTACCCATGCTCTAGATTTATCAACCCATGCAGGGCCACTCACGGTGGCCTTGAATGGCTGGATACATCTGAATTAGTTGTTGCGTCGGCCTTGCGCCCCCTTGCGTGGCGCAAAGGTGACGCAACTCAATGATAAATATGCCCCTAGATCTAGAATACAATTTCTATGGACTTGGTTAATTCATTCCTGATCTGCAGGGGGCTTGGTTTATTGCCATTTCTTACAAATCACAAGTCTGGCAATTAACATCAAGTAAAACATTACCTTTTTTCCCTCTGCACCAATATACTTTGCTCATTTTGTTGAATGCCAAATAATATAAGAGAGAGGCTTACCTTGAAATCTTGTCTTATCACTTCAGAGAGGACCATACTTACTTACATCACCACAAAATAAGTTTAAAGTGGGGCAGTTCACAAACATATAAACATTCCCTGCTTTCAGGGTATCGCACTTCTGACAAATAACTTCTTTTGCTCCTGTCAGTTTCGATAACTTGTTTGGGGTCCAATAAGCCCTTTGCAAGGTAAAGAGATGGTTCCTCTTAAGCCTAAAAGGTCTGACAACAGTATAAACAGTGTTGAAAGATCTTTTTCAAACTGCTCATTCGGCAACTATCAATCCACATTGCATGATTTGGGGGGTGATTTGAACCATTCTGTAACTTCTCAGATGCTTGGCGATCCTTTACAATGCCAGATCTGTCCCTTTCCCTTTCTCTTTCTGTGCTGCCATCCATTAAGATATTTGAAACAAGCATTTACAATACAATAGGTCTCGCATTTGTGAGAGTTTAAGCTATTGGCATTGTAAATGACAATGCCTTTTATTTATCTGTTTTGATAATTAACTCATAAATAAAAGGCATTGTCATTTACAATGCCAGTAGCTGAAACTCTTGTAAATGCGAGACCTATTTCATTCTAAAGAAGCGGCCGCCATTGTCCAGGGCTGCTTGGAAAGTTAAAGCGCGCATGGCGCCCTGAATGTTGCAGGAAAGCATGTCATGCCTGCAGTAGGAGAAACTCATTAAAGAAAATAGTGCTTACAGACTAAATAAGACATACCGTGTAACAACAGAAGTAAAAGGGGAAGTCCACGTGGGAGGAAACAAATGAAGACAAGGCGGTACTAAGGAGGGACTAACAAGCCTATTAACAAATCAGAAGCCAGCATTTACAAAGGACAATGACACAAGCTAATGAAAAATAAGGGTGGAGAGTGGGTGGAGAGTGGGCGGGGTTTCAACTCCATACTCGAATATAGCGTGCATCGCAGAGCAGTGCAGACACTGCCCAGACTTGACCTATAAATAGGAACTTGAAAAGTTTTCCTTTTGTTTCGTGCTGAGCTAGTCCTATAATTTCACGTGATCACCCTCAATAAGATGTTACAAGGTTTCTATGCCTGCTCGTTGAGCAGGAGGCTCAATCTCTCTTTTAGGCATTCAGTGGTACAAGGAGAGTCACATATGGGTGCGAATTGATTACAGTATGGGTAGTCTAACGTTGTACCATACGATTGCAGCTGTTTTTAAAATATGAAGCCTTACTTTTTTAAAGAATTTAGAAGCACCAAACTTGTACAGGAAACCATGAGTGACTTTATAATTCTACAACTGTGGCTTAAGTAAAGATCATTTATCAGTCTCAGTCGGGAAACCTAAAATCATCCTAAACAATTTAAATTGGAAGGCCCAACAACAAAGCTTAATGTCTGGTGATTGTTGGTAGATGAAACTATTTGTATTGCTTTACACCTTGTGACTAGTCTGTTTGTCAAAAGCCTGATGAATGCAGTTGGAAAGAAAAGTCAGCTTAGGAAGAATACACATTTTGATCAAGTTCAACCTGCCACACATAGTGGTAAATTCTGCCATTTCTTAAGCAATTTATGTATCTCAGCAACTATCCCAACCAGCTTACTTTTGGCAATCAGGTCTACATCATTGTGAATCTGAATGCCTAAAAGTATCCATTCTCTTTTTTGCAGGATGTCTATAGTTTTAAAAAAAATATCTTTTTATTGGCATTTATATAAAGATATCTACTTAACGATCCACATAATTTTTGATATAATGCAAAATCTTACATACTGCAGCATTTATCGCTTCTTACATAATAACATTAAGTAGGTCCTGCAAAGCAAAAACAAAAGAAAAAGGATATATAAAACTATCATATCCCTCATACGTTCACTTGCACGTGAAATACATAGTTACATGAGTGGCAGGTCCTCTTTATAATACATTCTTATAATTAACTTCAGTGTAATGGGGAGTGGTTGAACATCTAGTCCTGTGGCTGTTTAAACGCCTCCCTGTCTTTGTACATTACAATATGTAATCTGTCCAGCATTCTTCGGTAATACTTTGTCCATAAAAGAAATGCCACCTAGAAAAAGAAAACCAAATAATACAAACATTCAACTATAACAAAATCTAACCCACCAGAGGTCCTAGCTGTTGAATATCCACTAACAGTGCATGACAGGGGTGTAAGCGAGGGGGGGGGAGGGGGACGCCAAGAGAGGCCCAGCACCCCTGGGTACGAAAATAGTAACCGTGAGGTCTAATCTGGTGACCTTCTTTATCCCTCAGATTCAGTCGGGGTGGAAGCCGGAGTCTGAGTCAGTGTGTGTCGTGCCTCCCATATCTTCACTGTCTCAGCCCAGGGCTCAGCCAACGGCTTACGTCGTTTGGTAATCCTATCCTCCCGGAGTAGAGCTTGTTCTTCTGCCCTAACCCAGCGTGTGACGTCCTCCTCCCATGCCACTACCTGCGGGGCGTGCCTTGATTTCCAACCCAATGCTATCCTTCTCTTCGCCAGGATAAGAGCTAGGTCAATGAACCTACTTCCTATTTTACGTGCTTTGGGTCTCAGAAACAACCCCAGCAGGCAGATCTCTGGAGAACACGCTAGGGGCCTGGTCAAGACCCTATTAAGCATATCTACAATCCTGTGCCAGAAATCCACTAGCCTATCACAATCCCACAGCATATGGTCAAAGTCTGCATCCAATTGGGAGCACCTGGGACAAGCTTGATCTTCCCTCCCATAGATTACATTTAACCTGTGTGGGGTAAGGTAGGTTCTATGGAGAATATTAAAGTGAACAAACTTAAAAGCAGTGTTCCGAGATACCTTGTTTGGGCCACTAAGGGCTGTCTCCCATTCCTTCTCAGTCAATTTTCTATTTAACATGCTCTCCCATCTCTCCAATAGTCGAGGCAAAGAGTGTGGCGCTAATTCCCTTATAGCCAAATACAACCATTTTATTAAGTGCCCTGCCGAACCCAGAGTTAACAGTGCCTGTAGAGTGGGATGGGTACCCGGTTCATTCCCGGCTATACCCCACAGTTCCGTCATTGCCCCTCGAAGTTTATGGTAATTTAAAAATTGCCCTGGCGGGAGGTCGTGATATTCCAGAAACTCATTCAACGGGAGCAATTCCCCCTCTCTATAACAGTCACTAATTGACCGTATTCCAGCCTCTTCCCAACCCATCAATTGTCGCCCAGTGTGGGGTGGACCCAATCCCGCCTGGGGGATACCTATAAGCGGAATACTTGGTGCATAGAGCAGGGTTCCCCTGGAGCGTGCTATACATCTGTCCCAGCAAGTCACTGCCACGGAAAGCAGCACCCCCATTCGAACAATCTTCTGCCGGCGGTTAAGTAGCCTAGGGAGTAGGCTCACGTGTAGTGCGCCAGGAGCAAGCGAGAATGTAGTTGAGTCCCTCCCGTCTAACCACCTAGCAAGCCATTGGAGTTGTGCCGCCAAGTAGTAGGCCTCAAAGTCCGGGGCCCCCAACCCCCCACTCTGTAATGGGAGTTTCATGGTCTCCAGTGATACTCTGTGACGACCACCATCCCATATCAAATCTCGGAGCATCTCATCCAGGGTTCTAAACCAGTGTTTAGAAATTACCACCGGTAGGTTGCCAAAGTAATATAAAAGTCGTGGCAACATTACCATTTTAGCCAACGCTACTCTAGCCATGACTGGGAGTTTAAGTGTGCGCCAAAAGGCCACATTCGCGCGAAGCCCTCTCAGAAGCCCCCCAAATTACCTTCTATGAGGTCCGCTTGCGTCCGATAAACCTGTATCCCCAAGTATTTAAAGGAGACCGATGCCCAATGAAGAGTAGATGGGAAATCTGGCCACTGAAGGAGCGTAGAGTGGAGCGGGAACACAAAAGTTTTTTGGGGATTCAAGCGTAAGCCGGAAAGCTCCGCAAATTCCTCAAATATGCGTAGCACCGTGGGGATCCCGCTGTGACCCTCTCTTAAGTATATTAACACATCGTCGGCATAAAGCGATATAATATGTGAGGCTCCACCAAGAGGGATCCCCAACCTACCCTCCTCCTGTCTAAATCTCACTGCCAGGGGTTCCATTGCTAGTGCAAAAAGCAATGGCGAGAGGGGGCAGCCCTGTCTGGTGCCCCTATGGATAGGGTATGGTGTCGATCGCCCGACCTGTACGTACCCGTGCCCGAGGCTGTGTATAGAGAAGGCGACCCCATTTCAGCCACCCCTCCCCCATCTGTATCTTCTCCATGACTGCCAATAAAAAATCCCAGCGTAGAGAATCAAAAGCTTTCTCTAGGTCTATCGCCACTACCACAGCGTCTGGGAAACCTCCTATCTCCGGATGGAACATCACATGGAACAATCTCCTAAGATTTATGGACGTAGAACGTGTAGGAATAAAACCATTTTGGTCTACATGTACCAGGTGCCGCATATGAGGCAAAAGCCGGGTTGCCAGTGCTTTGCTCAATATTTTAAAATCCACATTTAACAGAGACAGTGGTCTAAACGCAGTCAAGTGAGCAGGAGCCTGTTTAGTTTTCGGCAGAGGAATCACCAGCGCCTCTCCGAGAGAGGGTGGCAATAATTGATCGTGTAATGCAACGGCATACATCTTTTCCAGCTGCAGGGCTAAAATATCTACAAATGTGACATAGAATTCGGCCGGTAGGCCATCCGGACCCGGTGTTTTTCCCCTAGCCATGTCTCTAATTGCCATCCTAATTTCGCCCACTGTGACTGGCGATGCTAACGAGGTTTCCGAATTGCGGTCTATAGTTGGGATCCGCAGCCCGTCGAGATATGACGATAAGTCACCATCCCGAATCTCTCCCGGTAATCCGTACAGCCTCTCATAATAGGCTCTAAAAGCCATATTAATAGCCCTTGGAGAGGAAAGTATCTGATCGTGCTCATCCATTACACTGGAGATAGGCGTACCTCTGCTCTCTGGTTTAATCAACCAGGCCAATAATCGTCCCGCTTTACCTCCCTCCATGTGCTGTCTCGTCTGATACGCTGTAAAATCTAGGGCTCTCAGCCTGTCCCAAGTAGAATTATAGAGACTTTTCACTTCTGCCAATTTACCGTGTGATCTAGACCCTCCTGCCATTTCCCTATCCAGTGCCAGTATTGTACCCTCTAGCTCCTCCAATTCTTGCGTCACCATCTTCCTGAGTCCCGTCTTCTGTCCCAGGCAATGCCCCCGGGTCACCACCTTCAGCGCCTCCCATTCTACCAATGGAGAGCTGGCAGTACCCTGGTTGTCCGTAAAATAAGTTCCCAGGGTTGCCGAAAGAAGCTGGCACAAACCATCATCCTCCAACAACGCCGGGTCCAGCCTCCATAAAGGAATGGGTGCCCTCTCCGGGGAGGGCGTGAATCGCAGTAGCAGGGGGCTATGATCCGACAGGCCTCTACCCAGGTATTCAGCTCCTGACAACATGTTCGACAATACAGCAGAGCAGAGGAACATATCCAACCTAGTATGCAAGTCATATAAGTGTGAGTAATAAGAGTATTCTCTGCGCTGCATATTCTGAGTTCTCCAGACGTCTAGCAATTCCCACCCCGCAGCCCATCTCCTAAGCCCCGTTGCAGTAGTAGCGGCCAAGGTACCTCGGAGGGGAGGGGTGGATCGATCCCAACCCACGTCCCATACACAATTGAAATCTCCTCCCACAATCAAGTTGTTATAAGAAATTCCTGCCAGTCTACATGATAAGAGGTCCAAAAGGGAAGCTGGTCTCGGTTAGGGGCATACACACTACCCACCGTTATCTCTTTCCCATGTAACATGCCAGTGATAAATACAAACCGTCCCTCGGCATCAATGAGTTTCTGAGTGAGGGAAAAGGGGACCCCTCGGCGAATCCATATCAATGTTCCCCTCGCAAAGGCCGAGTAAGCAGTCGCATATAATTGCCCTCGCCATCTGCGTCTAAGTCTGGCGACATCTATCTCAGTAAGGTGAGTCTCTTGTAACAATGCGACATGGGTACCCCTGCGTTTAATGTAATTCAGCATACTGTGACGTTTGGAGGGTGAACCCATGCCCCTGATATTCCACGTCAGGAACATATATCCCTCAGCCCGTTCAGCGTGTGATGCCATCCGTCCGTGTGACACACCCATCCCGCCCCCGCCCACCCGCACAAGCATTGCCGACCATCTGGTGTAAAACAGAAATCCCAACTGTGTAACTCCCCAACCCAAGAGCGGTCTGACAACTGTCAGCTGCCCAAACATAAAGGAATACTGCATAACAGTTACGTACAACAAACAGTCAGGGCATAAGGCTACTCGCACTAGTGCCTACAGGGGAGCGTGGTCTACGAGAGCTTAGTCCACAATTGCCAAGCCAACATGACTGCTCAGCCTGATGGGCCGTATCAGCCCCCGCCAGGCGCGCCCATCCAGGGGCCCACCCAGGGGTCCCCAACAGTGCAAGAATACCAAGTACAAGAAAAGAAAAGGACACTTATCACATGAGGTCATCAGCAGCTCGAGGAGTCAGCACAGGCATGGAGCCGCTATCTGCTCGGGAGGTGTCTGTCTCAGAGTTCGCAGTTCCACATTGCACCTCCGAGTCCCTGTCCAGTGAGGCTTCCCTGCTACGCATCACGTCCGACACAGCTTTCAGCGCTTCCGCTCTCTCCAGTGCTGTCGTAGAAGGGCTCGGTTTCCTTGCTGGCTTCCGCCGCTGTCTCCTCCTCAATCGTTTCTCTTGGGTGCGCACCACCGGCTGGCGGCCATTGCGCGGTTTAGGAGCTCCGTCTGTTCTGTATGCCTCAACCCAGTCCCAGGCCGCCATAGGGTCTTCGCAGAAATGAGTTGTCCCATCCAACATTATTTTAAGTCGAGCCGGAAACATCAGTGCATATTGGATCCCCTCAGCACGGAGTGCGCGTTTTACTTCCAGGAAGGATGTGCGGCGTCTCTGCACTTCCATTGTGTAGTCTGGAAACAAGGACACTTTATGATTATCCACCACATAGGGTCCGATAGTCCGAGCGTTTTTTAGTAACAGATCTCTGTCCCGAAAGTGGAGAAACCTAGCTACCACAGCTCGAGGTGGTCGCCCAGGCGCTGGTGGTCTAGCTGGTACCCGATGTGCACGTTCCAGCGTGTAGAACTGGGATAGGCCCTCCGGCGCTACTACATCTCGCAGCCATGTCTCCAGGTAATGAACCATGTCCGTTCCTTCCACTCCTTCCGGCAGGCCGAGTACCCGCACATTGTTCCTTCGATTGCGCCCTTCTGCGTCCTCCGCCCTTCGCTCTAGCACATTAACTCTGGAGGACAAGTCCCCGACCTGCGTAGTGAGGGCTTGTTGCGCCGGTGTAATTGTTTCCAGCGCCCGTTCCGTTTGTTTCACTCTGTCCGATAACTTCGCATGCTCAGCGCGCAGCAGGCCCAGGCCCACTGCGACCGTGCTGATATCTTGATGTAAGGTCGCTTTGGTGTCGGCAATCGCTTCCAGGATCTTCGCAAACTGTTGTTGGAGAGATAGCTCCGGTTGATCGCTTTTATCGTCTGGTGGTGCATGACTAGATGTACTCTCCTCCTGGTCTGGCGGGAGACCGACTTGTTTCCCTTTAGGTTTCCCCATTTGCAACGCTGTGTGGGCTCTTGCGAAAGATCTAAGTCGTTGTTCCCCAGGGGGGCCCGAATCACTCGTCTGTGTCTCAGGGCGCCACCACTCAGCTATCCGGTCCGTGCACTCCAGGGCCCGTTCGTCACCGCCAGATAGTATTGGACTATTCTCGGGCAGTGCACTGGTGTGTCCCAAGTGCAGGCTGTACTCGCCGTTCGTTCCCGTGAGAGTAGCTGAAGAAAGCGCTGGTTAGCCCTAGAGCCTCTAAAGTATCAACCCTCCGGGGAGCTTTCACGGGCACTGGCAGCAGACTCCTCCACGTCACTCACGGATGCAGCTTCCGTACTCCCTGATCCTCCGTGCAGCACTATACGATGTCTCCAAGCGCCGCCACCAAATCCTCCCAGGATGATCGAGAAACACAGAGTCACACCTACCCATAAGGTTCTCCACACAGTCAGCGGGGCAGCCCACTATTGCGGGACAAAATGCGTCTCAGCAGTTGCCCGGCAGAAGCTTGCAGGCTCCGGCGAACACTCGACCACTCCAAACAAATCAAACTTGGCACCGCTAGATGGCCGCCACTCTGCACGCCTCACCTCTCAGCTACAAGTGAGTGCTGGCAGACTAGGGGACGACATGCAGTTTGTGCGGGGCAACCCAGGCTACTTAGGAGGAAGGAGCTCGTCACCATTCACCGCCTACCGCCTCGGAGAGTACAGGGGGCACGACGAGTGCTGTTTCAAGTGGCAAACATCCCCTCACCTTGGATGCGCCCCCTAATGGGCCCGCTCGCCAATCCACCAGCGGCCAGGTCTCCCCCGGGTATGGCGCCTTAATTTCAGGTCCTGGCCACGGAGGTATGCCTCTATCGTAGATCCGGGCTCCCGCCATATGCCAGGACTGGTGTGCGTCCCACTGAGCGCCCCGCTCACTTGCGCCAAGCTCAGGGGTCCCCCCACCTAGGCCGAAACACTCCTCTCGTCTCTGGGTTATCGCAGCAGTGAACAGGCAGAGCGTGCCTCCAGACAAATCTTCCCCAAGCCGCCAGCAGCGTCATATACATGCTGCAATCGCCAGATGAGTCCACCTACATCCGTCGCACCCTGGAAGCGGCAGCGCAGCCGCCAGATTCCGCAGTCAGCCGCTATGTACAGCTCCGGTCGATATGCACAGCTCCGGCCGGGGCCCAGATCGCCGTCACTCCTCAGGCCGCCATTTGTAATCTCCGCCCCCGTTCATTCACAGGCAGTCAGCAGGTCCCGGCAATAAACTCCGCCGCCAGACCCACCACCGGAGGTGCGCGTGGTCCCATGTGTTGGGCCCCCAGCAGTCCGCCCCCGGTCCCGGGCCGATTCGCCGATCCACAGGATAATTGCGTAGGCTGATACGGAGCTCTCAGCTCACGCGTCCGCCATCTGCAGCTGCGTAGCCACGCCCCGCAGGATGTCTATAGTTATGTAAATTCGACATCATTGCCAGTCTTCTCTTGATTGAGGATGTTGCATAATAGAGCTCTTAAGTCTGCAGCTAACTGCTCAAACCTCTGCGTTGCCTCATCTGGATTTTCTGAATAAAGTTTTTCATCATCAGCATAAAGCGCTATCTTCCTTCTTAAACCCATGTAACTCAAAAGAGTGTATTCTGTGAACAGTCTGGACTTATTAGGCAAAAGTTTTGATATACAAATCTAAAAGAATGGGAGATAAGGCGTACTCCTGCCGCATACCCCTTCTTATGGGGAAGCCTTCTGTCACAAATCCATTAAATAGGATTCTGGGCGATGGACTTGTGTAAAGAGTTTTGAGAGCATCAATAAAAAGCACAAGTATTCCAAATTTTTGTAAGCAAGCCCATAAACATTTCCAATTGACATGGTCAAACGCCTTGGCCTCATCAAAAGTTATGATTGAGACGGTGGCCTTAAATGTTGTTACCAGTCTATTGTGCTGAATACTAGATGTACTAGGTCATACATCTCTGGTCTTCGTCCCCATTACCCCTAACAGTCTCCTTGCCATATTCACCACAAAGATCTTGCAGTCTGTGTTTAGCAAGTAGATTGGGCGGGAAGATTTGCACTTTATAGGGTTTTAATTTGGCTTAGTAATTTTCTCTGGCTTTTATTTGACTTATTAATTAGGTTTTAAGAATTATGTAAAATATTGTTGAACAATGTCCTCCATACTGGGCAGATAAGCATTTATACAGTGCCTACAGGAATTTGCCTAATCTCATGCTCGCAGATTTCTAAGCCCTGATTAAGTTGGTTATAGTCATTTGCATCACAAGGGCCTAACAGCAACTTTATCAGCCTTACCATTTAATCCCATAGAGGTCACTCCACTTTCTTCTCTGATTTAATGAGTGCCCTTGATCATTTGATGACAATACCCCCTAAATAAGCTTTACATACATCCCACACAATGTTTTTTAAAGAGCTGCCCATGTTAGTATTCATAAATTCAGCTGTGTTAATCTGCAATAGCGGAGTTAAATCTGCACAAGCTATCAGACGCCTATCCATTTGATGTCAGGGGGTTTATCAACTAATACTAATCAGACAGTTATGTGATCAGACAAAGATACTGGGGTAGGTTTAATCTCCTTAACTTTACCTGTGTACCTTCGATCTATAAACCAGTAGTGTATTCTGAATCTGAGCCCTCATTTTGTTCTATGAAATTAGTACACCCTCTACTGTTTCACCCTCTGCTTCCTAAGGTTAATTGAACCCCTGGTCTTCAAAAATATTCCTTAGACTTCTAGTCATCTTGGGAGATATTGCCTGAGCTCAAACATTAGATCTATCTAGAATATTGTTGATTAAGATGTTGAAACCTTCCTCCCAGAGAGTTGGAGCCTTATACTCTTATGACCTATGAAGTAACTACAGCAGTGGTTCTGGGTCTTCAATATTTGGGTTGTATATCCTATGCAGGTAAAGGAAAAGTTACATACCTGTAGGTATAGTTCTGCGTTGTAAGTATCTTCATTGAAGTCATAAACCTTGAATAATTCTGTGCTGCTTGCGCGGACCCCGCAACACCTTCTTCAAACCATATAGACAATACAGGAAAAGGATCTGTATAGTGTCAATTACTTAAAGTGATTTTCCATTCATTTACAGTGTAGACTGTCAGAGATGTATTTTCCTGGAGAATGCTGGTAAGAACTACAGGAGGAATGAGCTGCAATGCTTACAACACTGTCATAGGAAAAGGGCTGTGTCTGGAGATTTAGCTTGAAAAAGGAAAAGACAGCCTGATGGGCTAACACTGGTAAGTTGAAAAACCATGACCTGTACCTTTAAGGATCCTAGAGAGACCCTATCCCACAGTGCATTGCAGTGGCAGTTTACCTGTGAGAGTAAGTTCTTTTTACGCAAAGTATAGGACAGTCTACACTGTAAATGAATGGAAAATGACTTTCAGTGATTGACACTATACAGATCCTTTTCCTGGATTGTCTATATGTATTGAAGAAGATGTTCCGGGCTCCGCACAAGCAGCTCAGAATTATTTAAGATTTATGACTATCAATTAAGATCCTATGATGTAGAACTGACAATTACCTATTCCCAGTAATACAATAACATATCTGCCATTCTCATCCAACTTGTTCTTAATATCTAGATCCCAGAATTTCTTCTGATCAAAATAACTACTCCCTTAGTAAAGCACAATAATGTCGTGCAAATCTGTTTATTAAACAGGCTTCTACTCTCCTGCTCAGTCAATTGAGACTTTTAGAGTAAAATTAAATTGGCAAGACATTATCTTCCATATTCCAAAATGGTTCTGTGTCTTCTCCTAGACCTTAGCCCTTTCACATTGCAAGTTAAGAATCTAAGTGAATTATTATTAAAAAAAAATCCTATACACAAGGGCCTATCCACCCATCCTGTCCCAGGGTAACTTATATTAGGACAATGAAGACCCTTTTTTCCCGTTATTGCCATATGGTCCCCACCCAGTGATAACACTCCCTAAGGAACTCTCCATCATTTTTCAGCCTCTTGGGTTTATTAGCCATTTAAGTGCTTTCCCTCCTCTGCACCCTGTTCTTTGTTTTCTTAATGTGAAGTAAGGTATATTAACATAAGTTAGCAAATATGTTTTCGTGCTCCCCCCACTTCCCTTTCAAAGTGTTCTAACCCTACAAGATTCTACTTCTAAGTTTTAACTAAGCCTATCCTCTGTATTAGTTTCTCAGCCTCAACTTTTTTCTCCAGAAAGTTCATTTTATTATGCCACATAACTTTTAGAGTGGCTGGAAATTTCAGTTGGGCTTTAGCACCTAGGCTCTGCAGTTTGACAATTTCGTTTCTAAGAGCCCATTCCCTTTCCTCCATTGCATGACACTAGCCAGACCTTATTGAGCAGGTAAAATCCTGGAATACAATCCACTTCCTTTCCACTTTGACAGTATTGAATCTTTAATTAAGAAACTATGGAAGCTGTGGAAAGACTTCCCTTGGTGCTTTTCAATTTGGGTTTAGACTATACAGGTCTCTATGTACCCTCTGAATCTCCTGCTCCAGGTCCCCCTGCCCCACTCATCAAAAAAACTGTCTTGAATGAAACTAATAACTCATTTCCCAATGTCTGGGCCATCTGTTCCTTCCAGATTTTTATAATCTTGATATTATTTCTTCTGGTTTGATTTTCCCATGTCCCTAGTGCTGTTTGAGTCATCTTATCCTATCTTATTCTTTTTACATCAAGGGATATTTTAGCCCCAGCTATCTCCAATGCCGTAGTACTATCAACTAGCTCATCAATGTTCCCAGCTAACATCTGACACATATCTCTCATATATCTCTCTGTTTCTCCTCGGGATAGCAAATCTGCTTTCGATTTCACTCGAGATTGTCTTCAACATTGACTCCAGTTCGTCTCTGGCCTGCTCATGTAGTAGATGCATTTCTGGAGATTGGGGCTGGGTTTGTGAAAGGTGCTGTGTTGCCAAGGGGGGCCTTTCTGATTTATTATCTGATTTGTAGTCTCTCCATCATATTCTGCAATGTCCTGCAGTGAGTCTGAAACTGTTTCCATCAATACCCTCCAACTCAGATAAACGTTCAAATCTGTTTGATAAGTGATCACTGTGAACTATAGGGCCCACCCCTAGGACAGATTCCTGTGCTCTGCTGGAAAGTGGAGAACAAGAGACAAGGGGGACCCTACTCACACGGAACCAGGGTAAGTATTATATAAACAGAAACAGTGGTTCCTGTGGAATAATATAATTAATGGTGATACTAGTATGCGCAATCGCAATGCAGGTAAGGGTTAAGTCGATATCCAAAGGAGAAAAACCATATACAACTCAAAATTTGGTAATAACAATAGTTATTTATGTATATAATAATGCAGTTTTTACAAAAAAAAAAGTGCGATGTGTCCCCAGTGAACATGGAACCTAAAAAAATAGTGGCATATTTGTGACATATACACTTGGTTTCCAACATTTAGAAAAGTCGACCATCAGAAATAATAAGTAATGGAGACAGCGTCCTTATATAATAATAGGCGCTGATGAATGGTTCGATTTAATTTTGTCAACGGCGTTTCAACCCCTAATGCAATGGGGAGTCTCTTCAGGACCTAATGATATAGGGACATCTGAGACGAAGAATTATCTGTCAGCGTGATTTTCGTGCACCTCAGGGAAGTGAAAGTGTTAAAAGGTTACTCACATGGGACCCAGCCGGGCACCCAGCAAGGGGAAGGGGGGGCTGACAGCGAGAACAGATGCAGAAGGTTGCATAACTGGATATGGAGAAAGTAGAGTATGTATGGGAACACAACAATCCGTGTGAACCGTGTAGGCCTCAGGAGTGAAGAAATCAGGGTCATTTAACAAGTGTAGACGGACTCGGGCGGTTCTACACTGACGCGTAGCGGCTGCACGCGCTCATGATCTCCTGCCTCCAAACAACAATGCTGATACACGGATCGACGTGTACTAACTGTTAAATATTCGGAGGGCAACTACTGCAGGTCGGAGCGGTTACATTCACCTTGACACCCTGATTTCTTCGCTCCTGAGGCCTACACGGTTCACACGGATTGTTGTGTTCCCATAGATACTCTACTTTCTCTCATATCCAGTTATGCAACCTTCTGCATCTGTTCTCAGCCCCCCCTTCCCCTCGCTGGGTGCCCGGCTGGGTCCCATGTGAGTAACCTTTTAACACTTTCACTTCCCTGAGGTGCACGAAAATCATGCTGACAGATAATTCTTCATCTCAGATGTCCCTATATCATTAGGTCCTGAAGAGACCCCCCATTGCATTAGGGGTCGAAACGCCGTAGACAAAATTAAATTGAACCATTCATCAGCGCCTATTATTATATAAGGAGGACGCTGTCTCCATTACTTATTATTTCTGATGGTCGACTTTTCTAAATGTTGGAAACCAAGTGTATATGTCACAAATATGTCACTATTTTTTTAGGTTCCATGTTCACTGGGGACACATTGCACTGTTTTTTGTAAAAACTGCATTTATAAATTCATAAATAACTATTGTTATTACCAAATATTGAGTTGTACATGGTTTTTCTCCTTTGGATATCGACTTAACCCTTACCTGCATTGCGATTGCGCATACTAGTATCACCATTAATTATATTATTCCACAGGAACCACTGTTTATGCTGGAAAGTGGGGCACTTGCCAAAAAACATTATTAGGGGGATAGATGAAAACAATTTTTCATCAGGTGAGGTGGTAGCCCACTCGAAAAACCCTTGCCATCGCGCCAGGGACTCCTCTCTTGGGTTCTGTGAGCATTACAGGAGTTTCTGGGTTCCTCAATGACAGTTCCAAATCCTGATCAGGGGTTGAGCAAATCAGGGGGGAAAATGGAGGAACCCAAACACCACTAATTATGAATACAACGCCACTGGATGAAAACCCGCAAAATGAAATCGCGCCGGAACATCTCCGATCAGGAAAACAGGGGAGAAAGCAGAAAAGGAAGGGACGAAATCAAAAGAGAAAAACAACGGTAATAGCTTGGGGCAAGAGCAACACTAGTGTGAACATAACACCTGATCTAACACAAGATAGGCCGGTCCAGATGAGAGATGATATAGAAATGGAATATGAGCTACGAGAAACTGGAAACCAGGAAGGGAGGAAAAAACCCAAAAGAAAAATGCCTCAAAAAAGAAAGCCTGCCACTAGCCCCTCCCAAAAAAAGGAAGACAGATGCCCTCGAGGTGGCCCTCAAGGGGCGATAACTGCAGCAAGTTCCACCGGATCAGAATCAACGCACGTGAACGAAATGAGCGCTCAAAGTCAATCAGAAATAATTGAGGAATGCCATGGCTCAGGGGAGGTCCTTACTATCGCACAGAATATCCCAACACAAGAGAAGGGGCAAGAAGGCACCGCCACAATAGTGTTTCACCCGGAGTACAAATCAAAGGGCGCAATGGATATCTTAAATAGGGGGAATATATTACGCCTACTGAAATCCATCGACAGCTTTAAAAACATATCCTCCAGCGACCTAGAGTCAGTAGAATTTATAGAACTGCCGGGGTACTCGGGGTAGAAGCAACAAAAACAGTATGGGCTACAGCAGAATTACCTGAGAGACTGCTAAGAGAACAAGCAAAGTTTAACTCATGGGGAATAAAACTTCGACCATTCTTAAAACCAAGATATCCGGATCCTCTGACCCTTGATAGCCAGGAAAAGAAAGAGAACGGACAGACCAATCCAAATCCCCGCTCTCTTTCAGTACTGCGAGGGGCTCAGAGTAACACCCCTGAGAACTTAGTCCATCGAGAGCAGTTTAAGAAGAGACCACCTGCCATGAATAGCCCAACCCCTCAAGACTGGAGTTGGCTCTCCAGGACCATAAACGCCAAAATCTAAAATCAATGACAAAGTAAAGCCAAAGCCGGGAACACGCTCAACGTCTTCAACCTGTGCTCCTGGAACATCAATGGCCTAGGAGACAAGCTTATGGACTCGGAATTAAACATCTATTTGCAAAGATTTGACATCATTACACTGCAAGAAACATGGTCCGACACCCCACCTGCATTGTCGGGCTATAACTTGAATTTTCTGCCCCCTACACAGAGCGCATCGTTTGGCCATAAGAAGGGAGGCCTTGTCACATACAGCTCGCTAAAGAGCATTGTTGCAGTAGTGCCCTTGGTTTACAAGTTAGCCCCTCCGAGCGCAATGCAAGTCCTGCGAGTGTCTTCTCGTGAGCGGAACAAAAAGGAGGATATAGTCCTAATAAACCTCTATCTACACCCCCGGGAAAAAACCAAGGGAGCACAGCAGCTGAAGGAAGAACTTATAAAATTACTAAAAACAGAGAAAACCAACAGCTTGATTATCAGCGGGGACTTTAATCTAAATATGCTTAGCAATTTAGCCTCAGATACCATTGAAGAGGAGGACCCTTCGTTTGGGAGCCAAGTCATCAAGACAACTCCTCGGGAGGCAGAAGCTCGAAAACAGCTAGGAGACTCCTGGCAACATTAGAAGAGCTGGGCTTCCGAGCACTCAACGGTCGATTCTCAGGGATCGCCCCAAGCAGCTACATTTCATAGCACTACGGCTAGCTCTACAATTGACTTTACATTCCTCTCACGCAGCTTGTACCAAAGGGTAAGAGGTTTCCATATTGGCTCAATGAACCATAGTGACCACCTCCCCCAGGAAATCATGATTGAGGCACCCACAATATTATGTCCCCCCACCGCCAACACATTAGGCTTAGAATATTCAACCAATGAAAGGCGGATAAAGTGCAGAACCAATGACCCACAAAGTCTCCTATCCCAAGCTAAACGGGCATTAGGAGAGGCACAAATAGCAACTGCAGACTTAATCGAGAGTTGGGAGCTGTTTACTAAAACATTACGAGACAACTCCGGAATAAAAAACGGAAACGTAAGGACTGAAGGGACGGTCAAAGTCTCGAAACACAAGAACCATCAAAATCTTAGAAATAACACTCAGCTAAAAAAGTTAAAGACCTTGATTAACCAAACTCTACGAAGAGTAAGGACAGACCCCGTCGCGTGTCAAGCGTTGAGACAGCTAAAAGACGCTCGCAGGAAGCTGATCTGGCGACTTAAAAAAGAAGCCGATGAGGCCTTTTGGGCAAAACTTCTACATGACGCCAAAACAAATAACAGTGCACAGTTCTGGCAAAAGATCAACAGTTTGACTAGCGAGCGAAGTCAGGGGATCGAATCCTATGCCACTGAAGAGGCCTGGACAATTTACCTTGGCACACATTTGAATGAAGGCCAAGAATTTAGTAAAGGGTCATACAACCCCACAAATGCTCTCGAAGCTTGGCCATCCCAACACAAAGAAGCTCTTGCACAAAATCAGGAATTTCTAATCACAAATGCACAGATTTGCAAAAAAACTCAAAAGGGAGACGCGAGGGCGCACCAGGTCCAAATGGTCTTCCCCCAATTTTGTTCAAACAAGAGCCGGGATACTGGGCTGTCGTCTTCAGACCAATGTTTGAAAAATGTTTGCAGTCCTCAACAATCCCACCATCCTGGAGGGGAGCAATCATCTCCCCAATCTTCAAAAAAGGAGATAGGAATGACCCAAGAAGCTATCGTCTCATAGCCCTACTTGATAACGAGGCCAAATACTATGCGGGCCTCTTACTCCAGGAGCTAACATCTTGGGTGGAAGATACAACCTCAATTCCATATAATCAAACCGGTTTCTGCAAAAACATGGGGACGACCACTAACATACTAGCCCTATCTCTTTTGATTGACTCTGCACTTGCAGTAAAACAACCTCTATACCTGTGCTATATTGATTACAGCTCTGCCTTCGACCACGTCAATAGAAACCTGTTGTGGCAAAAATTAAAAAAGCTGAAGATCCCTCAGCTGCTGTTAAACCAATTAATTCTCCTGCATAGCGATACCTGGGTCCAGGTCAAACTAGGTGCAGGGGAATTTCTATCTAGGAAGATCCCTACAAGCACAGGGGTAAAACAAGGATGCGTGCTTGCACCAACATTATTTAATCTTTTCATGGCTGAACTGTCAATCTTGCTGAACGAAAGTAATTCCCACGCACCCAAGTTAGGGGGCACCCAGCTGTCCAATTTATTCTACGCGGACGATCTGGTGCTCATCAGCCGGACCCCGATAGGCCTACAGTGGCTGCTGGATATCACATCGCGATATTCTATAACAAACAAACTCAGAATCAACCAAGAAAAATCTAAAGTCATGTGTATCAGCACTCGCAAAATGAAAACAACGCACAACTGGTTCTTGGACTCAAGGAAGCTGGACGTTGTAAGCGAATATAGATACTTGGGGGTCATTTTAGACTCCAAGGGCAGCTTCAAGCCACAATGCGAGGCCATAAAAAAGAGAGGATTAATGACCGCGGTATCGCTAAGAAACCTAAAAAACAAGATCACTGGATCAAGCCTCCTCCCCCTTATAAAGGTGATTCAGGCAAAACTGATTCCATCTATCACTTACGGAAGCGAAGCGATGAGAGGAAGGGACGCTGAAACGGTAGATGGTACGGTAGCAAGAGCATTGCGCATGATCTTTGGCTTGCCGAGATACACATCACCTGCGCAGATGAGGCTCGAATTTGGGCTCGCAAAGGAAGAGCTGGCACGCAAAGGAGTATATTTAAAAAGCTGGTACAAAATAAGCAGGGGAGAAGCAAAAACACTCAACGCTCTCCTGTGGAAGGAACTGTAAACTAAAGAAAACTGCCCTGCAAGGCTTCACCTGGAAGACGCAATCAAACAGTTGGGGCTGCGTCAATTATGGGATCTCGCCGGGCCCTTGGCGGGCTTCAAAAAAGCAGTAAATAACATCGTCAGAAAAGAATCTCTCTTGCAGGACAAAGCCTCGCTGGCGGAGCGAGCACATGGCTGGCTAACTATACAATCTTACACCAAACTCAGGCCCCAAACATATCTTCAGACCAGCTTCACCCAAAAGTCAAAAGAGAAGTTTTTGAAATTTCACTTAGGACTGTTACCCTCTGCAAATCATTTGGCCCCTTGGCTGCGCCCCTCAATACCAGCAAGGTGCCGCCTTTGTGGTAACGGCGAAGAAAACATCGTACACCTCATCACCATCTGCAAGGACCTGCTACAAGAACGCCGGACCCTTTTGAGACCACTATTTAATAAAAACCAGATAAGGTCATGCAGGCAAGCAGTCCTGGCATGCTTCTCCGGCGATGAAGTCCAACTGAGCTGCCGATTGGTAAAATATCTTGAAGCTGTAGATGTCCATCTTAATAAAGTGAAAGAATAAACAGAAAAAGTCAAATTGGTCTGGTTACAGAGCAGAAACTAGCGCCACAATCCTCATGAAGAAGGCATCGCACTCGCATCAGGGGAAAAGCAGGAAGGACAGTGACGGAACCCAGTGCAACCCTTGTACCCTTAGAGCCAAAGTAATCGGATGGCAACAAGGGTCTAGTCGGTATCTTGGTGTTCATTGAGCTTTACTGCTATAAACTCTAAAACTTTGAACAGTCAATGGTTAGAGCTCAAGAACCGGATAACTACGGCTTAGACGTCTCCCTGAAACTTTTTGTTCTTCAAGCAATCAATTGCTTGTGTTGCTACAAGGGCACCATTGGGATTTCTTTCTTCTTTTTTTCCTTCTATTCTACTGTTCGCTTTCTTTGTAGTACATGTGGTAATTCTCTCTTGGGCGGGACTGAGCAAGCACAAGTCTATGCGGAGGATCATCTCTTGTGGCCCAGGCACATTAAGGACTGTAATAATTAACTGAATTCGAATGGGAATGCAAGTAAGCCCAACCATGCAAAGTTTTTAATGGCATGACAGAATTGAGTCAGTTCTTAGGCCAATCTTACACTCTGCCCGTATTTTAATAGTTTTAGCTTTAGTACTTTTTAATAGCAGTTCTTACTCATAGTTTACCATAGTATCATCGTAATATGTTATGGCTGTTTCAAAACATGAAACTGTTTTAATTGATGATGGTTTGTAATGGTTTTAATTAACTGTACAATAATGTATTACCTTACCATTAAAAAAAAAAAAAAAAATCAGGGGGGAACATGGCAGCAGCCTGAGCTAGAAAGGGATAAAGTCTCTTGCCATTTCTACAGCAAAGTCTTTAAGCACCTAATCTTGAGAACTACCCAAAGTTCTCAGCTTCTTTTTTGTATAATTTATGTGGCACTCTAAGCCTGAAAGCGTATTGTTTTGACTTATACTGGGTGCTCCCTTGAGTCTGGACAAAGCTAAACCTCTCTGAAGAGCTATAATGTTAGTAAAACATGTGTCAAGGGTTGCTTTTATTCATTTCAGGTAGGAGAGGATGGTAGTTTACCAATCCAAAGCTGCAATACTGTGCCTTGAGTGGTAAAAGGCTTTTGTTATTTTACAGCTTGGCGTGGATGGCACTGTGCTAATCCTTTGCTTAAAGACTTTACTGTAGTAATAGCAAAATAATTTATTCCTTTCTAGGTTGGTGTGGATCTTTCATAGATTCACATCCTTGAATCATCCCTGTTGTCGAGGTGGGAGTCCCACAGTACATTCTAAAGTAGTAGCAGTAGTATACATAGCTCGCAATGGCAAAAAACATTGACTTTAATAGGTTACCTACATCATTTATAAAGAATTGAAATACAGCTAATCAGGCGATAGCACCCTTGAGAACATTCCCAGTAGTGGGAAATAGTCACCATTTGACAAGAAGGAGAGCCTCTAAGCGGAGGAGGGTGGATCGCATGTGACGCTATGAACGATACCAATACTGGAGAAGGATTTGTTTCTTACCTGTAACTCCAGTTCTCTCGTAGGGGAATCTCGATTGAAGTCATAAGTATTTGGATAGCTCCACCCGGGTGCAGGGATCCTGGTGCACTTGTTCATAGAATATCTCAAGTGTAGCTGGTCACCTTTCTTCAGGAAGGCATGCAGACACACTTAAGAAAGAACATAATCTGCAGCCTGGAAACCAGGCTACATTGGAAAAATACATTGGATCGCATTTACAAAAGGTTTAAAATACCCCTCACTATGTGTAATTTTGAAGTGAGAATTTCATAAACAGCTTAAATCTCTTTGACAAACCCTTTTTTGTAAAGGTAGAAGATGAAGGAGAAAGACAGTGTAGCCCCATAGGCTGCCATTATGTGAGTTTTAAAACAGTGTCTGCTCCTTTAAGGACCCGGAGACCACCAGCATCCCATCATGCCCAGCAGGTGGCAGTTGCTTCAGTTCTTTTTGAAGGATATATGTTAGTGATAGGAAACTTCCCAAATATTATCCTTTGTTATATCCACCGGGGAGGCGGGTGGGTCGCTTATGCCTTCAATGGAGATTCCCCTATGAGAGACCTGGAGTTTCAGGTAAAAAACAAATCCTTCTCTTGTAGGGGATCCCCATTGATAGTCATAAGCGTTTGAATAAAAAAGCAATCCCATCCCCACAAAGAGCAGTGGAAAACAACACAAGAAAGACAGTGGGCTTGAATCATGCAAATGCATTTCTGAGGGAGGCTTGTCTTACTTCATTGTCTACTTGAGCATCCGAATCCAAGCAACAATGCTTGGTGAATGTGTGAACAGATTTCCATGTAGCCGCTTTGAAGATCCCCGCTATAGGGACATTTCTCATCAAAGTGGCAGTAGCTGCATTGTCTCTGATAGAGTGGGTCTTAGGTCTGGCTAATAAGGACTTGTTGGCTTTTTGATACCATAAGAGAATGCAAGAAACTATCCATTGTGAGATAGATTGTTTAGAAGTGGCTAAGCGTGAACGGACTGGGCCATAATTTATAAACAATTGGTCCGATCTACGTTTGTGGCGGATCTTGTCTAGATAGAACTTCAAGACTCGCCTCACATCCAGGGAATTAAGAGTTCTTTGCACCTGAGTTGAAAGATTCTGAAAGAAAGTTGGCAGTGAAATTGTTTGATTGACATGGAAGTCTAAAACTACCTTGGGCAGGAATTTAGCGTGAGTCCTCATAACTCACTACTTTGTTAGAGTGGAAGACAGTGTAAGGCTCGTGAAGTATAATGCCTGAATTTCGCTCACCCTGCAAGCTGATGCAATTGCTGCAAGGAAAGCTGCTTTACACGAGAGATGCTGTAGGGATGCTTTATGAATGGGTTCGAAAGGAGCCTGCATAAGACGTGAAAGGACTATTGTAGCAAAGTAGGATCTGCTTCTTATGATTACCCCCACTTTTTGCTGATGTAGTACTGTTTTTGACTAGTCTGACTGGGATCCTGCTAATAAGGACCCCAGTCTATCTTCTTTCTCCTAAAACTGTTGTGTATGTGCTTAGGTACACCCCAGATTGGATACTGGGGTACCCTTGTCAGTCCCTAGTATATGGTACCCATGTACCCAGGGCATAGGTACCCCAGAGGTCTCCCATGGCCTGCAGCATGTATTATGCCACCCATGAGAGACCATTCAAAATGGAACTACAGGCCTGCCATTGCAGCCTTTGTAAGTTGTTGAATGCACCACTTACTAAAGATATAGGTTTACTATATCTAAGGGTCCCTGCACTTAAAACCTATGAGTCACCCCTATAGCAGGCCTTAACAATCCTGAGGGCAGGGTGCTTGGTTCTAAGTGAGAGGGTGCCCCTGAATGAGCAGGACACCCCTGCAGCCTACGGAGTCCATTCTCCCGGGTTGTCAGTGAAGCAGCCATATACTAATATAGAGGGGCTCTATGTGACCGCGCGATGACCATCTCGAAAACAGCTGCAACGAACCCTATCGTGTTTGGTGTCAAACGTGCTGGAATCATACCCCCACACCGTTACCGGTGTGGCAGGTATGATTCCACCCACCGGGAGAGCCCTCCGTTAGGCTCTTGGTGTTCCCAGTACCAGCCTTCTAGTCCCAGACAGCACAAAATGGTTGCTGCCGACCAGAGACACATTTCTGCTCTTCTGCTACTGAGCCAAGCTCGAGCAGAGGAAGGCAGAACAATAGGCATCCTGTCACAGGGAGGTGTGACCACCTCCCAGACAGGATTTAGTGTATTAGAGCTGGGTGGCTGCACTTGCCAGTGCCTGGAAGTCTGCATGAGGGGCACATTTGGTGTCCCTGTGCATAGTCCAGTTCATACAAGTCCTGGGAGCCGTTGGCTCTCGCTCTGGCGTGAAACTGGACAAAAGACATGGGAGTAACCGCCCCCCTGTCCAGACCCTCCCCTGGGAGGGTCCCCTGAATCTTCCCAACCCTCTCCTTTGGGTACTTAAGGGGTTACCTGGATGTAGGTCCCTAGATTAGTCGTAGAGAAGATTCAGAACTGAAACCACTGCACTTCTATCGTCTGGGCACTCTGGACTTCGTTTGGGCCTGACTTCGTCTCCCTTTCTATCTGTTCCTCATCTGTGCCAGTGCACCATACAGGATCCGTGTAGGGCCTGTGGAGCATCCAAGACATCTGAAGATAATCTCCCTTGGAGTGAAGGAGTCACTCTCCTGCATTCGCAGGCACCGCAACACTGCTGACCGGTCTGCTGATCCCGAGCTCCTACGGACTCTGAAAGATTCAACAACACAGGAGGTGGGTTTCTACGTCCCTCAAGGCCCAAGCTGCCCTCTCACCCAGTTTGAGGCCAGAATCCCATGTGGGGGCTGCAATACTCGAACCCCTGTGCACCGCATACTTTTGCAAGTGCAAATGCTTGTTGCCAATTCTGCAGCAAGTGCAATGGGCTCCAAGTAGCCCCAATCTCTGGCAACTTCTCCTGCAAAGATCTTCAACCACATCACACCGAGTGCTCCATGGCCTGTTGTTTTGTAAAGCTGCCCAAGGTCCTCCCGCGACTCAAGTGTGTTCGACCTGTGGGTCCTGTGGAGGGTGAACTATGACTTCTTTGGGCTCCCCTGATTGCTCTGGGCTTACCCTGACTCCCCTATGGGTGGTGAGTCTCCTGGACCTGGCTGGTCTTCTTCCTGAAACGTCATGACTTCCTGCATGGATTGCTTTTGCCAAGGCTTGTTGGTGCTCCCGCCGGACACCGACCCCTCAGCACTCGACATCCTTCATGGGATAGCTCGTATCTGGCTCCTGGTTGTCCTCAGCTTTGCCTGGTCCCCACAGCTGCAGAGTCAAGGTCATGGACATCTATCCTGAAGCACTGACATCGGTGGGCATTCGTCTACCGAGCCCCTGGTCACTCTCCAGTGACCCAGACTCTGTCCCCTCTGCTTTCAGGTACTCTTCATCAAGAATCCATGTTTGGATTCCTCCGGACACTTTCTCCTCTTCCAGCAGCAGCACTTTCCTGAAGTCCTCCATTGGGTTCAACTGCGGTTTCCGACGCCACTTCACACCTAAGCACCCGGCTTCCCTGGGATAGGTAACTTGAGCACCACAGTATCCACAGGTGGGGTGGCCCTCCAACCTTCTGTCTTCCACGGGGTTTCTTCAAGGTCCACTGGGAAGGGTCCTTAATCTTTAAAAATCCAACCGCGACTTGCACATAGACTTGTACGGAGCACGCAGTCGTGTTCACACACTGCACACGCTCTCCGTGGGGTCCCTATCTACTCACCTTGGGTGGTTCCTTGGGGTCCCGGCAATTCTACGTCCTCTCGCATTGTCCTGACTCGATTCGTGGTTCTTATACCACTTTTTTAGTATATGGTTTGGTCCCCCCCCGGGGCCAACTGTGTATTAGTGCTATTTACTGTGATTTCTTTGCTATAGTATTGTGTGCTTTGTGTATATCTCTATGTGGGAGATACTGGAACGTACTAGAGAGTATTATATAATAAATACATATTTTTATAAATACCTTGTGTGGTTCTTTTTCATTTAATCTATACTATAAGATTGCATTCTGGTAAAACAAGCTGTTTTACACTCCTTCAAGACTAAGCCTGAAGGCTGCTCTCCACAGCTACCACTTGGGTAGCTTTCTAAGGTTGTCTGAGACCTCTTAAATCATCATAAGGGTTGTCTGGACTGGTGCAAGGTGCCCACTTACATTAGTGGACATCATATACCAGGCCAGCTTCTCACAACTATGTTAAGCTCCCATGGAGGGGAAGGATGCCTGTTAGGAGGGAAAACCTTCTTTAGCCCTTCATGAATGTCCTTAATCAATGGGATTTTGAAAAAAGAGGTTTGTGAAGGACATTTCCTCTAGGCAGTAAGAGCAGCCAAGTGGACCCGTATGGAAGAGAATTGCAAGCCAGATTTTGCCAAATGGAGAGCATAGAGAAGAATAACACATTCCTGGCAAGTAGTAGGATCTACGTTGTTGAAGGAACACCAGATGCAAAATCTCATCCACTTGAAGGCATATGCTGAACGGGTGGAGGGTAGTTTAGCTTCCTTAAGGATGTCCATGCAGTCTTGTGGCAAATTCAAGTGTCCATACTGCAATAGCTCAGGAGTAATGCTGCCAAATTTAAGGAGAAGAGATTGGGGTGCACCATCTGGCCTGCAAACTTCGTTAACAGGTCTGGTCGGCATGGCAGTTTGAGATGTGGACACTGTGACTGGTGAAGAAGGTTTGTGAACCACCATTGACATGGCCACTCTGGGGCTATCAGGATAAGTTTGGCTCTTGAGTGGGAAAGTTTGTGGAGGACTGCTGGGAACAGAGGTATTGGTGGAAAGGCGTAACAAAATTTGCCTGACCACTCTATCCATAGGGCATTCCCCAGAGTCCCTGGTTGGGAGTACCTCGAGGTGATGTCTTGCCATTTTTTGTTTCCTGTGGTGGTGAAAGGTAGCTGTGCGGATAGCCCCACAGTCGGAAGATGTCTTGCACGATGTCGTTGTGAAGGACCCAGTTGTGATTTTCCTCGAGAACCCTTATGAGGGCGTGTGCCTGCACATTTTGCACACCTAGGAGGTGGGTTGCCGTGATTCGCAGGTTTCTGGTTATGAGCCATTTCCGAATTGCCTGGGCTTTGTGGTAACACATGGTGGTGGTATTGTCAGTTTGAAGAAGCAGGGAGTTGGTCGTTAAAGACTGGAGAAATGCTTTTAGAGCCAGGTGGACTGCCCAGAGTTTGAGGGGATTGATCTGATATGATATCTCCTTTGGAGACCATGTGCCTTGAATTTGGAGAGGATCCATGTGGACTCCCCCCTGCACCCCAGTAACAATGCATCCATCACTATGAGAGGGAACCTGTTGGTGGAAAGGCATCCCATGCCAGAAATTGCTTCACACAAGGAGGGAGAAGGATCTTGTCTTCCCAGTTACCTGACGCCTGGTCCCACAGGTCCTCAAGAGATTCCTGTAGGGGACTCATGTGGAGGTGTGCATTCAGAGTAGGGAAAATACATGAGGTCATGGAGCCAAGAAGGGATGACACTGACCTCACCGTGGGATGGGATGCTTTCATTAGAGCAACATTTCTGACGGATCGATGAAAGAGTATCCTACAAAGGACACACTTTTGCTTGTCGTGTGTTGATGGTGGCCCCTAAGTATTGCAGAGTCTGAACCGGTGTGGCAATTAACTTGATATGGTTGATGTTAAGATGCAACCGTTGAAGAACATCACATGTCCAGTTGAAATGCCATAGGGCTTCCTGTGAAGTTGATGCCTTGATTAAACAATTGTCTAAATAGGGATAGACGAATATTCGGTGCCTCCTGAGATAAGCAGCAATGACTGCCATGCACTTAGAGAAGGTTCAGGGAGCTGACTTGAGGCCAAATGGAAGGTCCTGGATTGGTAATGGTCCTGCCCCACTACAAACCTCAAGAACTTGTGATTTTTCTGAGTGATGGGCACATGGAAATATGCGTCTTGAAGGTCTATGGGTAGAGCCAATCTCCCTGGTGTAGCTGGGGATATAGGTGATGTAATGCCAGCATCCGAAATTTCTCTCACCGAAACCATTTGTTGGCTTCTTTCAGGTCAAGAATGGGTCTGAATTCGTCCTTGTCTTTTTTCTTCACAAGAAAGTATATGGAGTAGATGCTTGTGGGGAATGACCTCCACCGCACGCTTCTATAGTAAGATGTTGACTTCTTCTTGAAGAATATGCAGATGATGGTTGGATGGTTTTGGTGGTTTGGTCGGAGGAGGGCTGGTGAATCAGAGAGCATAGCCATTTTGAACAATATTCAGAACCCAGGCGTCTATGTGATTTTTTGCCACTATGCCAGAAAATGAGTGATGCTTTCCCCTAATGGAGTAGGTAATGGAAGAGGGGGAAGCGAAGATTCAGGGTTTGGCACCAGGTGTGGGTTTACCTCCTTAAGTGGGCTGCTGGAAAGAGTGCCCCCTAGATTGTCGTCGCTGCTGTTGTTGATATGGCCGCTGTTGCTGTGGCTGTTGACGACTCTGGTACCAGTGAGGGGTCTGAACCCTGAGGGTAATACCGATGTTTGTAAGCCCTGAAGGAGCGGCTTTGATCTTTAGGTCTATCCAAGCTGACGGCTTTCAGGGTCTCCATTTTAGATTTCATGCGAGCCCTCAATGGCAAAGGCCCGGATTACATGCAACGCAAAATACAGTGGTACATTCCAAGGAGAGCGCTACGATCAACAGGGGCGAAGAAAGTCACTATCAGCGTTTTTTAAAAAGCAGGCTGGGGAGGCAGAAGCTTTATTAACAGCGCGTCCAAATCCTGGAATGAGCTTCCTTTCCAACTGAGGAACGATACAGACCTCCTCTCTTTCAGGAAGGGGCTCAAGACCTGGCTTTTTAACCAATAAACCTTCTGGCCACCTTTCTAGCAGGCAGTGCATAGCGCCAGGACACCCTAGGGTAACAGCGCGCTTTACAAATTCGATTAACATAACATCTTGTCATCAGTGTGGCTAGCAAAGAGGGTAGAACCTCAGAAAGTAAGATTTAAAATCCTTTGTTGTGACTCTGGTTTCAACAACATGAGGCAGAGCCAGGAATGCCGCCTTAAGGCAATGTCATGACAATATTCATGCAACGCTAACAGAAAGGAGTCCACTGCGGAGCTGATGAATTGGTTGGAAACCATAAGTCCTTCATTCACAATCTCAAGGAAGTTTCTCCTTTCTTTCCCTGGGAAGATCATCTGCAAATTACTGGATAGAGTCCCATAACGCTCTATCATATTTGCCCAGGAGGGCAGTAGCACTGGCCGCTTTCATGGACATCGCAGCTGTGTTACAAACCTTGCGACCCACCGAGTCAAATTTTTTGCCCTCCTTATCAGGAGATACTGAAAAAGACGGGGTTGTAGGATGCTGTTTCTTGGCCGCCAGAATGACCACAGAGTCAGGAGGTGGATCCAATCTGAGAAACAGAGGTTCTTACTCCAGAGGTCTGTATTTTTTCTGTAGCCTCGAAGGAGCTGGTTTGGTTAAGGCTGGGGTCAGAAAAAGTTCCATTGCTGGCTCCAGAAGACCAGGAACCAATGGAAGCAGAGGTCTTGAGACGGAGCACTGGTGTAGAGTTTCGAAGCTAACAGATGTGGTAGGTGTGGGCACCGGCATCTGAATGTTAAGCTTTGCAGCACCTCTCACCAGAACCTCTTGGAACGGGGTGATGTCATCCAACGGAGAGATGCGAGGTGGTGAAGAATCAGAGCATGTCAGAGAGTATCGTCCAGTAGACATAGAGCAGGATGTTGTTTGCCTAGGTCGATATCTGGATGAGGTACCAGTCCTGGACCGTGATCTATGACTGTGATGGCGAGAACTACTAGAGGAGGAATGCCCTAAATGACTCCTGTGATGATGTGACCTATGGTGCCTACGGTTCTGGAGCGCCATCTAGGCCTTAAGCGGTGGTACTGGAGGCTTTGGCACTGGAAGAGGAGGAGCCAGAGGCGGAGGATGATGAGGCGTTGATGATGAAGGTGGAGGAGGCGGCGGTGGTGGGGGAGGAGATAGAGAATCTGGAAATACTATCGGAGAGGAAGGAGAGTAGGCCCTCCAGTACTCTGAATCAGATGAGGAATGGATTTGCATCCTCTTTCTCCTTTCTTCTTGTGTCCTCGACATCGAGATGGACTACGACGTTGACCGCCGGTGGCGACTCAACGTCAACCCTCTCCTCGACGGCGATCTCTTACGACACCTCAACGTTGGACCACTTCTCAGTGTTGATGGATCTCCTCGCCTTGATGTCGAAAGGCTCCTCGACGTCGAGCTTGCACAGCAATCGATGGCACATGTCTACCTTGTCTCGACATCGGTCTGTGTCTCTTCCTCAATGGCGATCCAGTCCTAGGTGGTGAGCAAGTCGGTGCCGTACCTGGTCTCGACGTCGAATTCCTCAACGTCGACTGGAAAACATGCCGTTTTCTGCATGGCACTCTCTTTTTGGACCTTCCACGGCCCTCAGAGACAGATGTAAGAACCCTGGTTAGAGGACTGACCCTCTCCACGCACAGAGGTCTCACATTGATATTGGACTTGCTGTCTGCGCCATTCTTCCGTGCCATGAAGGCGAATCTTCTCTCTCTCTGTCAGGGTGCGGCGAGAAAACTGCTTGCAGCATTGGCACTGTTCAGGAACATGTGTAGATGAAAGGCAGAGAATGCAGAAGTGGTGAGGGTCCGATTTGGCCTTCTTACTCCCACAGGCAGGGCACTTATCAAACAGGGAAGGCATCATTCTGGACAAAATGCCTCAAATTTCTGTCAGAAAAGGCTTAAAACAGTGAGAGGATGATGAAAGACGTTGAGTAAAACAAAGAAAACAAAATTCCACTAGTGAATTTTGAAGAAAAAATAAATAAAAGGCCGAGCTCGAGGCTCCAGGATCCTGTCACCAGGTGTCGGAAAAAACACTAAGGCAACTGCCACCTGCTAGACATAATGAGATACTGGTGGTCTCTGAGTCCTTAAAGGATCAGACGCTGTTTTAAAAACTCACATAATGGAAGACTATGGGGCTACACTGTCCTTCTATACTTCATCTTCTAGCTTTACAAAAAAGGGTTTGTGAAAGAGATTTAAGCTGGTTATGAAATTCTCACTTCAAAATTACACTTAGTCAGGGGTATTTAACCCTTTTGGAAATGCAATCTGAAGTATTTCTCCAATGTAGCCTGGTTTCTAGGGTGCAGATTCTGTCCTTTCCTAAGGGTTTCTGAAGGCCTTCCTGAAGAAAGGCGAACATCTACACTTAAAAAGATATTCTATGAACAAGTGCTCCAGGATCCCCGCATGTGAGCGGAACTATTCAAATGCTTATGACTATCAATGGTGAACCCCTACAAGAGAATGAGAGTTACAGGCAAGTACCAATTTTTTTCTCAAGTATTGGATCTTTCATAGATTCACATGCTTGAATCAGAATAGTTAATAGTTATATACCATATATTGTAAAATTATGTTATATATCACAATAGCGGATGGTGGGTATAAACATACATATATCATGATACAAGGCTCACCTTATTGGAAATGATGGATTAGTACTGCTTGTCCCACAGCTGCATCACTGTGCTGCAACGAATCCAGGCAATAATGCTAGGTGACGAATGCCTGTTTTTCCAAGTTGCTGCATGGCATATACTCTCAATAGGCACTCCAGCAAACAGGGCTGCCGTTGTAGAGACTGCTCTTGTAGAGTGCGCTGTAGTCTTTTCTCTCAAAGGCCTACCAGGTTTGGAGTGACAGAACTGAACAGTTGCTGAAATTCATCTTCCTATGCCGGCCTTGGAAACCGGGCCTCCCTTGTTATGGTTTCAATATGCAACGAATATCTGATCTGTAGTCCATAAGTGCTTTGTACGACGCAAATAGAACTTCAAGCATCTCTTTACATCTAGACTATGCAGAGTTCTTTCCGCAGGTGTCTGTGAATTTGAGAAAAATGTGTTACGTACAACAGGTTGAGATGGCAATCCATTGGAACTTTAGATATGAACTTGGGATTTATTCTGAGAATCAAAGTATTATTCTTTAATTGTAAGAAAGGTTCCTATATAGAGTGCGCCTGGAGCTCACTCACTCTTCTGGCAGAAGTCAGAGTTAAAAGTAAGGCTACTTTCCATGTTAAGAATTTGAGTTTTGTCCTGTGAATAGGCTCGAAAGGGCTCTTCATTAGCTATGACAGTACTGTGTTAAGTTGCCAGGATGGCGGAGGCGACTTTATTGGAGGGAATACTCTGCATAAACCTTTAGGACATTGTGTTATTAGTCTATTAGGCCATAAAAAAGGAGATCCAGTAGTTCTTCTGTATCTTGAAATGGCCGCCAAATGCACTTTAATGAAAGAGTGAGCTAGGCCTGATCTAGCTAAAGTGAGTAAGTATGGCAAAACCTGTTCTGGAAGTGATGATTGGGTGGATCTTTGACCTTTGGCACCATAAGCAAAACCGTTTCCATTTTCGGTTATATGTTTTGTTAGTAGTGTCATCTCTGGCTCTTACAAGGATATCTCTGCAATCCTCTGGTATATCAAAGTGTTGAAGTTCATGGTATTCAGGAGCCAGACCAAAAGGTGCAGAGAAGATGGGTTCTGATGGTGGACCTGCTTGCGGCTTATTGATAGCAAATCCTTTGGTGGCTCCAGTTGAAAGTGATTCTCCTCTGATAGCAGTAGAAGTTCCGTGAACCAGTGTTGCCTGGGCCACCATGGAGCAATCACTATTAGACGGCATGGTTCTCTCTTTATCTTTCTGAGGAGTTTGGGAATGAGAGGGATTGGTGGAAACATATGCAAAGATCCCTGACCATCTGATCAAAAACAAATTCCCCCATGACCCTTCTTGAGGGTCCTAGCTTGCATAAAGCTGTCATTTCTGGTTCTCTTGACACGCAAAGAGATCTAGCTCTGCTTTGCCCCATCGTTGGAAGATTTCATTCAGAATAGATTGATTTTATTCCCATTCGTGGCAGTTCTGAGTCGTTCTGCTTGGAGTGTCTGCCAAATGTTGGTTGCTCCTGGCAAATGTTCTGCTCAGTGTTACTTGATGTGCTAATGCCCATCTCCATATCTCTTGTGCCTCTTGTGAAAGAATCTTCAATGTTGTGCCTCCTTGGTTGTTCAGGTAGTGCACGCTAGTGGTGTTGTCCATTTGTATCAACACTGAAAATCCTTTTATTCTTGACAAGAAAGCTTGGAGGGCAAGTGAAATTGCTCTGAGTTCCAGGAAGTTTATGTGCATCTTTGATTGATCCAGGGTCCATTTCCCATTTTTTGGGATATCCTGCAAATGGGTCCTCTAGCCTTCTAGAAAAGCATCCATTGACATTACATATTTGAGGATCTGGGACAAGAATGTGAGCCCTGAAGAGAGATTGTCAGAGTTTATTCACCAAGGAAGAGCTGTTAGCATAAATGACGTGAGTTTGGTGACTTCGTCGAATGAGTCGTTTGTTTGCACCCATTCTGCATCTAATCCCATCTGAAAGGGTCTCAGCCATAGACTGGCACAAGGTACCAGTAAAATGGCCGATTACATCATGCCAAGAACTGATTTGAGAAGAGAAACAGAAACAGACTTTCTTTTTAAAAAACGCCATGAGATTCTTTTGTCTTTCCTGTGACAAGAATGCCTTGTGTTGCAATGTATCCAGGATCACCCCTAGGAAATGTATCTTCATTGAGGGATGAAGGAGAGATTTTTACTAGTTGACTGTTACGCCCAAAGATTTGAACATCTGTAGACAGGTTATTGTATTCTTCGGTGCTTGATGAGCAGATGGCGCTTTTATTAGCCAGTCGTCGAGATAAGGGAAAACCTAGAGGCCTTTTGCTTTACGTAGGCTGCTACTGGAGCGAGACACTTTGTAAAAATATAGGGAGTGGACCTGAGACCTAATGGGAGTACTTTGAATTGGTAGTGAGTAATGGCTACTGTGAATCTGCGAAATTTGCTATGCTTCAGACGGATAGGGATATGGAAACAGGCATCCTGGAAATCTAGGCTCGTCATGAAATCTACATGATGGAGGAGGTGCAAGATTTCTTGAAGGGCGATCATGTGAAAAAATTGCCTTTTCAGATACTTGTTCAGTTTCCTAAGGTCCATAATGGGACGCCATTCTCCTGATTTCTTCATGACCAGGTAAATCGACAAAAGAAGCCCATTCCTTTTTGAGAGTGTGGGACCTTTTCTATGGCACTCTTGCTTAGCATAGCTAGCGCTTCCTTCCGGAGAAGATGAAGATGAGATGCAGGCGCTCATTTTGGTGGAGTGGTAGGTGGAATTTGGATGGATTCCAAGACAAGACCATATGTGATGAGGACCAGGAGCCATTTGTCCAATGTGATCTTCCACCCTTGATAGGAATATTTCAAAATTCTTGCTCCGACGATGTGCTGTAGGGGGCGTAACCAACACTATAACACTGTCACTACTTCCTGGTACTAGCTGCTTCTTCCTTGGTGGTTGCTTGGAGTAAGCTGCTGCTGGCGGTGTTGATATAGTTGGTGCTGCTGGTAGGTAGACCGACAAGGCTGCTGAAAAGGTTGGTATGACTGATACCTCTGGTATCCTCCTCGATATTAATAATTACCTCTTCTGTGGGCCCCTCTAAAAGGTGTTTAAGGACCTGCAAGGTACCCAAAGATCTAGCAGTGTCAGCCATGATTGCTTGTAAGGAGTCATTAACGTGCTTGCCAAACAAAGCATCGCCATCATATGGCATATCTAAAATCTTAGTTTGTACCTGATGGAAGTGACCCGTATAGGGTCACTCGGGTTACTACACCACCTCTCTGCCTTACCTATATCAATGAAGAGTCGGTCAACCAGTAGAGAATGCAAACAAGCAGTTTATTATCTATACTCTGCAGAGGAGCCCAAATACAACATGCACCATGCAATGCTTGCTAATGGACTGACTCAATAATCATGCGCAGCATAGTATGATACATCAAACACGTCATAAACATCTAGAGCACGCCTACAAGGGAAAGTTACAGGTTTAGGGATGCGTACTTTAGGGAGGCGTACATCACCAGCCCGAGGCAGGCACACGGTATCTCTTAGCCAAGGTCAGCCAGCTGCATCCCTGCTCCTCCCAACGTAGGAGAGGTGCTGCAAATGGAATATTACTTACGCACACAGAAAGGCTTATTCATAAGCGAGGCAGCGCCCCTTATTGAATAAAGAAACGAAACTGGGCGTATACTTATCAGGTGAACAACAAGTGTCATGGCGCAGCTGTCTGGGCCTACCTTGTTCGCAGTTTAGAGCTCACCACGTGCTTAAACATAGCCATAATGTAAGATGGCGGCCAGTATACAAAATGGCTGCCACCTGTCCAAGACTAACCTGTTCTGTAAAACATCATCTTTCTTAATATAGCTCAGTGGGTTGTCAATATAGATGACTACCACTGCTATATTTAGCTATATAAGGCTAATCTAATAGCGTAACATAAGGGGCAAAGCCCTATGATTATTTTGAAACCTACAGACCCTCCTTTTAGCGTTATAAGCTAAATATAGAAGTACAGAGGCCATCAGGCAGGGTCTTTATCAGTCATCAGCATGAGGAAACCGGGGGGGACTGTGCAGGACTAAGGCGAGATTCTGTTGAATTCGAATCTTTAGTCCTCGAAAATGCCTTCGTCGATATCCATCAGTTCTTGAAGTTCTTTCAGCATCATAATCGCATCCCTGGCTTTAGACTCACTTATTGGAACAGAGGGGATGAGTTTAGCCATGCAATAAGTGCAACAGGATGGAAGACAATTCACACAAAGGCAACAAGTGAAGATGATCCCTGCAACTACTACTAAACCCATGAGAATCTTCCATCCCCATGCGGACATTAGGCCCCAGAACCACTGTGTCAGAGACCCTGTACCGTTATCTTCATGTATTTGAGAGGCTAACCTATGGAGTTTCTGAATAGCTGAATAAACGGTAGGGGCGTGGTCTGGTATGTAAACGCAGCAGCTGCTACCAATCACACGACAGGCTCCACCCCTGTCTGCAAGAATGACGTCAAGGACAATCCGATTTTGAAGGGCAACGAGCCTTGTTGCCTGAAGCTCAGCTGTAATATTCGTGAGTATATCAGCAGTAGTGTTAATGACCGCTTCCACTACTCTAGTAAGATGGCGAATTCGCCTACTATTATACATAGGTCCCCATAGAGGCAACAATCCCTTCATAGCATCAGCAAATTGCTGCATCGTGGTATCTGTCTGATCAACATCTTCAGTGTTGATAATCCTCTTTACTCGTGACAATGAGGTACCCCTTTGCTGCAACTTATGATCCTTATGATAATTGGATGGGGCTAAGTAAACTGGGGGTAGAAGGAAAGAAACATAACAGCATCCTGCCCACCCCCTAGGGAGCCATACATGAGCATGTGTCCCACAGATAAAATATACATTTGGGGGTGTAAGCAAGGGTGGACTACTTGTCGTGGTCAATGTAAACGTATAATTACAATGACTCTTCCCCACAGGAACACTCCCAAACCCTTCTACACAAAATGGGGCTGGTGTATCAATTATTGGAATGGGTAGGACCTCACCATCTGGGATATTTCTCTCATGAAAGGATCTAAAATACTCTGTTATATTAAACCCTTGGAACTCCATCATCTCATCTTTTACCCAAGAAATGTTTGCACTTTGCTCATAAACATTCATACAGGCATCTGGATGCAAAGTCAGCAAGATGGCCGCCGGGTAGGAACTCAGCCCCGGAGCTCCCGGGTCAGAGATCACCTTATCAGTGAAAATCCCCTTCTCTACCGAGCCATCCGCCTCCTATCTTCCCACTTCCAACTCCCTTTGACATCGGACTTGGTTCTACAGCGTGGCTTACCTCCGGGGACAAACTCCAAGACCCCGACGTTCCTTTCGCCAGCCCGCCGCATCTCGCCAGGTTCGGGCCTTCCGAGCCGGACGTGTGGCGATTCTGACTCCCACTGTCGTGCCGATTTGGGGCTGTTCCTCTGTCGGACACGCAGCACCATCGCTGGACAAATTTCCTCCAGACTGGGCGTGCTTCTACTCGTCGCCTTTCCCTCGTCTGCGCTGACGCTGAGGATTGCCCAGATAGGTGCTCTCGCCCGAGTGCCACAGCACTGGGGCTTCTCCCTGTTGCTGGCTCTCCGCTAGAGGATCCTTTCGGTCCGAACCGCTGCCTGTGCTGGGTGGCCGGATCGGTGCCCCCCCGCTGACGGCGCGGTGCATAGCTGTTTAGCTTCGCTGCTCCCGCCGACGTGGCTGACAGCAACAAACTCGCCAGGAGATGATCCAGGATAGGAGTGGCAGTTTCACGAACCGGAGTGCCGCGGGCAACCAACGAGCACGGTGTCGGGCTGATTGATGAGCATGTTACACCGTTTTGTTATTTTTTTTGTCTCCTATGCGTCCAACTCAGAGCGCCCTCTACTCTATGAGGGACAAAATGGCCGATGCCCCGAGGCGCTCCTGGCACGACACGGTTTGTGATGAAGCTGGGACCCACAAGTAAGTCAATCTGCTTGCCTCCTCGAAACCACGCACGCTGGGCTGGTCCCAAAAAATTCTGTATGGACATATGTTCAATTTGAAATAGTGTCTCATGTAAATCCTCCCTACGCTCGGCCTGACTTTAAAATGGCGGCCGCGCTCGAGACACAGGATAATGTTGCCTTAGCCTGAACATGGACTCGGTTCATAAAACTACTTTTTCCCATCATTCCATCTGATTTATACCGATCCCCAATTAACACCATTAACATTCAGGATACGTGTCGACACTTAGTGAAAACAAGAAGCTTTACCACTAGGTGCCTGCACAAATGCCCAAACACTCACTATTGTTTTCACATTCACTGGGGGCAAGCTGGAGGACGAGGCGACTGACGCTGCTTCGATAGAATTATGACGTTGCCCCCTGGGCGGAATCCATAATTGTTCGGACTTATCGCGGAACTAGAGTAACGTTTGGTTGATGCCCGGTGGAGCTATCATATGTAGCTATAGAGGAGCTTGACTCTGGGTCACCCCCCTTGGTTGGCACCTACCCAGCTGGATATCAGACATTGTTTTCTTCCTCATCTACCCGTTATGTTCCCTTCCCTCCCTCCATCGATCTTGTTTTTCTATGTTTATTGAATGCACTAGCAACGGATTTAACTGTAATGTAACTGTAACTGATGTAACGCTGTAATACATCTTAATCCTCATGTGAAGCGCTCTGACACCTCCGGGCCTAGCCTGGACTTCCTCGTCTCCTCGCCATGTCTCCTACCCCCTCCCCCACCTCTTCCCTCCTTCATTCTTTGCTTGCCTCCCCTATTCCTTTCCTCTCTCCCCTGAATCTCTTTTCCCCTACCTGCTTTGTTTATCCTTGTGCCTATGCTCCGCTCAATCTCCCTCCCCGTCGCCCTTTTTACATTATCCCCTTACCCTCTACACGCCATGAACCAACGGATGCAACTCGTAATTGACGTACCTTCTGTAACAATGGGTAACTTGTAACCTATGTAACCCTAGTAGCCTGACTCCCTAAAATGGCCCCCTTAAGTATGCCCTTGTCCAAAGCACTCCTACTCCCCTTGTTGGGGATGGATCCAGCATTTTTGCCCTGGAGTCTCAGAGACCCTTCTGAGAGAGTCCACAGTGACAAGGGAGTCTCACATTGTAAAGGACTGGGATTGATCCCCTTACCTCTGGGAACTGTCTCCTACCCGCCGGAAGTCGGACACTGTGTTCACGCTGGGTTTTCAACCCCCTCCCCCTCCTCTTCCCTCCTTCATTCTTCTAAGTGTGCCCGTGACCAAAGCACTCCTCTCCCCTTGTTGGGGAGGGATCCAGCATCTATGCCCTGGAGTCTCAGCGACCCCGCTGAGAGAGTCCACTGCGACAAGGGAATCACACATAATGGAAGACTGGGAATGACCCCTTTACCGCAGGAAGCCGTCTCCCACCCAGCCGGACATCGGACACAGTTACTTCCTCGTCTCCTCGCTGTGTCCCCTACCCCCTCCCCCTCCTCTTCCCTCCTTTCTTTCTTGGCTTGCCTCCCCTTTTCCTTTCCTCTCTCCCCTGAATCTCTCTCCCCCTACCTGCTTTGTTTTTCCTTGCGCCTATTCTCCGCTTAATCTCCCTCCCCGTTGCCCTTTTACATTACCCCCTTACCCTTCTACACGCCATGAACCAACGGATGTAACTTGTAATTGATGTACCTTCGGATGTAACTTGTAATTGATGTACCTACTGTAACAATGTATAACGTGTAACCTATGTAACTCTCCTCATGTAAAGCGCTCTGATATCTCCGGGTCTAGCCAGCGCTATATAAAACTCAAATAAATAAAATAAAAAAGTACCTGCCTTCCCTCCTTTTCCGGGAGTGTATCCCTGGTGCATCACTATGTATTCCAACACTGCTTCATAATCTTCTTTAGTCAGTTGGGCAGTATCTGCATGTGAGTGGGTATACACTACAGTAAGGAGCTGGAACCATGCTTCACAACTCCCTAGATATGACAGAGGCAAGGATGTAAGAAGATCATTCTTATGAGTCATAGAAGGAAGTAAACCACAGATCCAACACTTTGTCGCATTAGTCGTTTGGTGTACTTCATGGAGCATCTGAAGAAAAGCATTTCCAAAATACGTCTGCCTATGTCTTTCTTTATGTGGAGCTAGGTAAACAAACGAATGCTCAGGCGGATCAGGAGTAGTCCCTATCAGAACATGCATTGGATGCTTAATTTCTAAATAAAATATCACACCCAAACAATATAATGATAACAACAAAAATGCAGAATAAAACAACAACTTTGGTCTTAGTGGTCCAACTAGGCCATCCAGGATGATTTTGACCTAAGGGCGGGGCCGCCAGAGGCTGCTCCTCTTGCGCGACAACTCGCCCAAACGGGAACATATCTAACACCTACTTTCTACAATAAGGATGGAGTCACTTGCGACCTTCTTCAATCAATGATCAACTACGCCAAAGTCCGTTCTAAGCCTCTTTGGTAGGCTTCTATTGTCCATCATACTGTAACAGGTGACTTCCTCCACGTGGGGCCTCACAGTCTAGGCCTACTCAGTAATCCAATCCTTCTTTGTGTCGGTTGGGGTGCCCTCCTGGCAAACACCCACAGCTCACTCGAGAGTCTAAATGTTTCAAAGCAGTGCACCAGTGTCTCTCTTTTGTGGCAGGCACTACAGATATTGTGCTCTTACCATAAACTCAAATCCATAACTCTCTATTTCCCTCTGGTGCTCTTCTTTTGTCGTGGGCGTAGATCATATCTTACAGACCCAGGCACTGTTTGATCAGAAAAAAGCAACGAAGGCTCAGGCTCAACAAAGCTCCCAGACTCCAACACTTGTTGTTCAGTGTCAGAGGACTCTCGTGCTGCCCTTATTTCGGGAGGGACAGCTTCCAATAACACATCTTCGTTCTCTTTTTCTGTCTCCGTCCAAGTTAGCCGAGCATCCGAAAACGGGATGAACCTTGGTACGTGCTCACATTCATGATCTCCGATTCCTTCTTGGACCCATCGGTCATAAGGGAGTGGCAGCGGTATTCTTTTGGTATGGTGGGCATGTATCCAATTTTTTCTCCCATCCACCTTCACCGCAGTCCTCGTTGCAAGGAGGACTTGCTTCGGTTCATGCCAACGGGGCTCCAGAGCCTTTGTCCTCGCAAAGTTCCGGATCAGAACCCAGTCACCGGGCTGCAACTTATGTCCGGGACTCTCTGGAAGTGGTCGCAGTGACTCTCCGATCTGCTGATGAATAGAACGAAGATTTTTAGTTAACTCATACAGGTAATCTATCATCATCGGATACTCGATCTCACTAAATCGTTTTGGCCTAGGGACACCCCATATATTGGCAGGGCGCCCGAAAACTACCTCATAGGGAGATAGACCAGTCCTCGTGTGTGCGGTCATTCTTGTGGACAAAAGGGCTAATGGTAACGCATCCGGCCACTTCAGGCCTGTGCTCTCCTGGATCTTAGCTAGCTTCAACTTGAGCGTTCCATTATATTTCTCCACAAGACCTGCAGATTGGGGGTGATTTGCTGCATGAAACTTCTGATTTATGTGCAACCCTTCACACACCAACTGCGTGACTCGGGCATTAAAATGGCTGCCGTTGTCACTCCAGATCACCCGAGGCAAACCGAAACGAGGGAAGAACTCTTTTATGAGTGCTTTCGCCGTTGCGTTAGCAGTATTTTCCTTCACAGGGTACGCCTCCACCCACTTACTGAAAGCACACACGACCACTAGAACGTACTTCAAATTATTCACTCGCTCTAGCTCAATGAAGTCCATTTGGAGAACCTCAAAGGGAAATGAGGGTGGTGCGAAATTCCCAGAAGGCACATGAGTACCTTTCCCAGGATTATGCTTTAAGCAAATCATACAATGTTTCACTAAATGGGCAGCTACCTTGGGAATGAGATCATTTCGCCACACTGGGTCTAACAATTTACAAATCCCTTTTGCGCTAATATGAGCGGGACCATGAGCCGTAGTGACAACTGGGAAAACATATGCATTGGGCAACAGCCATCTCCGGCTGTCAGACAAATCAGTCCAGCACCCATCCTCATCTAGAGTACCTCTCCTTTCCTGCCATACAGCCACTTCATCTGTTGTGGCCTCATTCTGTATGTCCTTAACACTACTTACAGTGTTCTCATGCATCGCATTATCAGGTACCCACCTAGCAGGTCCTGCCACAAACATCTTACTCATCTTCGATCTAGCAGTTTCTCTAGCTGTTTGATCCGCAAATGCATTGCCCCTACCCACGTCATCTGTAACTACCTTGTGGGCACTGCATTTTATTATTGCCAGCTTTTTGGGTAATATCAAAGCCGACAGCAATCTATGGATCAACGGGCCATGCTGTATCTTCAACCCATGGGATGTCAGTAACCCCCTTTCCGCCCAGAGCCGCCCAAAATTATGAGCGACTCCAAACGCGTACTGGCTGTCGGTGTAAATATTAACAGCCATCTTCTCACTTAACTCACAAGCTCTCAACAGGGCTACTAACTCAGCAGCCTGGGCAGATTGATATGGGACGCGGGAAGTCTCTACGACTGTGCGCAATGTGGTGATTGCATATGCGGCAGAAGTAGTGCCATCTGGTAGCTTAAGGCAGGAGCCATCGACATATAGTTCCCCTTGGGGGTCAGATAAGGGAACATCAGTCAGGTCTACACGTCCCTTCGTTTCTTCCTCTGTTGTGTACATACAGTCATGCGCATCTGCATAATGACTCGTCGAAGGGAGGGGTAGTAATGTGGCTGGATTCAGAGTGACACATCGTTTAATGGTGACATGTGGAGCGAACAAAGTTAGCTCATATCCAGTCAGACGCGCACTAGTAAGGTGCTGCGTCTGCGTTCTATTCAATAGAGTGTCTACAGAATGGGGTACCATGACCGTTAGGTTCAGTGTCAAGAACGAGCCCTGCCGATTGTCTGATTGCAATTGCCACCGCAGCAGCGGCTCTCAGACAGCTCGGGAGCGCTCTAGCCACATTGTCAAGAACTGCAGAAAAATAAGCACAGGGCCGATACTTACCACCGAAAGCCTGTGTCAAGACACTCAACGCACAACCATCCACTTCATGTACATACAATACAAAGGGCTTCCTATAGTCAGGAGTACCAAGGACAGGAGAAGAACAAAGCGCATGCTTCAGTTGCTCGAGGGCATGCTGACACTCAAGCGTCCACGGCAAGGGTTCACACACACCTTTTGTAGTTAAATAAAGGAGGGGTTTCACAATCAGAGAATAGTTGGGGATCCAATGTCGACAGTATGAGGTAATTCCAATGAAACCTCGCACTTCTCTCTGTGTCCTTGGCACGCCTATTTTATTGATTACAGAAATACGTTCAGGTGTCAATCTTCTACCCTCCTTCGATAGGAGGTGACCTAGATAGGTAACCTCCTGTCGACAATACTGAAACTTAGAAAGGGACGCTTTATGTCCATTTTGTGCCAGATGCATTAACAATTTGACCGTGGCTTCCTTACATCCTTCTTCAGTATCAGAAGCCACGAGGAGATTGTCAACATATTGCAACAATACATTACCAGCCGGAAGCACTAGCGAGTCCAATTGCGCTTTCAAGGCTTGACTATATATACTAGGACTTTCAGTATACCCTTGAGGAGCGCGACAGAACACAAAGCTTCTGCCAGATAAATTGAACCCGAAAAGATACCTGGAATCTGGATGAATCGGAATACTAAAGAACGCATTCTTCAAATCAATCACAGAGAAATACTGAGCTGTAGGAGGGATCATAGTCAAAATCGAAGTGATATCAGGAACAACAGGACATTTTGGTACCACTATTTTATTAATTTCCCTAAGATCAATAATAAATCGGTACACATCAGAATGGGCATCAGGTGAATCTGTCGGGGCCTTTTTAAGAATCGGAAGAATAGGACTGTTGCACACATTAAAAACTGTTTCCTCAACCACACCAGACGCAATTAAATCATTTATGATTTTCAACAAAGCAGTCTCTCCTGTCTGCGATATTTTATACTGTGGAATACGAGGCAGAGAAACATTGTCCTTAACCTGAATAGACACTGGCGGTACCTGCAACAGTCCTACGTCCGTGTCACCTGTACCCCACAGCATACTAGGCACGTCCTTGAACTCATTGGGGAGAGGGGCGTCTTTGGCAAAGTGTTGCTTCGCCCGTGCCACATCATGTCCAATCGTCATGTAAACACCGTCTGGGGAACAGAAAATGGTTGCATGCAGCCGTTTCAACAGATCAAGCCCCATTACATTTTCCCCACAATTTGAAGTCAAAAGGAACGAGGATTTCACTGAAAACGGACCAATTGTCAAAGCAAGGGGCTTAGAGATGGGACTAACAACCGGTGTACCTGAAAATCCCACTGAAACATTATTCTTGCCAGACAGAGCTGCCCCAGGGACCAGAGAACGGGAAACGGAGCTGTTCATAGCACCCGTGTCAATCAAAAACTTTTGAAAGGTACCAAGCAAACCCGCAGCAACATAGGGTCCGCGTTGATCTACATTCACCGAAACTGGTCCCCCACCCTGTCGGTCGCTGTCCTAGCTGTGGATGGACATCCATGTTCCTTCATCTACAACATAATCCTCGCGACAATACTGTCGTCTTCTAGGATCATCAAAGTAATTCTGATCCTTTTCAACATTCTCAGTTCGTTCTGGTCTTCTCTCACCCTGACTTCCTGTTCCTCTACCACGTCCCCGAAAACCCCCTCTTCTAGGGATCCCACCAGCCTGTAGCAATTCAGGGCACTCATTTCGCCAATGCCCCTCCTTCCGACAATATGCACATTGATTAGGTCCCACAGGTACATATGGAGCACTAGTTCCACCACCTCGCGGTACGGACCATCGCTGCTGCACTTGCGGCTGACCCCTTCCTCTTCCACTACTTCCCTGCACCTGCTGCAACAACACCTTTGTCTTCAATTCCTTCCCTTTCTTCTCTACAACCTGCCTCTGTTCGTTCTCTCGATGTTCATAATATTGCGCCATACTCAATATTCCCGAGGGAGTGGACGTGGACCAGGTACTTTCCGCTGCCTTCATCCGGGCTGCAATCTCAGGAAGCAAATTATTAACAAACCTGTCGACAAACAGCCGGACTCCACCATCCACTGACAAATCCTGACCACTGAAATCCCAAAACACCCCCTCGTACCTAGTAAAGAAATCTGACACACTCTCCTCTTTCTTTTGACAACATGCTGTAAGTTTATCCCAATCCACTTTCTTGGGAGCAATAAACGAATGCATGTACGTAATAATTCGGCCAGGTAAAGCTAACACTTCCGCTCTTGGCTTCTCACCTGGCTTACGTTCTTGATCCCACAGCTTTATCTGATCCCATGTTGCTCCTAACTCTACCACGTGAACCACCAAGTGCATCTGCCGCCATATATCAATCGGCACCAGGAACCCAAAAAACAACATAATGTCAGCTAACGTCATAACTGTCGAATCGGCCGCTTCTGTCAGTTCTTTATAATAAGCAGTCGGATTCTTTCTGGGATCTGGCAACTGATTTTTAAGAGAAAGTACTTTGCTTCTCTTCCAGGGGGTATAAACCCATTGTTCTTGAAACCGTGCCCCCTCCCGGGGCCGAACAATGTCACCCACTGCATTTATTTCTGCTGGTGACTCGGGATGATGTATGGGGTGAACTTCTCTCATACGGAACTGCACTAATGCTGTGGAACCCTCTTTAAGCATCCTACCTCGATATTTTAACAAAGTAGTAACTTTATTCAACACAGCAGCAGGATCCATACCGGAACCATACACTTCATCTCGTATCTCAGAAACCTCCCTTGGGACCTCAGCATTAAAGCGCTGCTCAAACAAACTCATCAGCATTGTACACATATGCTTAAGCGCAAGTTGTTGCATAAGCGGTTCATACTGTCTCATCACACTCCATACATCCTCAACCATATAGATCGGATTTCGAATCCACTGCGCAGCCTGATTCGCCACCATCTCCTTTTCTTGATTACTTACTGCAGAACGCACCAACACCCTACTCACGCGTTCTTGCACTTTCGCTCGACTTCCCGGGGACATTCCACTCACAGGCGTTCTGTCAAATTGCATCATGGGAAGTGAAACATCCGCCGGTGAAAGAGTGGATGAAGAGACAGGTACCATCAATGAACGATCTTGACTAGAGGGAGTAAAGAAAGTCGAACCAGAAAATGCAGAAACAGGTGCCACAGACGGAGAGCTATTACCCTCCAACCCGGACATCGATAAAGCAGTATAATACCCAGAAGGCGTCAAATGTAGACCCGTAATGCTAGGAGGAGGAGGAGGACTGGTGGGGCCAAGAACCGGAGCCAGAGCCCTTGAAGCCGGGGCCTGGGAAGCTGGAACAATAGGATATATCCATAGAGGAGCATAAGGTGGTGGGGGTTGGGTGTCTAACAAATCTTCAACAAAAGCATCACCTTCATTTTGAACGACATAACTCTTCTCAGCTTGCAGCCGAAACGCCCTATCTGCGCACTCAACACCTTTGTTTACTGTCGCTTTATCATAAGCCATGGCTTTCTGCGCGATCGTCAGCGCCTGTCTTTTCCTCGTATTTTTTTCCTCTCTAATTCGCCGCTGCTTTGCCTCCTTCTGCCAAACCCTCAACATATCAAACATTGACTGCCTACTCTTCTTAGCAAACAGCTTTCCTTCTAGAAAATTCAACTTTTGTTCATCGAACGAGCCAACAAGTGGCCACTGCAAATCAGCATTGTCCTTCGTATATTTATGCCATAAGGTGCTAAACATAATAAGGCCAATACCGTGCTTTATGTACATATCAAAATTCGGGGTACCCTCTGGAGGAGCAGGTTGTCTTTCCTCCAGTCGATCACTTGAACAACAACATCGACATACAAAACATCCAAGTTTACTAAAACACGGCATCTTAATATAAGATACTTACACAATTCCCACTGCGCAAGCGCAAAGCAAATCCACTTCTCTGTCCGAAAATCGTACACAAAATACACTCAAAAATCAGCACGAACAGACCTCTTAAGGTATGCGATACAACACGGCCCAAACAGCCTTTCACTAAGCACCACCTAAGATTCTCTGTTACGTGTATGGATAGCCCAGCTCGACCCTGTTGTGATTAGACACGATCTAAAGCCTATGCCGCATCTTGTAGCTCGTAGAGCCGTTAACGACTCTCAAACCACCACGAGATTCAGCCCCAGCACTCGTTCACACAATACAGTTCAAACTCGCTATTAAAGCACAGCCCAAGTAGCTTGTCCACAATACTTAAGGGTACAACTCAAGGTTCTGCCTTGTCAAACGCGGTCCAGCACTGCCCGTGAGGTTCGCCACTAAGGCTCATCTCATCTCTGGCTCAAGACCACTGAGATACAGCTCGATGGGCGACCTCACCCTCACAGTCCGGTACCACTTATGGAGCACAGACCGATCGGTTCTGTCTCCCTCAAGTCGGTAGTGTGGCTCCGTCCACGAAACACGCCCGAAGGCCCTGCCCCTCCCGGTGCTACCCGAGAACCACTATGAGACGGGTCTCAAAAACCCGAATCACCCGGAGCAGTTCAAGTTCACACCGAAAGGCGGTCAATGGTCTGCCTTGCACGGTTCAGTCCAACACCACCTCAGGACTGGCGCCAGTACATTTTCAAGTACTAAAACGTACACAAAGTCACTCACCTGTCAAACGCAGGTTTCACACGTGATTCTCTACCGCCGACTCTCCAGACCAATCTGGTCAGCTCCAAGGTCTCGCCGTCTCTGGACCCCGGCGTATCACCACTAGGCAGGCCACCCTCGATCAGACGGGCGGGGCAAGCCACAGAAACAGAGCTCTATCTTGTGGGGGCCCCCGATCCGCCCGCTAGACCAGCCTGCACCCCGACCTCACGACCCGTTTACGGGTGTGATGGGTGATTAATCGCGGGGTCCCTGTTCGGGCGCCAACTGATGGAAGTGACCCGTTTAGGGTCACTCCGGTTACTACACCACCTCTCGGCCTTACCTATATCAATGAAGAGTCAGTCAACCAGTAGAGAATGCAAACAAGCAGTTTATTATCTATACTCTGCAGAGGAGCCCAAATACAACATGCACCATGCAATGCTTGCTAATGGACTGACTCAATAATCATGCGCAGCATAGTATGATACATCAAACACGTCATAAAGATCTAGAGCACGCCTACAAGGGAAAGTTACAGGTTTAGGGATGCATACTTTAGGGAGGCAGAGGGGCGTACATCACCAGCCCGAGGCAGGCACACGGTATCTCTTAGCCAAGGTCAGCCAGCTGCATCCCTGCTCCTCCCAACGTAGGAGAGGTGCTGCAAATAGAATATTACTTACGCACACAGAAAGGCTTATTCATAAGCGAGGCAGCGCCCCTTATTGAATAAAGAAACGAAACTGGGCGTATACTTATCAGGTGAACAACAAGTGTCATGGCGCAGCTGTCTGGGCCTACCTCGTTCGCAGTTTAGAGCTCACCGCGTGCTTAAACATAGCCATAATGTAAGATGGCGGCCAGTATACAAAATGGCTGCCACCTGTCCAAGACTAACCTGTTCTGTAAAACATCATCTTTCTTAATATAGCTCAGTGGGTTGTCAATATAGATGACTACCACTGCTATATTTAGCTATATAAGGCTAATCTAATTGCGTAACATAAGGGGCATAGCCCTATGATTATTTTGAAACCTACATACCTCAGGATGAAATGTTGTGGCCTTCAACCAGCCACGGCATCTGATGAATGCTGATCCTGTGAGCTGTCAGAATCCTATGGAAGCTATGTCCATAGCACAATCTATGATTTCCAATACAGATCTTTCTCCCTACTGCAGAATCTTTTTGCTTCCGCTTTTTTGTCTTCTGACAGGAAATCAAGATGTCTGGCGATGTCCGACCACAAATGGCGGTCATATCTGCCCAAGATTGCCAGCAAATTCTCCACACATACAGTTGTGCACAACACAGTCGAGAACCGCTTAACAATGTTATCAAGGCGTCTGCCTTGCTTGTCAGGTGTCGTTGAAATTAAGAGTGTACGAGTTCTTTGACCGGCGCTGGGCAGCTTGTGTAATGACAGAGTCCGGTTTTAGATGTCCAACCAGACATGCCGGCGAGTCTTCAGGAGCTTTGTACTTCTTGTTGATTCTTGGCACAATCGCTGTGACTGTGGCAGGAGTTTTCATAATTTAAATTCCTCCCTCCCAGATAGAATCTACAATAGGGATTGTTCTAACAATTTTCCTAGATTGTTCTTTAAAATCATGTAGGAAATAATCTGTTTGTTTTATCATGATTGGAAGCTGTAAATGCTTGCCCGCATTCTCTCCATAAGGGTATGGAAACCAAGAAAGCTTTATTAGGTTATAACAAAAAAACATGAAAGCATACATTACAGCACACACAAAAAAGAATAAAACCATACAGTATTTAAAAATGATAAAATACCTCAGATGGCCAACAATTCATACAGTGGGATACAACAGAATCAGTCCTTCATCGAATCCCTTGATTGCACAGCTGCTTTTAAGAAACTGGCAACATGAAAAGTGATATCTACAGAGAGCATTTGCAAGAATAAAACAGCTGGCCGTGCCTGTTTAAAACCACACTTCTTAAGAAGGTGGATTAAATATGCCTTGCTCTGGACCCCAAAGTATTTACAGAAAATGTAAAGTGCATAGTGTCCCGCTCAGACCTATGGTCAAAGCCGCAGGGTGCTAGGCATAATGGTTCATGCCAACCCTGAGGAAAGGACAAAATCTGAGGCAACAAATTCAGCCTAAATCTAGCAGAAATTGTGCATGGTTCAAGGTTACCACTGTAAGGTTGGGCTCTTATAAATAGGTTTGTTTTCAACAATAAATACTTTCACCTCAAAAACTTCTGAAGAGCCTCAGATTATCTTCTAACATTTTATGTCTTAGAAAGCCATCTTTCACCCAATCATGATCTGCCTTTACAATTTTATCAGAGTGAATAAAAAGATCCCCTCTATCTAAATTATGAAGCTCCCCTTTGATATATTTAAACCAGGGAATTTGCAATGCAAAATCAAGGGATAGACAATCTTGCAATATCTCCCTATTCCGTTGTGCTCCTTAAAAACACAGATCAACCCAGCATAAAAGGGGATGGAGGACAATAATATCATTAATGTGGCTAAACTGATATTATCTGTTGGGGAATCCAGCAGTTGCACTGCTGAAGGGGAAGGTGTTGGGTTGAGGTAATCATCCCATTCATTGGCCAGAGATTGAATATCATGAATTTCCCCCTTCTCTCTATCATCATCTGAGGAAGATAGGTCGTTTCGAGGAGGCATGCCAATATTCGATACCAGTGTCATTTTCAGAGTGGCAGGGGGTGGCATAGGTTTGTGTGATCTTAATGCAGGAGGTTGTGGATGGATAGGTGACGATGTTGTCCCTGCAGGTATAAACTGTTTCTAATATTCCTGCAATATGCCCTATCGATCCTGTACCGAAGGGGGCAACCTGAATCATGGCCTCAGGTGGTGGAGGAGTGAAATGGTGAAACTGCTCCACATATTGCCTTGGCTTCTCTATATATTGTTGTCTTTGATATACCTGTTCATAAGAGTCCCCTTCATTATTTTTGTCCTGGTCCTTGACATTAAGCTATGAGGGACTATGATCTGTACCAAAAGGTCCATCATCATCCTCATCAGATTCCTCTACATCCAATAAATGGCTTGGTGGCAAGGGAGACACATTGATGGGTCAGGTATGTTCTGGGCGCAAAATGTCCTGTGTTGGTTTTTCATCGTCAACGGTATCGTCAACGAGGTCGTTGTCGGTTCTGGTGTGAGGCATGACATGGGTGGTTTCTTCGTCGCCGGTTTTTTGAGAATAACTGTGGTTTCGCCATCGATTGTGCCGTGAATAGTCTCATCGACAAAGTGTTCGTCAATGGTGTCATCATTGACGTTGTCAGCAAGGTGGTCGCCAACGAGATTGTCATCGTCGATGCGGCTGTCGTCGACAGAGGGCTGAGGTAGGCAATGTTGTCGTCACTGCCATCAACAATGTTTTTGACAGTGGTATTGTCTTCAACGAGACCTTTATTGACAGCTTTGAGTTTGTCATGACTGGTTCTGAAGAGGAATTGGGAGGGTGTAAAGCCAAGGCAAAAGAAGGAGTTGAAAGCTCCGAACTAGTGACCTCTGAGGAAAATATTTACTTCTTTTCTGTGTAAGAGGTGCCTTTTGAAGAGTAATGGTGTGTCTTTTTTAAGGCCTTTCTCTGTGCCTCTGGTAACCCTTGGTGTGACCTCTCCCTTTTCCTTGACTTCTCCAGTGAGGTAACAGAATCATCACTGTCCTCTTCCTCATGTATGCTTTCACAGTTGTTTAAGCTTAAGTTTCTGGAGCCATATTAACAGCCTCCCCTTTCTGTCGTTGAGAGTTTTAGAAGAAAAGGTTCTACAGACCTTACAGTCCTTTACCTTGTGGGCAGGATGAAGGCAGTCGATACACTCCTTATGAGGATCTTCCGAGTGGAGTCTCTTCTTTCCACAGGTCCCACAAGGTCTAAAGAGGCCTTTCTTCAAGGATTCTGACATGTGAATGTCAGGTGTAGAAAAGTGAAACAGCAGATGTAATCTGGATAAACCTAATCTGGATATAAGCTGAAGAACTGATCAGAGCTCAGGGAGACTCCTTTTCACACGACATGCGTTAGAAAACCTGCGAAAAGATACCTCTGATGGGAGTGTTCTAAAGGGTGCTATCACCTGATTGGCTGGAGTGTGGTTCTTTATAAATGATGTAGATAAGCTATTAAAGTCAATGTATTTTGACATTGTAAGCTATAAATACTACTGCTACTGTTTTAGAATGTTCTGTGGGACTCCCACCTCAACGACGGGGATGATTCAAGCATGTGAATCTATGACAGATTCAATACTGGACAATGGAAAGTTCCTATCAGTCAGGTGGCTCATCAGCCACATGTCACTCATCCATATTGTGGAGACTCATTGTGGGATGGAGATCTTTCAAATCTTAACTGCCAGGGTCCTTACGTTTGTGGGAGGCTGGCTCAATATATGGTGTTCACCTATTGGTGAGGCACCCTGCACTGAGTCCAGGCCACCCTTAGTGATAGTTGTAATGGTCCCTGATAACCACAGCTCTCACGGGGTAGCTGTGGAGAGCAGCTAAGGCATTATTCATGAGGGTGTAAAGCAGGTACATTGCTACTCAGTCAGTCAGCTTGCACACAAGAAAGATCTACACCAGCGTTAGAAAAATGGACCAGGGGAAGCAAGAAACCACCAAAGGTAAGTAGCTAACGTTCCTAAGGCGCCCGGGTGCAGAAGTGATATGTGGGTTCAACGTCAACCTCCATAGAAGAACATGTGGAAGTCACTGTTGGAGTTTCCCAGAAGACCCAGTGGACACCCCACCTGTGAATACCCAGAGAACTAGGATACCTACACCAGGGAGCCAGGGTGCATAGGTGCAAAATGGTGTCGGAATCACCCGTTGAAGTCAATGGAGGGTCTCAGTTGTCCAGCTGCTACAGAGTTTCGTGGACCAGGTCAGTGGAACCCAAACGTGGAATCCAAATGAGGAGTACCTGCAAGAAAGAGTGGACAGAGTCCAAACCACCTGGAAGCTTCCAGGAGGAGCAGGAGCATGGTGCCAGCCCTTGTCGGAGGTGCTTTGCTGTAACATGGAGGTCCTGAAAATGCAGTTGCAGAGCCCCAGTGATGATGCAGGAGCACAGGAGCCATCCACAAGCTATCCCACACTGATTGAAGAATGCAGGAAGGCCAGTGGCCGGCAGGACCATCAACAAGCTTTGGCAAACGCAACAGACATGTTGCAGGAAACAATGCTTAGTTGCAGACCAGCAAGGACTGTGAGACTCACCCAGCAAGGGTAAGTCAAGGCCAGCCCTCAGCCAGTAGGAGAGCCAGCAGGAATCTATGGAGACCCCAGAAGGACGCTCTGGCAGCAGGCACAGGGAGTCGCAGGTAGACCTCGGCAGCACACAGAAGATGGATGCCACGTTGCTGGAGAAGCAGGGAGAACAACACTTTTGGGGCTGTGTGATGCTGGAGGATGGGGCTTCTTGGAGTTTGAAGATCTTCGGTTAGAACAGCCAACAAGCCTTGGCAACAGCAAACAGACGCGGTGCACAGGGATGCGGTTCCAGTCGGCTGGAGAGATTACAGTCTCCCAAGTTGCAGGGAAGACTGGTCAGGCCTCTGGAAGGCCAAAAAACCACCACCTGTGTTGTAGAGCTGGAAGGTGTCCGTGGGACAGCAGGCTCCAGAAGCTGGTTGTCATCATTGAGGTGTCTGCGGATGCAGGGGAGTGACTCCTTCACTCCAAGGGAGATTCCTTCTTGCTATCTTGAGTCATGGAAGATTCAGGAGGATGCACAGCCACAGAAGTTGCAGAACTTGGAAGAGCACGGAGACGAAGTTGCAGTAGGAGTCTTTCTACTAGAAGTAGTCTTTGTCTTGGCTCCTGGTTCAGTCCAGCAACAGAGTTCAGTGCCCAACAGCAGTAGCATCTTGAGACAGATCTTCAGATGAAGCCAGCCGGTTCTTGGAGACGAAGTTCGGACGAATCTAAGGATCCGCCCTCAGGAGAGCCCTTAAGTAAGCCAGGAAATCATTGGCCGGCTGCCATGGGAAATGGCTGCCGACTAGGGTAGCTCCGTCTCGCCCCAGGTCCTCCCCGGGAAAATCCGTGCATAAATCTGCAAGCGAAACATATATTAGAGTGGAGGAGTGATCGGAGCCAGCGGGGACCGGATTGGGCTGACTGCGGGCCGGGACCGATGAGGGGATTCCCGGATACATCGCACGGACTGTTGTGGCCTGTGCGGCGGATTGAGGCAGGGGCTCGAGTGACTGCGAGACCGGAGTGCCGTGCAGCCTCGCAACTCCATTCTGCTCCAAACCAAGTGTGTTCCGAGGTGGCGGAGACAGGGGCAAGCCAAGCGGTAGCAGACAGACGGCTCCTGCACCCAGCAACATACCCATTCATCGGCTCGGGCCGGCCGTGGGGGCGCGGCCTTGGCGGCGCTGCGGAGCCGGGTCCTCGGATGACGGAGAGGCCGGAATACCCAGCCGCCCCCCACCTGACCTACAAGGCCGGATCAAGCAAGACCTGCAAAGGCAGGGACAAGGGCGAGCCCAGCAGCAACGGGCAGAAACTCTGGCGCTCCTGCATCTGGCAGTGGGGGGTGCCTGGGATGCCCGTGAGGACGTGGCCTGGAAGACTTAATAAAGACGGGGCCTCGCGGTGCTGGCCCCGTGCTCCAAGACGCAGAAGATCCAAGGAGCTCTGTGATTGGGGGCCCAACTTCCCCCCCCTCCTGAAGAGCCGACCTACCTCTGATACCTGAGTGACGATCAGTGTTTGGCTCCGGATAGAAGTCCTGCAACCTCAAGCACAGGTTAGGAGTGGCAAGGAACAATACAGACCAAAGGGCACAGTCTGATCTCCGTGGTTGCCACCACAATTAACTGCAGGTGGCACAGATCGCAGGAAGGCGCCCCCTAAGACACTCACATTCGATGGGGCAGCAGGCGCCCGACTCAAAGTCTCTAGTGGGTCTGTATAAATACCGCCTATGCTGCAGCATAGTGGGCATCCACCGAATATATCCAGGGCACATCACGGGCTGGAGGAGAGCGAAGCCCAAATTACAGCAACTTGCTGGGAGAGTAGAAGTCAGCATAAAGAGGCATTCCGGACGGTGCACCTGAGGTACAGAGGGTAGCACAGTGAAACTCACGTAGAGTAACCGACTTATCACGCTCGACCCCCCCCCCCTTCCCCCACCTCAGAAGTGTGCAGCGAAGTTACAAAGGGGGAGACAGGTCGCCCAACGGGACCTGGTGAGGGGTTCTCAGCCATCGTCTGCCGTCACGCAGGGCCTTGTGTACCACCAACTAGCAGTAGGAAAACCGAAAGGCCGCGTGGGATGGCACACCACACAGGCAGGCAGCGGTAAATACTACATAGCATCCGCCTCAGACTGCGCAGGGCCCAAAATGGTGGGGGAAAAGACCCGCTTAGCACGCATCAAACAAAATTCTATAAGTTTGCATGGGCCAAAGAACCATCGGAGGGGGCGGATCCGACAGCCACCCAAGCCGAAGACCGCATAGTGGCAGACGCAAAAAAGAGGTCACACTACAAGATATCATGGCCACCCTGAATAGGGTGCACATGTCCCTAGAATCACGCATCGATTCCGTCTCCGTAGAAATCGCACTAGTTCGAGCAGACTTTAAAAATATGAACACAAGAGTGACGGAAGTGGAAACTACAACAGCGGCACTCCGTGACGACTCGGATACTCTGAAACTCCAAGTTAAGCAACTACAAACCGAAAGTAAGGGGATGGCCGCGAAACTGGACGAATATGAAGGTCGCTCAAGATGCAACAATGTCAGGATTATTGGTGTTCTGGAAAAAACAGAGGGACCGGCAACCGACTTGTTTGTAGAGGACCTCATCCAGACACACTTGCAACCAAGGGGTCTATCCTAATATTTCTCTGTGGAGAGAGCCCATTGTGTGCCAGGTGGCAGACCCAGGCCGGGGGCCCCTCCGCAGCCCATCCTGGCCCGCATCTTTAATTTCCGGGACTGGGACTTAATCCTACAGACGGCCCGGGCGTCCATGCCGCTACGCTTTGAGCACAGTACGATAACCTTCTTCCCAGATTACACGGCAGCAGTCACAAAACAACGGCGCAGCTTTTTAGAAATAAAAAAGGAACTAAGGAACCGTGAGCTTAAATATTCTATGCTCTTCCCCGCAAAACTGGGGGTGGAGGCGGAGGGGAAGGCATGGTTCTTCACGACACCAGAGGAGGCCCAGGAATGGCTTTAAGGGTGACGCCAAGTTACGAACCACAGAAAGTCCGGGATAAAGCAAGGCAAACACCAGTTAACGGCAGCAAATTCAGGAACAGAGGAGGCAGCATCTATGACCGCGGCGGATGGCCCGGGGAACTCTAAGTGATGAACTCCATCAAGAAGAAGAAAGGGATGCTAAACCCCCCGTTAACAAAACTCCTGCATAACCACAGAAGCCAGCCAATACTAAGGGAGTTGCACTCAGCACCAAGTGAGATGGTGACCGCACAGGCCCCTATGGTGAACTGACATCGCCCCAGAATCGCTGAGGGGTGAGACCTGGACTAATGTACTATGTTATTGGTTCCGATCACTTGTCCATCTATAGGTATCGGTCTAGATTCATCAGCTATCGCCAGATACGTACACCTTCGATACAGGGATGGACATGGGGGGATACTGGAAATGCTCCCCCCACAGAGGTATTGGGGATGGGGTACCAGGCGCTCTCCACTGTTGGGGAGGCGGGTAGTTTTGAATCCGTCATGCAGGGAGGCAGGGAGGGGGAGGGATGGGTGGGAGGGGCACATAGTTACTGTATTCTTAGTTATGACTGTTCAATATTGACCACGACACGACTTGATAGACATCACCTAGCAATCCAGCTTCAATATTCGGCTAAACTCACCCTTATAGCAGACTTCCATGATGCAGGTACCCACCCCAGGTGATCATATCATGCCTACACTCACTTTTCACCCTTCGGGTGCCCCCCACTTACGGCTCCTCTCATGGAACGTGAATAGCCTTAGGGACAAATTGAAGAGGGGGCTCGTACTACAGTACATCAAACGCCAGGGGCCAGCGGTGGCCCTGCTCCAAGAGACCCACCTGGTGGGAGCAACAGGTAAGGCCCTGGATAGGTGGGGCTTCAAATTAGTGGCACACTCAGGTTTCACTTCAGGCTCAAGAGGGGTAGGGATCCTGATTAAAAAACAATTCCTATTCATTGTTCAGCAAACGTGGACAGATGACCAGGGGCGATTCGCAGCCATCACAGGCCAGTGGGAGGGGCGACAATTTAGTATTGTCACTGTATACATCCCCCCAGCGCTGCACTCGATAGCCTTCCCTGCGCTGAGCGCGCTCCTTCCTAAACTTCCGGAGGGTGAGTTGATAGTAGGAGGTGACTTCACCACTACCTTAAATGACCTAGTAGATCGGATGCCCCCCAGACAACAACACCGAACAACATCCCGACAAGCTGACTTGCTGGAGGCACTGGGCCTAGTGGATGTCTGGCGCTCCTGCTTCCCTCAGACATGGCAGTATACATTCCACTCGGGCGCACACAACAGCCTCTCCAGAATTGACTATGTACTCACACCAGCGGATATAGTGGGGAAGTTCTGTGAGATCCGTCATTTAGCAAGGGGCATCTCGACCACTTCCCAGTCCTAGTCAAATACATCCTAAATGCCCCAGCCCAACGCCGCATATTCCCCATTTATCCAGGCTATCTGAAGAACCCCAAGATCTGGAAGGGCCTCACTGCAGCCACCCAACATTATTTTGAGGAAAACGAGCATTCAGTCTCGTCCCCCCTCACCCTGTGGGAGACCTATAAGCCAGTCATTAGGGGACATGCAATCTCCCTTATTGCAGGCTATAATAAAGAAAAGACAAAGATATCGGAGGCCCTAGAACAGGAGGTACACAACCTAGAAACCATACACTCCCAAGACCCCTCTGAGCTCAACACAACCCATTTAAACACGATGAAACAGGAATACAAAGAGCATATGTGGGAAGGGGCCAAGGCTAAGTTAGAACCCACCCGTCACAAAGTCTATGAAGTTGGGGACAAAGCGAGAAAGCTCCTTGCCTGGCTAGATAGATGAGAGCGAGCCAACAGATGGGTGACTGGGCTCCAACTCGGCACGGGAGAGACCATCACGGATTCACAACAGATAGTGGATGCATTCGCGCACCACTATGAGAAGATTTACACTCCTGTTGCCACGTGGCAACAGACGAAGCCGCTGGCCTTCTTAGAGATATCCGTACCGCCACACTTACAGCAGAAGAAACCCAATTACTTGAGGCCGAGCTCACACCAGAGGAGATAGCAACAGCTATAGGTGGGTTACAGTCTGGGAAAGCCCTGGGACCAAATGGCGTCCCTATTGAGCTATACAGAAAAGCAGCGACGAGATTGTCGCCACACCTGCTAGGGATGTACACAGCCAGTCTAGAGGTGGGAGAACTCCCTAGAGACCAACGCATGGCAACAATAGTCACCATCCGCAAGCTGGGGAAGCCGGCCCAAGATTGTACCTCTTATCGTCCCATCTCGTTGCTCAATGCGGAGGCTAAAATCTTGGCCAAAGTATTGGCCAACAGATTGACCCCCCACCTCACTAAACTAGTATACCCAGACCAGTCTGGCTCCATGCCAGGCAGGAACACAGCGCTCAACTTGCCTCGCCTACAGGGAGTGCTGAGCCGAAGACATACTATCCAAGAAGATGCCATCACCCTTTCTCTTGACGCACGTATGGCCTTTGACACGATTGAATGGCCATTCCTTTTTGCAGTCCTTGAACACATGGGGCTAGGCCCCAAATTTAGATCCTGGGTACGGTTACTATATGCTAAGCCGTTGGCACAGGTGGTAGTCAACGGCAGACTCTCTGATACATTCCCCCTAGGAAGAGGTACAAGACAGGGTTGCCCGTTGTCCCCGCTCCTCTTTGCCCTAGTGTTGGAGCCACTGGCAGCCTGGGTCAGGAGAGATCCCATTATCTGTGGACTCTGATGGACGGAAGAGTGGGAGGATCGGATATCTTTGTACGCGGATGATATCTTGCTATACATGGCATCCCTGAAGGGCTCCCTGGTTAGGCTGCTGAGCATTTTCAAGACTTATGGGAGATACTCGGGATATACAATTAATTGGAACAAGTCTATACTGTATGTCTTGAGCGGCCCCCACTCCAGTGTTGCCCAGGGGCTGCGAGGTGAGGGTGGTAAGAGATGGCTTCCGATACCTCGGGATCTTCATTACTGATAATCCAGAGGACTTCATGAATAAGAACCTTCAGGAGCCCCTGAAATGACTACGAAATGACACCAAACACTGGCAGTCCCTCCACCTGACTCTATTAGGATGAGCCGCACTTTTTAAAATGATGGCACTACCCAGGTTTCTTTATGCCCTTCAGAATACCCCATTTCCTGTTCCCCCATAGTACTTCAGGGCGATAGAGACAGAAGTGTGCAGCCTCTTATGGGAAGGAAAGCCGGCCTGAATAGCCATGAACAAATTGGTCAGAGGATGGTATGATGGTGGCATAGGACTTCCCAGCATACAGGTGTACTATTGGGCCCCTCAGCTTGCCATTCTTAACCAGTGGATTAATTCGCCCCAGACGGAACCCGCATTCCGCATGGATCAATTCGTCTTGGGGGAGGGAGGGGTCGTGAGGTCACTCTATAACAAAACTCATAGGAAATGCCTCTCGGGACCCACTGCACACACAGTCCACATATGGCTCACGGTCCTCAAGAAACTGGGCTGGTATAACACAACAACACAGTTTACCCCACTCTGGGAGACCGGGAAGTTGGGCGGACTGGGCAGTTGCAAAGGGTTCAAACAATGGGACTTAATAGGAATCTCAAGGGTTGGCGATCTCTGGGTCGGGGGGAAGGTCATTCTGTTTGCACAACTTCAGGAGAAGTGCGATATGGCATCAACAGAAAAGTTCCGCTATCTCCAAATTTAGACATGCACTCATGGCCACCATTCCACCAGATACTATCCTCCCAGAGGATTCACCACTGGAGGACAGGTTACTTATGGAACGTATTGACCGGAGGGCTATCTTCCTAACCTACCAGAAATTCATTAATAATCAAACAGACCCCACAGTGAGGCTCCGCGAGAAATGGCAGGCAAACATTGGGGAGTTAGACGATACGGATTGGCAGGAAGCGCTAGAGTCCCCATGGGTAGTGGGGATACCCTCTAGATTGCGACTGGTGCAGCTCAAGGTGCTCCACAGGATATATTTCTCCAGGCTGACACTAACCAAAATGGGGAGAGCTGATAACCAGCTCTGTTTGCCACGATGTGGGGCTATAGGTACATTCTTCCATACGATATGGGATTGCCCGGACATCCAAGCATACTGGGAAGCGATCACGAACACAATAACACGAGTTAGCGGAGCTCCGGTACCACTAGAGCCCAAACAATGCCTCCTAAATATATGGGAAGCCACAGACCTCAATCATGCAGCCCAAGACTGGGCGACACTGGGCATAATGATAGCGAAACGCAATATTGCCAAACACTGGGGAGTGCAAACCGCACCAACACATGCAGACTGGAGTAACAATATGGACTGGGTCATGGTGGCCGAAAAGGCAGTATATGTGAACAGAGTCTACCCCAAGAAGTGGGAACAGGTATGGGGAGGATGGAACAAATTCAGGGGGAATATTTGTACATTGCCGTCAAGGGGATTCTCGCCGGAAAACAGCTGAATGGTGTACTGTAGTAAGGAGTGGGGGGAGGTTTATAAGTGATGTTGTCTTCAAACGAACACATGGGTTGGGAAAGTTGGGTGTGATACTGAAAGTCAGATAATGGTCTGCATGTACAAAATGTATGTTGGACAATGCTTCCAAGTCGTATATTTAATACAAAGAGTTTAATTTAAAAAAAAAGTAAGCTAGGAAAGGGGATTGATGTCTTCTGCAGTATCCCACCTATCGGGGGGTCAGGGACGCTACTCAGGTGGACTGACCAGTCAGATGCTCCCAGGGGGCTCTGCCCATCTAAGGTTCAAAATGACAGAATCAAGTGGCCATCTGGAGGAGCTCTGAGCATCTCCCAGGGGAGGAGCTGGACAGGTGAGTGGTCACTCCCCTGTCCTTTGTGTAGTTTCCCGCCAGAGCGGGATCCAAGGGCTCCTGTACTGGTGGAAACCATTTTATGCAAGGAGGGCACCAAATGTGCCCTTCAAAGCTGTCTGGAGGCGCTCAGCAGCCCCCTCACCCTAGCCTAAGACACCTATTTCTAAAGGAGAGGTGACTACATCTCTCCTCTGCAGGAAATCCTTTGTTCTGCCTTCCCCAATTAAACTCAGCAGCAGTAGGGCAGAACTGTGTCTAGGGTCGGCAGCAGCAATGGCTTGCACGCAGACCCTATAAGACTACACAGCTAGACATGGGGGTCCTCTACGGAGCCCCCCCAGTACATAAGATAATGCAACTAGCACCGGAATCAGTGTAGTGGCATGATTCCAATATGTTTGATACCAACCATGACCGAGTACGGTGAAGCCTTTATATAGCTGGACATCTCGACATGGCCAGTGTCCACTACATACCTTAAAATGGCTTCCCCGCACTTACAAAGCCAGAGAATGTAGTCCGGGTTTTGTAGGAGTGTCTCTTCTCATGCATGGGCACCCTCACACTTGGAACCATATACCCTGCCTGTGGGCTGTAAGACCTGCCTTAGAGTTGACTTATAGGTTTTAAGTGCAGTGCCGGATATTAGAAAAACCTTATATCTGAAGTGAAAGGTGCATGTACCATTTCACACAGGCTGCCATGGCATACTTGCAGACACAGTTTGTATAGGCTCCCATGGGTGGCACAATGCATGCCGCAGCCCATGGGAGACCCCTGGTTTACCAATGCCCTGGGTACCTTAGTACCATATCCTAGGGACTTACAGGAGTACATCTGTATGCCAATTGTGGGGTGTACAAAGTACAATGAATTGAGGAGAGAGAGCACAGACACTGGGGTCCTGATTAGCAGGGTTCCAGTGTACTACAGTCAAAACACACTGACAACAGGCAAAAAGTGGGGGCAACTATGCCGGAAAGATCCTACTTTCCTACAATGTCAAATTCCGGGTTCATGTAATTGCATAAAAATCTCCTCTGAGATTTATATTACTGGCTGAGACCTTAAGGATTAAGTCAGACAGGGGTTTCAGTGCGTCGTTGACCATCATTGACAGGACTTAGGTACTTTAAAATGGTCAGAAAGTACCCTCCAACAAACAAGACACTGCCACGAAGCGCCACAACGGGTCAGTGTGCACCTCAGTGACTGTGTAAGAGAAGGGTCTGTGTACTGAAATGGCAACTTCCCTGGATCCCAGTGTAAACCCAGCATGATGCACTCTAGTTTAGCCATACCAGCCCAAGAACCCACACTGGGAGTCCAGTAGATGGGTTTCCTGTAGAAGGATTAGCTTTGGCTCATTGCTTCTATGATATTGCAGTACCACCCTTCTCTTAATCTTATTGGTAAAACTCAACTAACTATATATATACTGTGATCTAGAGAGCAAGCGATTGCATTGTGCATAAATGACAAATTGTGTTCGGCTATCTAACGACTCTAACAAAAATGCAAGTTCAAACCCAACTTCTCCTCCCCCGATACACCCTAACATGAAGCACCTTTTACATTCTAACTCTAACAGCGGTACTTCCATCTCGGATGGTGAACCTTGGCAGCTGCTACAATCAGTATTAAATGTGTCATTGAGAAACATTGAATATGTGGTGTAATGTGAGTTCTGTGTGGGTGGTTGAGAATGAGTCTAACTAGATTGTTGTCTTCTAGTGAGTTGTACGTTGATCCCTGTGTTAATATGAATAAACACCTCTATTTAAAGAGGCTCACCTTATTGGACAAGATGGTGTAACAGGGGAGGAGGGTGGGTCGCATGTGACTCTATGAAAGATAACAATACTGGATAACTGCAGTTACAGGTAAGTAACTTATTTTCTTATCCAGTATTGGATCTTTCATAGATTCATATGCTTGAGTCAGAACAGCAAGCAATATTGTAGGTAATTTAAGTACCCTTAGAGGATGGTGGGTGACAAGCAATACACCTTTATAGTAGTCCATAAATAATTTTTATATATATATCTATATATATATATATATATATATATATATTTCCAAAGGAATGAAAATCTTGTCAAAGATTGACACGAGCCCACACGATCGATTGCAGGTAGGTTTATTTGTCACACAGCAAACAAGGACGACGCGTTTCAACCACGTCCGTGGTCTTGGTCACATGACCTCCGCCTCCATTGCATGTCATTTTAAAGGTACGTGCACATTTTTACAATCATAGACATAAAGAAAATAAATGTTTTAGGCACATAAATCATAATTTTTAAAATCAAGGAAAAGGCAGACACAACAGTTATTCAATTGCTATGCAGTTTTAAAGAAAATTTGAATATGAAAATTCATAAGAGTGGCAAGTCTTTGGAAAATCTGTGTAGTGAAACCATACCATGATGGAGTAGCTTGATGTCGCAAATATTTTGTTGGTGGATTGCGTTTTTTTAAGTGATGTATCGGGTCTGGTGCCCTAAGTGATGGAGATTGCTAGGTATTAACAAGCATTGTGTGTAGTAGATGGATTCGCTAAGTTGAACCAGATTAACATCCATTGTAATGATTGTGCGTAAATACTATGTAACTTGTGAAAGAATAGGTATAGTACCTAGCGCATGCATAGAAAAGTGACTTGGAGCAAGAGGGGAAGGTCCGCCAATGTCTCCAGTGCGCATATTTTTAACACGTGGTTCACAGGTGACTCTCTGCTACACTCCCCCTGGAAAAAATAAAAAAAAAGATAATGACATTAGCAACATACTTTAGGTATATACATGCAAGATTTTTCATTCACCAAAGACATGAGTCAAATAGTATTACGTCTGCTAGTTCTGTTTAAAGAAATGGGTGGATAAAAGCTAAAAGGAGAAAGGAAGAGGTGGGGTATGAGTGGGCCACCAAGGCAAATGTGCATGTAAGCGTTTGAAATCTACAGATGGGAATACAATTCCTCGTCCTGGTTCAGGCCACCTGGGAATTTAGTGCCAGCTAGAAGGATAAAACGTGACAAGTTTGCGCAGGGCTGCTACGCGGTTACCTCCCCTTGGGTTGAGGTTGACTGTATCCAGTCCAAAAAATCTGGCTTTGGTCCAGTCAGCCCCATGTTCCTTAGAAAAGTGTCCCGCTGTGCTGTAGCTTTGGTCACGATTGGTAATCGATCGCCAGTGCTCTAAAATACGCTTTTTAACTGGGAAGGTCGTTGACCCGATATACCAAAGGTCACAGGGACATACGGTGGCATACACTACGAAGTCCGTACTGCAAGTTATCATTTTGGGAATTTTCCACTGAGTTCTCGTTCTCTCTAGAGTGACCTGGGACACGTTTCTACTGTTTTTGCAGGCTTTACAATTTCCGCATTTGCGGAAGCCCTTGGCTTGCTTAAGCCAGGTGTTTTCTCTGGGCTGGAGGTGGCTATGCACAAAGTATGTCTCTCAGGAATGCACTTCTCTTGAATGTGATAGATGGTGCTATGCTTATTTCGTTCCTCAGAACAGGATCCTGTCTGAGGATATCCCATCTGTTCTTGAGGATTCTACGTATTTGGTTGGATTGACTGCAGTATCTCGTAATGAACCTAGTTGGTTCCTTAGTGGTGTTTTTGTGTGTTCTTGTAGGTTTTACTTTGTCTAACATCTCATCCCTGGACTGATTTTCAACTCGTTTTTCTGCCTGAAGTAGTGCTTTTTTAGAGTACCCTCTCTCTCTGAATCTCTCTTTCATCTCTTGTTTGGTTTGTTCGTAGAATAGGGGGGTGCTACAGTTGCGCTTTGCCCTCATGAATTCGCTGTAAGGAATTCCCCACCTGAAGCTGGGAGGGTGGGAACTGGCTGCATGCAGAATCGAGTTTCCTGCAGTTTTCTTCCTAAACAAGTTGGTGCTCACTTTCCCATTTTCTACAGAAAGCTTGAGATCAAGGAAGTCTATAGATTTCTGACTGTAATGTCTAGTGAATTTCAGATTGACATTATTTCAATTCAAAGAGTCCACAAAAAGTTTCAGTTCACTTTCAGACCCTTTCCACACAAAGAAAATGTCATCAATATACCTCAGCCATTTGGACACATTGAAAATCCAGTGTTTTGTTTGGTCGTTCCAGAGCACCTGCTTCTCCCACCATATATATATATTAATTACCAGCAAGCACGTTTGCCTATATCTAATAAAGCTGATGGGAAAAAGCTTCTTACATTCAAGTGCGGCTCACTTTTTGGACACCTCCCCAACGAGCTTGATGTTTTAGCGGCCGTCCTGCCGCTGGGCCGCACTACCCCGAGAAAATAGGGGGGCCACGGAACACGTGATATACAAGTTCCTGACGTGGGATGTAAGCACGCATTTAGGGCAACAGCGACTTCTGGGGCTCATGTGAGAGCCTTTATTCAGCACGCATTGAGGGAGCATCCATACAGGACTAAAAAGAACTCCAATTCCCACAAGGCAACGTGGAAATCTTTTGCAGCCCATCAGGGCACACGATAATGCCGAACTCGGCTATTGGAGGACTCCATGCTTCCTTCTGACTCTAAGCCTATGAGGAAGATGTTCTATCGAAACGCGTCAGGTGGTCAGGTGCTTTTAATTACCAGCAAGCACGTTTGCCTATATCTAATAAAGCTGATGGGGAAAAGCTTCTTACATTAGAGTGCGGCTCACTTTGTGGACACCTCCCCAACGAGCTTGATATATATGACAATTAGGCATTGAATGGATATCCGGGGCATTCAAGTTTTACATATACTTGAGTATTTATGTTTTTGAAAGTATCTGGAATGCTAGTGGGTAATGCTTATGTTCGAGTGTGCTAAACCCCGATACTGGGTACCATCATGTTTAATCATGTTTAATTTTGAATTCATGTGCAAATGCATAACGAGACTTTACGGATGGTGTCCGGTGGTGCTTTCTCACTAATGAGGTGAATAGATGAAATTCAGCAAGTCTCCGTTCATTTTTATTTACATGCAGCACGCTCTATTTTTAACTCTGTAGCCTGATGGGTTAGCTCGATGTTTTTAGAATAATGAGGCCTATGGTGATTACCTGGTTCGAATCACACCTAAGACATTTTATTTTCTGGGTTCAAGTACAAACTTTTCATTGTTAACATGTGCGAGTGGTTCGATCATGCACTATGCAATTAATTGTTACATTTGGATACACTTTGCATTTGAATATGTGATGACAGCATTTTCCACGTAGCACTTCTTTTGTACAGTTTATGTAGATATTTGTCCCCAGTTTTAAGCGAATCAATCATTCATGATTACGAACTCTTCTATGTCTATGATTAAAACATGGTATTTAGGCTGATGCTAAAATGGCGCGCATTAGATTGAGAAAGGCTGCTGTGCCAGCCGAAACGCGTCTCTTGTTTGCCGGGTCGGAGGAGGCTTTATGTAATAAAATGGCCTTAAACCCAATAGCCCTTGTGTGCGTGCTCTTTTCCAAGTGGAGCAGAGGTGTCTTTTGATATATATATATATATATATATATATATATATATATCTATATATCCACAACGAAGAACTCCGTATGGAGAGCATCGACCTCTTTCAGGGCAGCCTCGGCGTGTGGGGACGGAGCACCCCACTTAAATCCAGCCTCCAACTCCCTTGCAAACTCTTCAAAGGAGCACGCCACACACCAGACCTTCAAACACAAGGTGCTTTATTTCCGCATAACAGTAAGGACGGCATGTTTCAATTCCCTGACGCGTTTTGGCATCCATTCTGCCTTGATCACAGGTAAGTTTCAAATCCTTGTCATGTGACTGCGGTGTCATATCCTGCTTTTAAACACCACTTGAGACTACTGGATCGCCATGTGGTCTCATTGGTACTACCGTCACCAGAATGCACCTTGATAGTTTCTTAGTTACGTCGCCTCGGTATGCAGTTCGTTTTCTAAATATTTCATTTTCAATGGGACACTGCACACGTAGCTGATTATTTCTCATGGATTTCACAAGGCGCTATTAATAAAAACACAAGGCTCGCTGTCTCCTTAACTTTTTTTGCAACATCCTACTGTCGAAAGTCCACGTGAAGGACACCACTCTCCCTTGCCACGCTTTCACCTCAAATTCACTGGTTGGAATCCCATACCTATCACTGGTGCAGTGCGGGTGGGTCAGATTCCTCCACCAAAACATCCACTACGAAGAACTCTGTGTGGAGAGCATCGACCTCTTTCAGGGCGGCCTCGGCGTGTGTGGACAGAGCACCCCATTAAATCCAACCACCAACTCCCTTGCAAACTCTTCAAAGGAGCATGCCGCACATCAGACCTTCAAACACAAGGGGCTTTATTTCCGCATAACAGTAAGGACAGCATGTTTCAATTCCTGACGCGTTTCGGCATCCATCCTGCCTTGATCACAGGTAAGTTTCAAATCCTTGTCATGTGACTGCGGTGTCATATCCTGCTTTTAAACACCACTTGAGACTACTGGATCGCCATGTGGTCTCATTGGTACTACAGTCACCAGAATGCACCTTGATAGTCTCTTAGTTACCTCGCCTCCGTATGCAGTTCGTTTTCCAAATATTTCATGTTCAATGGGACACTAATTTCCAGACCATCTCATCAAAAGGGCATTCCCCCATGACTCTAGGAGGGGATAACGACTGGTGTAGAACTGGCATTTGGGGTTGCTGTTTGTCGCAAAGAGATGCATCGCTGGTTTCCCCCACAGCAAGATCTTGTTGAGCTATAATTGGTCCACTTCCATCTGGTGGCAACTGTCTTTGGCTGTGGTGAGAGTGTCTGCCAGGATGTTGTGTACTCCAGACACGTGTTCGGCCGTCAGGGATATGTTGTGGGCCGTGAGCTAACTCCAAAGCTCTTGGGCTTCATGATAGAGTTTGAGAGATTTGGTACTTCCTTGCTTGTTGATATAATACATGCTGGTGGTATTGTCCATATGGACCAGCACCGAGGATCCTGCTATCCTTGGAAGAAAGGCCTGCAGGGTGAGAAAAATGGCTTTCAGCTCCAGGCTGTTGATGTAAATATTCTTCAGCGAGTCAACCACTTTCCTTGGCTCTGCAGGACCTGCAAGTGGCCTCAACAGCCTTCTGGTGAAGCATCTGTTGTGACGACAAAATCGGGTACCATGGGCAGAAATGTGAGGCCTTTCGATAGATGAGATCTGTGAGACCACCACGCTACGGTGTCTTTCATCCTTGGTGTCATGGTTATCAAGTCTTTGAAGGACCCTTCTAATTGAATCCATTGGAACTGTATTTTTTCCTGCAGAGGTCTTATCTTTAGGCATGCCAGCGGAACTAGGTTGATTGTGTAAGAAATCATGTCCAACAGAGACTTGAACAGCCTCACTGAAACATACTTTTTTCTTGAGATTTTTTTAGCCGAGTGTGCTTCTCTCAATTGTCATTCCTGGGAGAGGAAGGCTTTGTTCTGAGTTGTATCTAGATCTGCTCTTAGGAACTGCATCATTTGACTGGGAGTATTGGAGGATTTTTGTCGATTTACAGTGAGACTCCGCTTGAGAAATAGTGACAGGCAGGCTTTCATAGCTTTAGCAGCTTGCATTGAAGTTGACGGTTTTAGCAGCCAGTCGTCTAGGTAGAGGAATACCTGATGACCTTGCTTCCTGAGATCAGCTGTGACCAGGGGAAAACACTTGGTGAATATTCGAGGGGCTAACTTGAGCCCAAATGGGAGGACACTGAATTGACCACATCAGCCATTCATAGCAGCCCAGAATAGCCAGGGAGTTGGACGCATGAACAGTGATGGACGACATGGTGGAAAACCTCTTGCCGATGTTGTCTAAATGGCACACTTCTTTGTTTGTCGGCGCAGATATAGGAGCAGATAGGTTTTTGGATCTATGTTGTGTCGCTTCCAAAATGACAGAATTGGGTTTGGGGTGTCCGGCCAGGCATGCAGGGGAATCCTCTGGAGCCCTGCACTTCTTGTAAATACAAGGCAGGACAGCCGCCACTGTGGCAAGGTTCTTCATTATCTTGACACCCTCTTGCCAGACGTAGTCATTGATGGGTATAGACCGGACTGACTTTCTTGTCTGTTCCTTGAAATCGTAAAGGAAACATTCAGACTGTTTAACCGATATAGGGAGGTGTAACCTGGTTGCCGCTCTTTCCATGAGGTTATGAAAACCTCTGGTGTCCTCTGGAGGCGAATCAAAAGGGTGTTGAGGAGGTGGGGACGGTGTGAGTATGACATAGTCATCCCAGTCACCTAGTGAAGGATGAGGTTCAGGAATCTCGCTTTCCTCTCTTTCGTCATCAAATGACCATGGTGTTAAAGATTGCAGGAATCGCTGTTAGCATGAGCTGAAAGCCATTTTGTACTTGGCAGCCATTTTAGTTAGCCATGTGCTCGCCATGTGCTTTCTCCCTCTTCCAGAGTCTTGCACATGCTCAGAGAGGCCTAGCTGGTAGAATGCACCTGCTCCTAGTATAGAACTGTCAGGCTATTCTTACTCATGTAAGCAGTTTAGTCTCCCCTCCCACTTTGTGGAGCAAGCAAATTTTGTATACCCATATTAGTCAATAAGCATGCTTGTATGTGCTAGGACCTCCCCTTGATTTTATGCTGACTATGTAACAAATACATATATAAGGACCCTGTTCTCTGCACTCATTAGAATGCCTCCTACAGTGGCCTGCGGGTACCGTAAGATGCAATCTCCCTCATCTGAGGTTAATAAAACATGTTTTTTGATATTACAGCTTCTGTGCCAATCTCTTCTTTGTTGGTCTTAAGGACCAGATGTATCAGTGAACCCCTAAGAAGGTTTTTATTTCTACAGATGGCGCCCGAAAGTGGGACTCATCGGTGAAGCGGCTATCCAAGGGAGTGGTCTTGAAGGGAGACAGGAATCTACTGAGGAGTACAGGACAGGAATCTACTGAGGAGGTACCCTGCGCACGGAGATTGTTTTGTCTTCCAGCCCAGTATATTTCTGGTCTTCCTGCTCTGATCCTCCAAGTGTTTGCCGCTCCCGACTGAGAACTTCTTTGGCGTGAGTATTTTAAAATGACCGTTAGGTCACTCAGAACTTGGCAGTTGGAACCTGGACACCATTTGATTGGTAAGAGCCGTTTTGCGGCACTTGCTGTTGGTTTGATGCCTTTGATTGGTAAGGTAGTTTTAGTAACACTTACTGTGGCTTTGTTTGTATGATTGGCCAATTTTGGAATTTGTTTTGTAATTATATATGCATTGCAATTCATATAGGCAGGTAATGAGGAGATTTTTCTCTAAACTTTGAAAATTTGAACGGCACACATTGTGTTAAGTGTCACTTGGAGTATAATATTATATATGCTATAATATTTTTGGCATGCCTGTTTCTAGCACACTTTGTTGAAAGTGTTGCTGTTTTGGAGGTACCGATATGGATTTAGGAAGTACTCAGCTGACTCCCCTCAGAGGGGATACCTAAATAGGTTCACGTATAGTAAAAAGATATTTCTTCCTTGGTGACTAAGTACCCCATGGAACTAAATATGTACATAAAACGGATCCGGATCTGCGCACTTAGTAACATTCATAAGTGGTGATATGCAGAGCGCTTTTTGAGTGTTCTACCAGCCAAAACTGGCGAATTTGGTGTATTTTGGCTTCTTGACCATGGAACAGTTTTTTGGGCTACTTTTGAGAGCTCTTCTTGTAAATATGACTTACAATTAGTATTTACAAATAGGTTGGTCTTGCGTACACTTTGTAAGCTGTCCTAAGTATTGATTTGTGGGTTAAATGTGTGTTTAAATGTCTATGTGGGGTTTTTGGTTTGACATTGGTAATACTTGTGTGAGTACTCTGTGTACGAATGGCTAGCTTTAAGCGCGCTGTGTTGTGTCCTTCTGTAACTGTCTGGAATGAGCTCAATGAGTTTGTTTATGTTTTTTGCTGTCATCATTCTGTTATGCAAAATGTCATTTAGTTACTTACATATTAAATAAAAATCCAGAAATAAATTATGTAACATATGCTAAACAGCTGCATGTTACTATTTAAATTGACAGAGTAAGACACTATACATGTGTGCAAATTGCCACAATGCTAAACATAAAATTAGAATTCGTATTCAATAGGATTAAAATAGGCCTCATACAGAGGAATAAAAACGAAATTGTGTGTTTTGTAATCAATAGACTTAAATACACAATGTTACAGCCTTTTCCTTAAATACATTGTATTAGACATTAATAGGCATGCACATCATTTGAGTGAATTTGGTCGTTGCTGAACTAAATACACATTATAGAAAGATAGATTTGACTGCATTGAAATGCCTAAGTTTTTAAATAGACTGTGACATGCTTTTCTCTCAGCACCCGAGAAAAAGCTTTCCGACAGCTGTGTTTAAACTGACTAACTGAAAAGAAACTGTTTGACACAGCAAATGGGGATTTAACTCTGTCAGGGTATTTCAAATAATAAAGGGGTTTTTTCCTGAGAAAGGCGTGAAAATTCGACGCCTGCTGACAAACAACAGCTGCATAAATAGCATATGGCTATTCCTGCTCACGGCCACAGACAGGAATGCTGCGTCAGCGACATTTTAAGTCAGTTTAAAACTGGTATAAGGGCCTGCATTATTTTAAAAGTTTCAAAAAACCAGTTTCATTATTTTGGATAACAGAGAACAAAATTGAAAGTAGGGATTTCCTTTCTTAATGCCTTTTTTATAAGTACATCTATGGTTCTGATGTTAAATGATAATTGTCCTTTTAAAAGTGGCGCAGACTTTTCCTGTTTCAAGTAAAGGCTTCTGTGCTTAGGGTTATGAATGAATGCGTTTAAATATGATAGGCTACGAATGAAGCTTGCTTTTCAAATGTGGAATCATCAAAATGGTTGGTTTTATTGATAAAAAATAATAATTATTATATGGGAAAAAAATATATTGTTAAAAATAAATGCTTTAAATTCGTTTTTTCATCTTTATAAAGCCTAATCATCATACTGTGAATTCCTAGCATCAAAGTTGAATTTAAGCAGTGCTGTACCGCAATAAGAAGGGAACTTAAATGTGAAATGTCACTTTACCCAGCCGTACAAAACTTATTTTTATAAGGGTATATCTTATACATTTCTGATTTCCCATTCCTGGGCTATCTAGAGAACACTCTGGGGGTTCCTATTATGCAAAAATATTGTAGGATATTCATTTTTAAGTGCCCCTACCACCAAAGTCGAAATTGAGCTAAAATTCACAATTTTACAAGCAGTTCTACCACTCAAGGCAGTTTTTAACCTGCTCTTAGGCTTCAATAAAAGTATACATATGCAAATATAGAACAAACAGCCACCACACACCGTACACAAATGAAAATAAGTATACAGAAACCAGCAGACTTATTATCCTACCTTTAAATTAGTAGCAAACGGATCGGACAGGACTGCGTTTTAGCTGTGATTCTCCAGAGTTGCTTTGCATTACGAAAACCGCATGGCAAGCCTTGCACAAACAAAATGAGCAGCTGCTGAACGGGTCAAAGGTCGGAGTTCTGCATTTAGCAACTTAGCAGGGTGAAGGGTAATGTTTGCTGGGACACTTCGACCTTCGAAAGATTTTTTGAAAGACGAGATGATAGCGCAAAGAGAGGAAGAGAAGCTTTGCTTCCTATTTTTGGCAAACACACGTTTAGCGCAATCATATGAAACGAAGGAAGACAACACTCAGTTGAGCATTGATCTGCCATTTATATAAAATAATGGTTTTAGTTTAAAGAATACTGTGTAGGGGCTACGATAAGGAGGAAATGGATTTTAGTTTGCATTCATGCGCCCTCATGTTAATCTAGTACAATTGCTGTAGAAATTGATTTAAAGTTAACTCAATTTGCATTGTGTTAGACTGAATCAGAGAATAGCCACTTTCTAAGATATCTCCTACAAGTTTGTTTGTGCCCAGTTGCTACAAATAGGGGTTGAAAGTGTTGACAGAAGTAAAACCTGTTTCAGGTTTTCCTACTGTCAAAATGGGGGAAGGAGGCTAGCTCCTCTACAAATTAAGGGTAGGCAAAATTATGTTTTCTCTCTTCTTTTTCTCACTTTTTTTTGAGTCTGTCTAAAGCTGTCTAGGAAATGGCCATGTGACAGTTAAGGCACTTTGCATTGTTCATAAGGCGGCACACAAAATGGGGCCTAAACCATTACAGAGAATGTTTACTTGGTACTCCCCAGCTAGAAGTCTTCGTTCCTCGGCAGCCCACCTAGTATGTACCCCACGAGTCAAGAAAACCCGACTAGGAGGTAGATCATTTGGCTATGCAGCCGCAAGGCTATGGAATGAACTACCAAGTGAACTCAGACAGACTGATGACTTACTGCAGTTTAGAAAAAAGCTAAAAACCAGGCTCTTTCACAAAGAATAGCCTTGAGAGATTGGCGCATGATGATTCATAGTTTTATAGCTGCACAGTGATTTAGGTAATCCCAGCGCCAGGATGCCCGTTGGGTGACAGCTGCGCTATATAAATGCTACTTACAATTACAATTGGCTATTCTGTAATACTGTTTTAAAATTGTTAGAATTAATAAAAAGATGAAACACATAAGCTATGTTACTGCCCATCCTGTATGAAAGAATGAGTAGAACAGATTGATGTTCCCTTATTTGATCTTTAAGGAAAATTGTATAGTGGCGGTTTCTGTTTAAAAATCTCAGGTGGCAACACTATTATTGTTTATGTTATTCTCATGTTCTATACAGTTTTGCAAGGGCATTGCTAGTCTTTTATTAGCTAGTCTGTGTAAATAAGCTGACAGCCCTTATTAGAGCTGGAGATAGGGTTTTTTTCCTTTTGAAAATGATGTTGCATAGTCCAGATCGTGAAAAGTACAATGCAGGAAAGACGCTCATGTGATCCTTAGCAAACATTTTGAAGGAAAATATTGTTTTATAGGAGTTTGTTTGTCATAACATGTTCTGCTGGAGAAAATGTACTCACTATGTTGAAGTTTAGTTCTTTTTGCAATACGAATCCCTGTTAAATTAGCAGTTTTAGATTTTCCTGCTGCACCTATAACATGAGAGCATGGTCCTAAGCATAACATGTAAGAGAAATTATTTTACAAGTGTCTGCAGTCCTGTACAAGTAATGTAAAATCTATGAGTAAAAGTGTAGAACATTTCCTTTTTCTTGAGGGTTCTTCAGATTGGTAATATAGGAATACACCAATGTAAGTATTTGGAGTATGTCTGTATTGTTTTTCTCTTTTCCTCAGAATTTAGTAAATGAACACAGACTTCCTTGGCTGTTTGGGATTGGGTGATGTATTACTCTTGTCAGTTCACCAAAACGTTCCTTTTATACTTGCCAATAGGTCCAGGGTTTTCTACTCTCAGATAGATGAAGTGGCTCTTGGGTGCCTTGCTAATGTATGGGGCGCCCCAGGACTAAGAGAGTATTCTGAGACTATCCTCTCTGTTGTTAGATTATTTCTGTGCCTTGTCTAAAGACCTCTTGTTCTGTCCACCAATAGATATTTGCTGCCTTACAACCATTGCCAGAGGGGCCCGGACATCAGATCCAGCCTGGGAGTCAGCGCCACTCCAGTTTGAAGCCAAAGTTAAAGGAACCAGCATAGGCGTTGCTGGCAACTAGGACCTCAGTGAAGGCGGAAGCACTGGGACGTGAAGTGTGTACCCCTGCCACTGTCTTGGGCGAAAGACGGGGTTACAAATCAGGATGGAGAAATCTTTGTGTGAATCCAGTTTTTGATGCCCAGCTGAGAGAGTCACAGAACGACAAGGACGGCAAGGAGGCTTTGCTTGAGGTGACCCCCTTTGAAACAAGGGTTGCTTCAGGCCTCTTAATCCTGGTCCCAAAGTGAATGCAAGTCTACGCCTTTGTTTGTTGATCAAGAGATGCCCGAGCACACTGGGTACAATTTGTGCCCCAACAAAAGAGCAGTGCGCCAGAGGTGCAAATACAGGAGTTAGGGAAGGACTTGAGTTTAGGGTACAGGTGCTATGCCCTTGGTGCCTGTTAGATTAAAGTGAAGAAAACTGGTGCACTGCCTGAGACACTGGACAGGATCATTGAGGGTATTTGCCCTGGGGGGGTGATTGCCCTATCCTGAAAGAAAGACTTTTCCTTCTCCGTGATTCTTGAGCTGCGAGTTGTGCAGCTCCACCGTGGGAACAACAAGAGCCTGCCTGTGAGGCTCAAAACGGACACAGGGAGAAGACTCCCCTCTGGCTGGTGGTTGTACTACAATTTCCCAAGGACTCTTTTTTTGTTAGTAATGTACCCCTTTGGTCGTCCCATTTTTCTTGGAGGAGCAGCCCTTTGCGGCTCCTTGTCCTAATTCCTATGGCCCTGTGTGGTCCTCCTGGTCCCCCGAAGCCACAATTGTTTTTGTAATAATATGTCTGATTGCTTTAATATTTTTTAAGAGGAATGTTTATTCTGCACGAGAAAAGTTCATCTGAGCATGTTACTTTACTCTTTCCTTAAGTATATTAATTGATAATTCAGCCCTCATAAAAATACTGAGAAAGTCTATTGAAAATGTTTTTATTAGATATGTGCTGTTGGCTATTTTGAAATTGACTTGACGAGCCCCCATCAGAGCCCTGAAACTTAAAATTAGACTAGATGGTTTTGGTATTTGCTTTCTGGTAAGGATTGGAAAATATTGAGATTTCTGTTTGAGATAATAGTCATTATTCTCTCTTGCTACCTGTATGACCCAATGCTCTGTTCACTTTGTACTCCTGCTTATACCTTGTATATACCTGCTTAATGAAATGTTTAGAATGTAAATGCTCACCTAGCATAGGATGTTGATGAATTTATGAGAAGAAAATGTGCAAAATATTTTCTATGTCTCTACTAGATCATGGGAATGTCTTTAGCTCATGCTAAAAGGATCGTCTGTTAAAGATTGCAGGAATCGCTGTTAGCATGAGCTGAAAGCCATTTTGTACTTGGCAGCCATTTTAGTTAGCCATGTGCTCGCCATGTGCTTTCTCCCTCTTCCAGAGTCTTGCACATGCTCAGAGAGGCCTAGCTGGTAGAATGCACCTGCTCCTAGTATAGAACTGTCAGGCTATTCTTACTCATGTAAGCAGTTTAGTCTCCCCTCCCACTTTGTGGAGCAAGCAAATTTTGTATACCCATATTAGTCAATAAGCATGCTTGTATGTGCTAGGACCTCCCCTTGATTTTATGCTGACTATGTAACAAATACATATATAAGGACCCTGTTCTCTGCACTCATTAGAATGCCTCCTACAGTGGCCTGCGGGTACCGTAAGATGCAATCTCCCTCATCTGAGGTTAATAAAACATGTTTTTTTGATATTACAGCTTCTGTGCCAATCTCTTCTTTGTTGGTCTTAAGGACCAGATGTATCAGTGAACCCCTAAGAAGGTTTTTATTTCTACAATGGATCATCCCTTGGTGGTGCCGCCATATGGGAAGCAGGCGTCATCCTAGCAGTGGCAGGCAGAGGGATAGGTGCTGAATTAACAGGAGAGACAGGTTGTGATGGTGCCACTGGTTGCTCCTCAGGAGGTTGAGGAAAACGTTTCCTGTAATCATTGAGCATAGAATAAAGATCCTGGACCAGGGATCTAGGCATTGGTATGTCCTCCTGTCTAGGTGGAGGATCAGGGTAGTATATGAAGGGCTCATAAGATTTTTGAGCAGGAGGAGGATAATACTCCTGATAATACTGTCCTTCATCATCAAAGTCATCATCTTTGTCCCGACATTTCATGTGCAGCTTTGGGGGGCAGCGAGCTGTTCCAAACAGATCGATATCATCGGACGCTTCAAGGTCCAGTAATTGGCTTGGAGGCAGAGGTGACACTTTGCTGGGAGAAGTAACCTCAGGACGTAATGAGGTCTTGGTTATTTTCTAATTTTTATCCTCGTCGATGGTGGCATCGAAGGTGTCATTGTCAGAGCAATGTAACTCTTGTGTGTTGATACCTTTGCTGATGTTGTGCCACTCGTAGAGCGAATCGCCGTTGCCGACTGGACTGTTGTTGATGGGACTGTCGACGACTGAGTCATTGTTGACAGGATCATTGTTGATGGGGTGTTTGTCAACGGGGTCATCGTCGACTGGATCATCGATGGAGCCATCGTCGATGGAAGTAACGTTGACGAGGTTGTCGTTGACGAGAGCATCGACTAGATCTTAGCTGATGCTGCAATGTTTGTCAAGGAGATGAGAGCGTCTATGGATTATGTCGTCGTTGTCTTAGCTGTCGACGGTCTCGAGGACGATCTTGCTGTCGACTGTGATGGTGCCATCGACTGGGCCTTGATAGAGGACCTAAGCCTCATCGTCTACGGGTCTGAGGAGGAGGTACAAGAGCGATTTTTGTCCCTGTTAGAAGACGTAGATGGAGCAGGTAAGGCTGTCTCTGAGAAAAATTGTTTTTGCTTATCCTTTTTCTTAGAGTCCTTAGCCTGATGAGACGTCTTCAGGGATTTCCTGCTCTCCTCAGAAGTCCCTTCATGGGACCTAGCTCTCTTGTGAGACCTTGAAGAGGTATCACTGTCTTCCTCAGAAGATGTTCTCTGAGTTTTGGCTTTTGAAGCCACAAGAGCAGCCTCCTCATCCTGTCCTTCAGCATTTTTTAGGAGAAAGTGTGACAAATCTTGCAGTCTCTTACTTTGTGCTGGGGGTGGAGGCAGTAAAGGCAATCCTTATGTGGGTCATCCACATGTACCCTTTTCTTCCCACAGGTCTTGCAAGGCAGACATTATAGAGAAGCTTTCAATATCCTTCTTGAAGAAATAAAGTGTGCAGAGTTCAGGGAGACTCCCTTCCCACACGACGTGTGGTGAAAATTTGAGGGGCTCAGCCTCTCTGACGTGTTCTAGAGGGTGCTAGCACCTGATTGGCCATAGTTCAGGTTTGGTCCTTTTTTAAGAAGGACATAAATATGCTATTAACCCCTTGCATGCGTAGGACGGCCGTCCTTGCACATGGCACAGGAAATCCCTCTGGTGCGGGCACTAGAGGGATTTCCTTTCAGTCAAAACACCCTCAGCAGCTGGGGAAGAGCTTCCCCAGCTCCCGAGGGTGCTCTGATAATTTCTCCGAAATGAAGATTGGCGTGCACGTCGCGCTGATGCCATTTCAGAGAAACCAAAACTGCCTCGGTGCTCAAAGGGCTATCTCAGCCCCCTGAGCACTGAGGCAGACGGGAGAGGTATCATTGGAAAGGGGAGAATCTCCCCTTTCCAATGATAGCCCCCAAAGCATAGATCCACCACTAGACACCGGGGGAGCGGCCCCTTGGGCAAGGGTCTTTGCTCCCCAAAATCATTTGGGCAAATTCAGTCTCCCCCCCCCCCCCCGGGGGGCAGATGGGGACAGTAGCCCCGAATCTCCCCTTCCCGGGGGGGACAGAAAGCACGCTAGACACCAGAGATTATTTTTTTTTAAATTGTATTTAGGGGTGGGGGCTGCCCTAAATGGGCATGCCAATGCCCCCACCCCCCCAAAGAAATTACACAGTCTTTCTGCCCCACCCAGGAGGCAGATGGGGGCAGTAGCCCCTGATCTGCCCCCCAAGGGGGGGGCCAGAAAGCCCACTATGCGCCAAGGATTGTTTTTTTATGTGTAGATGTGGGGGCTGCCCAAAAATAGGCATGCAAATCCCTCACCCCCCCAAACAAATTGCCACAGTCTTCCTGCCTCCTCTGTGAGGCAGATGGGGGCAACAGCCCCTGATCTGCTCCCCCGGGGGGCAGAAATCGCACTAGGCACCTGGGATTCTGTTGTTTTTTCATACGTAGGGGTTGGGGCTGCCCAGAATAGACATGCCAATACCCACACCCCCAGATAAATTTAAGTCAGTCTTTCTGCCCCCGGGAAGCAGATGGGGCAATAGTCCCTTATCTGCCCCCCCCCCCGGGGGTGGCAGAAAGCCTACTAGGCACCAGGGATATGTTTATGGGCATGTCAGGGAGAAGCCCCATAGGCAAGGGTCGCTCCTCTTTTTTAGGCACCCATTTTGTCTGTTTCAGTGATATTTTTAGTCTCATCTGCCCCCAAGGTTGGTTTCCCTAGATGGCTGCCAAACCTGGCCCAAAAATCCAGGTGACCCCCTTGCAAAACCAGGTCATTTTGTGTTTGGTAAATTTGATGTTTCCACAAACAAGTCACCCCATCCTGGATTCCCCTGGGTGTCTAGTTTTCAAAAATGTATAGGTTTGCTAGGTTTTCCTAGGTGCTGGCTGAGCTAGGGTTTAAAATCCACAGGTAGGCACATTGCAAAAGAAGGATCAGTTTTCACTGGAAAAATGTGATGTGGCCACATTGTGTTTTGTGCTGTTTCCTGCCGCGGGCACTAGGCCTACCCACACAAGTGAGGTACCATTTTTATCGGGAGACTTTGGGGAATGCGGCGTGGGTAGAAGTTTGAGGATCCATGCAGATTCCAGAACTTTCCATCACAGAAATGTGAGGAAAATTTGGTTTTTTGACAAAGTTTGAGGTTTGCAAGGATTCTGGGTAACAGAACCTGGTGAGAGCCACACAAGTCACTCCATCCTGGATTCCCCTTCGTGTCTAGTTTTCTAAAATATATAGGTTTGCTAGGTATCCCTATGTGCCGGCTGAGTTAGGGTTTAAAATCCACAGCTAGGCACATTGCAAAAGAAGGATCGGTTTTCACTGGAAAAATGTGATGTGGCCAAATTGTGTTTTGTGCTGTTTCCTGTTGCGGGCACTAGGCCTACCCACACAAGTGAGGTACCATTTTTATCACGAAACTTTGGGGAATGCAGGGTGGGTGGAGGTTTGTGGATCCACGCAGATTCCAGAACTTTCCATCACAGAAATATGAGGAAAATGTGCTGGTTCTGACAAAGTTTGAGGTTTGCAAGGGATTCTGGGTAACAGACCTGGTGAGAGCCACACAAGTCACCCCATCCTGGATTCCCCTGGGTGTTTAGTTTTCAAAAATGTATCGGTTTGCTAGGTTTCCCTAGGTGCCGGCTGAGCAATTGTTCAAAATCCACAGCTAGGCACATTGCAAAAAAAGTGTCAGTTTTCACTGGAAAAATGTGATGTGTCCGCGTTGGGTTTTATGACGTTTCCTGTCACGGGCACAAGGCCTACCCAAACAAGTGTGGTATCATTTTTATCGGGAGACTTTGGGGAATGCGAGGTGGGTGGAAGTTTGTGGATCCACGCAGATTCCAGAACTTTCCATCACAGAAATGTGAGGAAATGTAGTTTTTTGACAAAGTTTGAGGTTTGCAAGGGATTCTGGGTAACAGAACCTGGTGAGAGCCACACAAGTCACCCCATCCTGGATTTCCCTGGGTGTCTAGTTTTAAAAAATGTACAGGTTTGCTAGGTCTCCCCAGGTGCTGGCTGAGCTAGGGTCCACAATCCACAGCTAGACTCATTGCAAAAAAGGGTCAGTTTTCACTGGAAAAATGTGAAATGTCCATGTTGTGTTTTAGGCCGTTTCCTGTCACAGACACTAGGCCTACCCACACAGGTGAGGTACCATTTTTATCGGGAGACTTACGGGAACACAGAATTGAAGAACAACTGGTATTACCTATTGTCTTTCAATGCATTTCTGCCTTCCAAACGTAAGACAATGTGTAAAAAATAAGTCACTTTGAAAAATGTCCTATAATTCACATGCTAGTATGGGTACCCACAGTGTCAGAGATGTGAAAATAACTACTGCTTCTAAACTCTATATTTTGTTCCCATTTTGGAAATACATAGGTGTCCTTGATACCTATTTTTTGCTCTTTATATTTTACCAAATGACTTGCTATATACCCGGTACACAATGAAAACCCTTTCCAAGGCGCAGCTCAGTTATTGGCTCTGGGTATCTCAGGTTCTTGGTAAACCTATAAGTCCTATACATCACCACAACCAAAAGGGTCCAGCGGACACAACGGTATATTGCTTTCATAAATCTGCCACAGTTGGAAGAAGTTACAGGTGAAAATGTTGGCACAAATGGCTGTTTCTTTCAACTCAATTTCAATATTTTTTTATTTCAACTGTTAGTTCCTATAGGAAAACCTTGAAGGATCTACACAAATGATCCCTTGCTGAATTCAAAATTGTATCCAGTTTTCTGAAATGTATGGCTTTCCGGGATCCATTATTGCTTTCACACCCATTTCTACCACTAACTGGAAGAAGGTTAAAAGCACAGAAAATAGTAGAGATAGGCTATATCCCAGTAAAATGCCAAAACTGTGTAGAAAATGTTGGTATTCTGACAAAAGTCTGCTTGTCCATGAAAGCTGGGGAGATAGTGATTTCAACACCACAAACCCTTTGTTGATATCATTTGCAGGAGAAAAAACAGACAATTTCTTCTGCAGCACTTTTTCCCCATTTTTCCAAAACAAGCCAAAATGTTGCTGTATTTTGACTAATTTCTGGATCCCCTCCAAGGGGAATCCACAAACCCTGGGTACTTTTAAAATCCACAGGATGTTGGAAGAAAAGGATGAAATTTTGGTGTGGATACCTTATGTGGACAAAAAGTTACAGGGGCCTAAGACCCGAAATAGCCTTAAAAAAGGCTTAGCCCCTGAGGGGAAAATGCCTAGCAGCGAAGGGGTTAAACTGATGGCCTAGTGCCATTATAGCCTATCATAGTTATACATACTGCTTTACTATGGTACCGTGGGACTCCCACTTTGATGATGGGGAATGATTCAAGCATGGGAATCTATGAAACATCCAATGCTGGATAACCAATTATTTCAATGCCAGAGAGGCCTGAGATGGCTTTATACACTGAAAATAGCTGACTACTGAAGAAGGAGCAACATCTGAAAACAATGCTGTTGTGCATTTGGGGCTACAAGATGCAATGTAGCTGGAGTTGATGTTGCACCATTGGGACCTACATTGTATGCTACACTTATATATTCATAATAGGAAGTGAAATCATCTGATAGTCTGATGTGCAAACATTTTGTTTGTCCTGGCCAACAACCTGAGGAAAAACTAATATTGGAAGTTTGCATCAAATTTCAACAATAACTGTTGGTAGAATAAGAAATATATATTCACAGAGGAAGAAGGACGTAAAACCCCAGGGATGTAGAAACATTAATGCAACACAGTTTGAAAGTGTTTGAATACCTAAGCAACTTAGCAGTAAGGCAAGTTGCTGCCACCAAACTAGCTCCCTCGAAACAAAAAGGACTTCTGAGGCTTAGAGTTGGAAGATGTCTACTTTATTTCAGAGATTCATGATAAGTTTCATTTGTGTCAAGGATCCCCTATGATGATCACCGGGAGATACTGGTGAGCTTTATTACCATGTCCACAGTCTCATCCAATGGCTCTACCTGTTCTTCAGCGCAGATGCCTCCTCCAACATGAGGAGGAATCTCATACTCAAAACCAGATTCGGGAACAAACATGCAGGAAAGTGCCCATTAGTTCCTGTTGCCAGATGTTATTCCCCAATCCTGCTGTCCAAACACCAAACTGCAAGGTTTAGGGGAAGGCAGAGTAGCATGAAACAGTAATTCACACCTCAGTATTTTCGTGCAACAAAGAAACGGGGCCCACGGCAAGTTGGAGGAGGCAAGAATGTCTAAAAAGTCAGTTTACTCACGATGCTGTAAACAGAGGTAGGAGAATGAATCAGATCAACCATCTTGCTTCTTGGATTGCGACATTGTTGCACAACCACACGGGTAAAAGTTTGCCCCATTCAAAATACACAGTAAAAAAAATATTTATCTTCAGATCAAGAGCTATTACCTCCGAGTATCTCCCCACATATATCCACCTATTATGAGTTAACTCCCAAGTAATGTGTAATAATGGTGCGGGCCAAGATTTACCAGGTGGAATCCCTCATGGAATTCCTAATTCCAAGTGGGCTAACGCAGAAATTTACTACCTATTCTGAGGAGATGGTAAATGTCCTTGCGGCAGCAGGTGTAAGCAAGGAGATAGGGTGTGGAGATGGTGGGTGAAGGAAAGGGAGGATGTTGCTTTGTAAGGAGGAGCGTTACATGCTTCCTCCATGCTTGATAGAGGGTCTTGCCTGAGACCGGGGCCAGCTGCTGCAGCCCATTAATAGTGCAATTTTACAGATTGGATTTTCAGGACGGTAAAATAGGGCATGTGTGGTAATGAAGAAGGATGCTTCGTAGTCCATGTAAGTAGTAAGTAGGTTTATTCAGGATAAGTTGTTATGGTGTAAAGTAGAGCCCCACCAGGAGCCGCCTTCCTGCTGCTCAGCCCATCCTCCAACTGACACTCTCCACATCCAGGCATCCTCACATTCCATTACATCACCATGCACACCAACATTCCACAGCACATTCACACTGGCTGAGCAGCAGGTATAAAACATCTCCCTTTCTTTATACAAATGACAAAGAAGCTCTAAAAAGAATAACATTAAAAATAGTGCATGCAAAAGATGACAATAAACTATCACATGCAACACAGAGACATCAGAACAAATGCAAGCACATAATCATTGTAACAAAGTGCTGATGCGAAAGCATGCAGATAAAAGATGGCAACATATCATGCATGTGTACAACAATAGATAAAATAAAAATAATAAAAGGGATATACACACATCATCTCCCTTTTTAACCAAACCAAGAAAACGTACACACTACCACACCACAAAACACAAACCAAACGCAGATACCAAAAACGAGCTGGCTGGCCAGGCCAACAAGAAAGTGGTACAAAGGATACCAACTGCGAGGCGCGGTAGGGAACCCTGCAAACGAGCAATTAAAAAAAAAGGTAGAAAATGTGGAAAATCATTCCACACCAAATCAACAGCATAAACGCTGTCCTCCAGCATTACCCGTAGTAAGGGTGGTATGTGTGGAACACAACTCCACACGAAACATATGGCATGAACATTGCCCTAAACCCAGACCCGAAGTTAGGGTGGTATGTGTGAAAGACTCTCCACATGGAACATGTAAAAGTGCACAACTCATCACTCAACCAAATAGTAAGAGAAACAGCAATCACTAGGGAAAAACACTCATTCTTCAAAATCCGGCTTCAACTCAGCCCTTCACCCAAACCCGAAGTTAGAGGTGGTACGTGTGAAAGACGCTCCACATGGAACATGTAAAAGTGCACAACTCATCACTCAACCAAATAGTAAGAGAAACAGCAATCACTAGGGAAAAACACTAATTCTTCAAAATCCGGCTTCAACTCAGCCCTTCACCCAAACCCGAAGTTAGAGTGGTATGTGTGGAAAAACGCTCCACACGAAACATGTAAAAGCGCACAACGCTACACCGAATCAAGTAGTGGGGAAAAACAACACTCACTAGCGAAACACACACTCTTCGCAATGCTGGCTTTAACTCAGCCCTTCACCCAAACCCGAAGTTGGTGTGGTATGTGTGGAAAAACGCTCCACACGAAACATGTAAAAGCGCACAACGCTACACCCAATAAAGTACTAAAGAAAAACAATTAATATGAAAAATACTCACTCTTCAACAATCTGCACTCCGATGGGTGGTATTTCTGCACCAACCCACAACCACCTAAGAGTGGGAGACACCAACACAATAAAAGATTGGGTGGTAATACTGCTCCATCCCACATGTCAACAGACATGCTCTCGACCGATCATCTCACTGCACAACCTAAGAAGAAATAATGGAAGAAGTACCCATAAAAAACATAAAACCCATGGCAGCATATTTGCAAGCACTGAACAGAAAAAATATGCGCACACGGAGCACACTCAAGACCTCTGCAAAATTTTACCAGAAAACCAACAGTAAAACATTAAACCTTTGACCATCAGCCATCAAAGAAACAAACACACCCACTGTAGAGCAAACTAAGACATTAAACATAAAAAAACAAACATATTGAAAGGACAAGTGGCAGCCTGCGGTGAGCGACCTCTCACCCGAGTGTGCAGGAACTCTGAACAAAAGAATGTTCCGCAAAATGTTTCATGGTAAACGGTGTTAGAAAATGACTCAAGGCAAAAACAAGTCCGACTGCAGAAATGTCCCAGGAGCTTAGCCGAAGAAGGAGGAGGAAACATAAAGCAACTCCCAAATAAAAAAATTGCTCAGCACTCACCGGCTTGGATAAAGAGCACAGAAGAACGACACAGGCTCCCCTCACAGACAGCAGAACAGAGTACTGGTGACTTCCCGGTAAAAATGGAATTTTCCTTAATGAAATATCGCAACACTTCGATGATGACCAGCAATTGGTGGCACGTAGAACGACGTACAGCCGGGTGGCTCGAGGCAAGTATATGCTGCACAACGAAGGACACAACGTAGGAGCAGCTTAAGACTCCGCGAGCTGCCGAAGACCAGGCTTGCACTGGACAGCAGGGATGAGAAGAGGCAGTTGGAACAGGTGAGCCAACGGATTTTAGCAATTTGAAAAACGGGCACAGCGTTTGAAATTTCCGATAGAAGTGAAGAGTGAAAATAATTACAGCAGTAGCACGAACCACCGCAGCATTTGACACCAACAAAGTCTGTTCGGGGAAAACACGTGGGCGGGTGGAAAAACTCTTCCTCCTCGTTGCACATCCCCAATCGCTCTTCCCCACACGGACTGAGGGGGACTCCTTTTTAGTTGCTCTTTCGCGACACGGAGACCGGGGACTACTTTAACTAGATACCTTCCAAACACGAAATCGGGACTCCTCTTACTCGACGCTCATATTGACAGGGAAACTGTGGGCTCCTCTTGTAAGTGGCACTTCAGAACACTGACTCAGGGACTCCTCTTACTTGTAGCTTAAAGTGGCAAAACTCCCCAGGGAAGATCAGTTTGAGCTGTGCAGGGAACACAGGCAGCACATAGATGACAAGGCAGTTGCCCAAATCCACACAATGCTGGAGACACGATTAGACTTGTGACAGAGACACAGCTGGATGTCCCAAATCATGATTGTAGCAGACCGGTAAAAGGTCCAAGGAAGCTACAGCTTGAATCACAACAGCTCCATCCCAAAGAATAACAGAAAGACACAGCTGGAACTGGCACGCCCGGGTTGGGGCCAACCGGTCTTGAGGTCACCGGTGGGGCTCAGGGCAGCCAGATAGCTGTTACACACTGCGTGTTTAGTTTCAATAGAAGGTGCTTCATCAAGAAGTTGCTTCAGGCTTAAAATTTCCATAGATTAAATTTCCATTAGTCTTGGCTTCCACCATACAGTTCTTGGAGGCAGGTTCTTTTAAAAATCGTCGCCAAAATATGTGGTAATGAAGAAGGATGCTTCGTAGTCCATGTAAGTAGTAAGTAGGTTTATTCAGGATAAGTTGTTATGGTGTAAAGTAGAGCCCCACCAGGAGCAGCCTTCCTGCTGCTCAGCCCATCTTCCAACTGACACTCTCCACATCCAGGCATCCTCACATTCCATTACATCACCATGCACACCAACATTGCACAGCACATTCACACTGGCTGAGCAGCAGGTATAACAGTATGGTGTTAATGGGTGCAGTAATATGGCCCACTTATAATTGGGCAGAATAGAATTCCACAAATAAATCAGAGCCACAGTGTCCAGGTCCCGAACATATTTGTAAATATGCACGTACAGGTTTAGACCCTTGGAAGTATGCAGATTTATGTCTACCAGATATCCACAAACGTTTCCATGAGAATGCCCGGAAACCTGTGAGAGTGACAGGTTTCCAAGAAAACACTTGGGATTTCTTTTGTAAATTCGGTACTACAACCTTGCAGAGGGCATTCCAGATGCATATTTGTGCACAGCGTAGAACTTTGCATGGGGAAAGGCCATCACATTTGCGCAGTTTCACATTCTTTTTACTTTTTTTTTCTAGAGGAACTCGTTCACCTACACCACACCAATATTAAGGTGCTCTTCTGCCATTGTTTTAGGAGTAAATTTTGGGCGGTTTCGATGGTGGAAATGGGTCAGAAAATATTTATGAATGAACACACCACAAACTATCAAGGACACGGCAGCACTGGAAAGCCCATCCCCTGACCCTAGAGTAGAAGTGTACTACCACAGCATCGTGGGTTGATATTAGGCATGGCTAAAGTGATTTTGGAGGTCAGGCTCACTGTTTGTTAATTTCTTGCGCTTGTAAAGCAATACATTTCCACATTTAAATTGAACTTAAATGTGCAAATGGCTTTGTAAATGGGGCCCATATTTCCATACTTTCTACCATCCAGCGAACAGAATCACCTTCAGGACACAGGCTAAATATAGATTCTGACAGACTTAACAAAAAAAATTTGCCTCGGAGACCAAAACATTTTAATAAGGCATATAGTAAGTAGCAAATTAATGAAAATCTTTCATAAAGATGGAGATTAGCAGTCACTAGAGGAAGGAAGCAATATATAAGGCTTCAAACAGCACACAAGCGAAAGTGCGGTATTTATAGCGGAAATGCACGACTGCATTAAGCCAATGTGTAGGTGAATCTTGAATCAACTATCTATCTTCACCAGAAATAGTGATCAGCCTTGAGGTCATTTTAATGTATCTAGACATTTCAGTACTTACAGTGAATATACCCACAGCTGTGCCCTGGTTGAGGTTTTTCATCCAGAGCCCCTTTTTCTCATCAAAAGCTACACTTGGACGCAGGTCGGAGAAGTCTGCAAGTGTCTAGAATGCTGTATTCTTCTAGATGATGTACCTTGATGATAATGAAAAACAAAAAATAAAGCTGCTTGAGACTGAGACTCTCTCTTCAAAGAGGCCATCTTATAATATTAGGGTTATTTGACATTGAACCCCTCTTGAGCTCATGTGCTCCTTAAAGCTATCATTGCAGTCACCGCTCTTCCCTTCTATAGGGATCCATCTTGGTTACATCTGAGATCAAGACTGCCTGGCCAGTAGAGTTGTTTGACATGGAGGCCTTCTTCAGGCCTAAGTTTACTTACTGCTGCGGGCTGTTGCTGTGTTACTCTTTTGAAATTTGGGCCTCCATGAGGTAGATGATCTCTCCACATTAGGGACCTCATGTCAATACAGTCCCCTTTACCTCACAATCTTCCCAGAGTCAGGGCCTCTCTATGTGGACTGGTGTATTTGGGTTGAAAGGTTAAAGTGCCTGAGGAAACATTTGAAAGCATAAAAGAGGTATTCAGTAAAGGCTCATGGTAGGGCAGATACCTCCAGTAGACCTGTATTCCACTGGCTCATATACAGCCTATGGGAGGAAACAAAAAAACTCACAGGAGACCTAAAACTAAATAAGGAATAGTTTCTTACCTGTAATTCTAGTTCTCTCATAGGGGTATTTCCATGATAGTGACAAGCATTGAATACTCCCGCCCATGTGCAGGGACCCCGGAGCACTTTTTCCAACTATGGGGTCTATTAGGATGGCGGGCGGAGGCACCACCGCGGTGCTGGCGGGGGTGGAAAATGCAATTTTCCGCCCGCGAACAGCGGTCCTCACGGCCGCCATATTATCATGGGCAAACATAGGCCATTTCCCGTCAGCCGCAGTGCGACGTGAACCGCCATCTAAATGCGCCCGCCACCGCGGCGGTGGGAGCCAATGGAGATTCACCGCCGTGCGGAATGACGTCCCGTCTGCCGTACAAATCAGGATGCCCCAAACAGCCAGCCGCACCGCAGCAGAGAAACCGGCTAACCAGAGACGGCAGAAACATCACAGCGGAGCGAGCGCAACCAGATTCACGGTCCCTACCACCCGGTCACGACCGCAATGGACCCAGCCTTACATATATTCCCGGCGCTGTACTTGATCCACCACCAGCAAGTCATGAACCGTCGCGGACGCCGCCGCAGGTACGCAATGACACAACTCCGCCCACAAACAGAACACACAACTCCCGGGATGACACAGGGTTCCTGTCCACACCAGACACCCTGGTGGGGACAGGAACACAACCACAAGTGCATCCACACATGTCCTACCTGCCAGTAAATCACCCCTCCGCATCCAGGCCACCCATCCACCGCAATCTTGCTGTAATATCCCGGTCACGTCACCGCAGCGGTGAAGACGCGGGAAAACATGCACACAATGCAGGAAGGCAGGGCCTGCGCCAGGGATGGGCTGTGCACAAAGATTACAGGGCCACACCTCCACCCTCCACACACTAGGCCCCCCCCCTCAAGGGACATGCCATGTGCCTCACCTGTGCCACCCCATGTACTACAACCACCCAGGTGACCCCCCAGCCTGTACCACACACTCCAAACAACTAGGGAGGCAGCCTCAGCAGGTAGGGCTGCAGAGGAACACACAGCACAGAAACACATGGCCAGGGCAACCCTCACACCACACAGACACTACACTCATGGCAGCAAAACTGAGTGCAAGCACAAAATGAACACTGAAACAGAATAGGAACAAACACTGAACTGGACACACAGCCTGTCAAGTTACACAGACATACCCCACACTGACACACAGCCACATACACAGAACACATGTCAGCATCAATGTAGGACCACAAATAGGAAAGCAAAAGTGAGGTGCACACCAATGGAAGGCCAAGGAGACAACCACTAAGCATGTGTACATCACATGCAAGATAAGGAACATTTGACAACACCCTTACCCCATCAAACCACACATGGCTGCCACAGTGAGTGAAATTAAACCACAGCCACCCCATCTGCAACAACTCAGGGAGACAGCAAGGCAAAACATGTATAGGTGCAGGAATGAAAGGAAGTCTCAGAAGTCAAACAATCAACAGCCACACATCTGCATCCAACTACTTGATAGGTGTTGGTCAGCACCACCACACACAGGGCCCATTGACAAACTCCACAACTGTCAAACACAAGTAGGATCCTCCACACATACCCCCACCCAAACCACACCCACATCACACAACACCAGTGTCAATCACACATAAGGGTGCCAATAATGTCCAGTCAATACATTGACAAACAATCACACTCCCTGGGGGGCAGACACAAACATCACACACACTCAGGGATGCCTGAACCAATGCTGACACCAAAACAACAGCCATACACCAACATCAATAACAACACACACAGGAGTACAACAAGACCAGACCTGACCTGTGCAGCAAAACTGTAGAAAGGCAATGGGAGCACAGACAGAACAGGAGAACTTAACATCATCACCCAGCAACACTGCACAGACAACATACCCCAACATAGACAAGAAGTGCATCATCTCAAAACAATCATGGATACAAACTGGGACCAAGGGGCCTACAATGAAACACAGACCGACATATCACACCACCCATCAAGTCAACATGGTGTCATAGTGTACCACCTGCATGCACATGCACAATCTTGACAAATGACAGCTCCCACATGAGGAGAAAACCCCCAGCATGCACCCAAAACAAGCCCAGGGAGAAGAATAGCCCTAAGTGCATGTGACAGACACACAAGTAATGCACACCACACTGGAAACACACATCTGAATGAATCACAACACACTAACAAAACACACACACTGACATGTCAAAAGAACATCACACACAGAGCACCTGTCAGCTGCAAGAGACAACACAGCCCAAACACTGCACACATCCACATCAAACACACAACAGATGCACATGCCAATACATCACATTGCAAACACAGCAGGACATCAGGGGGTGCACACCAGGCAAGGACAAGGCAACATACACACACAGCACTGCATGCACGACCAGCAGTGTGTGCACAACAAACATACCAGTACCACACAGATATGAGTGACACAACATGAACACACACACCACCAATCAGCACAGCACTGACACAACATCACACTCAGAAAGTGAAGCAGTACCACAGCAAACACACATACAGCCAATACAACACCCACACATGCAGAAATGTGGGACTCCCAGGTGACAACACCATGACTAGAGGACTGTGCAGCACAAACAGCAGAACTGCAAATGAGCAAACAGGTCTGCAAAACAAAACAAGAAAATCACATATAACCAATTGGTCAACTGTCCTCAGTGGCACATTGGTCCTGTGCACAGATCCGCACCACAAAGCATAGTGAAGCCAATGAACTGATGGGGAGGCACACACACAGGCAAACCAAGGGGACAGCTGACATGAGAGTGAAGTGGTGTGTACGCCAGTAGTGGACAGGTGAGGAGTGCCCCATACAAATATAGATGCAGGGCACACAAACAATGTGTAGGCATCAGAAGCACAGATAGGCAATGGTCTTACTCCACACCACACATGCCATAATTGCTCCAAATCAGACCTAAGTGACAGCAATGCATGAGAAAACACACCCACAATGTCAGTGTGGCTGAGCAGGGCTGCACAGCGAGCACAAACAGTTACAAGACACATGGCTGACCAACAAAACACAACACTGACTTGCCAGACACACACTCTGCATACTCACAATTTTCGACCAACATCAAGTAGTTGTCCCCCACAAGTGCAAGGACACACCAACACACTGCATAGTGTACAACCTACAACTCACACATGTGCACACAGTCACAAGCACAGGGCTGACCAATACAAACAACAGGCACCCAACTCCAGGGTGACACGTGTGCAGTTGACAATGCAGGGGCACACACACACCAACACCACTGACAAAGTCACCCCTTCACACTGCACACTTCATGAACACCCAAGTGCACACATTGAAATCAACACATGTGACTAGGAAGCCTGGACATAACTAGATGAGCATACACCAACACTGCTCTGCACACATCAAGAAAGCACACACAGACATGATTACCCTGGCCTGCCAGCCTGCAATACTGTGTACAGAATCCCACTTTGTGCTGGCACTGCATACACACATGACATGTGTCCAATATAGCTAAGATGACCAAAGAGTGACCATCACAACAGTAGTCCATCACAAACCAACATCATTGCACCCCCAAGCCTCAGAGTCAAGAAGAACTGAAGTGCATGTGACCTCTGTCAAACCCAGAATGAAGTGACCCAAACCATTGGCAATGTTGAAGTGGCACATAGAGCATGTGTCACAGTAAACCATACCCACACAGAATAACGCTTCATTCATGAAGGACACTGACAATGCAGACAACAGGAGTAACTGGTTTTATTCACACATTACAGTGATAGGCACCAGAAGTGGACAGGAGCAAGGCCAGTGGCCACGACAAAGTTCAGACTGTGTCCATGAGATCCTGCACAGGGAAGGGGTAAACAGCAAGGCCAGTGGCCAGTCCAAGGTGCAGACTGTGTCCATGAGATCCTGCACAGGAAAGGGGTAAACAGCAAGGCCAGTGGCCAGTCCCAGGTGCAGACTGTGTCCATGAGATCCTGCACAGGGAAGGGGTAAACCGCAAGGCCAGTGGCCAGTCCAAGGTGCAGACTGTGTCCATGAGATCCTGCACAGGGAAGCGGTAAACAGCAAGGCCAATGGCCAGTCCAAGGTGCAGACTGTGTCCATAAGATCCTGCACAGGGAAGGGGTAAACAGCAAGGCCAGTGGCCAGGAGAAAGTGCAGGTGAGGCACATGAGAAGCTGCACAGGCAAGGCCCAAACATCAGTGAACAACAAGGCCAGTGGCCAGGAGAAAGTGCAGGTGAGGTACATGAGAAGCTGCACAGGCAAGGCTCAAACACCAGTGAACAACAAGGCCAGTGGCCAGGAGAAAGTGCAGGTGAGGTACATGAGAAGCTGCACAGGCAAGGCTCAAACACCAGTGAACAACCAGGCCAGTGGCCAGGAGAAAGTGCAGGTGAGGTACATGAGAAGCTGCACAGGGAATAATGAACACAGCCAGGAGCAACAAGGTTAGTGTCCAGTACAAAGTGCAGAGTAAGTACATGAGATCCAGCACTGGGAATGGGTGGTACTGTACCCTGCCATGGTCAGCAACACACTCAGGGCGTCAACAATGGGAAGTCCATGGCACCACTGTGGGAGAGACATGTGTGTGAGGGGGACTAACACTCAGACTTGGCTGACAGTCTGACTGGGAGGTGGCTGTGTGTCGGGGACAGTTGGGGGACTGGATCGGGGAGAGAGAGGCCCAGCTGGGATTGAGCCATCAGTGGTTTTGGAAGCCTGAGGGCTGCTAGGACCAGGTGGGGTGGTGGCACGTGGAGGTGGACTCATGCTGCCCTGAGACACAGTGTGTGTGGGAGATACTGGAGGGGTGCCCTTCCACTTCTTTGGGATTCGAAATGGCTCCCCTGTCTTGGGATTAATGCCAAGTGGCGTGTACACAAGAGGCACACTCGCCACAAAAGCAGGATCATGTGCAGACGGTGGCCCTCCCTCTGGGGATGTGCTGGATTCAGCGGTGCACTTGGCCCGGGATTGCCTCTGCCCCTGCATCCCCTGTTCACCAGGTGTACCCTCTACAGTGGGCTCCTTTCCCTGCTTCACAGGGCTCTGGATGGGAATTGATGTTGTGGGTGAACCTGCCTTGGAGCTCTTTTTACGTGTACTCTTAACAGGCACCTGTTTCTCACTGGGCACGGAAACTGTCTGCTTGTCTTTGCGAGACGCTTTTGGGACAGGTGAGTCCTTGGCTGGGGATGCCTTTGAGGCATGTGATCCTGAGGCATGCTTCTTGGCTTCCTTGCCCTGGGTGTCGCCTGAAGGGCTTTTGCCTCTGCGGTCTGGGGTGGCTTTAGCTTTGTGGGGATGGTGTCTGCACCCTGGACTGCTTGGGCTGCTGCTGTCGTGTGCTGCGTGTGCTGTATCTCTCCCTTGATGTGTGGGGTCTGTGGTCACTATCAGACGTGGCCACTGGCAGGGTGGTGGACCTAGGGACTGGAGGTGGACCATGAGATTGGGCCAGTTGAATGGCTGCCGTCACCGCAGAGGACAGAGACTGTACAGTACGGTGTAGCCCACCCACGTCTGAATGAACGCCCTCCAGCTGTGCCAATTTTTTGTCGTGGTCAATGAAGGCATTGAGGAGAGCTGTCTGTCCCACACACAGCTGGTGCAAAAGCTCCACAGACTCAGCACCGATGGCAGCAAGGGGGACAGGGGCAGGGGTAGCGGTGCCTGGGGTGAAGGACACCCTTCCCTTTTTGGTGGTGCGGACACGGGCAGCAACAGTGGGAGTAGCTGGGAGGGTGGGCACTGGACGCTGTGTGGTCGACGAGGAGGCAGAGTCCCCGTTCCCTGTGCCCGACAACATAGATGCGTTTCCACCGTCGTCAGATGATGTTGAGGTCTGCGTCTCTGGCAGCGACTCCTGTCCCCCTCTGATGCGCTGGTGACATCCGTGTCACTATGCTCGTGTGCAGCAGTTGTGCTGGTTCCCTCACCACCGGTGTCCGTCCCCTGTCCTTCCGTGCCCACAGGAGATGCTGCATGATAGGGAGAGAGATGTAGGATCAGTACATTGGCATCAACATTAAAAATATATGCAAGCAAAGCATCACAAAAGATGAAGAATTCTCCATGTTGCACAACACCATGGGCAGTAACATTGTGCAACCTCAATCCAAAAGTCAAATCTTTCGTGGCATCATGCATACTTGGCATAAGTCACCCATGTGATGAACACACAGACAAATAGCCTGTTGGTGGCTCCTTGTAACCAGATACACAGATCCCTCTGTGCACACCTAGGGCCCGGAGGGGGGAAAAGATGTTCCTCCCAACATGTTGCCACTGTCACATCTTGAGCCAGCAGAAGTGGCCAACACAGGGACAGCCTCCAAAATATCAGTCCACAATGGCCATGAGCACATGCCATCCACCATGTCGTACCTTGGGGCACAACTACAGTTGCACATTGGTGCCAGATGTGTAGTCCTCACAAATCTGACGTCAAGAAAGGCACACATTGATGATGGCACACTCAGATGAAGCACTCTGCCGGTCACTGCCATGGGATGTCCCTTACTACCCCAATGAAGATGGTACCAGAAGGCCACAACTACAAATGCGAATCCAAGGGCCATTACACCAATGACATGGGAAAGTACATGTAGGGAGAATGCATGACAGCTGCACCCAACACCGAGGACACTTACAAGCCATTGCATCACACTAGCAACATCAGAGCCCTGCACTGGCCCAGGCTTGGAACACATGCCGCCACTCACCACCCAAAGTCACACTCCCAGAATACTCACCCCCAGCTTGCTGCTTCTGCTCCTTCAAACGTGCATCCAGTCGTGGCTGCGTCACAGCTAAGATGCGTGCCATGAGTGGTGTCATGCTGCGCCGCGCCAACCTTCCAGCCCGAGGGATCAGCCCCAGTGTCATCTCGGCCACGTTGTTGCTCAGCCGACAGATGTCATCCCACCTCTTGTGACAGTGGGTGCGCCGGCGGTTGCAGACACCCAGAGCCTGCACCTTGCATGCAATGGCCCTCCACACGGCCTTACGCTGGTGTACTTTGAGCTGCAGGCATGGGAGACAAGAGGGGGAAAACATCAGTGACGCAGTGTTATGTACCAATACAGGAGCATGATACTAACTCATCCCAAATCCACAGATATGTCTAACAGAGACAAGAATGCATCTCACATGGAACATCAGCATGGGAGAACTACACATAAATGCATGCAGGTGTGAGGGTGGACACAGTACCTGCCCATCTCATATACATGCAGGATGCCAGCACATTAAGCCATGTGTAGTCTGTCCACATCTACTATCCATTTGCATGCAGAGCAAGACATACATCACATATCAACGTATGTATGTGTGTAGACTCACTGGATCCAACACTGCACAGCCCTCAATGCACTTGCCCTTTAAGTGGCTCACTGTGTCATGGAGGTCACATTGAGGGACATGATCTCACAAACGCAACCCCTCATCACAAGGCCTGTTGTGCTTGAACTACATGGCTGAAATGGATCATTGATGGAGAGTCAAGATTAAAAGCACAAATTTGACACTATGTACATTCAGTGATGTGTCCCTGTCAGTTTGTGCGCTGAATGTGCAGGCCAGGTGGGGTCACACAGAGGTCCAACGTGAGGCATCTGAACTGTTACATGAAGGGACAATTTGGAAGCACAAATAGTGCCAACACATGCGAGTATGTGCACATGCTGGTGGTGATGGAAGGGTCTGTGCACAATAATGTGGAAATCTACAGTGTCATAGGTGAATGAGCAACAAGAGTGTCACCCTCGGGGATTGAGGTCCGGAGCACAATGCAGCACTAGAGATAGGTACATATTGAGTCATGCAATTCCATCACTACCCTCTGGACAACAACCCTAGATAATGCCACAGATGGGCCTGTGAAGGACATCAGGGACCCACACAGACATTCACACTAGCAATCACAGTCCTGACTCCTGCATTCCAAACTTGCTGCGTCACTGTATGACTGACAAGACAAAACATGTCTCTCAAATCTGGATGTGCAGGCAGGGAAACGTGTGGAATAGGCTAAACACCCCTTCCCCCTGGGGACAGCATGCTAAGCAGTGCATGACACAACCCCACACTCTCACACACATACTGCAGCAGATCAACTTCATGTGTGCCCCCCCCTGCACTCTCACTCCCACTCTGAGAGACTTACCACGACATTTGGCGCACCATATAGCCTCGGATACTGGGTGAGAACCTCGTCCACCAGGACCTCCAGCTCCTCGGTGGTGAAGGGAGTGGCACGGATCTTCTCAGTCCTCGCCATCACTGTGTGCAGGAGTCAGCAGCAGCAGAAGCAGTTGGTGGTGAGGGGTGGCAGGCAGCAGGCCCTGGAGACAGCAGCAGCAGCAGAAGCAGTTGGTGGTGAGGGGTGGCAGGCAGCAGGCCCTGGAGACAGCAGCAGCAGCAGCAGTTGGTGGTGAGGGGTGGCAGGCAACAGGCCCTGGAGACAGCAGCAGCAGCAGTTGGTGGTGAGGGGTGGCAGGCAGCAGGCCCTGGAGACAGCAGCAGCAGCAGAAGCAGTTAGTGGTGAGGGCTGGCAGGCAGCAGGCTCTGTGAGCTGTTTAAATGTGTGGCTCTCACACACATATATAGCCCCCTGGGCTCGTTTCAGTGGTTCTAAGCTGCTGCAATTGGTGTTCCAGGACTGCTTTATTCAAATACATCCAATGACCGGCTCCGCGTTGGTGGAGAACGACTACCGCGATTTTCAAAATTGCATCAGGCTACCGCGATTGCGGTTCCCATTGGCTGTAAGGGCATGGTTCATTTCGGTGACACACCGCAGGGGACAGGCGGGCGCTACCGCGGTGGTGCATCTTTCAAGTGCATCCAATGACCTGCTCCGTGGTGGCGGAGCATGCCTACCGCGATTTTAAAAATTGCATCAGGCTACCGCGATTGCGGTTCCCATTGGCTGTAAGGGCATGGTTCATGGCGGTGACACACCGCAGGGGACAGGCGGGCGCGACCGCGATTCCGGGGCCATACATTGCTATGAGTGACCGTGATTTGGGTGGCGGAGCATGCCAACCGCCATTTGGCAATACATATATCTCTCTCACTACCACGATTGTGTTCGAGGGATTGGTGGTGACACACCGCTGGTGGCAGGCGGTGGCTTCTGCGATTTGTGTGCCATACATTGGTGCCTGTGACCATGATTTGGGTGGCGGAGCATGCCAACCGCCATTTGGCAATACATATATCTCTCTCACTACCGCGATTGTGTTCGAGGGATTGGTGGTGACACACCGCTGGTGGCAGGCGGTGGCTTCTGCGATTTGGGTGCCATACATTGGTGCCTGTGACCGTGATTTGGGTGGCAGAGCATGCCAACCGCCATTTGGCAATACATATATCTCTCTCACTACCGCAATTGTGTTCGAGGGATTGGTGGTGACACACCGCTGGTGGCAGGCGGTAGCTTCCGCGATTTGGGTGCCATACATTGGTGCCTGTGACTGTGATTTAGGTGGCGGGATACTTTGTCAGCACCTATGGACACATCATGCTGTGTCAATGGCCAATGGGCAGTCATCAACAGTGCACAGTGGCCACATGATTAATGGCACATCATTATGCACACAATGCCAGTGTCACATTTAACACACTGCTGACTACACATGCCATGTTTGTGTATGTCATGTAGTACATTGGCATGTACTCACTCACATGTCACTAGTGATATTGATGGGCATGTACACCACACAGTGTTGTTATGGACTCTCAAATGTGTACACATGTCAATGTGTGAAAGTGCTGTGAAAATCACAGTGATGTATGTCTTAATGTAGAATGTGCAGTTTGACTGTCTTGTTTTCTTTGATCATGCACACACTTGTTGTTTACGCTCAGCCTGTGGTCATTGTGTTGTTGATGTGTGCCATGTTCAACTCACGCCTGAAGGTGTGTCAGGTACAGCAGCTAGGTATGAGACAGTGGTGTTGCAGTTTTACACATATGCTGTATGAAATTAGGCCTGGGCGAAGTACTACGCTACGCTCGCGTAGTTTGCGAAGTTTGCGCTACTTCGCACTACGCGAATTGCACGTAGCACAGTGCAAACACGCGTAGCGTAGCGGTCATGTTTGCTTGCTCGCGGTCCTCAACGTCAAGTTGGCGACCGCGAGCAAGCAAAATGACATCCCGGCGAGACTTTTCTTCGCTCGCGATCAGCAACATCAAGTTGCCGATCGCGAGCGTGGAAAATAAACCTCCCGGCGAGATTCTCAACGCGGGGAGGTCAGGTTTCTCATTGCGAGTGGTCGCGTATGCTCGCGACCGCTCACGATGAGAAACTACCAGTCCGCGTTGAGAAAGCTGCCGCTCGAGTAGAAATCTACTCGAGCGGCAGAAAACGACCGCTTGCACTGTGCAAGAAGCCGTTTGCAATGATTGCACAGTGCGGACAAGCATCCGGCACTGTGCAATCAGTGCGAACAGCATTTTGCACAGTGCACTACGCAGTTCGCGTAGCTATGCGTACCTCGTGCAGTGCGAAGTGCACTTCGCATAGCTTCGTGTAGCGCTACTACGCGAACTACGCCCAGCCCTATAAATACCCTCAGGTCTGTTCATGCTAGATGTGGCCATATCCCTACATGCATTCGCATAGTCAGATGTTTTTTTGGATGTACTTGCTGTGTGAAAGGGGACAAGTGTGCGAGTAGTGTGGCTGAAGGTGTCCCTACGTGTAAGCTGCTCTGTAACTCAATTGTGATGACAGTCATTGTTGGCGTTGTGTCAGTCAAAACGTAAGATGTTGTACACGTCTCAGGGTGTATTGAATTGACATGTGTCCACTTTCATCCCAACTAGGAGGAGACCAAATCTGCATCGTCCCTACACGGAGGATGAGGAGGTCATCCGGAAGTTCCGCCTGGACAGAGCCACCCTACAAAACCTCTGTGCTATGTTGGAGCCCCACCTGCAGCCTCGCAGAACTTATCCAACAGCTTTCACCCCAACATCTAAGGTGATGGCGGCTCTGCATTTTTTTGCCTCTGGATCATTCCAGCACACGGTCTCCAGCGCAGGTGGGATGTCGCAACCCATGTTCAGCATGGTGCTGCGTGATGTCCTGTCCTCCATGATGATTTACAAGGACAGGTATATCCATTTCCCCAGGGTGCCGGAATTGGCGGCTGTGAAGGGAGACTTTTATGCCCTTGGACACATCCCCCATGTTGTTGGGGCCATTGATTGCACCCATGTTGGGCTTGTTCCACCACAGGCACGGGAGCACATTTATAGGAATCGAAAACATTTCCACTCCATTAATGTGCAAGTGGTGTGCCAGGCGGACATGATCATCATGCACGTGTGTGCCAAATATCCAGGCTCAGCCCATGACTCATACATCATGTGGAACAGCATTGTACCACAACTCATGGCTAATCTGCTTCCTGAGCGTGCATGGATTGTGGGTGAGTACGAAGAGTCCAGTAGCGTGCTGTGTGTGTGACATGCTGTCCTCTGCCACAGTATAATTACAAGGTTTATCTGTGTCTCTCACACCTAGGTGACTCTGCATATCCCAACCGTCCGTGGTTCCTGAGCCCACTGCGGAATCCCAGGACACCAGCTGATGTACGCTACAATGATGCACATGGGAGGACACGTCGTGTGGTGGAGCGGACTTTTGGTCTCCTGAAGTCACAATTTCGCTGCCTTGACAAGACGGGAGGTGCACTCATGTACTCACCCAGGAAGGTGTGTCAGATTGCTGTGGCGTGCTGCATGCTCCACAACCTAGCCATTCGCAAGGATATCCACCTGCTCCTGGATGTTGATGAGCAGCCACGGCCCCCACCTGCAAACCAACCCATGTCCAGTGATGAGGACAGTGGAGAAGAGGATGGTGTTGACCTGCGTCAACAGCTCATCAGCCGCTACTTCACTTGAAGGTGAGTTTCAATATACAACGGACCCATTGCCTGATGATGTTGCTGTTGTTGTGAAGGTGTATGTGAGCTTTGTGACTGCAGCCGGTTGTTGACTCAGTGGTGGCTGACAATGTTTATGGGACAGGGTGATTTTGAACATCTACAGGATGTGTATGTTGGCACTTGTTGTCCATTGGGATGTGTGCATGTTGTATTAGTTTTATGGTATGTGTTGTGTGATGTCTGTGATGCCACACCCAGACTAGTGAATCTTGTTCTGTTGTGTTTTCCTAGGTCCCTTCAGCCTCTCCTTGCCTACATACATTCCATACTCCTGGTACATTTTAATCATGGTGATGACTGCACATCCTGGAATAAAGACGGAGCAGAAACAACAACATGTGTGTAAGGAGTTTTATTTACAATAGTGACATATGTGGGGGTGAACATTTACATTGAGGTGATTAGTGAAGCAGTGAAGCAGTGAAGCAGTGAGTTGACAGTTATGGTAAGTGAGAGAATCTAGTAGTCACCACATTGATGTGGTGACCCAGTCCAACAGACAGATGCCATTCACAAGGCAGTGTGGGGAAGGACAGTCCAATGAGTTAATGCAGTAGTGAAGAGTGTTGCCATCATGGCTGGCTCCGTGACTGATGTTTGGCAGGTGCTTTGCCACAGGATACTCCCAGGGATTTCTTGGGACGGCCCCTTCGTCGCTTGGCAGGGGGGGCCTCTGCTGTGGGGTCTGAGGACTCACCCCTCTCTGTGGCCGCAGGGGAGGATGTTGAACTGTCATCCTGTAGCTCAGCAGGGGGAGGTGGAGGTGTTGTTAGTGGTGCAGGCCTGTCCCTCAGTGCCGCCACGATCTGGCCCAAGAGGTCCACAATTTGTCCCATGCGGTGTCCATGGACCTCTTCAGCAGGAGGAGCTCGCGGGAATCCTCATCTGCCCGGGCCGTTCGTCCCTGGGCCCGTTCATATGCCCCAAGGACTCTGTTTATGCTGTCCAGGGCTTCGGTCCCAGGCTCTGGTTGTCTGTGAGTGACCCTGCCACTCCCACCTGCCCTGGTGCCACGGACCTGTTGCATTACCACTGTAGGCACCCGCATCCTCTCCCTGCCCACCTCGGTTGGTGATGTGGGTTGGTCATCCTCTGGGACAGGGAGGGTGTTGCAGGCAGCAGTGGTGGTGGTGGTGGTGTAGGACACACAGGCCGTAACAGCAGGGGTCTGCGTAGCTGTTGGTGTTGCTGCAGATGTGTTGGGGGGGACGATGGGTTCCTGGGACCGGTTGCGCCCTGGCACATAAGATGGGCCGGTTCCGGGGTCATCGTCCTCTGAATACCTGTAGTCAACATCCGAGAGTCCATGTTCCGGGGGGGAGACTGGCTGTGCAGGTTGCTGGTGTTGTCCTCTGCAGTCAGTTCTTGGTCACCTGTGGGACAGATGAGAAATGGTTATTGTAGTGCACCCCGCAAGCTTTGTGTTGGCTGTGTATTATTCACTGTTTGTACACCACACAGTTGACTCGTTATCACATTGTTTGTATGCGCACTACTGTGCCTCCTGAGATAATGTTGAGGTACATGCATTAGTTGTCCATGGTGTGAGGTGTCACAACATACCATGTGCCACGTGTATGTCTTGTGATTACAGGGACATGTTGCCATCTAGGGACTGGCGCAACAAAGCATTTCTGTGGCTCCTCTTTGTTGGTCACTCTGCCCTGGCAGACGTTACATCTGAGCATGTCCTGGCCATTGTCATCTCATGCATACCTTTGTAGTGTCATGTGCAAATATGAATTTGTACCAACAACCATGCTTTCTTTGTTTACATATGGTCCTTGCTGCTCTGGCCACATGGCACTTACACATGGCATTCAGTGCTGTGCATGATTGTGCACAGACTTTATTCTACATGTGAATTGGTGTGTCACACTTTGGTTGCTGTGGCAGTTACATTTGCTTAGCTGTCTGCACACTGTGAGTGGCAATTGGATCTGTGTGTATTTTAGTGTGATGAGAGGGCTGGTGTTGTCATATGGCACCATGCTTTTTGGGAGGAATGGCTGTGTGCATGTACTGGCTACTTACCTGTTCTGTTTTCACATTTGGGTTGGATTTGTGTCACATCTATGTGTGTGTGTGGTGGAGGCTTCCATCCTGCTCAGGGATGGGACAAGAGGGCATAATATGTCTACCTACCTGTTAGTTTGAAGTGGACAGTGCAATTACTGACACATGCATCTGGGTGGGAGGGAGTGCTCCATCTTGATGTGCTGGGGAACAAGGGGGCATGGCGGGAGTAGTACTGCAGGCCTCCCACCCCCAAACAGCCCTCCCTGTTAAGATGGCTACCTAGCTGTTAGTTTGTTTGTAGTGAGACAATGGCTTCCCAATGCTTCTGGGTGTGGAGTGCTCCATCCTGTTCAGGGGTGGGACAGGGGGCCTGGTGGGAGTTGTTGTGCAGGCCTCCCACCCCCAAAAAGTCCTCCCAGGGAAGATGGCTACCTAGCTGTTTGTTTGTAGTGAGACAATGGCTTCCCAATGCTTCTGGGTGTGGAGTGCTCCATCCTGCTCAGGGGTGGGACAGGAGGCCTGGTAAGAGTAGTACTGCAGGCCTCCCACCCCCAAACAGCCCTCCCAGGGAAGATGGCTACCTACCTGTTAGTTTGAAGTGGACAGTGCAATGACTGACACATGCATCTGGGTGGGAGGGAGTGCTCCATCTTGATGTGCTGGGGAACAAGGGGGCATGGTGGGAGTAGTACTGCAGGCCTCCCACCCCCAAACAGCCCTCCCTGTTAAGATGGCTACCTAGCTGTTAGTTTGTTTGTAGTGAGACAATGGCTTCCCAATGCTTCTGGGTGTGGAGTGCTCCATCCTGTTCAGGGGTGGGACAGGGGGCCTGGTGGGAGTTGTTGTGCAGGCCTCCCACCCCCAAAAAGTCCTCCCAGGGAAGATGGCTACCTAGCTGTTAGTTTGTTTGTAGTGAGACAATGGCTTCCCAATGCTTCTGGGTGTGGAGTGCTCCATCCTGCTCAGGGGTGGGACAGGGGGCCTGGTGGGAGTTGTTGTGCAGGCCTCTCACCCCCCAAAAGCCCTCCCAGGGAAGATGGCTACCTAGCTGTTAGTTTGTAGTGGGACAATGGCTTCCCAATGCTTCTGGGTGTGGAGTGCTCCATCCTGCTCAGGGGTGGGACAGGGGGCCTGGTGGGAGTAGTACTGCAGGCCTCCCATCCCCAAACAGCCCTCCCAGGGAAGATGGCTACCTACCTGTTAGTTTGAAGTGGACAGTGCAATGACTGACACATGCATCTGGGTGGGAGGGAGTGCTCCATCTTGATGTGCTGGGGAACAAGGGGGCATGGTGGGAGTAGTACTGTAGGCCTCCCACCCCCAAACAGCCCTCCCAGGGAAGATGGCTACCTAGCTGTTAGTTTGAAGTGGACAGTGCAATGACTGACACATGCATCTGGGTGGGAGGGAGTGCTCCATCTTGATGTGCTGGGGAACAAGGGGGCATGGTACCCCCAAACAGCCCTCCCTGTTAAGATGGCTACCTAGCTGTTAGTTTGTTTGTAGTGAGACAATGGCTTCCCAATGCTTCTGGGTGTGGAGTGCTCCATCCTGCTCAGGTGTGGGACAGGGGGCCTGGTGGGAGTTGTTGTGCAGGCCTCCCACCCCCAAAAAGCCCTCCCAGGAAAGATGGCTACCTAGCTGTTAGTTTGTTTGTAGTGAGACAATGGCTTCCCAATGCTTCTGGGTGTGGAGTGCTCCATCCTGCTCAGGGGTGGGACAGGGGGCCTGGTGGGAGTTATTGTGCAGGCCTCCCACCCCCAAAAAGCCCTCCCAGGGAAGATGGCTACCTACCTGTTAGTTTGTAGTGAGACAATGGCTTCCCAATGCTTCTGGGTGTGGAGTGCTCCATCCTGCTCAGGGGTGAGACAGGGGGCCTGGTGGGAGTAGTACTGCAGGCCTCCCACCCCCAAACAGCCCTCCCAGGGAAGATGGCTACCTACCTGTTAGTTTGAAGTGGACAGTGCAATGACTGACACATGCATCTGGGTGGGAGGGAGTGCTCCATCTTGATGTGCTGGGGGACAAGGGGGCATGGTGGGAGTAGTACTGCAGGCCTCCCACCCCCAAACAGCCCTCCCAGGGAAGATGGCTACCTAGCTGTTAGTTTGTTTGTAGTGAGACAATGGCTTCCCAATGCTTCTGGGTGTGGAGTGCTCCATCCTGCTCAGGGGTAGGACAGGGGGCCTGGTGGGAGTTGTTGTGCTATTTGCCTGGGCACGTACAGCCCTGTAACTGTTGGCTACATTTTGGGGTGATTCAGATGTAGTGGATGTTACATCTGTGGGACATGTGATGGATATTGTGGTGTATATGGATATACTTGTGCCTCTGAGATGGAGCTTTGTAGTTGTGCTTGACAGTACATTGCTGTGTAATGGGCTACATTTGTTTGTACTTACCAGCCTCCACTCCTCCGGGTATTCCTGTGAGACTCTCTGGATGCAGTATGGCAAGCACCTTCTCCTCCCATGCAGTGAATGTTCTTGGTGGAATGGGAGGGCCACCGCCAGTCCTCTGAGCCAGCTCATGGTTCTTGCTCCTCTTCTTTTTGACAACACTCTTCAGGTCATGCCACCGCCTCATGATTTCCTGTCTGTTGCGTGGGATGGTCCCTACTGCATTGACCTTATCGACTATCCTTGCCCACATTTGATTTCTTCTGGCTAATGGTGTCTGTTGGACCAGGTTACCAAACAGTTGTGGTTCAACTCTGACTATCTCATCTACCATGACTGTCAACTCACTATCTGGGAATTTTGTCATTTTCTGTGGTGCCATGGTGTGTGATGTGCTGAGGGGTTTGAGGTGCAGGTGTGTAAGTGGTGGGGGTGGGGGTGATGTGTATGGTGTGTGATGTGCAGAGGGGTTAGAGGTGCAGGTGTGTAAGTGGTGATGGTGCTGTGTGTGGTGTGAGTAGTGATGGTGTGCAGATTTGCCTCTCCTTTGTGCTCTGGTGTTGGGCCCTTCAGTTGTGGAGTATTGCAAAGGATTGTGGTCAGGGAAGGGGCTGGTTTTATACCCAGCTGTGTGGGTGTGTCCAAATGGGGTATTGCTGTCAGGTGTGTTGTGTGGGTTGTCCTGGGATTTGGATTTTTGTAGTTGCCATGTGGTTGTGTCATTGGGGTGTGTTGTGTGTTTTTGGGTGCACGGCTAGTTTGCTGTGTGCACTTTGTGACCTTGTTGTGATTTTTTTCTGTCGACCGCCATATTTGTCACGGAGCGTCCCTAGCGGTGGCTATGCTGCAGTTCTTCCGGCGGCTCTCCCATTCATCACTATTGGCGTTTTCGGCGGTCGGGTTCAGCGGAACGTACCGCGGTCACATCGGGGATATCCTAATGTTCCATGCGGTGTCTCCGCTGTCGTGGTGGCGGTTTGATTTGTTTCCTCCGAGAATGCAACCGCCGCGGACGGGTTTTCGCCTTCTCCGCCCGCTACGAGCGGTTTTTCGGTGGCTCTTACAGCCGGGGTCGTTTTTTTTTGGTGGGGCATCCTAATCTGTCCGCCGGCTTTGCCGCGGTACCTGCGGGCGGTTGTTTTCCGCTACCATGGCGGTCGGGGAGGTTTTCCGACCGCCATCCTAATAGGCCCCTATATTCTTAAGTGAAGAAGTTCGCCTTTCTTTGGGAAGGCCTTGAAAAGTCACTTAAGAATGTCATAATGCAGCCTAGGAGGAGACCACAGAGGTCAGAGTTCTTCATCTTGTAATGGCAAAAGAATGGACTGTGAGAATATATGCTCTCAGAATATAACTTTTTTGTAATAGCATAGAAAAAATATCCTTCACAAACCCTTTTGCTATGAACAGACAGATATGAAGAAGGGCCTGGCCCTGTAGCCCATAGGCTGCCATTATAAGTGTAGAAAAAGAAAACTGTGCCTTTAAGAGCAGAGAGACCACCAATTTCCCATCATGCTCAGCCAGAGGCAGTTACCTCAGTTCTTTTTTAAGGCTACAGCAATAATGTGTCCACTCCACCGGGGAGGAGGGAGGGCTGCTTATGACTATCATGGAAACACCCCTATGAGAGAACTAGAATTACAGGTAAGAAACTATACCTTCTCTCGTAGGGGATTTCCATGTATAGTCATAAGCGATGAATAGAGTAGCAAGCTCATCCCCCCAAGGCGGTGGAGTAGACAAAGTACCAAACATAAAGCCCCGTTAAGAAAAAAGATTCCTGAGGGATGCCTGACCTACTTGTGCATCTGCTCTGGCATCTGTGTCAAGGCAGTAATGCTTAGTGAATATATGGACAGATCTCCATGTAGCTGCCTTACAGATATCCGCTAAAGGAATGTTCTTCATGAGCGCAGCAGTAGCTGCCTTACCCCTGGTAGAGTGAGCTTTGGGCCTACCAGAAAGGGATTTATTGGCTAGTTGATAGCAGCAGAGAATGCAAGAGACAATCCACCTAGAGATTGACTGTTTAGAAGTCGCTAACCCTGTGCGGACTGGGCCATAATTGATGAACAATTGTTGAGAATTACAAATGGTCTTAGTTTTGTCCAAATATAATTTTAGTACCCTTTTTACATCCAGCGAATGGAGAGACCTCTCCATTGGAGATGAAGGGTTTGGAAAGAAAGTGGGCAAAGCAATGGTTTGATTCACTTGGAAATCTGAGACCACTTTAGGGAGAAACTTAGGGTGTGTGCGTAACACTACTTTAGAGGAATGGAACACCGTGTAAGATCCGTGAGTGCAAAGAGCCTGAATCTCACTAACTTTCCTCGCTGATGTAATGGCCACTAGGAAAGCGGTCTTCCATGTGAGATGCTGTAATGAAGCTTTGTGGATGGGTTCAAAGGTAGAAAGCATGAGACGAGACAGAACTACGTTCAGCTCCCATGGAAGAGAAGGGCGTCTGAAGGAAGGAAAAACCTTCTTCAACCCCTCTAGGAAGTTTTTAATGACTGGAATCCTAAAGAAAGAGATTTGTGAAGGACTTTTCCTATATGCCGTGAGAGCAGAAAGATGGACTCTGATTGAGGAGTACTGGAAGCCCGACTTGGCAAGATGCAATAAATAGGGAAGAATAACTTCCTCTTGGCAAGAAGTGGGATCAAACTGGTTGGAAGAGCACCAAATACAGAATCGCTTCCATTTAAAAGCATAAGCTGCTTGTGTAGATGGTCGCTTAGCTTCCTTTAGAATGTCCATACAGTCCTGCGACAGGTTTAAATGACCATACTGCACTATCTCAGGAGCCATGCTGCCAAACTCAAAGAGGACAGACTGGGGTGTAGCAGTTGACCGCTGAACTTCGTGAGGAGGTCTGGTTTGCAAGGCAGCCTGAGATGTGGATGGATGGACCGGTGAAGGAGGTCTGGAAACCACAGCTGCCTCAGCCATTCTGGGGCGATGAGTATCATTAGGGCTGTTGTGGACGCCAGTTTCTGCAGGACTGTCTTTATTAATGGTATTGGAGGAAAAGCGTAAAGAAATTCGTTCAACCAGATGATCCATAGGGCATTCCCTAGAGACTGTGGATGGTAAAACCGGGAGACGAAGTCGTGGCATTTTTTGTTTTCTTTTGTGGCGAACAGATCTATAGAAGGTGTGCCCCACAGACTGACAATACCTTGCACGACTTCTTAGTTCAGTACCCACTCGTGGTTGTCTTCGAGAACCCTGCTGAGTGCGTCTGGCTGGATGTTCTGTTCCCCTGGAAGGTGCACTGCTACCAGTGTTAGATTCCTGGCAATGAGCCAATGCCTCTTGCGATAGAGGTCTGGACCTCGTTCCACCCTCTTGTTCAGGTAGTACATGGTGGTTGTATTGTCCGTTTGAACAAGCAGGTTGTTGGTCCTGAATGAAGGATGAAAGGCCTTGAGAGCCAGGTGTACTGCTCGAAGTTCCAGAAGGTTGATATGGTACTTCTGTTCTCTGGAGGACCAAAGGCCCTGTACTTGTAAGTGATCCATGTGGGCTCCCCAGCCGAGCAGTGAAGCATCTGTGACCGGATCACTGACAGAATATCGACAACAGAAATATCGACCTACAGAAATATCATGACAAAAATATCGTTGTCAAAAATATCGACCTCCTATCTTCATAATGGTAAGTACAAAAATATCGAGAAAAAAAATATTGTTGTTAAAAATATCGAAGTAGAAAATATCATTTTTTTATATGTATAAAAATTAATGTAAAATAAATTAAATACATTTAACTTAAAAAAATATTTAGATTTATTTGTATATTTTAACAATTATAAGCAATAAATGTAATGGAAAAATAAATTACACATACATATTTAAAATGTAATATATATATATATTTACTTAAAAATAATTTATTAATAATAATTTTAATTAACTATAAAATGTTAGAAATATATTAAGATGTATAAATATATATATATATATATATATATACATACACCTGTAATATAAAAATAAAAAAATAAAAAATTATATTATAAATGATAATATTAAAATATGTATTTTTTAAACCTACACTTTACACTACATTGACTGCAACAGTAGGGAAAGTATTGGATAGCGGAGAGGAATAATTTACTATTCCCACTCCAATAACTGCAACAGTAGGGAAAGTGTTGGATAGCGGAGGGGAATAATTTACAATTCCCACTCCAGCGAGTGCAACAGTAGGGAAAGTGTTGGATAGCGTAGGGATAAAAATTACTATTCCCACTCCAGCAAGTGCAACAGTAGGGAAAGTGTTGGTTAGCGGAGGGGAATAATTTACTATTCCCACTCCAACGAGTGCAACAGTAGGGAAAGTGTTGGATAGCGGAGGGGATAAAATTACTATTCCCACTCCAAAGAGTGCAACAGTAGGGAAAGTGTTGGATAGCGTAGGGGTAAAAATTACTATTCCCACTCCAGCGAGTGCAACAGTAGGGAAAATGTTGGATAGCGTAGGGGTAAAAATTACTATTCCTACTCCAGCGAGTGCAACAGTAGGGAAAGTGTTGGATAGCGTAGTGGTAAAAATTACTGTTCCCACTCCAGCGAGTGCAACAGTAGGGAAAGTGTTGGATAGCATAGGGGTAAAAATTACTATTCCCACTCCAGCGAGTGCAACAGTAGGGAAAGTGTTGGATAGCGCAGGGGTAAAAATGACTATTCCCACTCCAGCGAGTACAACAGTAGGGAAAGTGTTGGATAGTGTAGGGGTATAAATTACTATTCCCACTCCTGCGAATGCAGCAGTAGGGAAAGTGTTGGATAGCAAAGGGGTAAAATTACTATTCACACTTAAGAAAATTCAAATTTAAAAACAAACAAAATATCAACTACTATGCAACATATAATAAAACACCCAAAAACAAAACATATCTATTATAAATTTTTACAAAACATAGAAACATATCATAATGTAAAAAAATATAAAATTTACATAAAAAGATTTTTTTATAATTTTAACAAGAAATTATAAAACAAATAAATATTTTGTAATAGAAATTAATTGTAATCTAAAAAATAATTATTACATAAATGTAATATTTTATTTCCTACCCTATAGCACCACACAATTTACAACACACATCTAAATTAAATAAAAAGTGTACCTCCATAATTAACACAATTAATGATCAGTTTAAAAATTATTAATAATTAAAAAACATATTTAAAAAGGTCAAAATTATTGTAGTAACCAAACATTGCAGCTATACAACATAAATCCCCAAACAAAAACAAAACATAATAATTACCAAAAATATTTAACAATGAATAAATAAATATTAATGATCAAGTAATGATTAATTAATGTAAACTAAATTACTTTCCACCATCTACCCCAATAAACACCATAACACACACCTACAAATATTTACACAATTTCCATAATTAATTTTACATTAATAAATTCATATCAATGAACAAAAAATAAGTAATTCATTTTAAACAATTTGCTTCCCACCATTTACCACTATAAACACCACAACTCACAATTCAAAAATTATTACACAAATGACAAAATTTAAATGTAATTAATTAATTGGCATCAATTAACAAACAGTTAATTAAAAATAAATTACCTCCCACCATATTACCGTATAAATGCCACCAACAATTTCGTTAAAAAGTATACAATTAACATAATTAATTAACAATTAATTAATTAATAACAATTAACAATAAAAATATAAATAATTATTAATACGTTAATTAACACAATTAACACTATAAAATAAAAATTACTAAATATTATATAAAAAATATTATTAAATTAATTACAATGAAATTACTTCCCACCCTACTCCCCTATCAACCCACAACCCACTCCTAAAAAAAGTCACACAATTAACATAATTACCAATTAATTAATAATAATTAATAACAAATTAATACATAATTAATAATACATTATTTCCCACAATTAGCAATATAAAATATAAAATAAATAATAATTATGAAAAAATATTAATAATTTAATTATAATTAAATTACTTCCCACCCTATTCCCCTATAAACCCACAACCCGCTCCTAAAAAAATGACACAATTAACATATTTACCAATTAATTAATCAATAAAAATTAACAGCCAATTATTAAATAATTAATAATAAATTAATAACCATAATTAACACTATAAAATCAAAATTAAATAAATACTAATAAGTAAAAATTAATATTCAATTTATTATAATTAAATTACTTCCCACCCTATTCCCCTATAAACCCATAACCCGCTACGGAACTAAAACGCAAAATTTTATTAAAATAAAATTAATAACTTCTAAAAAATTTAACACATACATAAAAAAAAAATGCAATACTTAAACAAAAAAATATAGCACATACATTTAAAATACATACTAAAATACATAACACTAACTAAAAAAATGATATTTTTAACAACTATGGGGCCCATTAGGATGGCGGGCGGAAGCACCACCGCCGTGCTGGCGGATGCAAGAAGCACCAGTTACCGTCCGCCGCAGCCCACACGCCCGCCCAATTAGGATGTGAAAAGTCAGCCAAACACCGCCCGTAAGCCAGCGACGCCATCCGCCATCAAAGTGCGCCCGTTCACGTAGCGGCGCGGCCCAATGGAGACACACCGCCCGACGAAACCACGTACCGCCCGGCGTACAAATTACGATGCCACAACCAAACAGTTCCCCCGGCTAAGAGACACCGCACGTGAAAGCAAGGCGGAAAACCGAACGCACAGTACGGATAGCAAAGAGGCGGACCTCTCGAGCATGAATCCAGCACTGCAGGCCCTCCCCATGCTCTACCTGATGCAGAACCTAGGAGTCAACGCACCGCGGCGACGCAGGTAGGCAGACACACAACAGGGGCACGCAAACAGCGCACACAGTGCAAGGGCAGGAAAACTGTAAATGGCCCCCCCCCGACACCCCTGCGTGGACACGACACATCCACCACTGCACCCACACATGCGCACAACGCAGAGGCCAACGGCAGCGCAATGTATGCGCCGCACACAAACAACACAGGGTCACAACCAAACACCACACACACCAGCACCACCCAGAACGCACATGTCACGTGACAGCCCTGCCACAGTCATGTCCCCAACCGGCAATTCACTGTTGCCAACCTGACGCCACACAAGTGACCCGAACATGTCAGTGACGTCACGCCAAATTAGGACACACCCCTGTGTGCAAAACACGGCGAAGCACACAGCGGCGGCAACATCGCCCAGCAGAATATGGACCCCGTCGGCAAAAGGTACGCCAGTACCACACAGAAACACCGATGCCACCCTGCACCCAATAACAAGACATGCAATACGTAACATCAAAGATACCGGGAACAGACAACAGGTGGTTCCAATTATAACACAAGGCCCAACGTATAGCGGAAACGCAGCCTGCAGGCCCTCCCCATGCTCTACCTGATGCAGAACCTAGGAGTCAACGCACCGCGGCGACGCAGGTAGGCAGACACACAACAGGGGCACGCAAACAGCGCACACAGTGCAAGGGCGGGAAAACTGTACATGGCCCCCCCCGACACCCCTGCGTGGACACGACACATCCACCACTGCACCCACACATGCGCACAACGCAGAGGCCAACGGCAGCGCAAAGTATGCGCCGCACACAAACAACACAGGGTCACAACCAAACACCACACACACCAGCACCACCCAGAACGCACATGTCACGTGACAGCCCTGCCACAGTCATGTCCCCAACCGGCAATTCACTGTTGCCAACCTGACGCCACACAACTGACCCGAACATGTCAGTGACGTCACGCCAAATTAGGACACACCCCTGTGTGCAAAACACGGCGAAGCACACAGCGGCGGCAACATCACCCAGCAGAATATGGACCCCGTCGGCAAAAGGTACGCTAGTACCACACAGAAACACCGATGCCACCCTGCACCCAATAACAAGACATGCAATACGTAACATCAAAGATACCGGGAACAGACAACAGGTGGTTCCAATTATAACACAAGGCCCAACGTATAGCGGAAACGCAGCCTGCCGCCCACACACGGGAGAGGAGACAGCACTGAATGACCTTCCATTCCCACTCTGAAACCACATCCCGACTAAACAAGCCGGAGAAAACTGTCATTGGAACAAAAAAAGCCCAACACAGGCATGCAGAGGGAAGCGGCCACAGGGCAGATAGTGCATAACACCAAAGAACATTCAGAACGGAAAAAAAAAATGATAACACTCCCCCATGTGGTTCGCATGCAAGTTATCTGGAAGGAGTCAGACACCACTGACCTTGACCATTCTGAGAAGCATGTGGGATGAGGGCCCGTGTCCTCCGCACAAGCCAACATAACACAAGTCCTGCCTCCCTACGACCATTACAGAATTCCCAGCAACGTCGGAGGTTGCACCCTGCAGACTGCACAGACAGCCGGAGCACGCCACCACAACGCCCTGCAGCAAAATGGCACTTGGACAACTACGCCGGACAGATTAAGCTGTACAAACACAACCTGATACAGATATTGGGATGTGACAATCTGGCCTTGCTGAACGTAAGTTACCGACTAACTTACCGCATCGCATTGTTCAGCTGCGTCATCCCCGTCTTCCACTGTCGGAGGTGTCCCTTCTACTATCCTGTGGATTTATGTCTCTCCAACCCGGCATGTCCAAGGGCGGACCTGCTACAACTATTCAACCCCCTGTACGTCCACGACAGGGTCTGTTCAGCCTATGGGGGCATGGCGTATGTGGCTACTATCGGACCCACACTGCAATGGGACCACTGTGCCTCCACACGACGGATAATGGATCACAGTTACATCGAATGTCATCCAACATGTCCCATCAGGCTCCTACAAGGGACAACTTACGACCAACACCTTGACAGCCACCATCCGCTACATTGGATGGCATCCATGTTTACCACCAATGCCATGGAAGCCCTGCAGGAAGGTATCGCATACCTGACAACCTGTGAATTCGTCGGGCCCCGCCGCTATACCCCCAATTGAACAATGATGTCCCACAACGTACCCATGCTTGGCTTCCGCACGGACTGGCCAGTTACCAGTACAACAACTATACCATACAACCTGCAACTGACACCACACCATCAACTACACTGCAATGACATCGGATATATTCGGGACATGCACTCTGTTCCTCATCACATCCAGTAACTCTGCATGAACAGGGGGAGGCAGAGGCATGGGATGTGTGTATGACAACCACATGGACAGAACTGCACGTACAACCATGCCAAAATATGCATCCTGCGCACATGAACATATGCACCGGTCAGTGGACAGTAATCGTCCGGCTGTAGTATGTGAGAGCTGTCACCCCACCTCCCCCTGAACTTCCGTGCCAGGACCTTTGCATGGACAACAAGTGCATCCACCAACAACATGACCCCAGTGACTGTGACATGTCCAGTAGCCACCACATCGCAACAACAAGTGGGACGCCGTTGCATGCACGGAAGCCCATGCCCTGATGTCACCTCCACGCACGTGTGTATGAGTAACTATAGCAGCAAACCTGTAACATGGAACTGAGATGCACTGTGCCCATGATGACAAGTGGACTGGTAGGCTAAATGTATACTGTCTGTGTCAAAGTCAGCAGCACCTCAGTAATTAGCAAATGTACATTAGCACAGCAACGGCTAAGCAGTCGTAACTCTGAAGCCCACATCCCACAGTCAACAACTAATCACATGTACCCCTACACCCTATGCTATGTGTAATCATGCTGAGTATATCCTCCACATGCATTTCGCTGCCAGTAGTGTCCACTATACTGCATCACAGAGGACATAAGTACCAATACATGTCTTGAAGCAAAAATGTGTCTCTGCTAATTCATTTCACAAGTACGAATGAGAGAGGATGAGAGTGTGAGAAGTACACGGCAGTCGTGGGATGACCATGTAGTCCACTGTCATTCGATGTCAACGCTAATGAGTAGCACAACTGTGGAAGACACACATGTGTCATGTGAAGCGGGAGTTACGCATGGCTCAGGTGGGTGGGTGTGACGGGTAGGTGCGCACATGCAATGTTGAAACACGCTGTGTTGGGAGGATACAGGAACAGTACATTGGCGCTCTCCTTGGAATTTGTAAAGACCACCTGTCTGTGGATGAATGTGAACTCGTGTGTGCACAACATGCGGGCACACGATCAATGCTGCATCAAGTGTAGACGTCAGCCCAACCTCCGTGGACATGCTGGATACTGCTGTGCGTCTGCCAGGCCCTTGCCAAGGCACTCACATCCCCTGTCGACCAGGTGTATCCCCAACATTGTCCACCTGCACAGGCAATCCAGGGGACGGGATGGCAGTGGAGCATGGTGGGTGAGAGGTCATGGCGCGCTCCTCCTGGTCACATCACGCAGGCAACACATCCTCAATGTGTAGTATGGCACAAGTCATATGGAAGTAGTGGGGTGACGCACACATCACGAGCATGAGTGACGTCACGGAAGGTGGCTCGTACCATCCCATCCATTGCCTAGATCTCCACACACGTCACATGCCATTGCAACAGAGAAGCCAGCGCGTGCACAAGCAGCTCCGAGCTCGCCCCAGAGAGGCCAAAGAGTGAATGTGTGGGTCCATGAGCTCCAGTTGGACGCGGCATGGGCCGCTAGGGCGGCAGCTACATCCTCTGTGTGTTGCAGGTGGTGTATCTGGACTGCGGAGCCTGTCAAGCATTGTCAATGTTGCCCGGGTCTCGAGTCGGGGCACCACGCAGGTGGACGGCGTCCCGCCACATACCATACCGTGAGACAGACCACCTGTTCAACTGGACCCACACATACACTCCCTGGCCTCTCTGGGGCGAGCTTGGAGCTGCTTGTGCATGCGCTAGCTTCTCAGGTGCAAATGCATATTGGGGTGAGCGAGGGGACGCCATGAGGACAGTGTAAAAGATAACTGTGTGACTTTCAGTTAGTTTAAGGAATGCCCCTGATGTGGTCAGAAAAAGACGTGTCTCGTGTGTATTGCAACTAGTAGATAAGCCGATGACCTTCCCATGTCTTGAATGTAGCCCCGCACCTAGCCCCGCCCACTCGACACATCAAAATTAGTACCAGCACCACATTCTTCCCATTTGAAGCACTGACTGGGGGTGACAACCATTGGACAGTCCTGTGTAGTCCACCCACGCGTACATGTGGGCCCTCCATGTTCCATGTCACCTGCGGCAAAGTGATGTCATGGACAATGACGGTAGTGAGCAGAGCTGTCTGCCCCACGCACAGATGGTGCATCAGCTCAACAGACCCAGCACCGAGTGCAGCAGGGGTCACATGTGCAGGGGCAGCTGTGCCTGGTGTGAAGGCACATGCATATAGACAGCACATCGACCAATGTGTAGTCTGCCCACATCTACAGTCCATTGTCAGGCAGAGCTAGAAAATGATCACAAGGCAACACATCTGTGTGGGTGTACCCACTGTGACCAACACTGCACAATAATCGATGTACTCGCCCTGTGCATGGCCCACCCCGCAACGGAGGTCACATTCAGTGCCACTATCTCACACACACATCCCTATCACGAGGCATGGTGTGTCCAATAGACAGGACTGAGTTAGCGCCCATCCGGAGGGTCCTGAACAGGAGACACATGTAACCCACTAGGCAGTCTGTGTTGTCACCTACTGGCATTGTGCAGTCAATGTGCAGGCCAGGCCTGCTGGGACTGAGAAGGGCAGCATGGCCCCAGCCTGACATTCACACGACCAACAAGTGCACTGAGACCTGCATTGCCAATTGTCTGGGTCACTGGATGTCTGACATGAAGTTGCCATGTACCACCACTCGGGAGGGACAGACAGGTCAAAGCGCCCGAGAGCACACATACCCATGCCACCTGCAGTCAGCATGGTGAGCAGTGGATGTTTGAACCCCACAGGCTCTGACTCATAGTGCTGCGGATCAACGACATGTGTGTCCCCCACATGCACTGCCACACACTGCAGTTGTCTCTCACACACAAATTTCGCAAGGAGTAGCCATGTGCAGTGTGCGTGGAGCTCGGAATCCAGGATCTCCAGCTCCTCGCTGGTGAGTGGACCTGGACATGTCCTCAGCGTCATCGACGTGTAGGTGGAGAGGTGGCAGCAGCATGTGTTCTCGAGGGGTGCCAGGCTGCAGTTCCAGGTAGCTGTGGTTATGCCTGTCCCACTCACACACATATAACCCCCTGGGTCAGTTTCAGTGGGTCCAAGCTGCTGCAATTCGTGTACCATGTCTGGCAGCTTCAATTGCAGACGTTGGCCTGCTCCCAGCTGGCCCGGGACGCTTACCTCCATCGTGGAACACGCAGGGTGCAACCGCGAGGGTCATTGGAGTTGGCAGTAAGGGCCTGGCCCATGGCGGGTACAGTCCGCTGATGCCATGTGCACCACACAGTATGGTGTGCGCACTGCATCTGCAGGTGTGGCCATGATTTGTGTGTGGGTGCAGGTGCACAATGGACGGAGCCACAACATGCTGTGTGCATAGGCAGGGGCGGCCAGTGGCCAGCCTCCACATGTCTGTTGGCATATCATCATGTACACATTGGCATGGGTGCATGGGATATGCATATGCACACACATGCCATCTTTCACTATGTACAGCTGCCACTTTGCACGTGCAATGTTACGTGTCACTTGTGATGTGTATTTGCAAGCACACAGCCGTGTTGGCATGGGGCTGTCAATGTGTACACCTGTCAATGTTTCTGGAGGTGTGATCCGTACAGTGCTGTACATAGGGTGCAGTGGTGACACCAATGACTGTCTCATATCCCCTCGTGCCACAGGTCCCACTTGTTTTGGCCGCTCAGCCTGTGTCCATAGCGTTGTTGGTGTGTGCCATACTCACCCAGCCTCGGAAGCAGTGTGATCACAGCAGCTAGTCATGTTGCCGTGGTGTTGCCGCTTGCCGAATGTGCAGTCTGTTACCATCAGCATGCCTTACAAGTCACTGAGGCCTAGATCCCCATGTGCATGCTCATAGCAATGGTGTGTGTCACTGCCCATTGCTATTGGCAGGGGACCTGTGTAAGTGTATTGTGGCTGTGCTGTCCCTACTTGTCAGCTGTTCTGTGATTCAAGTGCTTGCTCAGTCATTTTTGTTTTGTGTATGTGAATATGCCATGTGGCGTGTTGCTTTGACATGTGTCCACTTCCATCTTTCCTAGGCGGAGACCAAACATTCATCGCCCCTACCAATTGCTGTCAGACATGGAGGATGTAGAGGTCATCCGTAAATATCGTCTGGACCGACCCACCCTGCATCGTCTATGTGCCATGTTGGAACCCCACCTCCGTCCTCGCAGGGTGTATCCAACGGCATTCACCCCCATGGCTAAGGTGATGGCTGCACTGCATTTCTTCGCCACTGGGTCATTCCAACACACAGTGGGCAGTGGAGGTGGGATGACCTAGCCCATGTTCAGCATTGTGCTGAGGGATGTACTGTCAGCTATGATGCTGTACAGGAACAGATATGTCCGATTCCCCAGGGCTCGTGAATTGGCGGCAGTGAAGGGTGCTTTCTATGCCCTTGGACGGATCCCCCACGTCGTTGGTGCTATAGATTGCACCCATGTTGGCCTTGTTCCACCACAGGCCACTGAGCAGCTCTACCGCAACCGGAAGCACACGCACTCCCTGCATGTGCAAGTGGTGTGCCTTGCGGACATGGTGATTTCCCACGTGTGTGCGAAGTTCCCAGGATCGGCACATGACGCGCACATCATGTGCAACAGCATCCTACCACGACTGATGACCAATCTGCAACCGGACCGTGGCTGGATTGTCGGTGAGTATGTGGAGTAGTGTAGCGTGCTGGCTGTGCGATGCTGTCTTGTGTCCAGTTGGAATTGCAACGGTTCTCTGTGTCCCTCACACCCAGGTGACTCTGCTTACCCGAATGGGCCCTGGCTGCTCAGCCCATTGCGACGTCCTGGGAGCCCAGCTGATGTCCGCTACAATGAGGCACATGGGAGGACCAGACGTGTGGTTGAGCATACCTTTGGCCTCCTCAAGTCCAGGTTCAGATGCCTGGACCGCACCGGGGGTGCACTGGCGTACTCCCCACAGAAGGTGTGCCAGATAATTGTGGCTTGCTGCATGCTGCACAATCTGGCTATTCGCAAGCAGATCCCCCTAATTGTGGATGATGGAGATCAACCTGGGCCCCAGCCTGCAGACCAGGACAGCTCGAGTGAAGAGGACAGTGGAGAGGAGGAAGCTGTTAATGTGCGTCAGCAGCTCATCGCCCGCTACTTCACTTGACGGTGAGTGTCCATGTACGACGGCTGATGTAGCTGTAGTTGTGCAGGTGTATGTGTGCTCTGTCACGGGGGCCTTTTGTTCACTGAGTGCTGTGTGTCAATGGTCCATGTCCAGGTTGGTATGCCACTGACAGCGGCTGTAGCATTGTGCCCTGTTGCTCTGTGAGATGTGTGTACATTGCTTGTAGTTGGTGACAAGTACTGTGTGATGAGTGTGTGACACACTCATTGAATGTACTCTTGTTCTGTTTTGCACCCCTAGGTCCCTACAGCCTCTCCTGTCCCATCGACATACCACACAGCAGATGCATTTCTGCTCATGGTGGCGATTGCACATCGTTGAATAAACTCAGGACGCATAAAGCAGATTGTGATCAAGGTGTATTTATTTACAGCGGTGACGTGATTGTGTGCAAGGTGATGACAAACATGGTGCATGCTGTGACAATGGGTTGACGGTCATGGCTGCGTGATGGTCAGGGTGCACCCATGAAGTTCTATGTCCACAGTCCAACAGACACATGCCATTCACATGGCAGTGTGGGGTAGGATCGTAGTACAAGTCAATGCAGTGGGTGGTCAAGGTGGCTGGCTGACTCACTGGCGTTTGGTGCGTGCGAAGTCCTCTCTGGACACCTGTTTCCTCTTCGGACGGCCCCTTCCACGTTTGGTAGGGGGGGGGGTGTGTTGATGTGCAGCTGGTGGTGGCTGAGGAGTGCTCACTCGCTGTGGACGCAGGGGAACGCGATGCTGCACGACCCTGCGCCACAGCAGGTGGTGGCGGAGGTGGTGTTGCTGGCCTTGCTTGTGCCCTCACCACCACCACCACCAGCTGGCCCATGAGGTCCACACGGGTCACGAATTGGCCCATATGGGCGTCCATGGACCTCAACACCCCAAGGACCTCCCGCGTGTCGGAAGCCATCCTGGCCCATTGTCCTTGGGCCTCTTCATAGGCCCCAAGGACTCTGGCGATTTGTGGCAGGGCTTGGCTCCCAGGCTCAGATGGCGTTGGCCTGGCCCTGCTCCTCCTACCAGTACTGCTGCCACCGACCTGCCCACTAGCCACATTGCTCACCACGGTCCTCGCTCTGGCTCCCAGGGTGGAGCCCGACAGCCGTGCCACCCCTTGCGCAGGGGCTGTGGCCAGGGATGGCGTGGTGGTGGTGGTTGCGGCGGTGGTGGTGCTTGTGGCGGTGGTGGTGATTGCGGCGGTGGTGGTGGCTGCAACGAGCGTGCCAGTGGCCGCTATGACCGTGGCAGCAGGGGTCTGTGAGTGGTCAGCAGCCCCGGATGATGGGTTGGTGGGTAGGAGGAGCCCTGGGGAGCGGGTGTGCCCTGCCACTCCAGATGGGCCTGCTGGGTGGTCCGTGTCCGTAGAGGTGTTCAGCTCCTCTACATCCGTGAGTCCGGGTCGGGGGCTTGCGGACTGGCTGTGCTGGCTGCTGTCACACTCTCCAGCATCCAGCAGTTCGGCACCTGTGGGGAGAACGAGATAGGTCATTGTGTTGCACCTTGCAAAGTATGTATTGGTTGTCTGACATTCACAGTTCGTGCACTGTCGTGCACAGGTTTCCCAGTGGCGTGTGTGTGGATGTACGATGTGTGTATGCGTGGGCTAGGCAATGGAACTGTGTGATGTGGACATGTGGCATGGGACGGATTGGCAATGCCGATGGGTGTGTGTTGCTATGCTCCTACATTTTGTGGCTCGGGTGTATGCGGGCTCCAGAACCATCGACGATGTTGGGTTGAACGATGGTTTAGGGGGACAGATGGAACGCTTAGAAACGCTGATGCCAAAAGGGGGTACAGCCCCCTAAACGCTCTTGGGTTGAAATATGCTTTTGGGGTTCAAATGGAACGCTTAGAAACGCTGATGCCAAAAGGGGGTACAGCCCCCTAAACGCTCTTGGGTTGAAATATGCTTTTGGGGTTCAAATGGAACGCTTAGAAACGCTGATGCCAAAAGGGGGTACAGCCCCCTAAACGCTCTTTGGTTGAAATATGCTTTTGGGGTTCAAATGGAACGCTTAGAAACGCTGATGCCAAGAGGGGGTACAGCCCCCTAAACGCTCTTGGGTTGCAATATGCTTTTGGGGTACATACTGTGAATAATGGGTGCAGAACGTGACATGTGTTCTGGCAACATGACAGTGCATAGACAAAGGTGTGTGTCTGTCTCACATGCCCGGAATATCTGCTGACTGTTATCATTCATGGACATCACATTGATGGCATTGTTGTGAGTTCGTGCTTGTTGTGTGTCACACGACGTATTGCAGATGGGCCAAATCCTTTGTGTGCGTGCTGCCCTGGTACATGTGCATCAATGCTGTGCTCTTGGGGTGTTGACTATATTATGTGTTGTTGGCTGTACACATGCCCCCATGGTTTTGTTGGTTGGTGGCTTTGGGCTGAGTGTGTGTGAGTGTCTGTTGCATGTGTGGGTGATGTCTTGTGTATTGTGTACTGGACATGGGGGTGTTTGTCCCTAGGAGCTATGGCATGGTGGTAGTGCATGTGATTACATAGCGGTGTGCTGGTATACGTTTGTTTGTACTTACCAGCCTCCACTCCCCCTGGTAATCCGGTGAGGATCTCCGGATGTATGATGACTCGCACCTCCTCCTCCCACGCTTTGAAGGTCTTGAAAAGCGCGGGATTACCTCCGCCAGTCCTGTCAGCCAGCGGCCGATTCTTGGCCTCCTTCTTCTTGACCTCCCTTTTCATATCGTGCCACCTCTTGGTGATTTCGCCTCGGTTGCGTGGCACGTTCCCTACTGCATTGACCTGGTCTACGATCCTACTCCACATCCGATTTCTGGTGGCTACTGTTGTCTGTTGGACCTGGTTGCCAAAGATTTGTGGGTGCACCTTGATGATCTCGTCGACCATGACCGTCAGCTCAGTGGAAGTGAACTTGGGCATTCTGTGTGATGCCATGATGTGTGTTTTGATGTTTGTGGTGCTGGTGCGGTGTGTGGTGTGTGATGTGCAGGGGGTTTGTGTGGCCGGTGTTTGGTGGTGGTGGTGGTGGTGGTGGTGATGGGTGTGATGGGTGCGTGTCTGTGGTGTGCTGCTGTCCTTTGTGTCTCGCTGTGTTGTGTGCTTTCGTCCTCAGTTTGTAATGTTGCAGGGGGTTGTGGTCTGTGTAGGGGCTGGTTTTGTACTTACCTATGTGGGTGTGTCATGATGGATTGTTGTTTTCAGGTGTGTTGTGGCTGGTGTTCTGGGATTTGTAGTTGATTTTTCTGTCCAGGGGGGGGTGTGTTTCCGGGATGTGTACTGTGTTTGGGTATTTGTGCGTGGGTTGCTGTGTGGACTTGTTGGCCATGTTGTGTGTGTTTGTTTTTGTCTGCGGGGGATTTCTGTGCATGGACGTGGCCGCCAGAGCTTCCGCTGTATCCATTTTCATCACTGTTGTTTGCGCTGGCGGGCGGTGTATTTGTGTATTTTCCGCGCTCATGTCGGTGCAATGCTAATTTCACGGGCGGTGTCTCGGTCGTCAGGGCGGGCGGTTTTGGGTTGTCGTGCGTCTTTCCGTCCGTGGCGGGCGGATGGACTTTGACTCGGACATGAGCGGGCGGTATTTTCTGTATATTTGCCGCCTCCGGCGGTTTTCGGTTCGCGGCATCGTAATTGCTCGGTCGGTATTCAGACGGTGTAGGCGGGCGGATTTTTACCACTGTGGTTGATGGCGGATTTTTCCCGTCCGACATCGTAATGGACACCTATATTTTTGCAAACGATATTAATGACTTCGATATTTTGGAAAACGATATTTCTTAGCTTAAACTCGATATTCTTGACCACGATATTCTGGCAGTCGATATTTCTGTATCACGATATTTTGCACTCGATATTAGTGCAAGTCGATATTTCCTACTTGATATTCCGACTGTTTACCTCTGTGACCAAGGTCTGTGTCGGCGAAAGTAGATGGAAGCGCATTCCGCACAGGAGATTTTTCTGGGAGCACCACCACTGCAGAGATTCCACTGCATGAATTGATAGTGTAATCTTGTCCTCCCAGTTCTCCGAGAATTGGTTCCACTGGTCCTCTAAGCATTCCTGGAGGGGAAGCATGTGTAGGCGAGCATTGGGAGTCAGGAATATGCAGGAGGCCATTGAGCCGAGGAGAGAGGAGACTACGTACTGATGGACGGGTTATCCGCAGAAGGTTGTGACATTTTAGGAGAATGGATAACCGTCGTTCCTCCGAAGGAAACACCTTTTCCTGTAACGTGTCGATGGTAGCGCCTAAGTATTGTAGAGTCTGAACTGGAGATGCCGTGGACTTTTGCATATTGACGTGTAGGCCCAAGCGATGAAGCAGATTGCAGATTGCTCTTGGGCTTCCGTGAATGTGGATGCTTTGATCAGCCAATCGTCCAGGTAAGGGTATGCAAAGATTTTTTGTTTCCGAAGGTGCACTGCTACCACTGCCATGCATTTGGAGAATGTCCTGGGCGCTGACTTGAGGCCGAATGGGAGAACCGCATATTGGTAGTGGTTCTGTCCCACGACAAACCTGAGGAACATCCGATGGGACTTTGTGATCGGAATGTGAAAATAGGCGTCGTGTAGATCTATGGAACAGAGCCAGTCTCCCTTTTGAAGTTGAGGATAAATTTGGTGCAAGGCCAACATTCTGAATTTTTCCTTTTTGATCCATTTGTTTGCGATGCGCAGGTCGAGAATCGGCCAGAACTCGGGTCTGCCTTTCTTTTGCACTAGGAAGTATCAGGAGTAGATACCTTGACCGCGTTGGTTTTGCGGGACAGGTTCGACCGCTTTTTTGCGGCACAGGATGTTGACTTCTTCCTGTAAGAGCTTTAGGCGAGACGTGGATGCCTTCGGGGAAATGGAAAGAGGTGAGGCAGTGAACCTGAGACGATAGCCATGTTTGACAATATTCAAGACCCATGCGTCTGTTGTGATGTTTTTCCACTCTGCCAGATAATTTACAATGCTTCCCCCCACCGGAGTGGGTAACAGAAGAGGGGGAAGAGAGGATTCAGGGTTTTGATGCAGCGGGTTGTCGTCCTCCTTGATTTGTTTGTTGGGAGTTACGACCTCTCTGCGGTTTGGCCTGCGATTGGTACGGCCGCTGGTATTGTTGCGACTTGCTTGATTGCCATTGAGGGGTTTGAACCCTCTGTGCGGAGAAACGCCGGTGGTAGGGGCGAAAAGAACGTCATTGTTCTTTTGGTTTCTCTAGTCCCACCGCTTTAAGAGTATCCATCTCTGTTTTCATACGTGACATCTCATCATCAGCGTGTGAACCGAAGAGGGTGAAGCCAGAAAAGGGTAAGTTTTGTAGCCTTAACTGGACATCGGGTTTCAGAGACGTTAGACGCAGCCATGCGTGCCGACGTAGGGATATTCCATGACAGTAGCCATGAGCAGCCAGGAGCGAGGAGTCTGCTGCCGCGCTGATTACTTGGTTGGAGACCATAGCACCCTCTTGAATGATTTCCAGAAAATCTTGTCTATGTTCCTTGGGGAGGTGGTCTGCAAAGTGCAAGATTGAGTCCCACAAGGAGCGGCCGTATCGACCTAAGAGGGCCTTAGCGCTGGCCGCCTTCATGGATGTAGCGGTCATGTTGCAGATTTTGCGTCCTGATGAATCCATCTTTTTGCTTTCCTTATTGGGGGGAGATGACGCAGATGGAGAGGTGGCGTGAGACTTTCGTGCCACCAGAATTACTACTGAATCAGGAGGAGGATCAGACCGTAGGAACAGGGGATCCTGTTCAGGTGGACGGTATTTCTTGATGAGCCTTGACGGTGCAGATTTTGACACCGCAGGCGTATGGAACAACTCCATGGCTGGATCGAGCAGACCTGGCACTAGAGGTAGCAGTGGTCTAGAAGCTGTGCGTTGATGGAGTGCTTAACAAATTACAGACGTTGATGGAGTAAGCATCTCCATAGGAATGTTCAGTTTTGTTGCGCCACAAACCAGGACCTCTTGAAAGGTATTAATATTGTCAATCGGGGAAGACCGAGGTTGTGGCGAATCAGATAATGTAGGAGAGTAGTCTCGGGTAGATGAGGACGTGTCTCTATGGTGGTGACGGCGTGAAAGTGATCTGGATCTGCAGTAAGAGTGGCACCATGAATGTCGTGATCTAGTGGAGGATCGTGAGTGCCCATGTCGAGATCGACGGCGTGATCTCGAACGTGATCTTCTAGGAGCCGGTGTGGTCCGTGGTACTGCAGGAGTGGGTGGAACAGGTGCTGGTACTATTGGAGGTACCGGAAGCTGAGGTGCTGGAAGCTGAGGCGGAGCTGGCAAAGCAGGAAGAGGCAGCACTGCGGGAACTACTGGGTCCAGTGCAGGTAATGCCGGGGTGGGAGAACCAGGTATCTCCACCAATGAAGGAGATCTAGAGTGAGAGTTCGATGAGGAATAGATTCTCCTTCTTTAGATGCCTTTTCTCACCTCAACGTCGATGATCTCCTCAACGTCGATCTCCGCCGTCGACATTTTGACAAAGACCTGCTCCTCGGCCAATCACGTCGTCGACGCTTCGCTGTCGATGTCGATCTTCTACCTCTCGGCGACAGAGAGTCAGTATCCCTGGACGTCGACACCTGTCTCGGCATTGGTCGTCAGCGTGAAGTGGCTCTTGACGTCGTTCTAGTGGTTCTAGACGTCAAACGTCGACATTTCCTCAGCGTCAAACCAGGCAATGACGGCGAACATGTCGGCGCCGTACCTCCTCTCGACGTCGATCGCCTCGACGTCGACCGGGACCGTAAGCGTTTTCTGGGTGAAAAACGCCTCTCAGACCTCTCACGTCCGCTGGGGTTGAGGTGAGAGCTCTGGTGGGAGATTTTCTTCCCCTTCGTTCAGAGGTCCCACTGGATACTTGCTGTTTTCTTCTCTCTTCTCTTCCTTGCAGGCGAATCTTCTTCCTTTCATGTAGGGTGCGTCTGGAGAAGGTTTTGCAGATGTCACAGCAGCTAGGGAGATGAGAGGAAGGCAAACAAAGAATACAGACTGCATGAGAGTCTGTTTTAGCTTTTTTTCGACCACATCTAGGACATTTGTCGAAAAGAGATGGCATTTTGAGCAGGAAAAAAGCCTCTTTCCAAGAGAAAAATACTTTGCTCCACAGAGAAGGACAAAAGACGTTGAAGGAAGCCAAAAAACAGTGAGACATGAAGAGTTAATTTTGAGAAAAATCCTAAAAAGGTCGAGTTCAATGCTCCAAAGGTCCTGTCAGAAGGAGCCGGAAAAAAGAACTGAGGTAACTGCCTCTGGCTGAGCATGATGGGATATTGGTAGTCTCTCTGCTCTTAAAGTCACAGTTTTCTTTTTCTACACTTATAATGGCAGCCTATGGGCTACAGAGCCAGGCACTTCCTCATATCTGTCTGTTCATAGCAAAAGGGTTTGTGAAGGTTCTTTTTTCTATGCTATGAAGGAAGCAACCCGATTAGGGTCACTCGGGTCACTCACGACCACCTCTCAGCCTTCCATACAAATGAAGATTCGGTCAGACAGTAGATAATACAAACCAATATATTTATTCAGATACACTTGAGCGGAGCCCAGTCTGCCCAGTCTCTTAAAATTGCTGCAGAGAGGCTAACATCAGCAAGCATGGAGGTACATTATGTACAATTCAGAACCAATGAAGGCATGCCCATAATGGAATTTTCCAGGCAGATGCAGTTAAACAAAGAAGTACAGAAGGCTAGGTTTCGACTCTGAGGCCGGGCACACACTATCTCCTACCCTTGGTCACACCGTCTGTGCCCGCCACTAGACTAGTGGGAGAAGGCCTCTATCTAGTGGGAAAGGTATGCGCTAATAAGAACAGTGTATTCATTAGCAAAGCAAGGCCCAACCTTGGAGAAACGAAACTTACCACATGCCGTTTCGGAGAAGAAAATAAGGATTAGTTTCGATCATGGTTCAAAATGGCGGCCAAACATAAAATGGTGTCGCAAATGCTAACTTACATAGAATAATACACAGACAAAATAACGAAAACATTTTCATTCCAACAGACCCTCCTTTTAGCATGAGCTAACTATTTTATGAAATGATCAAAGAAAATATAACATTTTCAAGGACAAAGGAGCATCGGTATTAGGAGCAGGTCATATATTCAGTATCAGGGATGGAGGCTGCAAGGAAAGATGTAGTCTCAAAAATACCTTCATCAATTTGCATCAAATCGTCAATTCCTTTTGTATCATAATTTCGGCATTAGTATCATGAATTGACATTTTCTGTTTGGGAGTGAGGATATTGACACAATAGGAGCAACAAGCTGGGAGACATTGTATGCAGAGGCAACATTTAAAGATGATACCGGCAACCACAGCCAAGAAAGTGAGGACCTTCCAACCCCAGGATGTTAGCGTATTCCAAAACCAACCCGACAGAGTCCAAGTACCTGTTTCTTGGTGTATTTCAGCTGATATTCTCTGTAATTTTTGTATAGATGAATAAACATTGGGAGCATTATCACGTATATAAACACAACAGCTGCTTCCAATGACGCGACAGGCCCCTCCCCTATCTGCAAGTATAACGTCTAGCACCATCCGGTTCTGCAAAGTGATAATCTCGTAGCCAGGAGCTCAGCAGTGATATTTGTCATTATCCCAGCAGTTGTATTGCAACTCTTGTTAACTGACGAACTTGAAGGCTATTAGCCATGGGGCCCCAAAAAGGTAGCAGGCCCTTCATAGTGTCTCCAAATTGCTGTGTGGTGGTGTCTGTCTGATCTATATCCTTCGTGTAAACAACCCTTTTGGCTCAGGTCAGGAAGGTACTTCTACGTTGCAGCTGATGATTTTTATGATAATTTGATGGGGCAACATATACAGGGGGAAGAAGGAAGGAAAGATAACATGTACCTGACCATCCCCTCGGGAGCCAGACGTGAGCTTGTGACCCACAAACAAAATAGACATTATGGGGCAGGACCAAAGGCGGACTATTAGTCGTATTCAGCTTGTAGGTGAAATTATATTTACTCTCCCCCAACTTTATCTCCCCGGTCCCCTGGACACAAAAACTAGCTGTCGTATTGACCACCGACACAGGTCTCGACTTATCTCCTGTAAGATTTCGACCTCGGAAGGATTGGAAGTACTCAGAGGTATTAAACCATTGGAAATCAGCCATTTCCATTCTAAACCAGGCATTATCCTTCACCCTATGGTACATTTTCAAACATGACTTTGAGGACAGTGTCCCTAGAGTCCCTTGTTCTGCTGGTCCTAGAAGGGTAAACCCTTGATAGAAGCGTAAATATTCATTTGCAGTGTGAGAATCAGTGGATGTTATATCCAAAGTAGAAAGATGAAATTGGAAGTACACCAACCGAAACAGTTCATACCAACCCTCACAGCTGCCAATATATGACAGTGGCATAGACAACAGATTGTCACTCTTATGAGTGACCGAAGGGAGCAACCCACAAACCCAACAGTTAGTTGTATTAGACACATTATGAGCATGATGCAACATTTGTATAAATACATTGTCTGTGTAGGACTGCCTATGCGCTTCTTTGTGTGGAGCTAGCGTAACAAAAATGTGCTCAGGAGAAGCGGGAGTTGTACCAAACAAGGAATGTACAGGAAATTTCTCCTCTAAAAACCAGGATATTCCAAATATTGTTGCTAGTGCAATCACAACAATTAATATGCAAATTATTTTACTCTTTTTTCGACCAACCCCTCATTGAACGTGGTGGTGCAAATGGCTGTTCCTCCTCATGAATAGGCCGACCAAAGGGATGCATAATTAAGCAAGGAGAGAAATGCAACAAAAATGATAGTAAAGGTAAATGTTCCCAGTGTCCGTCAGAGCCTCACTGGTACAGGCTCCTATTGTTCATCAAACGCTGGCGCTCTTGAGCACCACGGTGGAGCTTGCTCAGTCCTAAGCTCTTGATGTATCCCACGCTGATCAGGATAATGTACCCCCCTACAAGGGAGTATGTTCAATCTATCCTGTCCAATGCCAAAACAGTGCACAAATCTCACTTCACCCTAAACTAACTCCGTTGGTACTACAGCAAAGTACATCCTAACTTGCACAGTCCATCCCTGTCTAATCTGACTTCTCCTTTTGTGCACTATTCCTCAACCGAGGACGCAGATTGTACCTGGTGACTCCAGGTACAGAGGGATCAGTAAAAGGGGTTCCTGAACAGCTCGTATCTCCGGTGGAACTGCCGCATTCAGCACTTCATCATTTTCTGCATCCGTTTGGGTCCAAGTCAGCCTGGCATCACTAAAGGGGACGAACTGAGGCACCTTCTCGCATTCAGAGTCCCCAATTACTTCCCTCACCCATTGGTCATAGGGCAAGGGCAAAGGTATCCTGCGGCAGTGGGTAGCGTGCACCCAGTTCTTTCGGCCGGAGACCTTCACAGCTGTACGTGTAGCCAGGAGGACCTGTTCTGGTCCCTTCCAATGCTGCTCTAAACTCTTCTTCCTCTGGAAATTACGAATCAAGATGAAATTGCCAGGCTGAATGTTGTGTCCGGGACCCTCTGGTGTGGGTCGCAGGGCTTCCGGACCTGTTGGTGAATAGAACGCAGGTTTTCAGTTAACTGGTAAAGGTAATCGATCAATAATGGATACTCAATATCTGAGAACCGCCGAGGACGCGGGACGCCCCAGACATTTGCCGGGCGTCCAAACACGACCTCGTATGGTGACAATCCTGTCCTAGAATGTGCTGTTGTTCTTGTCGAAAAAAGAGCTAATGGTAAAGCATCTGGCCACTGTAACCCTGTTTTCTCCTGAATTTTTGCCAATTTCAGTTTGAGAGTACCATTGTACTTCTCAACCAAACCTGCTGACTGCGGGTGGTTTGCAGCATGAAACTTCTGTTTTATGCGCAAACCATCACAAATTAACTGAATGACTTTGGCATTAAAATGACTTACGTTATCACTCCAAATCAAAAAGGGCAAGCCGAAACAAGGAAAGAACTCCTTCAAGAGTACCTTTGCAGTTGTAACAGCTGTATTGTCTTTAGTGGGATATGCCTCAACCCATTTACTGAATGCACAGACAACCACCAACACGTACTTCAAGTTATTGACCCTGTCTAACTCAATATAATCCATCTGAAGGACCTCAAAAGGGAAAGTGGGTGGTGCAAAATTACCGGGTGGTATAGGGGTACCTTTTCCAGGATTGTGCATCATGCACACCATACAGTATTTCACTAAATGTGCAGCTGTTTTTGAAATGTTGTCATTCTGCCATACAGGGTCTAACAACTTGCAAATACCTTTAGCACTGATATGGGCTGGGCCATGGGCCATCGTGACCACAGGGAGAACATATGCATCTGGCAACATCCATCTCTGTTTCCTTGACTTATCAATCCAACACCCCTCATCGTCCAATTGTGCCGTGCTTTCTTGCCATATTGCTAATTCTTCTATTGTAGCCTCACTCTGTATCTCCTTCACATTCTCAGGCGTATCCTCAAACATGGTAAGTTCAGGCACCCACCTAGCGGGACCTGCTACAAACATTTTCTTCATTTTAGTCCATGCCGTTACCCTTAGCTATCTGGTCAGCAAAAGCATTCCCCCTACCTACATCATCAGTAATTTTCCTGTGGGCGCTACACTTCACTATTGCCAACTTCTTAGGAAGTGTCAAAGCAGACAAAAGCCTCAATATAAGGTGCCCATGTTGGATCTTTGTACCATGGAAAGTAAGGAACCCTCTCTCAGCCTAGAGTCGCCCAAAAGTGTGCGCGACCCCGAAGGCATACTGGCTGTCAGTATAAATATTGACAACCAGTCCCTCGCTCAATTCACAAGCTCGAATAAGGGCGGCTAACTCAGCTGCTTGGGCTGGCTGCTACGGGACTCGGGATGTCTCTACGACTGTACGCAATGTGGTGATAGCATAAGCAGCAGTTGTAGTGCCATCTGGTAATTTAAAACAAGAGCCATCGACATATAGTTCCCCTTGCGGGTCAGATAAGGGAACATCAGTCAAGTCTACCCGTCCTTTCGTCTCTTCTTCCGTCTGTAAGATACAATCATGTTTCTCATTTTCATCATTTTCAGAAGGGAGGGGCAGTAATGTGGCTGGATTCAAGGTGGCACATCTTTTGATCATGATATGTTTAGCGAACAGTGTTAATTCATAGCCCGTCAGACGTGCACTGGTGAGGTACTGTGTCTTGGTCTTATTCAAAAGTGTATCCACAGCATGGGGTACCATAACTGTGAGGTCAGTATCAAGTACGAGTCCAGCCGATTGTCTTATCGAGACGGCCACAGCCGCGACCGATCTTAGTCAACTCGGGAGGGCTCTTGCGACAGGGTCAAGAACAGCGGAGAAGTAAGCACACGGGCGTTGCTTATCTCCAAACTTTTGTGTTAAAACAGAAAACGCGCAACCAGCCATCTCATGGACGTACAACACAAACGGTTTAGTATAGTCTGGGGTGCCGAGTACTGGAGCCGAATAAAGCGCAGTTTTCAATTGTTCCAAAGACTGCTGACATTCAGGCATCCAAGGCAGGGGTTCATGCACATCTTTAGTGGGTAGTGCAAGCAGGGGTTTGGTTAGTAAGGAGTAGTTAGGTATCCCCTGCCTACAGTAGGAAGTGATACCTATGAAAGCGTGCACATCTTTCTGAGTCTGTGGGATGGGCATTTTAACAATGGTACTGATGCGCTCAGGAGTCAATCTCCTACCCTCCTTCGACAGTAGGTGACCTAAAAAGGTGACCTCCTGCCGATAATACTGAAATTTAGAAAGGGACCCTTTATGTCCATACTGTGCCAAATGCAACAACAATTTAACTGTACTATCCCTGCAACCTTGTTCTGTGTCAGAAGCGATGAGCAAGTCATCAACGTACTGCACCAATACATTACCTGGGGGAAGTGAAAGGGTATCCAATTGGCTCTTTAATGCTTGACTATAAATGCTCGGACTCTCTGTATAGCCCTGAGGAGCTCAACAGAATCTAAAGCTTCTGCCAGCTAGTGTAAAACCGAACAAATACCTGCTGTCTGGATGGATAGGAACACTAAAGAATGCATTTTTCAAGTCGATAACAGAAAAGAATTTAGCAGTAGAAGGAATCATTGTTAAAAGAGTAGTAATGTCAGGAACCACAGGGAACCGGGGAACTACTATTTTATTAACTTCGCGCAAATCAATCACAAAACGATAAACATCTGCATGATCATCAGAGGAACCCAGAGGTGTCCGTTTGAGAATGGGAAGAATAGGGCACTTACAAATATAAGCAGTCGTCTCCTCAACCACACCTTTCTCAATCAAATCCTGTACAATTTGCAATAAAGCTCGCTCGCCTGCCTGCGGTATTTTATACTGTGGGATACGAGGCAAAACAGCGTTGTCTTTAACTAGGATCGAAACTGGCGACATCTGTAACAGACCCAAATCTGTGTCGCCTGTCGCCCACAGAGGGGGCGGCACATCTTTAAACTCAGCAGGAAGGGGCGCATCTTTGGACAGACACTGTTTAGCGCGTGCCACATCCGGATCCATTGTCATATAAACACCTGCTGGGGAGCAATAAATCGTAGCATGCAATTTCTTCAACAAATCCAAACCCATCAAATTTTCACCACAATTAGATGTCAGCAAAAATGGCGAATCCACAGTGAAAGGACCGATGGTCAATGCAAGGGGTCTTGAAATGGGGCTTACAACCAGTACACCAGAAAAACCTACCGAAACGTTATTATGGCCGGACAGAGCCGCCCCAGGGACCATATTTCGAGAAACAGAACTTTTCGTTGCACCTGTGTCCACCAAAAATTCCTTAGTCGAACCTTGTAGTTCCGCTGTTACATAAGGTCCACAGGTATCGGAACTGGTCCCACACTCTGTCCCTGACTGTCCTAGCTGTAAGACATTGCTGTCACTTCATCCACAACATAATCATCGTGGTAGTACTGTCCATCCCGAGGGTCATCAAAATAATTATTATCAGAACGACCCTGTGAGGCTGCAGCGTTCTGAGCCCTGTCTGCCCAACCAGCTCCACGACCCCTTCCACGAGAACCTAGTCCTGTAGGGACCGCCACCTTAAAAGCACAGGACACTGGCTACGCCAATGTCCCTCCTCTTTACAATACGCACAATGATTCGGACCCAGGGGCGTAGCGTTTGGCTGGCTACTAGTGCGTGGAAGCTGTTGGGCCAAACCACCACGTCCTCTACCATTCCCTCTAAAAGCCTGTTGCAACAACACCTTTGTCTTCAATTCCTTATGCTTTTTCTCTGTTCTCTCCTTTTCCTTATTATCCCTATGCTCATAATACTGTGCCATATTCAAAATAACAGAAGGGGAAGTGGTGGACCATGTGCTTTCGGAAGCCTGCAATCAAGTCGCAATCTCAGGAAGCAGATTAGAAACAAATCTATTAACAAACAACCGAACACCTCCCTCAATAGACAGATCCTGCCCACTGTAATCTAGGAATATATCTTCAAACCAAGTGAAAAAATCAGACACACTCTCATCTTTCTTTTGTCGGAACCAATAAACCAAAGAACATTTCAATATCTGCAAGTGTCATTACTATTGAAGAGGCAGCTTCGGTCAATTCTTTATAATATGCAGTGGGATTCTTCCTTGGATCAGGCAAATGAGTCTTAAGAGACAAAGCTTCACTCCTTTTCCATGGAGCGTAGACCCATTGTTCTTGGAAACAAACCGCCACACCTGGTCTAGTGACAATACCGTGCTGATCCGTTAGCTCTGGTATTTTGGGGTGATATGTAGGATGAACCTCCCGCATCGGAAACTGAGATACCGAAGTGGGGCTCTTCTCAAGTAGCCTACCCCGGTAAGCAATCAATGTCGTAATACTGCCAAAAACTTGATCAGGCCCCATATTAGTGACATATACATGATCTTTAATATCATATAAAATCTGTGGTGCTGCATCTTTGAAACACTGCTCTCAAAGACTAATCAGAGTAGCAGACATATGCTTAAGGGCATGCTGTGGTACAAAAGACTCATAATCTTTCATCACATTCCACACATCTTCCACATTGTAAATGTGGTTTCGGGCCCACTGCGCAGCCTGGTTAGCCACTACCTTTTTCTCTGCATCTCCCACTTCAGATCGCACATACGGACCCATGCGCTCTTTAAACTTTGTCCAATCTCCGTCTCCAAACCTGCTCACTGGCGTCCCATCACTCAAGGAAACCGGGGGATGAAAACCAGGGAAGGAGAGGCAACTGGAGTGACAGGTATCAACGATGCTGAGGGCTGCGTCACGGGAGAAAAAGCTGGCAAGAAAGATGCTGAAACAATGGGTGTGAGGGGGGTGCTAACAGTCACAGTTGCTGCGGATGACGGTAAGGAAGCAGGAGGAAGAGAAAGAAGAGAAGGAGCCGATGCCATGGCTGTCGAAAAAGCAGCAGTAGATACAGGAACAGAGACTGTAGAAGCAACAGTAACAGCGGCTGTGAGGGCAGTGGAACAGTGGGGTATATCCTTTGTGGGGCATACAGGGGGGTCGATTATCTAATAATACCTCCACGAAAGAATCATTTTCTTCCTGGGCCACATGAGATTTATCAATATGCAATCAAAACCTCCTATCTTCACGTTCAATCCCTATCTCTTGTTTCTCTCTATCATGTGCTACAGCTTTCTGAGTCAATGTTTGCATTCTCTCCTTTCGTGCCTCCTTTTCCATCTTTAATCGTCTCTGTTTAGCCTCCTTTTGCCACATTCGAAGAGAATCAAACATAGACTGCCTACTTCGCTTCGCAAACAATTTTTTTCTGCAAAAACCCAATTTTATTTTCATCAAAAGTGCCCGTCAACGGCCACGGCAACTTGGCATTGTCCCTCGTATATTTGTGCCATAGTGTACTAAACATAATAGGGCCAAGGCCATGCTTCACATACATATCGAAATTCGGAGTGCCTTCTGGAGGCGCTGGCTGAATTTCCACCAGTCGAGCATCAGCAGAACAACAACAACAGCACAAAGAAAACAGTTTTTTTATTCCAGGCATTCTCAAAAGAAAACAAATTCACTACTTCTGCCTGGCAAAGTATTTGCAAACACTTTTCACCCAAAATCGGTCCTCAGACCGTACCAAATACAAACCAAAATGGTACCATATCCACAAAGAACCAAAACAAACTCACCTGATATATGCAGGTCAAACAAATTTATTCTCCACTGCCGACTCTTCAGATCAAACGATCAGATCCAAGGATTTCGCTGTTCGGGACCCCAGTCGGGATGACCGCTGGGCGAGGCACCGTCCGGCGGGACAGAAGGGGCAGCTGCGAGTACAGGAACTCTCTCGTGCAGGGATCCCTGATCCGTCCGTCCGACCCGACGATGGCCTCGACCTCCCCACCCGTCCTCAGGAGGGGATGGGCACTCACCTGATGGAGTCCCTGTTTGGGCGCCAACTGAAGGAAGCAACCCGATTAGGGTCACCCGGGTCACTCACGACCACCTCTCAGCCTTCCATACAAATGAAGAGTCGGTCAGACAGTAGAAAATACAAACCAATATATTTATTCAGATACACTCGAGCAAAGCCCAGTCTCTTAAGATTGCTGCAGATGGACTAACATCAGCAAGCATGGAGATACATTATGTACAATTCAGAACCAATGAAGGCACGCCCATAATGGAATTTTCCAGGCAGATGCAGTTAAACAAAGAAGTGGAGAAGGATAGGTTTTGATTCTGAGGCCGGGCACACACTATCTCCTACCCAAGGTCACTCTGTCTGTGCCCACCGCTAGACTAGTGGGAGAAGGCCTCTATCTAGTGGGAAAGGTATGTGCTAATAAGAACAGTGTATTCATTAGCAAAGCAAGGCCCAACCTTGGAGAAACGAAACTTACCACAGGCCGTTTCTCAGAAGAAAATAAGGATTAGTTTTGATCATGGTTTAAAATGGCGGCCAAACATAAAATGGTGACGCGAATGCTAACTTACATAGAATAATACACAGACAAAATAACTAAAACATTTTCATTCCAACAGCTATTACAAAAAAGTTATATTCTGAGAGCATATATTCTCACAGTCCCTTCTTTTGCCATTACAAGATGAAGAACTCTGACCTCTGTGGCCTCCTCCTAGGCTGCATTATGACATTCTTAAGTGACTTTTCAAGGCCTTCCCGAAGAAAGGTGAACTTCTTCACCTAAGAACATATTTGGAAAAAGTGGTCCGGGGTCCCCGCACATGGGCAGGACTATTCAACGCTTATGACTATACATGGAAATCCCCTACGAGAGAAAGGGGAGCAACAGCTGTTCATAGCTTTCCTTCACCGACCACTTACCAACAAAAGAAATAATACAAAAGGTCCATTCAAAGTCAGGCATGCAAGTGAAAGACATATTGAGCCTTGGTCTTCTAACTGAGTATGCAAATGTCGGTCAAAAAAGGTTGTTTGACACAGGTGAGGATAAAACGCACCTAAATATACACCATAACTGTAAAAACACTAGAACATTAAGTTCACAATGAATAACACTGACTGAAGAAATACATCCTTTCAGTAAAACCTTTCTGAAGAAAAGAGACCAAGTATCCTTACTCCTCGGTGCTGAAAAATGAACCAATTGCTAATGAACTGCACTGTCGGATGCTGTAGCAGCTAACTGCCTCATATAACCCTTTAAGGAAGCTTCTAAAATAATTTCCTGCAGAATGCAAGTGTTTTAAACCTTTTAATATAGCATCATTATTTTTAAGGCCCATTGCAGTTTAAAAAAAAAATAAGTTAGGAAATAGCTTTAGTTAGTCAATATAAAATTATGTTTTGAAAAAATATTTGTTTTTAAAATGCGCGTTTCTTGGATCCTGCTAATATGAGTGGGTATGTTCAGTACCTTAACATGGTATAGTTTCTTACCTGTAACTCCAGTTCTCTCATAGGGGTATTTCCATGATAGTCATAAGTGTTGAATAGTCCCGCCCATCTGCGGGGACCCCGTAGCACTTTATCCAATATAACTTCTTAAGTGCTGAAGTTCGCCTTTCTTCAGGAAGGCCTTGAAAAGTCACCTCAGAAAGTCTAATGCAGCCCAAGGACAAGGCTACATTGGCCAGAATTCTGCATCTTGGAGTGGCCAAAGAACAGGTTGTATTGAAATATGCGCCTAGTACATGAATAATTTTGTAAGGGCACAGAAAAAGAACCTTCACAAACCCTTTTGCTGTGAGAGAAACAGAGATAAAGAAGTGCAAGGCAATGTAGCCCATAGGCTGTCATTATAACTGAAGAAAAAGGAGGCTGTGCCTTTAGGAGCAGAGAGACCTCCAATATCCCATCATGTTATGTTATGTTATAGATTTTGTAGAGCGCGCTGCTGCCCCAGCAAAGGGGCGTCCCGGCGCTGAAAGCAGAAAACTGCAAAGCAAGTCACAGAACGAGACAGCTTATAGCGGAGGGAAGAGGAATGTTTTCACAGCTTTCCGGAAAGGCAGGTAGGACTTTATACTGCGAATGGAGATGGGGAGCTCATTCCAGAGCTTCGAGTCCAACACACGAAAGGAGCGCCCTCCAGCACGAGCCCTCCTGACCCTGGGGACAGCCACAAGATTCTGTCCCATAGAACGAAGTTGGCGAGAGGGAATATAGAAGGTATGAAGATTAGTCAGGATACATGGAGATGAGAAATTAAGGATTTTAAAGGTAATGCAGAGGGCCTTGAACTCTGAGCGCTTGGCCACGGGCAACCAATGAAGGCGGCGGATGGCATTAGAGGTAGGACACCTCCTCGGCAGACCAAGGAGAGCTTGAGCCGCTGCATTCTGAACCCTTTGTAGTCTGAAAATCTCAGACTGGTTGACCCCCAAATAAAGGGAACTGGCATAGTCCAGTCTTGACAGAATCAAGGGCTGGATGATAACCTGCCTAATAGGGGGGTCAAAAAAGCCCAACAGAGGTTTGAGCCCTCGCAATAGCCCCTTCTTGGTTTGGGTTCGAAAGCAGAGGGCGGTGTCTATCCAGAACCCTAGGTTTTTTACAACCTGTTTGGGAACAGGTGCTGACCCCATCGTGGCAGGCCACCAGTGCTCACTCCACAGCTCCGCATCTCTCCCCACCAGCAGTACTTCAGACTTGCTGGCATTAAGCTGGAGACAGTTGGCAGTCATCCACTCCGAAATGGCCTCAAGATCGCTACGAAACTTACAAGCGTCCCGGGTAATGTCATCGGAGAGTGTGACAACCAACTGAGTGTCGTCTGCATACGACACTATCGTAAGCCCTCTATTCTTAGCCACTCTTGCCAGCGGTTGAACGTACAAATTGAAAAGGGTAGGGCTCAGAGCAGAGCTCTGCGGTACACCCTGCTTGATGGCAATAACTCTAGAGGTAAAGGGAGGAGCGGCAACCTGGAAGGTCCTTCTAGAAAGAAAGGAGGCAAACCAATCCAGGGTGGAGCCCGTAATACCCACCTCCTCCAAACGCCTCAACAGGATCTGACGGGAGACCGTATCGAACGCGGCACTGAGATCAAGCAGAATCAGTGCTGACGTACGGCCCTCATCTAAGGCCCATCTCAGATGTTCAGTAACAGCAAGAAGAGCAGATTCCGTACTGTGACCAGCACGGAAACCATTCTGAGAGGGGTCTAGTATGTTATTTTCCTCCAAATACCCCGTCAAGAAGGAATTGACATAGACCTCAGAGAGTTTAGAGACCCAGGGCAGGAGAGAGATGGGGCGGAAGCTCTCCAGTTTAGCCGCATCCATGTTAGGCTTTTTTAGCAGGGGAACCACCTTAGCGTGTTTCCAAGTACTCGGTACGATAGCCGTAGAGAGAGATAAGTTGATCACATGGCTCAAAGGAGGAATGAGCACAGGTAAGATTTTCATCGCATAGGCCGGCTTAAGAGGATCGGATGGGGAACCAGACTTGACTTTGCTGCATAACACAGACAAAATCTCATGAGAGATGGCAGGAAAAGTAGTCAGAGTGTAAGGAGTAGGGGAACGAGGCACAAAATCTGGAACAGGCGCGATCTGAGGGAAGGAATTATACATCTTCTCAACCTTCTCCACAAAGGAGGCCAGAGCATCACATTGCTCATCAGATGAAATCGGAGTGGCAATCAGGGCAGTGGATGATTTCAGCTCTTTTAGTATCGAAAAGATACTTTTAGATGGATTAGCACTGCTCTTGATCTCCTCCACATAGTAAGTGGCCCTGTACCGACTGGATGGATCTATGGTATTGCTTAATAGCTGTACTATAGGGCTTCTTTAGATTAGGGTCATAGCTCCTTCTCCATGCTCTCTCTAACCTCTTACACTCTTTACGCAAGAAAGTAAGCTCAGCGTTGTACCAAGGACTGGATTTGGTGCTGCGGCTTTTAGACCATTTTACTGGAATAAGAGAGTCGAGAGCACCGCAAATCCAGTCGGACAGTGATTTATCGGCAGAGTCTGGGTCTGCTGGAAGAGTGGGCGGGGATGAGGAAAGAAGATCATAGAGTTGCGTGATATTAAGTTTATGCCAAGGGCGCCTAAGTGTGCGCTTCTGAGGCTCTCTGCTCATAGGTGTAATCCCAGGGAGTGTCATTGTTATGAGGTGATGATCCGACCAACACATCGGGGAGGGAGAGTGACCAGTCAGAAGAGCGAGATTGGCAAAAACAGGATCCAACAAATGGCCAGCAGAGTGCGTGGGCCCTTGCACCAGCTGGAGAAGTTGGCACGCCGCAAGATCGGCCAGAAAGTTACCCATGTCGGCGTCATGAGGATTATCCAGATGCAGATTCAGATCCCCAAGGATACTGAAATTAGCTGCTCTCATGGCTAAAGGCCCTACAGCGTCAATCAAGGCCATTCTGAACTCTTTGGAAGGACCAGGTGGTCGATAGATCAATAAGCCCGACAGAGTATAATTAGCATTAAAGGAAATCCCAAAGTAGGCAGCTCCGCAACCAGCGAGAGGCTCCCTCACAAAGGTGCACATATAAGAAGATTTAAAAATAACTGCAATGCCACCCCCCCTGGACCCTCTATTAAGCATCTTAATACTAAAACCCAGGGGGAGCACCAGGCCAGGTTCTGCCACATTATCGTCAGACAGCCACGTCTCGGTTAAAAAGAGGGCATCAGGGGCTTCGTCCAATAACAGGTCATAAACATCAGCGTGATGTTTCACTAGGGAGCGACAATTTAGACTAAGCAATTTTATTTTGGGGCTAATGCTGGGGGCAGAAACTACGGGGGCAGAGGCAGGGGACACCCAGGAGTTGAAGCCACCATGCAAACAACAGAAAGGGCCCTCCAGGATGGTACAAGGAGGATGTCTGCAGAGGCGCATACCCCTCTGAATCATGCTCAGCCAAAGGCAGTAACCTCAGTTCTTTTTGAAGGCTGGACTAGATGAGTAATAGGGGAGCATGAAATTGTCTGTCTTCTCCATCGGGGAGGAGGGAGGGTTGCTTATGACTATCATGGAAATACCCATTTGAGAGAACTGCAGTTATATGTAAGAAACTATACCTTCTCTCATAGGGGATTTCCATGTATAGTCATAAGCGTTGAACAGAATAGCAAGCTCATCCCCCCTAAAGCGGTGGAGTAGACAGAACCACCAATGTATGTAAACAGCTAGGCAAATAGATTTCTGAGGTATGCTTGTCCTACTTGAGCATCTGCTCTAGCATCTATGTCAAGGCAGTAGTGTCTAGGGAATGTGTGGATTGATCTCCAAGTAGCTGAATTGCAGATATCCGCCATGGGGATATTCCTCATCAAGGCCGTAGTAGCTGCCTTACCACTGGTGGAGTGAGCCTTGGGCCTACCCGTAAGAGATTTATTAGCTAGCTGATAACAACAGAGGAAGCAAGAGACAATCCACCTGGAGACTGACTGTTTGGAGGTAGCTAGACCTGTGTGAACTGGGCCATAATTGATAAATAGTTGTTGCGATTTGGGAATAGATTTGGTTTTATCCAGGCAGAATTTTAATACTCTCTTCACATCCAGAGATTGGAGAGCTCTCTCTGCTGGAGAAGGGTTTTGAAAGAACGTGGGTAAAGAGATCGTCTGATTTACATGAAAATCTGAGACCACTTTAGGAAGGAACCTGGGATGGGTACGCAGCACTAGCTTGGAAGAGTGGAAGACTGTGTATGGCTCATGAGCACAAAGGGCCTGTATCTCACTAACTCTCCTAGCTGAAGTTATAGCCACAAGGAAGGCAGTTTTCCAAGTGAGATGCTGAAATGAAGCCTTATGAATAGGCTCAAAGGGTGGAAGCATGAGGCGGGAAAGCACTACATTGAGTTCCCATGGAGGAGAGGTACATCTAATCAGAGGAAAAACCTTCTTTAACCCCTCCAGGAAATCTTTAATAACAGGAATCCTAAAGAAAGAGGTTTGTGAAAGACTTTTCCTGTATGCTGTGAGTGCAGACCGGTGGACTCTGATTGAAGAGTATTGGAGGCCAGATTTAGCAAGGTGGAACAAATACGGGAGAATGACAACCTCCTGGCAAGAAGTGGGATTGATCTGCCTGGAAGAGCACCAAATGCGAAACCTTTTCCATTTAAAGGCATAAGTCAAAAGTGTAGATGGTCGCTTTGCTTCCTTTAGAATGTCCAGACAGTCCTGAGGTAGATTTAGATGACCATACTGCACTATCTCAGGAGCCAAACTCAAGGAGGAGAGGAGGAGGTGTAGTAGTTGACCTCTGAACTTCGTGAGAAGGTCCGGCCTGCATGGCAGCCTGAGATGTGGATGGAGAGTCCAGTGAAGCAGGTCTGGGAACCACAGTTATCTCAGCAATTTTGGCGCTATGAGGATCATCTTGGCTGTCATGGTGGACAGTTTGCGCAGGACTGACAGTATCAGAAGTATTGGAGGAAAAGCGTACACAAATTCTTTTGACCAGTCGATCCATAGGGCATTCCCTAATGACCTTGGATGGTAAAATCTGGCGGCAAAGTCGCGTCATTTTTTGTTTTCCGCCGTGGCGCAAAGGTCTGTAGAGGGTGTGCCCCACAAGCTGAAGATATCTTGCACGACCTCTTTGTTCAGTACCCACTCGTGGTTTTCGACGAGAACCCTGCTGTGTGCGTCTGCCTGGATGTTCTGCACACCTGGGAGGTGGACGGCAATCAGATTCAAGTTCCTGGCGAGAAGCCTGTGCTATATCGTTTGAGCTTCTCATGACAGGGCTCTGGACCGTGTTCCCCCCTGCTTATTCAAGTAGTACATGGTGGTGGTATTGTCCGTCTGAACAAGAAGGGTGTTGGTTGTGAACGAGGGATGAAACGCCTTGAGAGCTAGGTGAACTGCACGGAGTTCCAGGAGGTTGATATGGTATGTCTGTTCTTTCACGGACCAAGTTCCTTGTATTTGTAGGTGATCCATGTGGGCTCCCCACCCCAGCAGAGAGGCATCCGTCACTATGGCCTGTGTTAGGTCCTGTTGGTGAAAAGGCATTTCCCTCAGGAGATTTTTCGGGGAACACCACCACTGGAGGGATTCCATAGCATGAGTGGATAGGTTGATCTTGTCCTCCCAGTTCCCTGAGAACTGGTTCCACTGATCCTCCAAGCACTCCTGGAAAGAACACATGTGGAGGCGAGCATAAGGACTAAATATGCAGGAGGCCATCGAGCCGAGGAGAGAGGAGACTATGCGGACTGTTGGACGGGCCATCCTCTGGAGGTTGTGGCACTTCTGGAGAATGGATAAACATCGTTCCTCTGAAGGACACAATTTTTCCTGTAGCGTGTCAACGGTAGCTCCTAAGAAATGCAACATCTGGACTGGTGTTGACATGGACTTTTGAAAGTTGCTGTGAAGACCCAAGTGATGGAGTAGATCGCAAGTCCATTGGAAATGCTCTTGGGCTTCTGTGAAGGTGGAAGCCTTGACCAGCCAGTCGTCCAGATAAGGATAGACAAAGATTCTGTGTTTTCATAGATGAGCTGTCACCACAGCCTTGCATTTGGAAAATGTCCTGGGTGCTGATTTGAGGCCGAATGGTAGAACCGCGTATTGGTAGTGGTTCTGCCCCACAATGAATCTGAGGAATTTCCGATGTGACTTTGCGATAGGAATGTGGGAATAAGCGTCATGAAGGTCTATTGAGCAACGCCAGTCCCCCTGTTGAAGTTGAGGGTAAATCTGATGTAACGCCAGCATCCTTAACTTTTCCTTTCGGATCCATTTGCTTGTGATTCGGAGGTCGAGAATAGGCCTGAACTCTTGTCTGCCCTTCTTTGGCACGAGGAACTACGTGGAGTAAATACCTTGGCCTCGTTGATTGAGAGACCGATTCCACCGCTTTCTTTTGGAATAGCGTGTTGACTTCCTCTTGTAGAAGCTCGAGGCGAGACGTGGATGACCTTGGTGGGATGGATGGTGGTGGGGTGGTGAATCTGAGACGATAGTCACGTGTGACAATATTTAAGACCCAGGCGTCTGTTGTAATGTGTTGCCACTCTGCCAGGTAATTTGGAATGCTTCCCCCTACCGGACTGGGTAACGGAAGAGGGGGAAGGACAGGATTAAGGGTGTTGACGCTACGGGTTGTTGGCCTCCCTGGTTAGCTGGTTGAGAGGTACACCCCCTCTGTTGCTTGCCTTGAGACTGGTAGGGCCGTTGATACTGATGTGATCTTCTTGGTTGCCATTGAGGGGTTTGAACCCTCTGTGACCGGCAACGATGTTGGTAGGGTCGGAATGGACATCGCTGGTCTTTAGGTTTCTCTAAACCGACAGCTTTCAGGGTATCCATCTCCATCTTCATTCTCGCCATTTCATCATCGGCATGCAAGCCGAAGAGAATGGAGCCTGAAAAGGGAAAATTCTGAAGACACCGCTGAGCGTCAGGCTTGAGAGTTGTTAGTCGAAGCCATCCATGTGTCTGTAAGGAGCCCCCGTGACAGTAACTGTGAGTGGCTAAAATCGAAGAATCCACTGCTGCACTGATGTCCTGGTTGGAGACCAAAGCCCTGTCCTGGACGATTTCCAGAAAATCCTCCTGGTGTTCTTTTGGGAGGTGATCTGAGAAGTGGAGAATGGAATCCCATAAGGCGCAATTGTATCTTCCTAGGAGGACTGTGGTCTGGCTGCTTTCATGGATGTAGCCGCCGTATTGCATACTTTGCGTCCAGACAAGTCCAATCTTTTACCCTCCTTATCAGGGGGAGAGGTAGCAGATGGTGATGTGGCATGGGCTTTTCTTTCAGCTAATAACACCACTGAGTCAGGTGGAGAGTCGGCAGGTAAAAACAGCGGATCTTGCTCCGGTGGACGGTATTACTTCTGGAGCCTGGAGGGTGCTGATTTTGACGCAGCTGGAGAGAGAAACAACGCACTCCAACTGGCTCAAGAAGACCCGGCACTAGTGGGAGCAAGGGTCTTGAAGCCGTGCGTTGGTGAAGAGTTTTGAAGATCACCAAAGTCGATGGAGTGGGACCACCATAGGTATGTTCAATTTTGCTGTGCCTCGAACCTGAACCTCTTGAAAAGTGTTGATGTTATCAATTGGTGAGGATCGAGGTTGAGGTGAGTCCGACAAGGTATACCCTGGTGGAAGAGGACGCATCTCCCTGGTGATGGCGATAGGAAGTTGATTTTGAACTGCTATGAGATCGGCGATATGACCTTGAATGGTGCGATGCAGTAGAGGAACGTGAGTGCCCATGGTGAGAGCAAGGGCGTGTCCTTGAACAAGGTGGAAGTTGAGGTGGCAGCCTAGGAGGAGAAGCAGGTAGCGTCAGAGGCAGTGGCGCTGGTGGAGCTGATGAGTCTGGTTTAGGAGATACCGGGATGGGAGAAGAGGATACTTCTACCAGAAATGGAGATTTGGAGTGAGAATCAGATGAAGGGTAGATTCTCCTTCTTTTGGTGGGTTGTCGCTGTCTCCTGAACGTCGAGGATCTTCTCGACGTCGACCTCCGTCGTCGTCGACTGGTTTTTCGATGATGATCTGCTCCTTGATTTCGACCCCTGTCGACGTAGGCTCGCTCGAGATGTCGACCAGCTTCTCGACATCGACCACTCTTGTCGTCGCTTGGCTCTCAATGTTGACCGCCCACTTGTCAGTGACGGCGAGTCGGAATCCCTCTACGTCGATGCATGTCTCGACATTGGTTTTCGGTGCGAGGTAGTTCTTGACTTTGCTCGTGTGGTTCTTGACATCGAGCGTCGACATTTGTGTGACGTCGAGCCAGTCAATGACGGCGAGCATGTCGGCGCCGTACCTTCTCTCGATGTCGATCGCCTCGACGTCGACTGGGACTGGGACTGGTAGCATTTTCTGCCTGAAAAACGCCTCTTAGACCTCCCACGACCACTGGAGGCTGAAGGAAGAGCTTTGGTGGAAGAGTTACCTCCCCCTCGCTCAGAGGTCCCACTGGCTTCTTGCTGTCTTCTTCTTTCTTCCCTTCCCTGTAGGCGAGTCTTCTCTCTGTCACGCAAGGTTCGTCTGGAGAAGGTCTTGCAGATGTCACAGGAGGCAGGAAGGTGAGAAGATGGTAGACAAATAATAAAGACCTCGTGGGGGTCTGTTTTGCCCTTTTTCCTGCCACATCGAGGACATTTGTCAAAAATAGATGCCATTTTAATTAGGAAAAAGCCTTCTTCCTATTAGGAACATACTTCACTCAACAGAGAAAGACAAAATACATCGAGTGAAGCAAAAAAACAATGAACTTTAAAGTTCTATACTGAAGAAAATTAAACTAGAAAGGTTGAGTTCAACTCCAAGGGTTCTGTCATAAGGAGCCGAAAAAAAGAAATGAGGTAACTGCCTTTGGCTGAGCATGATGTGATATTGGAGGTCTCTCTGCTCTTAAAGGCACAGTCTCCTTTTTCTTCAGTTATAATAGCAGTCTATGGGCTATATTGCCTTGCACTTCTTTATCTCTGTTTCTCTCATAGCAAAAGGGTTTGTGAAGGTTCTTTTTCTGTGCCCTTACAAAATTATTCATGTACTAGGGTCATATTTCATTACAGCCTATTCTTTGGCCACTCCAAGATGCAGAATTCTGGCCAATGTAGCCTTGTCCTTGGGCTGCATTGTGACTTTCTTACGGGACTTTTCAAGGCCTTCCCGAAGAAAGGCAAACTTCAGCACTTAAGAAGCTATATTGTATAAAGTACTCCGGGGTCCCCGCAGATGGGCGGGACTATTCAACGCTTATGAATATACATGGAAATCCCCTACGAGAGAACCATGAATATCCCATGAGGGGCAACGTACCTATCAATATAAGTGAACTGTTTAATGCTATTAAGTGAGGAAAGTGCAAAAGCTATTTTAACTTCCAAAAACAAGTATTGTGTTGCATTTTATAGAATGTATCTCAAATGTCTGTATGCTACAGAAAATTAATCTATATCACTCATATCATTTCTATTATGAATGCCCTCTTTCTAAAATGATTTGAATAACAGTTTTCCAGTTTAAGTGTAATTAATGTCCGCTCTGTTTTTCCTCCTGTTTCTTTCCATCCCATTCCAATCCTATCCCAGTCCAACTCCCTCCAGACTTCGACCCGCTCCCAACTCCATTCCATCCAGTCCAGTCCTGCCAAGGGAAGAAGCAGGAAGCACAAGCGTAACTCACATCCCTTGTGGGAGACGCAGATGGGCAGGGGTGCAGTCCTGCCCCTTAATCAGTGAGGTGGCGGTGGCCCCACTCATTTTCTGGGTGCAGCGCCACCTCCCCCGCCTGCTGGAAGCAGGTGGCAGGCCTGGAAAAGGCAATGCCCTGTGGGAGCATCGGGTGCTCTAGGGGCGAGTGCAGCAGTGTGTGCGCGCCACAGCACTGGCATCAAACGTGGCCAGCAGCAGCTGATACACCACTGGGCAGGACCTGCTCAACCTGCTGGTTGTCAAGGTTGCGGGGCTCGGTAAGTAAATAATATTTCATATTTTTGTTTCCTAAAAATTCGAACATTTCTTTTTCAAGCACAATGGTCACAGGTAAGGTAAGTTTACATGAAGATTTCAAATACATATATATATATATATATTCATGTGATCAAGACAGTGTTTCACTGTCGAAACGCGTTATGCTGGGCACTTGCCTTGATGTATGATAGCTGACTTTTCTTGCAATAAACGCACTTTATGAGAACTGAACGCACGCTGTGGTCCGTACCTGATATTTGCCATGACGGTGGCGATACAGGAGTGTGGATTCTTTCATATTATCTACTGGCGGTCGCCAGTAGATAGTTATAGTTAGGACCTATTTTCCATAGGAAATCCGCGACATTCTATTTGAAATAACTCTCTTGCCGGTTGATGAATCTTCGTGAAATTTTCAAACTTTATGGCCCGCTCCGGTCCGCTCCTACCCTGAAAGTCTCGGGTGATTCATCAAGCGGGGGCCGAGAAAAAGGGGGTCCCAAAACGTGTTTTCCCCATTCATTTTCCCATAGGAAACTTTAGACACGGCTACAGCCCGAACTGCTGAACGGAATTACACCAAATTTGGCAAAGAGGTAGTTCTTGGTTCAGAAAGAACCCTTTTGTTAAATGGTGTAAATCCGTTCAGTAGTTGCGGAGAAATTAAAAAAATAAGAGTCAAAAATCAATTTCCCATAGGAAACTTTATGCAAGGCTACAGCCCGAACTGCTGAACGGAATTACACCAAATTTGGCAAAGAGGTAGTTCTTGGTTCAGAAAGAACCCTTTTTGTTAAATGGTGTAAATCCGTTCAGTAGTTGCTGAGAAAATCAAAAGTAAAAACACATATATATCTGGGCGGAGCCTAACCACACATGTCATCGTGAGATCTGATTGGCTGTCAGCACTTCATCCTGGAATTGCTGGCAGCCATCTTGAGACCAATATACATGATAGTACCCCATTGAAATGCCTTGTAGTGAATCAAAGATTTTGAGGGTTACCAAAAGGAGAACTATTAAGGGTGATAACAGACTTTAGTTACATTAGAATTCATTTGTTGATGGTACCATACTAATTTCAGGAATTGTGGTGTGTTCTAAGGTGATTTTACCCTGTGAAAAACCTTCTGCTGGGATTTCATGAATCATGTTTGAGAGAAAACTATTTTCACATGCTTGTCCCATACAGTTTTGGAAGGTGCTCCAGAAGCTAAAATGAGAGCATATTTTCTGTAAATTCACATTATCTTTCTCAGTCATGTGAGAATGAAGTCTGACATTCTCAGTAAAACATGTACATCCAACAAGGGCAAAGACTGTCAGTTGATTCCTTTGTGTTCTACTTCAGCTTCCCAGAGTGTTCTAAAGAACAACTAGAGTGCTAACAGCCTTACTTATGACAAACGTATGGCACACCTGAAGCCATCTTGATTGGAATAAACTGGTAACACTTAAAACATTTAATTTAAAAAGGAACAAAATGATGGGGTTCATTTTGTCATAGAAATTATGGTTAGTGCTATAGAAAGAAAAATTAGGACATGTTTCAAGTGAGATCTCAAATATCTTCCTGTTATATTTCAACAGGAGCAGCCTGTCAGTTGATGCCTTTGTGTTCTACTGCAGCTTCCCAGAGTGTTCTAAAGAACAACTAGAGTGCTAACAGCCTTACTTATGACAAAAGTATGGCACACCTGAAGCCATCTTGATTGGAATAAACTGGTAACACTTAAAACATTTAATTTAAAAAGGAACAAAATGATGGGGTTAATTTTGTCATAAAAATTATGGGTAGTGCTGTAGAAAGAAAAATTAGGACATGTTTCAAGTGTGATCTCAAATATCTTCCTGTTATATTTCAACAGGAGCAGCCTGCCAGTTGATGCCTTTGTGTTCTACTGCAGCTTCCCAGAGTGTTCTAAAGAACAACTAGAGCGCTAACAGCCTTACTTATGACAAAAGTATGGCACACCAGAAGCCATCTTGATTGGAATAAACCGTTAATACTTAAAACATTTAATTTAAAAAGGAACAAAATGAGGGGTTCTTTTTTAAATAGAAATTATGGTTAGTGCTGCAGAAAGAAAAATGAGGGCATGTTTTAAGTGAGATCTCAAATCCTCTTCTATTTCATTAGAAAATTCTGACATGCAGACTGAAACAATCACTTTCAATACCAGCAGCAGACTTCCAGTTAACTCCCTGGTGAGCAGTAGCTTTAGTACAGTGATCTAATGAGCAACTAGAGTGCTAACATTCTGAATTTATGGCAAATGTGAGACACATCTGAATGCCTTCTTGATGGAATCAAAGTAAAAACTGAAAGCATTTCCTACTGAGGAGACTGCAGTAAATGAGGAAATTAGGAAACTTCATAACAAAGAAGTCTTCCAAGATGGCCACCAGAGAAAAAAGAGCCCAAATGTAGCACAAATATTACCCAGATGTAGCCCACATATAGCCCAATGACAAAAGTGTGCAAAACACTTTTTATTTTTAGTTTTTTTGCAGTTTTATGTAGTGCAGACTGGTCAGGTATTGGAACGTTGCATCTTAAAACATGACCCCCTACACTACAAAAACACTACTGCACTACTCTAAACCCTAAAACACTACCCCAGCACGACTCCCTACACTACACAAGCACCACTGCACTATCCTAAACCCTAAAACACTACCCCCAGCATGACCCCCTACACTACACAAACACCACTGCACTACCCTAAACCCTAAAACACTACCCCCAGCACGATCCCCTACACTACCCAAACACCACTGCACTAACCTAAACCCTAAAACAATACCCCCAGCACGACCCCCTACACTACCCAAACACCACTGTACTACCCTAAAACATGACCCCCTACACTACACAAACACCACTGCACTACCCTAAACCCTAAAACACTACCCCCAGCACGACCCCCTACACTACACAAGCACCACTGCACTACCCTAAACCCTAAAACACTACCCCCAGAACGACCCCCTACACTGCCCGAACACCACTGCACTGCCCTAAACCTTGAAACACCAGCCCCTGCACGACCCCCTACACTGTTTGAACACCACTGCACTGCCCTAAACCCTGAAACACCACCCCAGCACGACCCCCTACACTGCCCGAACACCACTGCACTGCCCTAAACCCTGAAACACCACCCCTTCACGACCCCCTACACTGCCCGAACACCACTGCACTGCCCTAAACCCTGAAACACCACCCCCAGCACGGCCCCCTACACTGCCCAAACACCACTGCACTGCCCTAAACCCTGAAACACTATCCCCAGCAAGACCCCCTACACTGCCCAAACACCACTCCACTGCCCTAAACCCTGAAACATCACCCCCAGCAAGACCCCCTACACTGCCCGAACACCACTGCCCTAAACCCTGAAACACCACCCCGAGGACGACCCCCTACACTGCCTGAACACCACTGCACTGCCCTAAACCCTGAAACACCACCCCCAGCACGACCCCCTACACTGCACGAACACCACTGCTCTGCCCAAAACCCTGAAACACCAGCCCCAGCACGACCCCCTACACTGCCCGAACACCACTGCACTGCCCTAAACCCTGAAACACCAGCCCCAGCACGACCCCCTACACTGCCCGAACACCACTGCACTACCCTAAACCCAGAAACACCACCCCCAGCACGACCCCCTACACTGCCCAAACACCACTCCACTGCCCTAAACCCTGAAACATCACCCCCAGCAAGACCCCCTACACTGCCCGAACACCACTGCCCTAAACCCTGAAACACCACCCCGAGGACGACCCCCTACACTGCCTGAACACCACTGCACTGCCCTAAACCCTGAAACACCACCCCCAGCACGACCCCCTACACTGCACGAACACCACTGCTCTGCCCAAAACCCTGAAACACCAGCCCCAGCACGACCCCCTACACTGCCCGAACACCACTGCACTGCCCTAAACCCTGAAACACCAGCCCCAGCACGACCCCCTACACTGCCCGAACACCACTGCACTACCCTAAACCCAGAAACACCACCCCCAGCACGACCCCCTACACTGCCTGAGCACCACTGCACTGCCCTAAACCCTGAAATACCAGCCCCAGCATGACCCCCTACACTGCCCGAACACCACTGCACTGCCCTAAACCCTGAAACACCAGCCCCAGCACGACCACCTACACTGCCCGAACACCACTGCACTGCCCTATACCGTGAAACACTAGCCCCAGCACGACCCCCTACACTGCCAGAACACCATTGCACTGCCCTAAACCCTGAAACACCAGCCCCAGCACAACACCCTAAACTGCCCGAACACTACTGCACTGCCCTAAACCCTGAAACACCACCCCGTGCACGACCCCCTACACTGCCCGAACACCACTGCACTGCCCTAAACCCTGAAACACCACCCCCAGCACGACACCCTACACTGCCCGAACACCACTGCACTGCGCTAAACCCTGAAACACCATTCCCCCTGCACGACCCCCTACACTGCCCGAACACTACTGCACTGCCCTAAACCCTGAAACACCATCCCCAGCACGACCCCCTACACTGCACGAACACCCCTGCACTGCCCTAAACCCTGAAACACTACCCCCAGCAAGACCCCCTACACTGCCCGAACACCACTGCACTGCCCTAAACCCTGAAACATCACCCCCAGCAAGACCCCCTACACTGCCCGAACACCACTGCCCTAAACCCTGAAACACCACCCCCAGCAAGACCCCCTACACTGCCCGAACACCACTGCACTACCCTAAACCCTACAACACTACCCCCAGCACGACCCCCTACACTACACAAGCACCACTTCAATACCCTAAACCCTAAAACACTACCCCCAGAACGACCCCCTACACTGCCCGAACACCACTGCACTGCCCTAAACCTTGAAACACCAGCCCCTGCACAACTCCCTACACTGCCCGAACACCACTGCACTGCCCTAAACCCTGAAACACCACCCCCAGCACGACCCCCTACACTGCCCGAACACCACTGCACTGCCCTAAACCCTGAAACACCACCCCCTTCATGACCCCCTACACTGCCCGAACACCACTGCACTGTCCTAAACCCTGAAACACCACCCCCAGCACGGCCCCCTACACTGCCCAAACACCACTGCACTGCCCTAAACCCTGAAACACTATCCCCAGCAAGACCCCCTACACTGCCCAAACACCACTCCACTGCCCTAAACCCTGAAACATCACCCCCAGCAAGACCCCCTACACTGCCCGAACACCACTGCCCTAAACCCTGAAACACCACCCCCAGCACGACCCCCTACACTGCCCGAACACCACTGCACTGCCCTAAACCCTGAAACACCACCCCCAGCACGACCCCCTATACTGCCCGAACACCACTGCTCTGCCCAAAACCCTGTAACACAAGCCCCAGCACGACCCCCTACACTGCCCGAACACCACTGCACTGCCCTAAACCCTGAAACACCAGCCCCAGCACGACCCCCTACACTGCCCGAACACCACTGCACTACCCTAAACCCATAAACACCACCCCCAGCACGACCCCCTACACTGCCTGAGCACCACTGCACTGCCCTACACCCTGAAACACCAGCCCCAGCATGACCCCCTACACTGCCCGAACACCACTGCACTGCCCTAAACCCTGAAACACCAGCCCCAGCACGACCACCTACACTGCACGAACACCACTCCACTGCCCTAAACCCTGAAACACCAGCCCCAGCATGACCCCCTACACTGCCCGAACACCACTGCACTGCCCTAAACCGTGAAACACTAGCCCCAGCACGACCCCCTACACTGTCAGAACACCATTGCACTGCCCTAAACCCTGAAACACCAGCCCCAGCACAACCCCCTACACTCCCCGAAAATCACTGCACTGCCCTAAACCCTGAAACACCACCCCGTGCACGACCCCCTACACTGCCCGAACACCACTGCACTGCCCTAAACCCTGAAACACCACCCCCAGCACGACACCCTACACTGCCCGAACACCACTGCACTGCCCTAAACCCTGAAACAACACCCCCAGCAAGACCCCCTACACTGCCCGAACACCACTGCCCTAAACCCTGAAACACCACCCCCAGCAAGACCCCCTACACTGCCCGAACACCACTGCACTGCCCTAAACCCTGAAACACCAGCCCCAGCACGACCCCCTACATTGCCCGAACACCACTGCACTGCCCTAAACCCTGAAACACCACCCCCTGCATGACCCACTACACTGCCCGAACACCACTGCACTGCCCTAAACCCTGAAACACCATTTCCCCTGCACGACCCCCTACTCTGCCCGAACACTACTGCACTGGCCTAAACCCTGAAACACCATCCCCAGCACGACCCCCTACACTGCACGAACACCCCTGCACTGCCCTAAACCCTGAAACACTACCCCCAGCAAGACCCCCTACACTGCCCGAACACCACCGCACTGCCCTAAACGCTGAAACATCACCCCCAGCAAGACCCCCTACACTGCCCGAACACCACTGCCCTAAACCCTGAAACACCACCCCCAGCAAGACCCCCTACACTGCCCGAACACCACTGCACTGCCCTAAACCCTGAAACACCAGCCCCAGCACGACACCCTACATTGCCCGAACACCACTGCACTGCCCTAAACCCTGAAACACCACCCCCTGCATGACCCACTACACTGCCCGAACACCACTGCACTGCCCTAAACCCTGAAACACCACCCCCAGCACGACCCCCTACACTGCCCGAACACCATTGCACTGCCCTAAACCCTGAAACACCACCCCCTGCACGACCCCCTACACTGCCCGAACACTACTGCACTGCCCTAAACCCTGAAACACCGCCCCCAGCATGACCCCCTACACTGCACGAACACAACTGCACTGCCCTAAACCTTGAAACACCAGCCCCAGCAAGACCCCCTACACTGCCCGAACACCACTGCACTGCCCTAAACCCTGAAACATCACCCCCAACAAGACCCCCTACACTGCCCGAACACCACTGCCCTAAACCCTGAAACACCACCCCCAGCAAGACCCCCTACACTGCCCGAACAACACTGCAGTGCCCTAAACCCTAAAACACCACCCCCAGCACAACCCCCTACACTGCCCGAACACCACTGCTCTTCCCAAAACCCTGAAACACCAGCCCCAGCACGACCCCCTACACTGCCCGAACACCACTGCACTGCCCTAAACCCTGAAACACCACCCCCAGTACGACCCCCTACACTGCCCGAACACCACTGCACTGCCCTAAACCCTGAAACACCACCCCCAGCACAACCGCCTACACTGCCTGAAAACCACTGCACTGCACTAAACCCTCAAACACCAGCCCCAGCACGACCCCCTACACTGTCCAAACACCACTGCACTACCCTAAACCCTCAAACACCAGACCCAGCAAGACCCCCTACACTGCCCGAACACGACTGCACTACCCTAAACCCTCAAACACCAGCCCCAGCAAGACCCCTACACTGCCCGAACACCACTGCACTGCCCTAAACCCTGAAACACCAGCCCCAGCAAGACCCCCTACACTGCCCGAACACCACTGCACTGCCCTAAACCCTGAAACACCACCCCCAGCAAGACCCCCTACACTGCCCGAACACCATTGCACTGCCCTAAACCCTGAAACACCACCCCCAGCAAGACCCCCTACACTGCCCGAACACCACTGCACTAAACCCGGAAACACCAGCCCCAGCAAGACCACCTACACTGCCCGAACACCACTGCACTGCCCAAAACCCTGAAACACCACCCCCAGCACGACACCCTACACTGCCCGAACACCACTGCACTGCCCTAAACCCTGAAACACCACCCCCAGCACGACCCCTACACTGCCCAAACACCACTGCACTGCCCTAAACCCTGAAACACCACCCCCTGCACGACCCCCTACACTGCCCGAACACCACTGCACTGCCCTAAACCCTAAAACTCTACCCCCAGCATGACCCCCTACACTGCCCGAACACCACTGCACTGCCCTAAACCCTGACTCACCACCCCCTGCATGACCCCCTACACTGCCCGAACACCACTACACTGCCCTAAACCCAGAAACACCACCCCCAGCACGACCCCCTACACTGCCCAAACACCACTGCACTGCCCTAAACCCTGAAACACCACCCCCAGCACGACCCCCTACACTGCCCGAACACCACTGCACTGCCCTAAACCCTGAAACACCAGCCCCTGCACGACCCCCTACACTGCCCGAACACCACTGCACTGCCCTAAACCCTGAAACACCACCCACAGCACGACCCCCTACACTGCCTGAACACCACTGCCCTAAACCCTGAAACACCACCCCCAGCAAGACCCCCTACACTGCCCGAATACCACTGCACTGCCCTAAAGCCTGAAACACCACCTCCAACACAACCCCTACACTGCCTGAACACCATTGCTCTGCCCTAAACCCTGAAACACTGCCCCCAGCAAGACCCCCTACACTGCCCGAACACCACTGCACTGCCCTAAACCCTGAAACATCACCCCCAGCAAGACCCCCTACACTGCCCGAACACCACTGCCCTAAACCCTGAAACACCACCCCCAGCACGACCCCCTACACTGCTCGAACACCACTGCACTGCCCTAAACCCTGAAACACCACCCCCAGCACGACCCCCTACACTGCCCGAACACCACTGCTCTGCCCAAAACACTGAAACACCAGCCCCAGCATGACCCCCTACACTGCCCGAACACCACTGCACTGCCCTAAACCCTGAAACACCAGCCCCAGCACAAACCCCTACACTGCCCGAACACCACTGCACTACCCTTTACCCTGAAACACCAGCCCCAGCACGACCCCCTACACTGCCCGAACACCACTGCACTGCCCTAAACCCTGAAACACCAGCCCCAGCACAAACCCCTACACTGCCCGAACACCACTGCACTGCCCTTTACCCTGAAACACCAGCCCCAGCACGACCCCCTACACTGCCCGAACACCACTGCACTACCCTAAACCCATAAACACCACCGCCAGCACGACCCCCTACACTGCCTGAGCACCACTGCACTGCCCTAAACCCTGAAACACCAGCCCCAGCATGACCCCCTACACTGCCCGAACACCACTGCACTGCCCTAAACCCTGAAACACCAGCCCCAGCACGACCACCTACACTGCACGAACACCACTGCACTGCCCTAAACCCTGAAACACCAGCCCCAGCATGACCCCCTACACTGCCCGAGCACCACTGCCTGCACTGCCCTAAACCCTGAAACACCAGCCCCAGCACGACCCCCTACACTGCCTGAATACTACTGCACTGCCCTAAACCATGAAACACCATCCCCAGCACGACCCCCTACACTGCACGAACACCACTGCACTGCCCTAAACCCTGAAACACTACCCCCAGCAAGACCCCCTACACTGCCCGAACACCACTGCACTGCCCTAAACCCTAAAACACCAGCCCCAGCACGACCCCCTACACTGCCCGAACACCACTGCACTACCCTAAACCCATAAACACCACCCCCAGCACGACCCCCTACACTGCCTGAGCACCACTGCACTGCCCTAAACCCTGAAACACCAGCCCCAGCATGACCCCCTACACTGCCCGAACACCACTGCTCTGCCCAAAACACTGAAACACCAGCCCCAGCATGACCCCCTACACTGCCCGAACACCACTGCACTGCCCTAAACCCTGAAACACCAGCCCCAGCACAAACCCCTACACTGCCCGAACACCACTGCACTGCCCTTTACCCTGAAACACCAGCCCCAGCACGACCCCCTACACTGCCCGAACACCACTGCACTACCCTAAACCCATAAACACCACCGCCAGCACGACCCCCTACACTGCCTGAGCACCACTGCACTGCCCTAAACCCTGAAACACCAGCCCCAGCATGACCCCCTACACTGCCCGAACACCACTGCACTGCCCTAAACCCTGAAACACCAGCCCCAGCACGACCACCTACACTGCACGAACACCACTGCACTGCCCTAAACCCTGAAACACCAGCCCCAGCATGACCCCCTACACTGCCCGAGCACCACTGCCTGCACTGCCCTAAACCCTGAAACACCAGCCCCAGCACGACCCCCTACACTGCCTGAATACTACTGCACTGCCCTAAACCATGAAACACCATCCCCAGCACGACCCCCTACACTGCACCGAACACCACTGCACTGCCCTAAACCCTGAAACACTACCCCCAGCAAGACCCCCTACACTGCCCGAACACCACTGCACTGCCCTAAACCCTAAAACACCAGCCCCAGCACGACCCCCTACACTGCCCGAACACCACTGCACTACCCTAAACCCATAAACACCACCCCCAGCACGACCCCCTACACTGCCTGAGCACCACTGCACTGCCCTAAACCCTGAAACACCAGCCCCAGCATGACCCCCTACACTGCCCGAACACCACTGCACTGCCCTAAACCCTGAAACACCAGCCCCAGCACGACCACCTACACTGCACGAACACCACTGCACTGCCCTAAGCCCTGAAACACCAGCCCCAGCATGACCCCCTACACTGCCCGAACACCACTGCACTGCCCTAAACCGTGAAACACTAGCCCCAGCACGACCCCCTACACTGCCCGAACACCACTGCACTGCCCTAAACCCTGAAACACCACCCCGTGCACGAACCCCTACACTGCCCGAACACCACTGCACTGCCCTAAACCCTGAAACACCACCCCCAGCACGACACCCTACACTGCCCGAACACCACTGCCCTAAACCCTGAAACACCACCCCCAGCAAGACCCCCTACACTGCCCGAACACCACTGCCCTAAACCCTGAAACACCACCCCCAGCAAGACCCCCTACACTGCCCGAACACCACTGCACTGCCCTAAACCCTGAAACACCAGCCCCAGCACGACCCCCTACATTGCCCGAACACCACTGCACTGCCCTAAACCCTGAAACACCACCCCCTGCATGACCCACTACACTGCCCGAACACCACTGCACTGCCCTAAACCCTGAAACACCATTCCCCCTGCACGACCCCCTACTCTGCCCGAACACTACTGCACTGGCCTAAACCCTGAAACACCATCCCCAGCACGACCCCCTACACTGCACGAACACCCCTGCACTGCCCTAAACCCTGAAACACTACCCCCAGCAAGACCCCCTACACTGCCCGAACACCACTGCACTGCCCTAAACCCTGAAACATCACCCCCAGCAAGACCCCCTACACTGCCCGAACACCACTGCCCTAAACCCTGAATCACCACCCCCAGCAAGACCCCCTACACTGCCCGAACACCACTGCACTGCCCTAAACCCTGAAACACCAGCCCCAGCACGACCCCCTACATTGCCCGAACACCACTGCACTGCCCTAAACCCTGAAACACCACCCCATGCATGACCCACTACACTGCCCGAACACCACTGCACTGCCCTAAACCCTGAAACACCACCCCCAGCACGACCCCCTACACTGCCCGAACACCATTGCACTGCCCTAAACCCTGAAACACCACCCCCTGCACGACCCCCTACACTGCCCGAACACTACTGCACTGCCCTAAACCCTGAAACACCATCCCCAGCACGACCCCCTACACTACCCAAACACCACTGCACTAACCTAAACCCTAAAACAATACCCCCAGCACGACCCCCTACACTACCCAAACACCACTGTACTACCCTAAAACATGACCCCCTACAGTACACAAACACCACTGCACTACCCTAAACCCTAAAACACTACCCCCAGCACGACCCCCTACACTACACAAGCACCACTGCACTACCCTAAACCCTAAAACACTACCCCCAGAACGACCCCCTACACTGCCCGAACACCACTGCACTGCCCTAAACCTTGAAACACCAGCCCCTGCACGACCCCCTACACTGTTTGAACACCACTGCACTGCCCTAAACCCTGAAACACCACCCCAGCACGACCCCTACACTGCCCAAACACCACTGCACTGCCCTAAACCCTGAAACACCACCCCCTTCACGACCCCCTACACTGCCCGAACACCACTGCACTGCCCTAAACCCTGAAACACCACCCCCAGCACGGCCCCCTACACTGCCCAAACACCACTGCACTGCCCTAAACCCTGAAACACTATCCCCAGCAAGACCCCCTACACTGCCCAAACACCACTCCACTGCCCTAAACCCTGAAACATCACCCCCAGCAAGACCCCCTACACTGCCCGAACACCACTGCCCTAAACCCTGAAACACCACCCGAGGACGACCCCCTACACTGCCTGAACACCACTGCACTGCCCTAAACCCTGAAACACCACCCCCAGCACGACCCCCTACACTGCACGAACACCACTGCTCTGCCCAAATCCCTGAAACACCAGCCCCAGCACGACCCCCTACACTGCCCGAACACCACTGCACTGCCCTAAACCCTGAAACACCAGCCCCAGCACGACCCCCTACACTGCCCGAACACCACTGCACTACCCTAAACCCAGAAACACCACCCCCAGCACGACCCCCTACACTGCCTGAGCACCACTGCACTGCCCTAAACCCTGAAATACCAGCCCCAGCATGACCCCCTACACTGCCCGAACACCACTGCACTGCCCTAAACCCTGAAACACCAGCCCCAGCACGACCACCTACACTGCCCGAACACCACTGCACTGCCCTATACCGTGAAACACTAGCCCCAGCACGACCCCCTACACTGCCAGAACACCATTGCACTGCCCTAAACCCTGAAACACCAGCCCCAGCACAACACCCTAAACTGCCCGAACACTACTGCACTGCCCTAAACCCTGAAACACCACCCCGTGCACGACCCCCTACACTGCCCGAACACCACTGCACTGCCCTAAACCCTGAAACACCACCCCCAGCACGACACCCTACACTGCCCGAACACCACTGCACTGCGCTAAACCCTGAAACACCATTCCCCCTGCACGACCCCCTACACTGCCCGAACACTACTGCACTGCCCTAAACCCTGAAACACCATCCCCGGCACGACCCCCTACACTGCACGAACACCCCTGCACTGCCCTAAACCCTGAAACACTACCCCCAGCAAGACCCCCTACACTGCCCGAACACCACTGCACTGCCCTAAACCCTGAAACATCACCCCCAGCAAGACCCCCTACACTGCCCGAACACCACTGCCCTAAACCCTGAAACACCACCCCCAGCAAGACCCCCTACACTGCCCGAACACCACTGCACTACCCTAAACCCTACAACACTACCCCCAGCACGACCCCCTACACTACACAAGCACCACTTCAATACCCTAAACCCTAAAACACTACCCCCAGAACGACCCCCTACACTGCCCGAACACCACTGCACTGCCCTAAACCTTGAAACACCAGCCCCTGCACAACCCCCTACACTGCCCGACCACCACTGCACTGCCCTAAACCCTGAAACACCACCCCCAGCACGACCCCCTACACTGCCCGAACACCACTGCACTGCCCTAAACCCTGAAACACCACCCCTTCATGACCCCCTACACTGCCCGAACACCACTGCACTGTCCTAAACCCTGAAACACCACCCCCAGCACGGCCCCCTACACTGCCCAAACACCACTGCACTGCCCTAAACCCTGAAACACTATCCCCAGCAAGACCCCCTACACTGCCCAAACACCACTCCACTGCCCTAAACCCTGAAACATCACCCCCAGCAAGACCCCCTACACTGCCCGAACACCACTGCCCTAAACCCTGAAACACCACCCCCAGCACGACCCCCTACACTGCCCGAACACCACTGCACTGCCCTAAACCCTGAAACACCACCCCCAGCACGACCCCCTATACTGCCCGAACACCACTGCTCTGCCCAAAACCCTGAAACACAAGCCCCAGCACGACCCCCTACACTGCCCGAACACCACTGCACTGCCCTAAACCCTGAAACACCAGCCCCAGCACGACCCCCTACACTGCCCGAACACCACTGCACTACCCTAAACCCATAAACACCACCCCCAGCACGACCCCCTACACTGCCTGAGCACCACTGCACTGCCCTACACCCTGAAACACCAGCCCCAGCATGACCCCCTACACTGCCCGAACACCACTGCACTGCCCTAAACCCTGAAACACCAGCCCCAGCACGACCACCTACACTGCCCGAACACCACTGCACTGCCCTAAACCCTGAAACACCAGCCCCAGCATGACCCCCTACACTGCCCGAACACCACTGCACTTCCCTAAACCGTGAAACACTAGCCCCAGCACGACCCCCTACACTGTCAGAACACCATTGCACTGCCCTAAACCCTGAAACACCAGCCCCAGCACAACCCCCTACACTGCCCGAAAATCACTGCACTGCCCTAAACCCTGAAACACCACCCCGTGCACGACCCCCTACACTGCCCGAACACCACTGCACTGCCCTAAACCCTGAAACACCACCCCCAGCACGACACCCTACACTGCCCGAACACCACTGCACTGCCCTAAACCCTGAAACATCACCCCCAGCAAGACCCCCTACACTGCCCGAACACCACTGCCCTAAACCCTGAAACACCACCCCCAGCAAGACCCCCTACACTGCCCGAACAACACTGCACTGCCCTAAACCCTGAAACACCAGCCCCAGCACGACCCCCTACATTGCCCGAACACCACTGCACTGCCCTAAACCCTGAAACACCACCCCCTGCATGACCCACTACACTGCCCGAACACCACTGCACTGCCCTAAACCCTGAAACACCATTTCCCCTGCACGACCCCCTACTCTGCCCGAACACTACTGCACTGGCCTAAACCCTGAAACACCATCCCCAGCACGACCCCCTACACTGCACGAACACCCCTGCACTGCCCTAAACCCTGAAACACTACCCCCAGCAAGACCCCCTACACTGCCCGAACACCACTGCACTGCCCTAAACGCTGAAACATCACCCCCAGCAAGACCCCCTAACACTGCCCGAACACCACTGCCCTAAACCCTGAAACACCACCCCCAGCAAGACCCCCTACACTGCCCGAACACCACTGCACTGCCCTAAACCCTGAAACACCAGCCCCAGCACGACCCCCTACATTGCCCGAACACCACTGCACTGCCCTAAACCCTGAAACACCACCCCCTGCATGACCCACTACACTGCCCGAACACCACTGCACTGCCCTAAACCCTGAAACACCACCCCCAGCACGACCCCCTACACTGCCCGAACACCATTGCACTGCCCTAAACCCTGAAACACCACCCCCTGCACGACCCCCTACACTGCCCGAACACTACTGCACTGCCCTAAACCCTGAAACACCGCCCCCAGCATGACCCCCTACACTGCACGAACACAACTGCACTGCCCTAAACCTTGAAACACCAGCCCCAGCAAGACCCCCTACACTGCCCGAACACCACTGCACTGCCCTAAACCCTGAAACATCACCCCCAACAAGACCCCCTACACTGCCCGAACACCACTGCCCTAAACCCTGAAACACCACCCCCAGCAAGACCCCCTACACTGCCCGAACAACACTGCAGTGCCCTAAACCCTAAAACACCACCCCCAGCACAACCCCCTACACTGCCCGAACACCACTGCTCTTCCCAAAACCCTGAAACACCAGCCCCAGCACGACCCCCTACACTGCCCGAACACCACTGCACTGCCCTAAACCCTGAAACACCACCCCCAGCACGACCCCCTACACTGCCCGAACACCACTGCACTGCCCTAAACCCTGAAACACCACCCCCAGCACGACCGCCTACACTGCCTGAAAACCACTGCACTGCCCTAAACCCTGAAACACCAGCCCCAGCACGACCCCCTACACTGTCCGAACACCACTGCACTACCCTAAACCCTCAAACACCAGACCCAGCAAGACCCCCTACACTGCCCGAACACGACTGCACTACCCTAAACCCTCAAACACCAGCCCCAGCAAGACCCCCTACACTGCCCGAACACCACTGCACTGCCCTAAACCCTGAAACACCAGCCCCAGCAAGACCCCCTACACTGCCCGAACACCACTGCACTGCCCTAAACCCTGAAACACCACCCCCAGCAAGACCCCCTACACTGCCCGAACACCACTGCGCTGCCCTAAACGCTGAAACATCAGCCCCAGCAAGACCCCCTACACTGCGCGAACACCATTGCACTGCCCTAAACCCTGAAACACCACCCCCAGCAAGACCCCCTACACTGCCCGAACACCACTGCACTAAACCCGGAAACACCAGCCCCAGCAAGACCACCTACACTGCCCGAACACCACTGCACTGCCCAAAACCCTGAAACACCACCCCCAGCACGACACCCTACACTGCCCGAACACCACTGCACTGCCCTAAACCCTGAAACACCACCCCCAGCACGACCCCTACACTGCCCGAACACCACTGCACTGCCCTAAACCCTGAAACACCACCCCCTGCACGACCCCCTACACTGCCCGAACACCACTGCACTGCCCTAAACCCTAAAACTCTACCCCCAGCATGACCCCCTACACTGCCCGAACACCACTGCACTGCCCTAAACCCTAACTCACCACCCCCTGCATGACCCCCTACACTGCCCGAACACCACTACACTGCCCTAAACCCAGAAACACCACCCCCAGCACGACCCCCTACACTGCCCAAACACCACTGCACTGCCCTAAACCCTGAAACACCACCCTCAGCACGACCCCCTACACTGCCCGAACACCACCGCACTGCCCTAAACCCTGAAACACCAGCCCCTGCACGACCCCCTACACTGCCCGAACACCACTGCACTGCCCTAAACCCTGAAACACCACCCACAGCACGACCCCCTACACTGCCTGAACACCACTGCCCTAAACCCTGAAACACCACCCCCAGCAAGACCCCCTACACTGCCCGAATACCACTGCACTGCCCTAAAGCCTGAAACACCACCTCCAACACAACCCCCTACACTGCCTGAACACCATTGCTCTGCCCTAAACCCTGAAACACTGCCCCCAGCAAGACCCCCTACACTGCCCGAACACCACTGCACTGCCCTAAACCCTGAAACATCACCCCCAGCAAGACCCCCTACACTGCCCGAACACCACTGCCCTAAACCCTGAAACACCACCCCCAGCACGACCCCCTACACTGCTCAAACACCACTGCACTGCCCTAAACCCTGAAACACCACCCCCAGCACGACCCCCTACACTGCCCGAACACCACTGCTCTGCCCAAAACACTGAAACACCAGCCCCAGCATGACCCCCTACACTGCCCGAACACCACTGCACTGCCCTAAACCCTGAAACACCAGCCCCAGCACAAACCCCTACACTGCCCGAACACCACTGCACTACCCTAAACCCAGAAACACCACCCCCAGCACGACCCCCTACACTGCCCGAGCACCACTGCCTGCACTGCCCTAAACCCTGAAACACCAGCCCCAGCACGACCCCCTACACTGCCTGAACACTACTGCACTGCCCTAAACCATGAAACACCATCCCCAGCACGACCCCCTACACTGCACGAACACCACTGCACTGCCCTAAACCCTGAAAAACTACCCCCAGCAAGACCCCCTACACTGCCCGAACACCACTGCACTGCCCTAAACCCTAAAACACCAGCCCCAGCACGACCCCCTACACTGCCCGAACACCACTGCACTGCCCTTAACCCTGAAACACCAGCCCCAGCACGACCCCCTACACTGCCCGAACACCACTGCACTACCCTAAACCCATAAACACCACCCCCAGCACGACCCCCTACACTGCCTGAGCACCACTGCACTGCCCTAAACCCTGAAACACCAGCCCCAGCATGACCCCCTACACTGCCCGAACACCACTGCACTGCCCTAAACCCTGAAACACCAGCCCCAGCACGACCACCTACACTGCACGAACACCACTGCACTGCCCTAAACCCTGAAACACCAGCCCCAGCATGACCCCCTACACTGCCCGAGCACCACTGCCTGCACTGCCCTAAACCCTGAAACACCAGCCCCAGCACGACCCCCTACACTGCCTGAATACTACTGCACTGCCCTAAACCATGAAACACCATCCCCAGCACGACCACCTACACTGCACGAACACCACTGCACTGCCCTAAACCCTGAAAAACTACCCCCAGCAAGACCCCCTACACTGCCCGAACAGAACTGCACTGCCATAAACCCTAAAACACCAGCCCCAGCACGACCCCCTACACTGCCCGAACACCACTGCACTACCCTAAACCCATAAACACCACCCCCAGCACGACCCCCTACACTGCCTGAGCACCACTGCACTGCCCTAAACCCTGAAACACCAGCCCCAGCATGACCCCCTACACTGCCCGAACACCACTGCACTGCCCTAAACCCTGAAACACCAGCCCCAGCACGACCACCTACACTGCACGAACACCACTGCACTGCCCTAAGCCCTGAAACACCAGCCCCAGCATGACCCCCTACACTGCCCGAACACCACTGCACTGCCCTAAACCCTGAAACACTAGCCCCAGCACGACCCCCTACACTGCCCGAACACCACTGCACTGCCCTAAACCCTGAAACACCACCCCGTGCACGAACCCCTACACTGCCCGAACACCACTGCACTGCCCTAAACCCTGAAACACCACCCCCAGCACGACACCCTACACTGCCCGAACACCACTGCACTGCCTTAAACCCTGAAACATCACCCCCAGCAAGACCCCCTACACTGCCCGAACACCACTGCCCTAAACCCTGAAACACCACCCCCAGCAAGACCCCCTACACTGCCCGAACACCACTGCACTGCCCTAAACCCTGAAACACCAGCCCCAGCACGACCCCCTACATTGCCCGAACACCACTGCACTGCCCTAAACCCTGAAACACCACCCCCTGCATGACCCACTACACTGCCCGAACACCACTGCACTGCCCTAAACCCTGAAACACCATTCCCCCTGCACGACCCCCTACTCTGCCCGAACACTACTGCACTGGCCTAAACCCTGAAACACCATCCCCAGCACGACCCCCTACACTGCATGAACACCCCTGCACTGCCCTAAACCCTGAAACACTACCCCCAGCAAGACCCCTACACTGCCCGAACACCACTGCACTGCCCTAAACCCTGAAACATCACCCCCAGCAAGACCCCCTACACTGCCCGAACACCACTGCCCTAAACCCTGAAACACCACCCCCAGCAAGACCCCCTACACTGCCCGAACACCACTGCACTGCCCTAAACCCTGAAACACCAGCCCCAGCACGACCCCCTACACTGCCCGAACACCACTGCACTGCCCTAAACCCTGAAACACCACCCCATGCATGACCCACTACACTGCCCGAACACCACTGCACTGCCCTAAACCCTGAAACACCACCCCCAGCACGACCCCCTACACTGCCCGAACACCATTGCACTGCCCTAAACCCTGAAACACCACCCCTGCACGACCCCCTACACTGCCCGAACACTACTGCACTGCCCTAAACCCTGAAACACCGCCCACAGCATGACCCCCTACACTGCACGAACACTACTGCACTGCCCTAAACCCTGAAACACTACCCCCAGCAAGACCCCCTACACTGCCCGAACACCACTGCACTGCCCTAAACCCTGAAACATCACCCCCAGCAAGCCCCCCTACACTGCCCGAACACCACTGCCCTAAACCCTGAAACACCACCCCCAGCAAGACCCCCTACACTGCCCGAACAACACTGCAGTGCCCTAAACCCTAAAACACCACCCCCAGCACGACCCCCTACACTGCCCGAACACCACTGCTCTGCCCAAATCCCTGAAACACCAGCCCCAGCACGACCCCCTACACTGCCCGAACACCACTGCACTGCCCTAAACCCTGAAACACCACCCCCAGCACGACCCCCTACACTGCCCGAACACCACTGCACTGCCCTAAACCCTGAAACACCACCCCCAGCACGACCGCCTACACTGCCTGAAAACCACTGCACTGCCCTAAACCCTGAAACACCAGCCCCAACACGACCCCCTACACTGCCCGAACACCACTGCACTGCCCTAAACCCTCAAACACCAGCCCCAGCACGACCCCCTACACTGCCCGAACACCACTGCACTACCCTAAACCCTGAAACACCAGCCCCAGCAAGACCCCCTACACTGCCAAAACACCACTGCACTGCCCTAAACCCTGAAACACCAGCCCGAGCAAGACCCCCTACACTGCCCGAACACCACTGCACTGACCTAAACCCTGAAACACCACCCCCAGCAAGACCCCTACACTGCCCGAACACCACTGCGCTGCCCTAAACACTGAAACATCAGCCCCAGCAAAACCCCCTACACTGCGCGAACACCATTGCACTGCCCTAAACACTGAAACACCACCCCCAGCAAGACCCCCTACACTGCCCGAACACCACTGCACTAAACCCGGAAACACCAGCCCCAGCAAGACCACCTACACTGCCCGAACACCACTGCACTGCCCAAAACCCTGAAACACCACCCCCAGCACGACACCCTACACTGCCCGAACATCACTGCACTGCCCTAAACCCTGAAACACCACCCCCAGCACGACCCCTACACTGCCCGAGCACCACTGCACTGCCCTAAACCCTGAAACACCACCCCCCTGCACGACCCCCTATACTGCCCGAACACCACTGCACTGCCCTAAACCCTAAAACTCTACCCCCAGCATGACCCCCTACACCGCCCGAACACCACTGCACTGCCCTAAACCCTGACTCACCACCCCCTGCACGACCCCCTACACTGCCCGAACACCACTACACTGCCCTAAACCCAGAAACACCACCCCCAGCACGACCCCCTACACTGCCCAAACACCACTGCACTGCCCTAAACCCAGAAACACCACCCCCAGCACGACCCCCTACACTAAGCCGAACACCACTGCACTGCCCTAAACCCTGAAACACCAGCCCCTGCACGACCCCCTACACTGCCCGTACACCATTGCACTGCCCTAAACCCTGAAACACCACCCCCAGCACGACCCCCTACACTGCCTGAACACCACTGCCCTAAACCCTGAAACACCACCCCCAGCAAGACCCCCTACACTGCCCGAATACCACTGCACTGCCCTAAAGCCTGAAACACCACCTCCAACACAACCCCCTACACTGCCTGAACACCATTGCTCTGCCCTAAACCCTGAAACACTGCCCCCAGCAAGACCCCCTACACTGCCCGAACACCACTGCACTGCCCTAAACCCTGAAACATCACCCCCAGCAAGACCCCCTACACTGCCCGAACACCACTGCCCTAAACCCTGAAACACCACCCCCAGCACGACCCCCTACACTACTCGAACACCACTGCACTGCCCTAAACCCTGAAACACCACCCCCAGCACGACCCCCTACACTGCCCGAACACCACTGCTCTGCCCAAAACACTGAAACACCAGCCCCAGCATGACCCCTACACTGCCCGAACACCACTGCACTGCCCTAAACCCTGAAACACCAGCCCCAGCACGAACCCCTACACTGCCCGAACACAACTGCACTACCCTAAACCCAGAAACACCAGCCCCAGCACGACCCCCTACACTGCCCGAGCACCACTGCCTTAAACCCTGAAACACCAGCCCCAGCACGACCCCCTACACTGCCTGAACACTACTGCACTGCCCTAAACCATGAAACACCATCCCCAGCACGACCCCCTACACTGCACGAACACCACTGCACTGCCCTAAACCCTGAAAAACTACCCCCAGCAAGACCCCCTACACTGCCCGAACACCACTGCACTGCCCTAAACCCTGAAACATCACCCCCAGCAAGACCCCCTACACTGCCCGAACACCACTGCCCTAAACCCTGAAACACCACCCCCAGCAAGACCCCCTACACTGCCCGAACACCACTGCACTGCCCTAAACCCTGAAACACCAGCCCCAGCACGACCCCCTACACTGCCCGAAGACCACTGCACTGCCCTAAACCCTGAAACACCACCCCGTGCATGACCCCCTACACTGCCCGAACACCACTGCACTGCCCTAAACCCTGAAACACCAGCCCCAGCACGACCCTCTACACTGCCCGAACACCACTGCACTGCCCTAAACCCTGAAACACAACCCCCAGCACGACCCCCTACACTACCCGAACACCACTGCACTACCCTAAACCCTAAAATACTCCCCCAGCACGACCCCCTACACTACCCGAACACAACTGCACTGCCCTAAACCCTCAAACACTCCCCCAGCACGACCCCCTATACTACCCGAGCACCACTGCACTGCCCTAAACCCTAAAACACTCCCCCAGCACGACCCCCTACACTGCCCGAACACCACTGCACTGCCCTAAACCCTAAAACACTCCCCCAGCATGACCCCCTACACTACCCAAACACCACTGCACTGCCCTAAACCCTAAAACACTCCCCCAGCATGACCCCCTGCATGACCCAAACACCACTGCACTGCCCTAAACCCTGAAACACCACACCCAGCAAGACCCCCTACACTGCCCGAACACCACTGCACTGCCCTAAACCCTGAAACACCACCCCCAGCACGACCCCCTACACTGCCCGAACACCACTGCACTACCCTAAACCCTAAAACACGACCTCCTACACTACACAAAGACCACTGCACTACCCTAAACCCTAAAACACTACCCCCAGCACGACCCCCTACACTACACAAACACCACTGCACTACCCTAAACCCTAAAACACTACCCCTACACTACACAAACACCACTGCACTACCCTAAACCCTAAAACAATACCCCCAGCACGAACCCCTACACTACCCAAACACCACTGCACTACCCTAAACCCTAAAACACTACCCCCAGCAGTACCCCCTACACTACCCAAACACCATTGCACTACCCTAAACCCTAAAACACTACCCCCAGCAGTACCCCCTACACTACCCAAACACCACTGCACTACCCTAAACCCTAAACCACTACCCCCAGCACGACCCCCTACACTACCCAAACACCACTGCACTACCCTAAACCCTAAAACACTCCCCCAGCACAACCCCCTACACTACCCAAACACCACTGTAATACCCTAAACCCTAAAACACTCCCCCATCAGTGATGTCATCAGTGATGTCACTGACCATGTCATGAGTGATGTAATATGTGACGTCATCAGCAGTGCATTGCGGGGCGCGAGTTATAGTTAGCTGAACTAACTATAACGGGGAATTTCTATGGTTTTGTACGAGTGAAATGTCCAACTAACTATAACTGTCCCTAAAACCTATGGTTTTTTCAGTGAATATATATATATACACATATACTCAGTGAAAAAAAAAGGTTACAGGGGCGTTATAGTTAGGATCAGATTTCAGTCGTACAAAAACTATGAAATTCAGCAGTTAGCGTTACCTGAGCTAACTATAACTTATGCCCCCGCAATGCACTGCTTATGAACTCACATATTACATCACTCATGATGTCACTGCCCATTTCATGAGTGATGTAATATGTGAGGTCATGAGCAGTGCATTGCGGGGCGTAAGTAAATGAAGTTTTTTTAATGGAATTAAACAAATGTAATTTTGTAAAATATTTTTGAGGTACTGTGGTACATTAGTGGGTCCTCAAACATAGACGGAATACTACTCTATGGTTTTTACTTCCGATCATGTGATCGAAATAAATCTGCGACTCTGAATTAGTGGATTCACTGAAAATGTTATAAATTACAGCGCATATGTACACCTCTCCATTGTCATTAATGACATCAGTGTGAACATATTTACAAGTATATATAAAACACCTCATATCTGTTTTTAAACAAAGTTACCCATTATACGAGTTTTGTGAATCTGAACAGTTATGGACTGGATTCACGAATTCACTCGAATACACACCCAAACCTTGTCTTCTGATTGGATACATTAAGATCCCACCCTTCCACATGGAAAACCACATCCAAAAGCAGTTACTTCTCCAGTGCAGTTACTTCTCCACTGGCGAATCCAGAGGATTGAGAACCAGTGCTTTTACACAACAGCTGAAGCTACATCATCCGTCCAAGACGAGCATCAACAAACTGTTGAGGATGAGGAGGAAAGATACACCACCTCGCAGAAAAGAAAGTGATGTATGGAAGCACTTTAATATACCTTTTGGGGAAAAGAAGCTAATAGCAAAATATGTGCAGTACAATATTTGCGGCAATCAGTTATCCAGAGGCACTGCAAAGAAGTATTCACATGGGACATGTTCCATATAGAAGCACCTGTAAAAAATTCATGAAAGGGTCTACTACCAGATGATGCATTAGAAAGCAGGTGCAGCAGGATGGTCAACCTCTACAGCAGCCTTGGGAGAACCATCATCAGCTACAGTCATTACAATACCAGCTGCCTGTGAGGAATTGAGTGACATGGTTATTCACTGTGCGAAATACCACATGCTTGTCACTGCAAAAATGTCTTCTGTGGGTGCATTCTTGGATACAGTGAAGAAGCATCGCTGTTAGTTTTTGTTTTGCTTCCAGTGCCTACATAATATTTGTAGAAGAGTGAAGCCAGATGCTTCTTTGCATTTCTCCATCCTTACCCTTTTTACTACCCTGTTCATAAATTAAAAATCTGTTAAAAACCCCTTCTAGAAAGAAAAATGGTCCTTGTTAGAACCACCATCTTCTCAAAGAGTTAACTCTATGCTTTTAATGTGTCAGTGACTGTATAAGTGTAAGAGTGGGTGTGTCAGTGAATGCATGAGTGTATGGTATGCCTGGGTGTGTTATTGGATGCATTAGTGTTTCACTGGGTGTGTCAGTGCCTGCTTTCCTGTATGCCTGGCCGTGTCATTGTCTGCATTAATGTATGCCCAGGTGTCTATGTAAGTAGATATTTGCAGCATGTGTAAATAGGTCTGTCAGTGACTGTACGGGTTTTTGAGTGGGCGTGTGACAGTGCATGAGTGTGTCAGTACCTGTGTGAATGACTTTATAGGTGTATGAGTACATGTATAAGTACCTGCATGGGTGTGTTAGTGACCCTTAAGTTAAATTAATAATAAATATATTTATAACTTTACAAGTACATTTTTATATTTTATTAACATGTTAGAATACAATTTAAACCAAACAATTAACAAACAAACATAACTCATTTAACTATTTACAATTACAGAAACACACTGAAATTTGAACTCTTGATTAACTACTGTAGGAACTCACCCATATACGTACACTGCTGCGGTCTATTTACTTTACCTCTCCAAATTTAGAACGGAGAAGGAGGAAGTCAGATTAGAAGTAAAAATGTGAAAATAATTCCCATTTCAGTTTTATGCACATTATCCACGCAATTTGACAAGGAAACGGAAATAAATTCAAGAATTACGAATAAGAATTTTTGGAAATAGAGTGATACAGAATTTTGTCCGAAAAAATGAGGGACACTAAGACGAGAAGAGTGGAGTGTGGTTGATAAAGTGTTTCCTCTGACCCGCGTTTACTTTCTGTCAGGAATCCTTGGTCCAGGGGGGACCACAACGTCCAGCCTGCTTTGCTCCTCTGCGGCGCCCGGCCGCCAGCATCATCAGACAGCGCCAGGAGGCGCTTTAAAACCGGTCGCGGGCTCCCGCAGCGCGGGACCCGCGTTTACTTGCTGCCAGGAATCCTTGGTCCAGGGGGACCACAACGTCCAGCCTGCTTTGCTCCTCTGCGGCGCCCGGCCGCCAGCATCATCAGACAGCGCCAGGAGGCGCTTTAAAACCGGTCGCGGGCTCCCGCAGCGTGGGACGCACGCGTGCGTGCCCGGGCCGCGCCCGGGCCAAGGGCAGGCCCGTCTGCGCCCGTCAGAGCCCGTAGGTGGCTGGGCTGGGCCTACTCTCTTGGTCCTGCAACACAGGCTACGTGCAAGTGGACTTGTGGTGTTATCCCTCGTGTAGATCACAAAGGCTCATATAAGGTAACGTTATTGCACTAGCTCTTGATTGCCAGCCACTTGAAGGCGTTGGTCCAATACAACATGGGGAAGCGAAAGCCCACTCCAGCCAAAAAATCCACCGATACCACTCTCGATGGCTTTCTGCAAAAGGCGGTGGGAGCTATTAACAAAGAGATAGAGCGCGCGGAACGTAGACTTTCCCTGGCTCCACCACCTGAACTACCGCCTGTAAACCAGCCATTATTCCCAAACAACGACCCCCATACTGGTACAGTAGAAAGTATTTCGGAGGACAGGCCTCAAGTCCCTATTGTTCCCACTGTAATTGTTCTATCACAGGGCGAGACACGAGGGCTACGGGATGACGAAGAAAGCCCTTGCATAACATCGACGGAGCCTGCCAAATTGCCCGTGATAGGAGGAAAGAGGAAGCGAACAGAGAGGGCGGGGACTTCCCATAAAGCGAACAATCAGTCGCCCAAAACTAAAAGATCCAAACAAATTCATACTGCAGAAAAAGTTAAGTCATCTATTGGAGGGATAGATAACGGTGGGCAGGATGGACTTGATATCTTAACTGGAAAATTGAGTAACCTAATCCAGGAGGCTCTGTCACCAATTTTGGTGAGACTAACTAAAATTGAGGCGCAGCTAACTGTTGTTTGTAAAGCCCTAGTACCAGTATCAGTAGAAGTAACTTCTCCACATATCTTAACTGAGAGAGGCTTATCGGCAAGGGGTATAGCCGAAGGGAATGGAGGTAAACGGTTGGAGGTTACATCTAACAGGGCAGCCCCTAGGAAGGTACCACTTATCCTTAGTGTTATCCCCCCAAGCAGTGGCTGTATACAAGAAATCACAAACACTAGTCGGAGGGTTTTTAGTAGATAGGAAGTAGTGGCACCAGAATTGAACCAACGTGAGCCACGGGAAGACGCTGTGCAGAACTTCAATAATTGCAATTGCCGGACACGTACCCGTGTTCTCACCCGTGGCAGCTTATGAACACAGTAACATACACCTAGATTTGAATACAGATTTATGCAATTACTTACCTTGCGGTTCAGACCTGCCGGGTTGGAATTATCACCGGCATCTCGAATACATTGCTCCATTACTAAGAATACAGATGTCCATGTACCGGATCACGCCTGATTAATGTAACTGCACTCTACTTTCCAGCCGGGTTGGAATTATCACCAGCCCTGGGCCCTGAAGAAGTCGTGGGAGTATCCTCCTAGACGAAACACGTGTTGGCTGGTTGTTTTGGCTGGTTGCTTTTCAACGCGTTAAGAATAAAAGAATCAAGAAACAACTCTTCTGTGAACTTTAATACGATAATTCTCAAAAGGACTTACATTTATGAAATCTCATTTGAACACTTATATACGTGTGCCCAGGATTCAGGTTTACACAAACACTAGTACACTGGTGGAGCTAACAGAGAATCCTGTTCCCCATGAAAACTCCCTCCCGCGGAGCCAAAATCTGGGTCAGGGCGTTCCGTCCCCCAAAACTTCTAATTTAAGGGATGGGGGTAGATCCCCCTTTACAGACATAAAGTCTCATAGTCGCTTACATGGTACCCCAGGCGGGAGTCGGATTGTAGACCGGTTACACCTGCCCCCAGAAAGTACCCCCTATACCTTGATTCTAACGGGGGTCCCGAGGTTATCCCCCAATCAAAAAGAAAGTTGCCAGAGTCTTATAAATAAAGCGGCTCACTGGTGCTCAAAAAAACCCCCACCTCATTTTAATTGGTTTGAGTATATTATTATGACTAGGCGGGTGTGCTGGATTGGTGGCACTAAGAAAAGCATTGGAGGGGACTGTGTCGTGCTTAACTTTAGCGACGCAAAGTGTGTCTATGATGCACTAAACCAGTTGAAAGACTCACCCACCGAACAGATAAAGGCTCGACCTTTGGGTTTCTTTTACCCCCCAGTCAGATTTTACCCCCCAGCATGCGGCCAACCCGGCCTAGACACATCATTGATGCCCCTACGTGCCCCTCCTCCTTTCACCCTAATAGGTATGAGGCACTCTCAGACCTAACCGAGATTGATTGACTAACTATACTATCTGGTGGGTATATAGATAATGACATAAAAGGCCACCTATACGGGGATGTAGGGGGAGGTGAGACCAATGAGGCATATGGCAACATAAAGCCCCACAAAGACCATATTATAACTTCCGCTGGTCTCTCGGGAAAGGTGAACACGAACAACCCGACATTTTGTATGGTGGATGCAAATACAAGCCCTGAAAATAGGTGTCCAGGGGAGGGGTCGCTTCAAACACCCGTGTCCAGTCCACTGGTCTCACTAGTTATATCACCGGACACGGATTTGGCCCACCCTTTACCCCCAGTTAAGTTAATCTCATGGAATATAGCAGGTATTCGCTCGAAACTAACAGATGAGGTTTGGCTGGAATACATCAGGGGTTTCGATGTAATCTGTCTACAGGAGACGTGGGCTAAAGAAAGTATAGAGATGGATGGCTATCAGGCCTTTGATGTGCCTGCCATAGCATCGTCGTCGGGGAGGGCAAAGGGAGGGTTGGTAACCTTATTCTCAGTCAGATTTGGTTCCCTAAACGTTTTTTGTGTAGGATCCTCTCAGTGGTTTCAATTGATTATGATTGTTAATATGCTCCAGGTGAGAGTCCTTCTTGTACACTGGTACTATAATATTTTCGACCCAAAGAACTGTCATGTTATAGAAGCCTTGCAAATGGAAATCGCTAATGTTTCTGGAAAGTGGTAACCTTTATGTGTTTTATGGGTGGGGGATTTTAACTGTACAGCCTGTGAATACAGTAATGATAGAGTTTGTGGTCTCTTGGACACAGATGATCAGCCTTTGGCGCATTTTATTCACACCCCGCAGGGAGAGGCACTGAATACCATTATCATTGAGAATAATTTGGACAGCCTGACTAATAGTTTTTCAGTCCAGTGCCCTACCTTTGTTGGTGGGGGTAGGGAAAGCTCTATTGACTTTATGTTTATTTCCAGGGAGTGCTCCTCATTGGTGTGCGATTTTCATGTGGACCCGGAAATAGCGAGTGATCACAACCCACTAATTGTTTCACTTAAAGTAATAGCTAGAACTACAGGGGGGGATGGTCGCTTGACTGATTATAATCGCAATAAATTTGTTCGAGTAAACTGGGGAAAAATAAATCCAACACTTTTTGAGGAGGAAATAGTTAGATCTAATTTCGACCTGATCATGGATTGCTTGGAGCAGGATTCTTCCTCATCCACGATTGTGCAGAACTTTGAACAGCTAGCTAATAGATTAACATGCCCAGCTAGGCCCCAGCAGCATCGTGAGAGCCGCTGATTTAATGCAGAATGTTCCAGAGCCCACAAGATCTTAAAAACCGCCCTCCAGACTTTCCCCCGTAATAGAGAACAAATAAAATGCGCGAGACGCCTATATAAAACCACCATCAGTGAAAGAAAAGAGGAGCTGAGGCGAATAGCATGGGATGATCTGGAGAGAGCTAGCGCTCTTGGAGATAGTAAAAGCTTCTGGGCCATCATCAATCGACCCCAATTCACTGAGGAAGCGGGAAAAATGGAGTCATTAATCCTGGGTGATACTTGGGAACTACATTTTGTGCCTATCTTTAACCCAAATGGTAGGGAGCTGTCGATGCTTAATGAGGAGCCCCCGGCCGATATGGCGCAGGCAGTTGAGCTTAGTGCCTCACTTACGGTGTCTGAGGTGGAGGAGGCACTCGCAAAGGGAATTAGTAGTAAAGCTCCAGGCCCAGATGGAGTTCCACTAGATCTTTTTAAGTTAAACATAAATCTTTGGGCACCACTGCTAACACAAGTTTTTAAATCAGCGGTGATTGGTCCAATTCCAGCATCTTGGAAAGGGGCTATAGTCGTACCCGTGTTTAAAAAAGGGAACCGAAATGACCCTGCCTGTTAGGCCTATTTCCCTTATTGACTCTACCGCCAAAGTATTGGGTAGGGTAATTCTTGCCCGATTAGAGTCATGGGCAACTAGTAAGGGGATCATCTCAAAGACACAGTATGGCTTCCGGAGGGGAATGGGAACAACAGAGCAGTGCCTAAATTTGTCCCTGATCATGGGCAAGTACATGAGGGCAAAGAGTGGTTCTATCCACCTTGCCTTCATGGACTTGTCCTGTGCATTTGATACTGTGAACAGGGGGAAATTGTGGGCACTAATGACAGAAATGGGTTTGAGAGCCCATTAATTCTGCTCCTAAAAAGGCTACACACTAATTCATCTGTTTCCATAAGATTTGGATCACACGGGGAAAGGACAAAGCCTATTGCCTCAACCGAAGGAGTTCGGCAGGGGTGCATCTTAGCTCCTTTTCTGTTTTAAAATGACACGAATGGTCTGGAAGCGTTTTTACTAGGCAAGAAAATCGATTTTCCCCGCATTAAACGTCAGCCAGTTCCGCTGCTCTCGTATGCGGACGATACTGTACTCATGGCCTTGACGGCCAATAGCCTCCAAACCTCCCTGGACGCCTTTACAAATTTTATGATGGCGCTAGACTTGAGGGTTCATTTCTCAAAGTCTTACATAATGGTATGCGGCCCAAAAAAGGTTAAAAACAGAAGTTTCAATGTCAGGGGTAAGTCCATTGAAAGGGTGGAACAGTTTACATACTTGGGGAACATGTTTAGTAAGGATTTGAAATGGGACTCCCTGATTACGGCTAGGGCACAGCAGACAAGTAGAGTAGTGGAGGGGCTCTTTAGGTTCGCCTGTAAGTTAGGCCAACAGCCAGTGCCTCAGCTGGTTACCTTATACAATGCAAAATGCTTGTCGGTTGCATCGTATGGGGCGGGCGTATGGGGCTATCAAAGAAGTCGCTCGCTACAAGTAGTGGAGAATAAGTTTATAAAATGCCTGCTGATGATTCCAAGCAGCTCTGCCACCTCATTTTCTCATTTTCTCATCGAGAAGTGGGGATGGAATACATAGAAGATCGTATCGCTGCTGCCCCTTTGCTCTTGTGGGCCAAAATCTGGGTCTCAGAAGAGTTACAGTTTTCCAGGGAGATCATCGAAGACTGTATTAATTTGGATAAGTCTGTGAAGATCGCCTGGCTTCGGTTTGTGAGGAATATGTTATCTGAGATTGGGTTGGGTGAGTACTTTGACACTCCGTCGAGTATCCCCTCAAATGCAAAAGGTATAATTAAAGAGGAGTATAGGGCCTGGGCAAATTTGCGTCATTTACAATTGGAGGCACCCGGTCCTAGCTGCCCTTTCATGCCCAAACAGCAATATTACCTATCCTGTACAACGAACAGCCAGATGCGTTTTCTTTTAACAAGATTCCGCCTTAGCACTTTGCACTTTTTGGTAGCGTTCCCCAAACAATCTGGGTGGATGGACAACCTTATTGCTTGCCCATGCGACAATAGAACTTCTCAGAGCACCTTGCTCTTTTTTGTGCACTTTATAAAGAGCCAAGGAGTAGATTTTTGATACCCTTACTATTGAATATTCGCCCATGTACATATATTGAGGGGTACAGATATCCGCAATCACTGATCAATCCTGTTATTTGCACTGCTGTTTTAAATTTTATTAGAACAGCAATGGGCATTAGGAAACGCTATGAAGTGCAATAATTGGGTGGGGAGATGAAATGATCTGTATTCCTTGTTTTTATGTCAAATTGGTTCAAATTTTACGGCCATTATTACATCTATGTATAAGTATGATTTTAGCTTATAAAGGAATTTTTATCTTTTTAATATTTATTAGAAAAAAAATGTACTTTAAATTTGTATTGTTTGATTGTCGAAACTTTTGTGGCTGTGTGCCGAATAAAGTTAATTTGACTTGACTTGTTTCCTCTGAAATGCAAATTATTTATTTTGATACTAAACAGAATGAAAACACTGGATAAAACAGTGTTGTCAATGAAGAAAAAACCCAAAAATGCTTATGAATAAAAGTAACTTTTGCAAAATTTTCAAAGTAGAATGGAAGAGTGCGTCTACTACTGAGCCTTTCTTTATTGAAGAAAGCTACTTGCAAGAGAATTAATTAGTGTAAGCAATTGAAACAACTGGTCGATGTCATGAAGTAAAAGACAGTAGTCTCATTGCAAAAGAAGAGATGGTTCCTAGAAATTTAGAAGAAGAGATAGATGAAGAGGTACAAGGAAGGCGTAGACACAGGGCCGGCTCTAGGGCGGTGCGAGCGGTGCCACGGCACCGGGCGCTTACTTGGGGTGGGGGCGTAATTTTCGCAAGTATATTATCATTTAAGCACCTGCTGGCGCGTCCTGACCTCTAGCAATTTTCAGGCATCAATTAAAGTGTCAAGATAACTGTGGTGATTAATCGTCTTCCTGGAAAGAGACGGAGGTTTGTTTAGTGGAAGTTTTGACTCATCCTAAGGTAGCGCAGAGGGTTAAAATGCCTGCTGCTAAGAACGTGTACCATGAAGATAACAAAGTGTATATAATGTAAACAGGTAAGTGGGTTACTTCTTCTGTAAGAGAGCTCCTTTTGTAACTTGTCGTTTATAAGTCAAAATTCTAAAATAGAACATTGAGCTATTAACTGTCATCAAAAAGCTGCATTCAAACTGCAAGGTATATGTTAAAGCTATCTGTTTTTCCACCAGTCTTTCATTATCCTAATCTTGCCAAAAGGGTTCATTTGGGTAGAAAACAATTCATATTATTAAAGAGAAACCCTAACAATGATGTTACATTTTAAATTCTGAACTTGTTCTTTTCCAGAGTAAGGACTCTTAAACTATATTGCCTACCAGTATCGATCACATGTCACTCCTACACCTTGTAGTCCTGTCTGATGTAACATTTCCTATACACTGTTTTACACACATATGATTGTCTCTGTGCAAAGTGTGTGTGAAGTAAAGTGCTCTGACACCTTACACTGGTCTGAGTGGTGCTATAAAACAAAATGAATCTGAGAGACAATGGTTATGGAGACTTGAGGGGCACTGTTAAAGGGTGCTAGTGAGGGAATCCGGGGCAGAGCCGGTCATTGGGGGGGGCGCCAACAGACATTGTCGCACAGGGTGCCACCAGTGTTAAAGCCGGCCCTGCGTAGACAAGCTCCTGTGTATAAATGGGAGTGCAGTAGTATCTGTAGTATTTGCCAGGAATAAATTGATACAGTAGGACCTCACCCATGTACTTGCAGTGCTGCTGTCTGTTTACTTTATGTTGGAAAACGAGGCAGTATCTGTGAGGCCTGCACAAATAACATGACTACATTTGTCCTTCACTGGGAACCAAACACCCAATTGTAGCGCCTGACTCTCAGAGGGTAGCGTTGCAGAGCAGTCTGAGGCTTTACTCAAGGGAGGTGGTGTGGGCTAGTAATCGCCATTTGCAGGTGCGCAGAAATAACACTCAATAATTGATTGTCCAGTCTGTACTTTGCTTTATAAAAGTAAGAGTACATTTATTAAACACACACACTACTCAATACTATGCACCAATTTACAAATATACATAAGCTGTTGGAATTACTTTGTGACATTGCGTAACATCTCCACCCCTCCCAAAAGGGGGTGGGGTCTAGTACCACCACTCCCATGTATGCACATCCTCTTGCCCCCTAATGCAGTGTGTTGAGCATAACCTGGAGCGAGGGCCCTGCGCACTGGCACCATCCCAGTGGCGACCCACCCCATTACCTCAACACGCATTAAAAATAGGTTCACCTGCCCTAGTGACACATAACCCTGACTGAGCATCTTATATTGACCATACAGTATGCACACCTACATATTCAGGGCTAACAGTCTGGGTTGTTCCTCACTTAAGCGCAGCAGCAAAAATACATGTTTACGCACACTTTAGAATGACAGTACTCAGCACATTTGTTGGACATTAAAATGCGTTGCAATTACAGCCCCTAAAGGCATCACAGATGAAATCACAGGATTACGCATATCCAGCCAGACACCCTAGCAGGAGTGTCTGGCAACATAACCCACTTTGCTTATGACATCACCTTACACAGGTACCTTCACATTACATATGTGACCTTCAGTCCCTGTAAAAAGGAATAACTGTGAGTAAATGCAGTTCTGGTGCAATTACACCTCTTCGCCTCCAGGGAATGCCCTTCTCCAGACATCCCCAACTCAGCCCTTCACTCCATGAAGCACTTTGCAATACACCCTCAGCTGTAGAACAAAAGTTCCAGGCCAGAAAGTGTAATGAAACAGGTTGAGCCCTCGAGGGGTTATCCTTTTTAAAACCCTAGGACACTTAGGGTGGGACTTAACTTCGTGCTGGGGGGAGACTGCGCTTCTCCAGCAGCTCCCCCAGCACCCTTTTTCATTCTTGAGGGTGACCCCCTCCTCTGGGGGCCACCAGGCACAAAAACCGGCAGATTTCCAAATGCCTGGCAAGGCATTATGGGGCGCTTTGTGCTCCTCTGCATGAATATCGGATGAGCGGCTCTCCCGCTGTGCCAGGGAGAGCCGCGATCGATCTGGCGCTTCGCGCCCCATCTTCTGGCCTCGGTGGGGGGCCCGGTCCCACCCGGACCCCCAGGTAAGGGATACGGCTCGGGGAGCCCACCCCCGGCCGCTCCTGCCAATTTTCGGGGCCCGGGCCCCTCCTTCTCTCTCTGGGGTCCCGGTCACACCCGGGACCCCGCGCGGTGCTGGTGTTCTGCTTTGGGGGGGGGCCCCGGTCCCACCCGGGACCCCCGCATGTCCTCTTGTTGGAGGGCAGCTCGGGAGCCCACCCCCGGCTGCCCCCGCCGGCTCCCGCCCGGCCAGCACCCTTGCGTGCTGCTGCGGGAGCCGGCAAGGCATTTCTGGCCTGCCCGCTCTGGCGGGCAGACGTGTCGGACCTCGGGGGAGTGCAGCTGCACTACCCCGGCCTCCGCCTGCTTTTTGGGGCCCGGGGATGGGGTCCCGGGCCCCCGGACCTCTTCGGGGGCGCGACGGCGCTCCCCTCCATCTTGCGGTTTGGCTTCGGTGGGGGCCAGGGTGGGCTCCTGGCCCCTCCCCTGGGGAAATCTTCACGGGGAGCGCGACGGCGCTCCCTGACTTGACTTCGGGGCCCGGGGATGGGGTCCAGGGCCCCCTTTGGCCACTCTTCGCGGGTGGCGCGACGGCGCTCGGTGGGGGCCAGGGTGGGCTCCTGGCACCCCGTGTGGGGGACATCTTCACGGGGAGCGCGACGGCGCTCCCCGGCTTTGCTTCGGGGCCCGGGGATGGGGTCCCGGGCCCCTCTTGGGTCACCTTCACGGGGAGCGCGACGGCGCTCCCGGCTTCCCTTCCTCCCCAGGGGTCAAAGGTCGCTCACCTTCCGGGGGCCATATCTCAGCCCCTGGGGGTCCGATCTGCCCCTTTTCGCGTCCTCTCGCTCCTGGCGGCGGCCCCCAGCCACTGGGAGCACTCTCCTTCGCCCTCCGGGCCTCCAAGAGGGGGCATTCTGCAGGGAGCGGTCTTCACTGGCTCCCTGCGCCAGACTTTCGCCTGGCTCTCCTCCTGGGCCTCTCTTCTCCCTGCGCAGAGGCCCCTGCTTCTGCGCACCGGTCCTGGGCTCTTCTTCTGGCGCTGTTAGGGGCCTGGGGGACAGTCAGGGGGTACCTCCTTCCAACTGCCCATTGCCAGGCTCCAGCACCTTCCGCCTCCGCAGACCACACCCCAGAGAGAGCTTCTCTTCCTGCGCAGACACTTTTAAAAGTTGAGTAGGGGGCTGGCAGGAAGTCTCTGTTGATCCTATCAAACAGCGACACATCACTTCCCTGCCCCTGCTCCCTCCTTCTTGTCCAGCCTCTGGGTTTGTTCAAAATGGCGTCATCCAGGGTCTCTGGCCACATGGTCTCTGAAACCAGAGCCCTTCCCTCCTAGGTGCAGCCTGGTGCCTGGCACCCAGTGATAGCTGCTGATGGATGAGCCTGTAGCTCCGCCTATCTTCCCTTCGTGGAAAGGAGGTCTTCGCTCTGGGAGGGAAAGGTCATCAATCCAGCCTGCTGAGGTCAACCCCCAGCCAGGCCCTGGTTATGATCTGACTCAGAGAGATGTAACATTTCTGGATGACCCAAAAGCAGTACAAATATGACTCTGGACTCTGCAGAATACTTCTTTTCACATCCGCTACAGTGGACTTTAGTGCGTGTCTGGAATCTGTAGGCCTTATGGAAGTTAATCTAGCACATGGGCTCCACATCCCCATAGGGGAATAATGAAGTGAAAAACACAGTAAAGCACACTGACTTTCCCTGGCATGTTCCTTCCTAGTGTATAAGGCCTATTCCGTGTCACCACCCAATTCTGCATAAGTCCTGCCACACCATTCACTTTGTAGCTGCTCCTGGACTGCGCACGCCAAGAATCTCCCCTGCGCAGCCCCTACACGTGTGCACACGCATGTACACAGGTGTCTGCATGTAACCAGCCCGGTGCCCCTTACTCCAGCTGCTGCGCAGCGGCCTAGTCAAGGTAGGGGGACACCAGTAAAATCCACATGCAGTCTCTTTCATCATGAGTTCACTGTGGATGAGTCCCAATTTATGAGGCTCTCCCACAGTAAAACCTCAACACCTAGGTGCTCAAAAAGCGAAAAATCCGGGCGGCCCATAGTGTCAGAACCACCTTCTAACACACGCCGCGCCCAGCTGATTCCTACAGGGAAGAAGTAGCCACCCTACATGGGTATTCTTCCCGTAGTCAGCGATAACTAGTTATAAGGGGTTCTGACCAGACCCCCTTACTCACCAGTTATCCGCTCAGACCACCTACTCCTCCCATCCATGAAATCTCCACCCATGACAGGGATCCCAGACTACCCTAAGAACCCTCCGGGCTCTAGGTTAGATACCTCTAGGTCACTCATGGTCTACATGGACTTGGCCTCACTAGGCCCACCTTTGCCCTTGGGTATGCAACACTATGCCTACCCCTTCTCTGGACAAGGGTCCAGTGCCTCAGCACCGTTGCGGTCTTCCGGGACAGGTCTACATCCCATCCCCTGGGTCACTAGCTGGTCTCCCTTCTGGAGTTTGTTCCAACCAGTACCCTCTCTCCGTTTTGTCCTTGCACCCCAAAGATGCAACCTCTCTGGACCCTCACCCTCAGCCTGCCGCTGAGGTCATTCTGCTGCCACCACCCTTTCGGGACGACTGGCTTCCCTAAAGAAAGCACAGCCACTCGTGCTTTTCCCACACAGAAAAGCACCCTCTGGCCACTTGCCTGGCTCCCTGATAGGACCTCAGACCGGCCTCACTACCACACTGGCAGTGCCAGGGAGGAACACTGAGGGTGCCCCGTCAGACATCCTACAGCTCATTCCCCCCGTCAGTAGCTCCCCACGGAAACTACCCCGGGAACCTAGACCCCTTCCTTGTTCTCCGCTGAGAGAACAGGGCCTATGCACCCTTCCCTCCGAGAGGCGCGCTCTCCTCCAAGAGTACCCTTAGAGAGCCGGTGGGCCCGAGTTAGCTAGACCCAGGCCCACCTCTCATGGCCCTCCCTGGTCTCCCAGCAGCGCCTTGGGAGACCGCCCAGGGACCTACATGGTCCCCGGATGGCCTGCACCACCCCTTATGAAGAGCAGGGTCCCCTCCTTAAGATAGGCCCCACCTGCCTTCAGGGTAGCACGACCACTCCAAGCCAGGGACCCTAAAGATCCCGGCTAGGCCTGCACCACCCCTTTGCGAACCACAGGGTCCCGTCACTTAAGATAGGCCCCACCTGTGTTCAGGGTGGTACTACCTTGCAGACGTCCACCTCCTGCCCCGAGCTAGGGGAACACCCCCCTGCTCCTGGTCCTTGGGTTCAAGACCCACAGGACCTACCGGACTGGTCACCGTCCACCCGACCCTGACGCCTCAGGGTCCACCACTAACCCTTCACCTGGAAACTAGGGAGTACATCACCCCCAGTCCGATCTCCACTGGGTCAGTTACCTCGCCCACCTAGGGTACCTAGGGGCTACCACTACACACCATCACTTAAGAACTACCCTCCTTTGGGGCCACCCACTACCAGGGGCCACCCCTGGGTCGCTCAACTCCCCACCAGTTAACCTGGGGGCCTGCCGGACACCCAACTCTACCACACCCTCCTCCCACCGTGGGAAAAGTTTCTTGGGGTCCCCCACCATGGGAACCCCTGGGGCGTTACTACCTGGGGTAAAGAAACCTCCTGCCCCACCCTTCCAGTGGTTTTGGCCTGCGCCAATGGCAAGTAAAATTTCAGCGGGGGAAGGACACCTGGGGCCCCTTCTGTGGAAACCCTCCCTGCCCTTAAAAAGCGCGGGAATTTCCCAGGACCCCCTCTCTCTCCTGTCCCCCACAAAGGTCAATCCACCCCTACACCCCTACCTGTGATGTAGGTATCAGTTGCTGTCCCTATCTCTTGAGGAGACACCCTCCTCATGCAGGTGTAGTGTATGTAGTGTTAGGGTTCAAAGGTGTACAATATGGCTCAGAACATTTGTATGCAATCATTTCCTGGAAAGCACCATCCCGCTAGCACATGATAATCAACAAAGCCCGGTCATATCAATACAGTTTACATTTCAACCATAATATCTTCACATGACACGTATGTGCGCGGGGCTTTCCTTTCCCATACCTTTAGTTCACCTAACCAAAACTTTGAACCCTTCTCAGAGCCTTGCGCTCTTCCATTTGCTCATTACTGCATAGATAATGTATGGCAAAACTGGACTTATCAACTGCTATAAATGCGCACCAGAATGGGATACTATGTATCCCGCCGCTAGACACCAATGTTGGAAAACGAGGCAGTATCTGTGAGCCCTGCACAAATAACATGACTACATTTGTCCTTCACTGGGAACCAAACACCCAATTGTAGCGCCTGACTCTCAGAGGGTAGCGTTGCAGAGCAGTCTGAGGCTTTACTCAAGGGAGGTGGTGTGGGCTAGTAATCGCCATTTGCAGGTGCGCAGAAATAACACTCAATAATTGATTGTCCAGTCTGTACTTTGCTTTATAAAAGTAAGAGTACATTTATTAAACACACACACTACTCAATACTATGCACCAATTTACAAATATACATAAGCTGTTGGAATTACTTTGTGACATTGCGTAACATCTCCACCCCTCCCAAAAAGGGGGTGGGGTCTAGTACCACCACTCCCATGTATGCACATCATCTTGCCCCCTAATGCAGTGTGTTGAGCATAACCTGGAGCGAGGGCCCTGCGCACTGGCACCATCCCAGTGGCGACCCACCCCATTACCTCAACACGCATTAAAAATAGGTTCACCTGCCCTAGTGACACATAACCCTGACTGAGCATCTTATATTGACCATACAGTATGCACACCTACATATTCAGGGCTAACAGTCTGGGTTGTTCCTCACTTAAGCGCAGCAGCAAAAATACATGTTTACGCACACTTTAGAATGACAGTACTCAGCACATTTGTTGGACATTAAAATGCGTTGCAATTACAGCCCCTAAAGGCATCACAGATGAAATCACAGGATTACGCATATCCAGCCAGACACCCTAGCAGGAGTGTCTGGCAACATAACCCACTTTGCTTATGACATCACCTTACACAGGTACCTTCACATTACATATGTGACCTTCAGTCCCTGTAAAAAGGAATAACCGTGAGTAAATGCAGTTCTGGTGCAATTACACCTCTTCACCTCCAGGGGATGCCATTCTCCAGACATCCCCAACTTAGCCCTTCACTCCATGAAGTACTTTGCAATACACCCTCAGCTGTAGAACAAAAGTTCCAGCCCAGAAGGTGTAATGAAACAGGTTGAGCCCTCGAGGGGTTATCCTTTTTAAAACCCTAGGACACTTAGGGTGGGACTTAACTTTGTGCTGGGGGGAGACTGCGCTTCTCCAGCAGCTCCCCCAGCACCCTTTTTCATTCTTGAGGGTGACCCCCTCCTCTGGGGGCCACCAGGCACAAAAACCGACAGATTTCCAAATGCCTGGCAAGGCATTATGGGGCGCTTTGTGCTCCTCTGCATGAATATCGGATGAGCGGCTCTCCCGCTGTGCCGGGGAGAGCCGCGATCGATCTGGCGCTTCGCGCCCCATCTTCTGGCCTCGGTGGGGGGCCCGGTCCCACCCGGACCACCAGGTAAGGGATACGGCTCGGGGAGCCCACCCCCGGCCGCTCCTGCCAATTTTCGGGGCCCGGTCCCACCCGGGCCCCTCCTTCTCTCTCTGGGGTCCCGGTCACACCCTGGACCCCGCGCGGTGCTGGTGATCTGCTTTGGGGGGGGGCCCCGGTCCCACCCGGGACCCCCGCATGTCCTCTTGTTGGAGGGCAGCTCGGGGAGCCCACCCCCGGCTGCCCCCGCCGGCTCCCCGCCCAGCCAGCACCCTCGCGTGCTGCTGCGGGAGCCGGCAAGGCATTTCTGGCCTGCCCGCTCTGGCGGGCAGACGTGTCGGACCTCGGGGGGAGTGCGGCTGCACTCCCCCGGCCTCCGCCTGCTTTTCGGGGCCCGGGGATAGGGTCCCGGGCCCCCGGACCTCTTCGGGGGGGCGCGACGGCGCTCCCCTCCATCTTGCGGTTTGGCTTCGGTGGGGGCCAGGGTGGGCTCCTGGCCCCTCCCCCTGGGGAAATCTTCACGGGGAGCGCGACGGCGCTCCCCGACTTGACTTCGGGGCCCGGGGATGGGGTCCCGGGCCCCCTTTGGCCACTCTTCACGGGGGGCGCGACGGCGCTTCCCGCCCCGTCTTCACTTGCTCGGTGGGGGCCAGGGTGGGCTCCTGGCACCCCGTGTGGGGACATCTTCACGGTGAGCGCGACGGCGCTCCCGGCTTGCTTCGGGGCCCGGGGATGGGGTCCCGGGCCCCTCTTGGGTCACCTTCACGGGGAGCGCGACGGCGCTCCCGGCTTCCCTTCCTCCCCAGGGGTCAAAGGTCGCTCACCTTCCGGGGGCCATATCTCAGCCCCTGGGGGTCCGATCTGCCCCTTTTTCGCGTCCTCTCGCTCCTGGCGGCGGCCCCCAGCCACTGGGAGCACTCTCCTTCGCCCTCCGGGCCTCCAAGAGGGGGCATTCTGCAGGGAGCGGTCTTCACTGGCTCCCTGCGCCAGACTTTCGCCTGGCTCTCCTCCTGGGCCTCTCTTCTCCCTGCGCAGAGGCCCCTGCTTCTGCGCACCGGTCCTGGGCTCTTCTTCTGGCGCTGTTAGGGGCCTGGGGGACAGTCAGGGGGTACCTCCTTCCAACTGCCCATTGCCAGGCTCCAGCACCTTCCGCCTCCGCAGACCACACCCCAGAGAGAGCTTCTCTTCCTGCGCAGACACTTTTAAAAGTTGAGAAGGGGGGCTGGCAGGAAGTCTCTGTTGATCCTATCAAACAGCGACACATCACTTCCCTGCCCCTGCTCCCTCCTTCTTGTCCAGCCTCTGGGTTTGTTCAAAATGGCGTCGTCCAGGGTCTCTGGCCACATGGTCTCTGAAACCAGAGCCCTTCCCTCCTAGGTGCAGCCTGGTGCCTGGCACCCAGTGATAGCTGCTGATGGATGAGCCTGTAGCTCCGCCTATCTTCCCTTCGTGGAAAGGAGGTCTTCGCTCTGGGAGGGAAAGGTCATCAATCCAGCCTGCTGAGGTCAACCCCCAGCCAGGCCCTGGTTATGATCTGACTCAGAGAGATGTAACATTTCTGGATGACCGAAAAGCAGTACAAATATGACTCTGGACTCTGCAGAATACTTCTTTTCACATCCGCTACAGTGGACTTTAGTGCGTGTCTGGAATCTGTAGGCCTTATGGAAGTTAATCTAGCACATGGGCTCCACATCCCCATAGGGGAATAATGAAGTGAAAAACACAGTAAAGCACACTGACTTTCCCTGGCATGTTCCTTCCTAGTGTATAAGGCCTATTCCGTGTCACCACCCAATTCTGCATAAGTCCTGCCACACCATTCACTTTGTAGCTGCTCCTGGACTGCGCACGCCAAGAATCTCCCCTGCGCAGCCCCTACACGTGTGCACACGCATGTACACAGGTGTCTGCATGTAACCAGCCCGGTGCCCCTTACTCCAGCTGCTGCGCAGCGGCCTAGTCAAGCTAGGGGGACACCAGTAAAATCCACATGCAGTCTCTTTCATCATGAGTTCACTGTGGATGAGTCCCAATTTATGAGGCTCTCCCACAGTATAACCTCAACACCTAGGTGCTCAAAAAGCGAAAAATCCGGGCGGCCCATAGTGTCAGAACCACCTTCTAACACTTTACCTCTGCAAATATTGGGACAAATGAGTACTTGCATCGTTGGCATGTTGAGATTAAGTGCATGTTGTGAAGTTAAGGAACACCAACTTGGTTTCTAACCCTGAGTTGTGCAGAATATCCATGGGATCACTTATATTACTTTCTGAGAGAAGCAAACTCTAACAGCTACAGAAAGGGCTTAAAAGTAGAGTTGTGTATTTTCCTTTGGATGCAAACACAATATTGAAACTGTGGGTGTAGAGAGAGATTTGGAAGAACCACTAGTGAATGATGTGCCCACGAAAAACAAAAAAATATGGCAGGAACTAGTGGATGTAAATAAAACCTACATTATATCTTAAAGACTATAATGTGTACTTTAAAGATGTAGATGTTGTTTAACATGGAAGTTGCATGGAGGAAGAAATGTTGCCTTCAAGTGAACAGTTTGAACAACTGCATTGAAGTAGATCTGAAAAAATATATAGGCATAACTGTATCCATCCACTACTTTCAAAAGATGTTATTGGGGATGCCATTTACTGTATCAGATGAAACAAGCTAAAAGAACTCCAGTGAGTGTCTGGAGAAAAGTTTAGAGGCTCAATAGTTTTCTCAACTAATTTGAACTGGGCTATGGGGCGGTATGATGACAGCCCTGTGAAAATACCTGCAGCAGAGAACAACTCAACAAGATTAGATTCTGAGGACATTAGATTTCATATTCCATATGTATTCCATCTGTTGTTTGAAACAAGTTGCATCTTCCAGTTCTCTTTGAAAAAGAGAAAAAGTAAAAAACTGTTATAAACACCTTCTTAAAAAACATAATTACTATTAACAGACGCTTTTAAAAGTACCCCACAAAATCCTCCCAGCAGTAGTGACACAGTTTCTGACTAACCCCGAATTTCAGCCTGCACTCCTCAGGGGTTAATTCATAATTACTGACAAGGTCCTCCTTTATAGTGGGATACCTCAACCTCTTCCCTGCTCTAGAGCCAGTACATTGTCTCTCCCATCACCACAGATGTGACTCCAAAAGCACCCCTGCAATCCTCCTCAGACATCCTCTGTACCTCTACAGTTACTTCTTATGCCAGAAATAACCTGTCTGTATCAACCACCTCCTTAAAGTCAGGCACAAAGTCTCTGAATGTATGAACCCTTTCTTCTGCACTAGACACAATAGTGGTACTCACCCCATTTTTGCTAGACTCTAACAGCTATTTGGACTTCAAGTGCACCTCCTTGACACTCCAGCCAGCAAGACCCTTTTCTCCTCCAAGGCTCTCTTAGCCTTACCTTTTTTCTCCTCTGCACCCAGGTGGGCCAGCTGCAGCCTCAGGTCCCACTCAGCCTGTCTGTCCTTGAGGTCCTCAGGGGACTGAGTTTGGGAGAAGACAATGCTTCCTGCACTGTATCCAATAGAGAAGTCCCTCTGGAGGATCCCTTCTCTCCTCTGGAGACTTTACCCACTTATCTCTCCCTCCTTCTGAAACCCAATACCCTTTGGGGCCGTGATTCTGAGGTCAACTACAATCAGGGTTCTCCCTTTTCAAGAGTGCTGAAGTAGTCCTCTACAAACTCTTCTTGTGGTGCAGATTGCATTGCGCAGATATCACCCCAGGCTCTAAGGGTGAACAAGTAGTCAAACTTAGACATACATGAGTAAATGGGTTTGTGAATGGTCTTATGGGGGTGTGAGTGAGTGTGGCAGTTACTGTCACTTTTGTGAGAGTGTAGCTGGGTCTGTAAGTGCTTCCATGAATGTGTGAGCATGTGCAAATTACATACTATTAAATTACATACTATAAGCAAACACTCACCTCTAATTTCAAAAGCATTCATTCATACTAGCATAATAAAAAACATTGTTCTAAAATGCATAACATTTATCCACCCCACATTTTGAATATAAAGATGCTGATGTCATGGAAATTTCAAAAGATTAAGGAATTTAATTATGCCTCATTTTTCATATTGCTGTTACTGGAAAACATGGTTTTATAGAGGACAAAGCTTGCCAGCAATGCATGAACTGCATCTTTTTTTGTTATTTCATAGGTGTGTTGCACATTAGCTCACTATTACTCAGGATGAATAAGGCGAGGTGTTGCCAAGCATTCCAAGCTCATAAACCAAAATCCTGGCCCTTTTTTTACAGTTTATAGAGCCAAACCCAGATATGCAGACATATAAAAGAAGCAAGTTCTAGCTCAGACTTTCAGAGGCATTTCTGAGGGCTGCTAAAGTCTTTGCTTCTGCTTATTTTCTCTTTCTTTTTCATTTGACCTCTTAGAAGGAGCAATGTCTCACCAAACTATCCACTCTAGCTCCAAACATGGATTCAGCTCTTCTTCAGCTATTCTGCCAAAGAGCGGGAGCAGGAGCAGGTACAGTGTGAGTTCTGTCACGTCTAGACAAGGTGGTAATTCTGGTCTTGGCCGGAATCCTGGCTTTGGCAGCAGAAGTCTTTACAGTGTAGGCTCTGGTCCCAGCAGGATTTCAGTTGGCGGCACCCGTACTTTGAGAAGTGGATATGGTGTTAGTGGACATGGTAGTGGATACGGACTTGGTGGAGGACAAGGCAACATATACAGTCTTGGAGCTGCAGCTGGAGGTGGTGGTGGTTTTGGGTTTCAAAGTGGATTTCCAACATGCCCCCCTGGGGGAATTACAAACGTCACTGTCAACCAGAGCTTACTGACTCCCCTAAACCTGGAGATTGATCCAAACATCCAGCGGGTGAGAAAAGATGAAAAGGATCAGATCAAAACCCTCAACAACAAGTTTGCCTCTTTCATTGACAAGGTGAGGTTTAAAAATCAGAATATTTTGCAAGTTAAAATAATGTCTGTTTTTAAAAAACGGTCTGAAAAGTTTTGTTCTAAAAAGACCACTTGCAAATATCACACTCTGCTGTAAAGCAAGTCAATTTCGTATGAGACATACTAATCTAGAGGCTCTCATTATGAACACATTTTTGTGATTGTGTGGACAACAGTAATGCTTATTGCAGAATGCTCTCCCTGTCTCTTTTTAAGCTATGGTATTAACCATCATGACAAGGGTTGCCAATGTTTATTTCATTTTTAGAGCATTTTTGAGGAATTAAAGAGTAAAAAGTTTAAATTGATAAAAGTTAAAATGCTTTTCTCTCATTCGGTTTAAGGTGAGATTCCTAGAGCAACAGAACAAGATGCTGGAGACCAAATGGAACCTTCTTCAGGACCAGAAAACGGTCAAAAGCAATATTGAGCCTCTATTCGAGGCCTACATCTCAAACTTAAGGAGGCAACTGGAATGTCTTGGTGGTGACAGAATTCGCCTGGAATCAGAGAGGAAGAATATGGAAGATCTTGTAGAAGAATTCAAGAGAAAGTTAGTGTTTGCGTTGTTTTTTATTTCCTTGTCTAATTATCTATCTCAAACAAACACAGGGATAAAAGCTTCATGTAATCTACACCACATGCAACATGGGATTTTCCAATCTTTTGGCCAAATGAATGAGTGATGTAACGCATTATTGATCCAATTTCTAGTGTTCCTATACATATCTTACTAATCATTTCCAGCTGCAGTGCTTATAATGTCACTATATAAGAAATGCCCGCCAAGTGCAAAATGTAAAAATATTGAGACCAAATGAATTGATAGTTGCTAAATAGAAAATCTGTCTCTAAAAGATTTCACAGTGGCGCTATTTCACATATGGAAAAACGTAAGAATGTTAGAATATTCCAAGATATAAAAATTGCACATACTAATATTTTTGAATCACACAGATATGAAGATGAAATCAATAAGCGTACAGCTGCTGAGAACGAATTTGTGGTCCTGAAAAAGGTGAGTTCAGAACAAGTTGATAGCAATGTTATTGTAATCTTATTTAAGAAATGTGGCTTGTGACTCAAGTAAAGCACATCTAAAATATCGTAGTCTTTTTTGTGTAAAACTAAGAACATTGCCATTCATAATATAGCAGCTACAACTCCCCAGTCCACGGAGAATTCTTTAACGCCAATATTCATACTTAAAAAAGATTCTATATGTTAGCAAACTAAATAGCAGTTTCTAAAAGGCCCACGTGGACAACGATTTTATGGAATGCGAGACAGAATATTTATGATGTGCTCAAGGTTCTCTCAAAAGTAGACCAGTAGAATAATTTCTAAAAATCTATGAGCGCCACAAAGTGACCAATAAAATTCACAACATGAAAAATTGATCTGCCATTGAAGAAAACACACTAACTAAAGTTTTCTCTGATTCTTGTTCAGGATGTTGATGCTGCCTTTTTGAATAAGGCAGATCTCCAAGCCAAGGTTGACTGTCTGGTGGATGAGATTAACTTCCTTCACACGTTATTTGATGCGGTAACGATAACTCATTTTAAGCAAATTCTTTCTGTATATTGTTGCACAGAGTGGGTTTAAAGCTTCTGAACTCACATATGGGTTCACAATTTTAGTAAAATTTAGATGGTCGCAAGTTATCATTTTTTAACTTGTTTTAAACCTGCCTTCACCTTAAATCAAGATGTTGCAATTTTACTTGCAATTGCAATTTTACTTTCCTCTCTTGCATCTATTTATCCTGCTCCAAAACCAAAATATGCTTTTTGTGTGCAAATGAAAGGCAGTTGACCTTAAATGGAATGTCAAGAAAAGGCAATTGAAAAATATTTATGGTCTCAAAATGAACAACAGAATAACATGGCTTCTGCAACTTGCAGGAAATATCTCAGCTGCAGTCACAAATCTCCGACACCTCTGTCATCGTATCCATGGACAACAACCGAGATCTGGACCTCGATGGAATCATCGCTGAAGTGAAGGCTCAATATGAAGACATTGCTAACAAGAGTCGATCTGAAGCAGAATCTTGGTATCAAACTAAGGTGGGTACAATTTAAGTGCACGGGGACAGATACACGTCTAAGGTTTACAGAATTCAATTGTGGTGCATGTTGATTTAATCTGCTTTCGTATATCTCACTCTGAGCACGGTTTCCTAGGAAGTTAAACTGTAGTAATCCCAAAAGAAATCAATGCAGGTCTTCAAGGAAACACCTGCAGTCTATTTAATTGCTGATAATAATCCAAATATATGGCAGCAACTCTGATGATCAGTGCACAATACATTAAGACTCTTGTGCAAAGCCCTTTAGTGGTCACAAACCATAAGTATCCGGACTCACAAGCTCTACAACCACAAAAGTGCTTTTTAGGATTGACTAAAGCTCTTTTACGAGTTGGAAAAGTCTCTCTCACTCATAAGACGTTTGCAACCATTTCCGAATTGCATAAAAGGAGGGGGCATGAAAGAGGCAACCCCTTCTATTTGCAATTCTGTGTATGGTTGATCAATTACCGACCACCCAGCTGGGATGACAGTTTATTCACAAAGCGGAAATTGTCTATGAGCAACAGCTTCCCCTTTGGGATTCATATTAGGCAGCATTGATGGTAGTCGACAGTGGGACCACTGCATGTTTCACCTGATGTATTCCCAAACAGAAAACATTTATTTTTTAAGCAGCTCCTGTCCCTTTAAAAAGACAGATGATTTTGTTAAAAATAATAAACGTTTCCCATTTGGGAAAGCAAATGCAAGGAAGGTGGCCTGCTGTTCCTTGCATATCACCATCCCTGCATTCTTAGCTAAACAAAAACATATTGCAAACTGCCTAATTAATATTCACTAGGCAAGTTGTTTTGTGGTCGTGCAAAATGGACAACTTACGATGTGACCTATTAGCACACATGTCCCATTGCAATAACATCCCAAATCACACAACAGGATAGTACATTAGGACCCTTGTTGTTTTTCTTTTTTGGTGTAGTTGTACTTATTGTTTTGCCTTTTGTTGATGGTTTGTATTTCTTAGTATGAGGAGCTGCGAGTGACTGCTGGACGACATGGAGATGATCTGCGTATCACGAGGAACGAGATCACGGAGCACAACCGAATGATTCAAAGACTCAAGGGAGAAATTGAAAGTGCAAAAGCTCAGGTAAGAAGGCACAGTGCAAGCTAATATTAAATAACTTGCATATTCAAAAGCAACTATGATTGCGCATCAAAGCATGCAATAAAGGCGATATCATCATGTTTAGGCTTGAAGACTGCAACATAAAATAGGAGCTATCTAGCACAAAACTATTCTAATGACACAACATCACCATCAAAGCAATTTCCACTGCTGCTATAACTATGAGCTTTAGGGAGAGCTGCTGCTGGTTTATCAACAGACAGGCTTTTTAATAGGACAGCACCACAAAAGGAGTACCCATGCTACAAGAAATGTAATTTGTAAAGGGGCAAGGGTAGACCAAGAAGGGTCTGCAGTGTTAAGCTGGCAAAGTACTTCAGAGGTTAGTGTACCTGCAGTAAACATCTGTGGATAACCTATAGGCTACTGGTAACAATCCAGAGAAGGTCGATCGGCTCATCAGGCAGAGGGTGACGACAGAACCGGTTTAATAATGTACCTATTATTCGGGTGAACAAAGACTGTTCAGTGTCTGATATTCATAAGCTAAAACGCATTATTATCATCACCAACAAAAAAACAATAACAGTAATTACTGTTGTAATTGTTTCTGTAGGTATCAGGAAAGACCACACATACTTGTGCCTAGTCCTAGACATCTGTTCCTTATGCCACTTTTCACTCTATGGCACCTATTTTAACCCTGACAGTGGAATGCAGTGACCTCCCTCTTACAAGCCCCCAGCCTCCCAACTCCTGAACGCCAATTAGAAGGCAAGACAAAGGTGTGGATTCTGCCAATTAGATGATTGGATCCTGCTTTTACTCAGCCAGTGGCCTTGCAAACAACCACCATGTTAGAATTAGATGGGGGTACTCGCAGACCAAACTTAATATGCCCCGCAGGCAGAGGCATGGTGACGAGGTGGCACGAACTAAATAAACAGGAGATATATCTACACCATAGCTGAATAACTTTGTAAACACACAAGGCAAAGCGATAATGTAGCTTTGAAAAATAGCAGCTGAACAACATATTTATATATTTGGGAGCTCAAGCTGATTAAAGGGAGATGCGGGGAGAATGGCTATCAACAGTTGGTGACAAAAGTGGCCAAAAGTCTGCTTTTGCATACTGCTTTTAAAAAAAATATAAATGCTAAAAGATCTTTAAAACAAACAAAGAAAACTGGATTACCAAAATAGACTGAAAAAACTGTTTCCCATTCAGGGATCACAAGGACTGCTCATCGAACCATTTGTTAATTATGTACCAATAGTGCAGGGTTAAATAAGTTTAAATTATATTGGTTTGATTGTGGATACAATGTATTTATTGTGTTGACAAATTGTTCTTGGAACATGCTTTGCTGCTCTGCAAGTGTCCTTGAGTTCACTGACGACAGTCAATCTGCATTTCCACATACCCTGCTAATGAAATACAGAATTTGTAAGAAAGTGAACAGGTAGGATATTTTCTGAACCTACGTCGATACAAAAAGAATATTAGGTACTTCCTTAGCACATGTAATGACAAAAACCTACAAAACAGGTTTATGATGGGATGGGGTCTGAACGCTTGAAGAACGTTGTACTTTACAAACCCAAGCTGCAACTTGATGCTTTAGTAATCTCTCTGGCACACTAATGGGTCTTGGGCATGCAATGGAACAACGACGCTTCCTATGAAAGTATGGGACTTTTTACTGCAAGGAGTGAACTTCTCTCAAAGAGGGAATCCACTGAAACGCACAATGCTCAGAGGATCTTTATAGGAGCTTGGAAAACAGTCCTTGAGCTTCATCTTTGCTTGGGCCTGGCAATGAATGAATAATTGGTCTTTGATTGTGACTGATGAATTGCAAAGAGAATGGAATCGCATTTGTTTTCTAAACAGCGAGCCAAACTGGAAGCTGCTATAAGTGAAGCTGAAGATCGTGGGGAGCTCGCTCTAAAGGATGCTAAAAACAAACTTGCAGAACTGGAAGATGCTCTGCAAAGGACCAAGCAGGACATGAACCGGCAGCTGCGCGAGTACCAGGAGCTGATGAATGTTAAGCTGGGCCTGGACATTGAGATCGCCACCTACAGGAAGCTCCTGGAAGGAGAAGAGGGCAGGTGAGTGCTCAGCACTTTTATTATACATGGAAAAGAGATACGGTGTTCTTCATTAGGATACTAATTCTTGTGGTGTGCTTTGTGAGAAATAGGCAATGGAATGATTTTTCTCCAGCAGTTTAGTGCAAGGTGTCTTCAAATGAGAATAGATCTCAGTTACAACCGAGAATAAACCAACTTTCAAATAAATGCCAGTAAAATATTGAGTAGCTGAAATGTCATATGCATGGAGTATGCAATAAAGCATTGGGCTAGAATAATATGTAGCATCATTATGTTACGTGTTTGAAAGGCACATATGTTAAAAGCCATGCGTTTAAAAGGAGGCAATGTGTAAAGGCCTAACACGATATTCAGACCCTCCTATGGATTTGATGTATTTGCTGAAGAGAAACTGAAAATGAATGAAGTCATTCAAGTAAAGCAATATTTTAACACTGGGTTTTACAAACATGTTTTTGAGTTAAATGCCACTGCTGACTACCTAATTAATATATATGTTAATGACAAAAGGACAACAGAGTGAATCCGTTTTCCTCTTCAAGAGATGTAAATGTAAATTGACAGTCCCTTCTCTACGACTAAGTTTATTATAAGTACAAAGGGTTTAAAGATTCATCCTTTCCATGCTTTTTTCCCTTAGGCTGTCTGGAGACGGAGCAGGTTCGGTGAGCATCTGTAAGTAGTTTTCTGTCCACTTGATTATTTCATAAGAACATCCCATTGTTTTCAAGATGCCTTCTGAACTTGCCTATTGTGTTTTTGCAGCTGTGGTGAGCTCTAGCACTGGAGGTGTATTCAGTTCCGGAGGAGGATATGGCGGCACAGGAGGATATAGCAGTTCAAGTGGACTACAACATGGTGGAGGATTTAGTGGGAGTAGTGGTGGTATTGTTGGCGGAAGCAGGTTTAGCTCAACCAGCGGATACTCCTCTAGTGGGGTTGGAAGCCGAGGAGGTTCTGGGGGTGGACAAGCCTCTGGAAGCAGATACAGCTCTGGGGATGGATATGGTGCTGGAAGTGGGGGAAGCTCTGTCTCTAGTGTTAGCACCATATCAAAAACAACCACATCAGCAACAAGAAAGATTTAGAGCAAATCACATTCTGACCTGATCAAACAATCCTTGCCTCCTGACAGGACCAAAAGAGGCTAAATCTTCAGCCCTCAACTCAGTAAATTATACACAATCACTCCTGTTTCATTCTTCTAGTAAGCTATATTAGATTATCCTACACCCCACACCACTGCTTTCGTGGAGTATTACCCTCTATAAATAGTGGGGCATGCATCCAATGATGTAGTCAGTGATTCCAAACATGCCACTCAACCAAACGTTTTTTGTAAACAATTAAAGACCCTGGGGCAGATTTACAAGCCCCTTCCGCCACTTTTTGCGTCATTTTTAACATGGGAAAAGTGACGCAAAAGTGGCGCAAGGGCTTGTAAATCTGCCCCCAGTGTTTACTGTGCATTAAAAAGGACGTATGAATGTAAATATTATGTTTTGTCACATATGCAGAATCAATTAATAGTACAACATAAAACAACAATGTAATCTGTTGATGTTGATTCAGCCAGACTTACTGTGCTAATAGAGGTTACACGCTTTTCCCAGCATTGACAGCGTACTTGAAATGTTCCAGTTAGAACAATTTCAGAGAACCGCCAGTCGTTACTTTCACATTTCTTTTCGATGATTCTGCCAGTATGCAACTCTTGCGATCTTTTATTTAGTTTCTGAGATCCATTAACGGTTTACACTATCAAATACAAATGTATTTCTGTCCAATTACGATGTTTCCTGTCCTCGCTAATAGCCCCTACACCATCCTGGAGGTATTTTCCTACTTGGGTAAAATATTATCTAAAAATAGTTTTTAATCAAAGCAATGCTACTGCATGTGACTGCTGAAGTCGAAGAGCCCTTCTGAAGAAAATGTACTTCTATACAGAGAAATGGGAAATATGTTATGTATACCGAAGCATATTGTGATTTAAAGCACATGTATAATAACGGAATGCTTGCAAAAAAGAAGATTGTTTTACAAGATTCTGTAAGAAAAGAAAACCAGACTGTATTAGAAAAATGTTTTCCCAATTGCTTTATACAATGTTTCTTTCTGCCAGCAACCTGTCTAACGCTTCCACTTATGAACCCAGGAATAATGTGTTACAGTTTTCCATCTGCTTCTACATTATCTCACCTACCTGTTCTTCCGTGCTGTCGCTCAACAGCTTTGACTATCAGATCACAGCAATTCATAAATAAAAAATTTCGAAAACATTTTAGACTTTATTTATATATTTTGTAAATACTTCCTGCTATACAACATTCACTTTGGCTCCGCTGAGAAAAAAATAATAAAAACAATGTGGACACAAAATTTGAACTCGTGGAAACAGAAACAGTACTGATATAGAAAATGTTGCAGTCTGAATTGCTAACCGAGAGAGGAAAACATATAGGGGCTTATTTAGAGTTTGGTGTACAGGATACTCCACCACAAATAAGTCCGCCAAATTCCCAGTTCACCTACTATATTAGAGTGGGATGAACCATCATGTTTTCGCCAGTAGAGCCTCTGCCTCAAAACTGATGACCCCGCCGAAATCGGGCCATCGGTCTAAGTATGTTACGACGTTCTTTTCCATGTTCCAGGATGCGAGACAAATCCTACTGGTCCTGAACCGGAAAGCAAAACAATTACCGCTCCCTCCTCCGCCTAAAAAAATCTCTGAGAGATAACTTCCAACGTGTTAGGAACCTTTATTTTTGTTTTTCAAATCAAACCTCCTTTAGGAGTTTGTGTATGAAAAACAAAAAACTTTGATGAGCAGCTGCATTAAACTTGGAAGTCACTGAAGTGCCTTCAGAGGGGCTGCCTTAGCAGCAGCTCATCTGAAAGCACATCTCTATCTGCTTGTCAGAGATCTTAACATGTGGTGGTAGGTCTTCTGCAAGGACATCAGAGTAAATTCCTCCTCTGACCTGGCAGACCGACGGACCGGCTCCAAAATCTGTAAATTGGCCACTTAGATTGCAGAACTATAGAACCCTGAGTAGTGGAGTACAGCAGCTGTCCTGTCATACAGGGTCATTCGAGAACTATATAAACATTACACAGTAATAAACAGTACAAGGCATGCAATGCATAATGCAAAGATACTGTAAGTGTAACCCTTCTTCGTGGACGTCAATTAGGGGTCGCCAGGGATCGCAACTGCGACCCCTGGGCCACCTGTTGTAACCCCTGCCAGCCGCGAGTAGGGGGGGGGCTGTAGTAAATAAAGGTAGATCCGGTCCATGTAGATTCTTTAGGTATCTTTATTCAGGTAGGATGTTACATAAGAGAGAACCCCACCAGGAGCAGCCTCCCTGCTGCTCAGCCCATCCACTAACTGACTCACACACACACGAACATTCCACTCACCAACATTCTCTCACACAGTCACCCTGGCTGAGCAGCAGGTATAACATATCTCCCTTCTTTATAATGGACAAGAAGGAACTCTCAAAAGGCATCAGAACAGTTGGAAACAAGTAAGTAAAATGGCAACGTTCGGATACCTAAGCATGAAAATGAAGGGGGAAAAATTCCATGCAGAAGAAACGAAATGGATAGAGAAGAAAAGGGAACACAAGTACAATAAACAGAATACACTCATGCCCCATCTCCCCCTCTACCAAAATAAAACTCATGCACTCCCACATCACAATCTAGGAACAAACCCCAAATACTTAAAACATGCAAGCTGGCCAGGCAAACATGAGAAAAGTGAAAAAGGTGCCAACCACAGGTGTAGAGGAGAACCAACCAACAGAACGTGTGGAAAACCACTCACACAGAGCAAACAGCATCACAGGTGCCCTTCACCTAAGCCCGAAGCCTAGGTGGAAGGTGTGACATACAAGTCCACACAGAACTTGGAACGGAACAACATGGTTCCAGAAACAACATCGTAGTAAAGAAACCTCAGACAGCACTACCCCCAACACAAGTCGGGGTGGAATGTTTGGGAAACAGACCACACGGCACAACACAACACCCAGTAACTTCATCACTTCCCCAACGCAAGTCGGGGTGGAATGTGTGGGAAACACACCACACGGAACACACTGCATGCGCAGAACGTCACAACCAACAAACTCTAGCACTTCCCCCAACCCTAGTTGAGGTGAAATGTGTGGGAAACACACCACACGGAACATAAGCAAGCGCACAGCACTACACCCAACAACTTCAACACTTCCCCCAACCCTAGTTGAGGTTGAATGTGTGGGAAACACACCACACGGAACATAAGCAAGCGCACAGCACTACACCAAACAACTTCAACACTTCCCCCAACAAGTTGGGGTGGAATGTGTGGGAAACATGGAACACAAGCACAACACCCAGTAACTAGAGCACTTCCCCAACACAAGTTGGGGTGGAATGTGTGTAAAACACACCACACAGAACCTAAGCAAAAACACAAAACATGGCTTAGGAACTTGCTCTGAAAGGCACGCTCCCCACGCAAACCTTGCGGGGAAAGAAAGTAAAAATTCACCAACATTACAACAAACAACCTGGAAAAACAATGTGAATTATAAGGTGACACCCACCCCCCAAGAACACACGAACCTCCTATGAGTAGGGTAACCTGTGGCATCATTAAACCCTGGAATATATGAACATGAAGACATTGTAAGCAATTCATGAATACCCCGTTATGTTTTACAAACATGTGGCTCACGGCGGTGAGCTACCTCTGGGCACACACCACTAATGTGAACCCCACCGGAAGGAAGGCAAAACAACTAAAATTATCATTTAGATGTGCTCATTTGATTGACATCTGACACTCTCACTGTGAATGCGCAAAATGTATAACACACAGATACCGAAAGTAAGAAGAACAACAAGCAGCCACGAACTGCAAGTCAAAACACACAAGTATGTTGAACAAGAACAAGAATAAAGACATCAAAATATTACACAGTTCTTAAAGTCCAGTCCGGTATAGACTCTGAAGCAAACCTGATGAGCGACATCTCACCCGAATTCATCGCAAGTAAGGTGATCCAGATATCCATACTCCTCCAATGGTACAACAATGTTCCTCAGCATGCTGGCAACAATGAACTCCCAAATCATGTCGACTGCCCACAACACAGAGAAAGCGGCAGTCCAACCGAAGACCACCACCAGTGCAAGTTCTGGTTGAACTTTATTCGACGAACAAAGTGGTTGGCAAAGTGCGCACATACACGCTAGACTCTGCAGATGAACACTCCAAGTCCAAACCCAAAATGGCGGCACGCACCGGTGACGCCGCACCGGATGGCTTCCGGCATCACCATGCTCCTAAACGTTGCAGATAGTAGGAAGAGCACATCACAGAGAAGCCAAAGGAGACAGGACCGCTGGGCACAGGTGGGGCTGCACGCGCTCGGTGTGTGAGCTGTGCACAGCTCGTGCAAATTTAAAATGTCAGGTAGCGGTTCAACTGCCATGAAGAAGACACGCACAGTGGAAATGCGCATAAAAGTCAGAAAGTACTTACAATTAATGTTCTGAACACAGCCATTAGAGTTTTCCGCCACAAGTACATGTACTAGCTCACCAGGGGTGCCGCTTTTCTGATTCCTGCGGGGTGCCGGCGAGTTGTCACCACGAAACATAGTGAGTAGAGTAGACACGGTGCTCACAACACAGTAGCTTGTAACTACGCGTAAGGTAGGCAACAGGCAACATGAGTAAGATTCATTGCTGAGGGCACACAGCTGGGTTGGATCAAGCAGGAACATCAGGTCTTCCCCGTTACAACGGTAGCAGGGTAAAGTATGTCTCTGGGGCACTTGGGAGTAGAAAAGCACGAGGGACCTGGAACTGGTCACTCCTCTTGAAAAGTTGGAACTGGTCGCTCCTCTTGAAAAGTTGGAACTGGTTGTTCCTCTTGAAAAGTCCTCCAGTAAGTGGACTTTGTTCCCATTGCCCCAATGTAGCAGGACAGGAACAACTCTTCAAAGACAGCAGAAGGAGAAACTGGCACACTTGGGCTGGGGCGACCGATGTCAAGGTCACTGGTGGGGCTCAGGGGTGCCAGTTTACTTTGAATACTCAGCTTTAGTTTTAAAACAAGATCCTTTACCTTGAAGTTTTTTCAGGCTTCAAAATTTCTGTAGAAAATGTTTCCAATTGTCAAAGCTTCCATCATCCATGTATAAAACGCAGGTTCTTTCAAAATCATCGCCAAAATGTAGTAAATAAAGGTAGATCCGGTCCATGTAGATTCTTTAGGTATCTTTATTTAGGTAGGATGTTACATAAGAGAGAACCCCACCAGGAGCAGCCTCCCTGCTGCTCAGCCCATCCACCAACTGACTCACACACTCACGAACATTCCACTCACAAACATTCTCTCACACAGTCACCCTGGCTGAGCAGCAGGTATAACAGGGACCCGCCTTCCCATTGGGGCAGGGGGCAGTCATTTCCAGGGTGAGATGCGGTAAGGGCGGCACGAGGGGAAGGACTCAGTACAGGCTGGTGGTATTGGAAGCTGTCCATGAAAGTTACCTCAGTGACCTCTGTGGGAAGCTGGTATGAACAGCATTGTTAAGACAGGGCAAGGAAGTCTTTTGCTTTTGAGGATTTTCACTTTTATCTTGGAGCGAATGTGGTGGTCCAGCAGTTAAGCTGACGAGATTCAAACCATGGGACCTTTGACTGGAAATCGTGTGACTAAACAAATAACTTTATTTTTTTTCAATTTTAATGAATTTGTAAATAGGTGAAATATATTAGTTATGTCATTTCAGTGTGCGAATTTTCACTTGGTGGACGCACTCTTGTATGGACTAACTCCCCCTTGAAATCAAGGAGAGGGGGCTCTTAAATCCAAAGGGATGGAGCACCCAGTAACTATCAAGTTAAAAATAAATGTTCCCTTTGGATAGGATTAATTTCAAATAGTTCTTACCAGAATCCATCAACATTCACGCAGCAAACAGACCTTGCTTTTATATTATCCAGAGTAAGTTAAAGCACCCATAAACAAAATACTAAATTCTTCTATATAAAAAGTATACTTTAATCAATATAAAAATGTACAGGTTATGATTCAACACAATTAATTCATAAAAACAACAAAACATATAAATTCATCAAATTGCTCGACACAATGTTCTTAAATATTGCAGGTTAAAAAGGAGAGTAAATAAAGACAGTCAACTATGTCTTTAGAGAGTTAATTTGGATATATGCATAGAGAACACAAAGCATGGATCTCAATTTCCTGTCTGTGACTAACTGCTGGCTTGTCCAAATTTAACTGTAAACACAAACTAGGCGTCGACGCGTTTCAGTGGCAAGTTCCCAATAGGACCACCTTCATCAGGACATATATTTTTTCTCCTTAACAGATCATTCTTATAGCAACTTGTATAAAACCTGTTACATAGTAAAAATAAAAATATACATCACTATCATGGATTTAAACAAAGGAAGAAGGAGTATCTTTCATACTTCAGTTAAACTAGTCATTTAGAAATTATGACAATTTACCCTAAAATATCACAATTTTATCCCAAATCCATGATTTTGTTCAGGTCTCATGAGGATGTACAATTCACAATTCATAAGTTATAATTTATAAGTGCTCTATTCCACTCTGGATTGCGGTTATACAAAAAATCCAAGGTACTCCACTCACATTTTCATCACAAAACACATATAGCAACCTGTGTTAAACTCACCGGTGCTGATGCACTCAAGTGGGTGATTCTCCAGTTCAATGGGAGTAATAAATGATGTAGTAACAAACTCTATAATGTTAAAAAGAGAGAATTTTTATCATTTAGGGTCTACTGTTTTACCCTTTTAATAATTCTCTGGGGCATTTCCAACTAATCCCCTCCTATATTACCTCATTTCGAGTAGAATAAATAGACTTCAAGCCGGTTTAATCTGGATCCAGTGTTATGGTACATAAAGGAAGTTCACAAGTAAGTTTACCCCCAGTATCCTTCACTCAACGGGATTTAAATTCTTTTAGGTGGTAATAAACAAACTCATTTATTTCTATAAGTTAAGTTAAAAATTTTTTAAGTACGCCTCACCTTAAAAAGACTGATAGTCCTGCATGATTAAAAGACCGGAACAGACAGAAGGCTGATAGTCCTGCGTGGTTAAGAACCCGAACAATCCTCGTCCTATACAACTGAATAGGAAGGTTGTATTTTATTTTAATCATCAATATAAAGTATTACGCCTATTCAATTTCAGAGAAGGCTAAAGAACATTTCTCACCAATTATCGCACGAATAGCGGGTTTCAATATTTCCCGTCTACTTGCTACCAGGATCGCTTTTTCGTGGCTAAAAAATAGTATAAAACTATATGTAAGGTTTTAGGCAAAAACGTTTTTGGTTATTTACATTTTTATGCATTCATAGTAGGGCTACTAAGTTTCCTTATATTTTATGAAAAACCTAAACTTGAGGCAGGCAATTCTTTTTAAGACGATAAAAACGATAAAAGAGCAACAACACCGCCGCCCAGCAGGTCCACAATCATAATTAAGGGTATTGACTTAGTCTTGTGTAGATCGCAGCTAAGCTGTTGTATAAAAACACAAAACTATAAATATACAAAAGTATATGATCAAGTTCCCCTTTGGTGGCAAAAGTATCGTATCTCTCTTTCAGATTCTCACCTTTTAAATCCTACGAGTTCCGCGTTTCCATTAATGTAAAGCATGCTTGGTGCATCAGCAGGGTTTGCACTATACACGTTTCAATGTATACACCAAAAACGTAGAGTTCCTTTTTAAGACAGCAGCCCTTTGCAGGTCCCTGGGGGGCATTTGAAAGATACTTCGTGTCACAGCTCCACCTTTTGACAAAGATCAAGTGTGGCAATTGAAAAGTATCGGTTTCCATTCTAATGGCAGTTTTCCAACTGGCAACTTTTCTTTAAGGGAGATGCCACCATCGTCTCTGCCATCTAGAGAAGGCCGGGCTGCTTCCAGCTTTTAAGGCAGCCAACCACAATTTGAGTTTTATCAAATTCCCCCTCCACCAAATAAGTGTGTAAATCCGAGGCCCCTTTTGGGCTTGAGGCTCAGGCCAGATGGCTGTCATGGGACCAGCTCTAGGGGTCTCAGAATATTGGTCAAGCAGGGACTGGGGCATTGGTGTGGCAGAGCTCAGCTAAAAGGTACATTGGTTGAACAAGACCTGTAGTCCAACTTCCTTAGGCGCCCCTTTTTCTAGGGTTCGTGGCGTTAGGGACAAGTGAGGTTGCTGATGTACCATGTACGGAATGTTGTTTAAGACATATCCTTGTCTTCGTTATCTTGTCTCCCTGGTTGGAACCCTGACCGCCCATGTTTTCTGTAAGAACAAGAAAGTTCTCGAAAGACCTACAGATTTGTACTCATTGCGCACCTTATAAAGTAGTGCAATCCAAACTACTTTTCCAGCACCATAAAGTGGCGCTTTCACCCCCTACCAAATCAAAGTAGTATTCATCCTGCCCCTCCATTCACATGTGGGACTTCCTGTGAGTACTTGCACGTTTAAAGCACTGCATGTGGAAATGCTGGCTCCTACTGTATAGTTTTGAAAAACTGTGTCGAAAGCCCCACTGGAATTGGAGGCAAAAATGCACTTGCAGACTTTCTTCACTGTATCAAGACAGACTTATCTGCACCGATTTTCAGCGCCCCTCTTCAGTGGGTACAACAAGAATTCTAAGACTACGGTGCTTTCTGCCACCTTCTGTGGCCTATCTCACTCTGCACCTGATTCAAACCACAGTGGCCTAAAATTATTAGAGCCCTATGTGTGTCTTTGAATGCCTGCTGCTTGACTCAACATGCACTTTCTTTTCACAGAGCACATGTTCTCTGGAAGCATACAGCGTCCTTGAATTCTTCCTCCCCTGGTGTTTATGAATATATTGCTTACCCTTGGCAGTGTAAGCAGGCCAGTGTCCCTGTGCGGTATCTCAGACATGCAATGTGTTATGTAGAAAGAACACAGATTCTTCTGCCTGGAACTGCTACTCTGCTTCAAAATTCCCTTCAGTGCCCCCTACAGTCTACAAGGAGCCCACCTATGGGCACCTACTTGGAGGACCACCTCACAAAAAGACAACGGCCTTGATATCCTCACGACACCCTCGTGACCATAGACACTAAGTTGTTTGGGCTTGGAGGCATGGACGTTTTTTAGTGGTTGCGGGGGATGCAACCGTGACCGCTGGCCTGCTCCCTGCATCCTCTTGCACTGACTTTGCGACCCCTGGCCTCAGAGGTGGCAAAATCAGCGCCAAGAAGACAGGTATGGCTCCGCCCTCCTTGTTTTCAGCTCATTTTTAATTAAGCTAACAGTGAATAATTGTGTATTATTCACTACATGGACGTCATTTAGGAGTCACAGTTGTGACCCTAGCTTGCCCCTTGCTACCCCTGGCATTGCCTTTGTGACCCCTGGCCTCAGAGGTGGCAAAATCAGTGCCAAAAACACAATGGTGTCTTGCACTACCAGAGTCAGGCTCTAACCTTGTTTTCTGCTCATTTTTATTACATTAATGGTGAATAATAGTTTTTATTCACTATTAGTGTAATAAAAAGTGGAGAAGCAAGATCTGGACCTTCAGTGGCATAATGAGGTAAGAAAAATAAAATGGCTTTAAATGTATGTTGTGTGCATGCATTTGGGTGAGGGTGAGTTTGTGTGAGAGAGCGTGTATATGTGTGAGCATGTATGTTTGCATGCAAGATCGTGGGTGTATGTGCATGTGTCAAAATGAGTGTGTAAGTGTAAGTTAGTCAAAGTGACTGTAAATGAGTGATTCAGGGTGAGTGCGAGTGCAAGAAACTAGGTGAAAACGAATGACTGCAACTGAGTGTTAATGAAAGAATGAGTGTGAGTAAGTGAATGTAAGTGAACCTGTATTGTTATGCTTGCAAATCCGCTGTTGGACTTGGCATGCTTCTTGGAGTATAGTAGTACTCTTGGCAAAATGTTGGCACTGGCAATCTGGAGACAATACTTGCAAATGGGATACCCTCAGCTGTTCTCCCCTAGAAGAATATAGACTATTAATTGTGCAATTACGTAACTTCAGCAATGTTAATCATCGTAATGTTATCAAAATTAGGGTTGTGTGACATCACCTCTTGGGACGATTCAAGGTCAAAGGTCATACGATGTCACTTCCTGTGACATCATTAAGGTCAAAGAGTATATGATGTCACTTCCATTACCCGTGGGATTTTAGTGAATCGACTTCCATGCCCATCTTGCACAAATACCATCAGAAAAAGTGCTAATAATTTCTCTTTGAAAATTAATCAGCCAAAACCTGCCATGTATTTCAAGTCATCAACCGGCACATTTGAAGGGCTACAAAACCTCACAAAGTTCTCACCAAAACTGTAAAGCTGCACAAAGTTGTAGTGTGTTTAACAATGTCTATCACAAAGTCTAAATTCTCGACATGCTTCCACGTAACTTTTCACAATATACCACAGTATACATTGCAAAGTATGATGTAAGTAAAATGTTTTAGCCACTCCCATTACCAAATGCCCCTCATAGCCCAAATCAAGAATCTGTGTCTCTCAGAAGCAGGTGGCACACATTTGTGTATTCGCATAAATCATTCACCCTCCGCCGACAGCTCATCAGCAACCTTACAAATATGTTGCACGCTTCTTTCCACCTGACGTTTTCTAGGCCAGTCATTATGGGGGTGTGAGTGAGAATGGCAGTTACTGTCACTTTTGTGAGAGTGTAGCTGGGTCTGTAAGTGCCTCCGTGAATGTGTGAGCGTGTGCAAATTACATACTATTAAATTACATACTATAAGCAAACACCCACCTCTAATTTCAAACGCATTCATTCATACTAGCATAATAAAAATCATTGTTCTAAAATGCATAACATTTATCCACCCCACGTTTTGAATATAAAGATGCTGATGACATGGAAACTTCAAAAGATTAAGGAATGTAATTATTTCTCATTTTTAGGTCTCGCATAGGCAGCGCATGCGCTGCCTCTACGAGGCTTCAAGTAATTAGTATTAGTGGTGAAACTCCACCCATTTTGTTTCTATTTGTTTTCTCACTTGGCATTGGTTACATCTGGCATTGCTCTTCTTATCTCACTGATTGATTGGCTGGTGGTCCGATACATCACTTCCGTTTTGCCTCCATTTTGCAGGAAGCAGCACCGGCCAACTACAGTGTAGTTCCACTGCTGGCTGTTATGAATTCATTTAGGGACTACTTGTTTGTATGTGATTGCGTGATACAGCCCACCCCAGGCTCGAACCCTGTTCTCCAGCTCCAAAGTCGGCAGCGTTATACCTTGAGCCTCCTCCTTGTGTCGATTCTCAGATGCTACATGTGCCGTGTTTTTTAAAAATTATATATGCTGAACAACTTGTAATTGTTTCCTGTAGTTTCCTGCGCCGGGGCTGCTTCACGAACTGGTGGAAGGAGGCTTCGCCCAACGAATACACCCACGCAAACCCCTCCCGTCCTCAAGATCTCTGCCACCGCTTCTCGATGGCGCGGGTTGTGCTTCCTGGGCTGCAGATCTTCACTACCATCTTAGTTGATTGCCACGATCCTGGTCGTCACACACCGCGAAGAGCCCAAATTTCCGCTCCTTTTTCCCCCCATGCATATCGATTCCCAGTCCCGTTTAGGTCTTCACATATTAAAGTTTACACACCGGCAGTCATTCTAGTTCAGGGTCTGATGCCCGCTTTCCCCGTATTGCTAAAAATATGACGTAAGGAGATTAGGTCTCACGCTCACTAATTCCATATTGAAAAGCACCCAGTTTTGCTTCACAGTCAATGGGTCCGACAATAGCCCAGAGGTTTGAACATACCATCAGTCCTTTTGATATTTGGGAGTTCGATCCCCGCTTCCCCCCCTACCTGGGTGATTGTTATTTTTATTTTATTTTTATTTTCATTTACATTTTTAATGGGCTGAAGCTGTCCAGACAGCTTGGGCTCAATTGCTTTCTATTGACCATTCAAGCATATCTGCATCAGGGCTGTCTGTCACAACAAGCAACAGAGACACAAAACAATCTTTAACGAATTCCTCGCAGCACCGCGAACGGCAAGCGCTGTCCAATGGTGTCCAGGGTATCCCAAACTGGAATGTAGTGTCACTTCACAATTATGCTGCACTGTGTTTATTTTTAGGCTGGCAGGCAACTTAAGCACAGGGTTCTTATTTCCAGAATGTGATGTGGAGCAGTTGTGCGGTTCGACTACTATCATATATAACTGTTCGAAAATCAATATCCAGCTGCCCCAGACCTTTCAAAAATATGTTCTCAGCTGTTAAAAGTAGCATGCAAGCGTAAAAAAGTAACACCAGCAGGCAGTCACAGGGGTAGGAGCTGCTGCATATTTTCTACCCTTTGTCATCAGTTGTGGTTTATTTTATATACCCTCGCTAGGCTGAGAGGGTTTAACTTTGCAAAGGAGACGAGCCTAAACCAAGGGCAGGAAAGAATCCGTAGGAGCGAGGCGCCGAGCAGCCGTATTTGTGCAAGGAAACCATTTGCATGTGTGTGGGTGCGAGTGGAGATTCCAGGGTTTGTCTCCAGCCGGGGGGGAGGGGAGGGGTTCGGAGGAATGCAGGGAATCAGGTCGGGCTGAGGAGGGGGAGGGGACTGCCTTGGGATAACTTCCATCCTGTTGTTGCATAAACTTGTTAAAAGAAAACCTCATGTGTGGTGAAGCGAGCCTTGAGATGTGTGCTTTGGGGGAGGTCAGGCCGTGTGCCCCCTCCAAAACCAATTGCAACGGGAAGCGGAATCAGATGGGTGAAATTCTAGAGGTGTTGTTTTCCACGGAGGTCTTCAGAACCACTGTAGGTAACGACTAAAGTGCTTGGTGTCCATTTGTTTTGTAATTATTTATCGCCTCCTCTCTGCTCTAGCCTGTGTAGTCCCTCTGGAGATCCGTTCTCCCTTGCTTCCTGTGTGCCCTGTCATACATGGGTGGGCCCCTGATTCAATGCAGAAGGGGAAGTGAGCGGTGCCCAGGTGGTTTAAACGGTATATGTGCCCCTCGAACTGCATGGAGTTTGCCGTCCAAACATCCCAAACGCTGGCGAATGATGAATTCTGTCCACAGCTGCCCATCTCCTCCGAACACCCGGGAACTCAGTTGGTGTTTTCCCCTCTGAAGAGTTTCCTCTTTAATAGGCTCGTGGCCCTTTGCACACAGACTACAACAAGGTCTTATTTAAAAGGGCGGGTCTGACGTTAGTTTGAAAATCAAGTCTGTTTTCCCTTTCTTGTAGCCGGGAAGTTCTTGGTAATTAAAGACTAGCAGAAGCATAACTCCCGATCCTAGCGACTGTGTAGGTGACAATCGCAGACGCCCCTCAATGAAAGCCCGGCTGTCATGTGCCCAGGTATGGTGAGGTGTTCAGACCCCTCACTCCAGTGCCCTGGAGCACCAGCCGCAGAAGGCACAATGCCTCCTTGTGCACCAAGGCAGGTTGGATCTTGCACAGTGCAGGAATCCCTGGTTCTCTCGGGGATTTGTACTAGCTTGCTGGATATCCTTAGCCAGACACGGGCGGAATGTTAAGAATTACAGGTAAAAGGGGCCTCATTCAGTTGGGGAGCCGCGAAGAATGCCCCCAAAAAAGTGTTTCACCTTCACTGTTACTGACGTGGCCCTACGTGACCCCCTCTACCCCTAGGATCGAGGAGTTTCCAGAATGACACTGCTATAGCCACATGGCACTTTGGATCATAGAAATGCCACACAAAGCCCAGCCCGCCGTTTAAATTGTAACCTATTTCTGCAGCCCTTTAAAATGTTCCATTTCAGATCATTTTGCGCTCAGTCGGTTATGCGCCGCTGAATGTATATGCCTATTTACCAAAACAAGATCTGCTCGCTTTTAATATAACCATGTGCTGCCACTGATGCATTACAACCCTGTATATTGTTTGTGTGACTAAAGTAAAACTTGTTTTTAACTCATTTCAAAAACAGTTACACGATATTTGCTTTTGTGCAGTAAAATCCCTTAAACCCACTTGTTTTAATCAACTCTCAAGCTGGCTTTTAATGTTGTCCACTGTAACCTAATTAATCACAAAACTTAATTGTTGTATACCTGCTTTATTTCTTAGCCAGGAGTCCTGTACATTTGTTGAAAATAAAGTTCTGCACTTCGAAATTGTAATTTTTTGTAAAGTTGTATCTTTAGTAGACCTAACAGCCTCCACACCTGCCCTTTGTACTTTGGCTACAGCAGGTTGGTGGTGGGTGGAGTATCCCCAAGGAAATGATCAAGCTGCCACGTGCTCAGGACTTTCATGTGTGGGGCTGCTACACTGGAGAACTCTGCATTCCTTTCTTGGAACACTTTTGTGCTTTACCTGCGCTTGGAATACATTTGTAACAAAATCGCTGTTTGTGTGGACTGTAAGTGGAGGTATCCGAGTGTTAGTCACGGGGCCACGACCTCGTCTTTACACGTAATAGGAAAAAAGGAATGGGGAAATGCTCCACAAATGCCCGTATAGCCATGTGATGTTCACACCTCCAGAATCCATATGCAGTCGAAAAACATAATCGCCGTGGGGGCTATCTATGTGCATATTTCCAAGACTGATCCCTAACATTGGCTCTCAAAATGGTCCTTTTATCATCTGTCCTAAAATAACTCCACAAAGAGAGGGAGGCGGGTGTAGCTTACCGGTGTCCTGTGTAGGTCCAAGAGAGCCATGCCAGATATGTTGGATACTCACAGATATATAAACAAGCATTTGCAATGCAATAGGTCTCGCATTCGCGAGATTTTGAGCTATTGGCATTGTAAATGGCAACGCTTATTAATTATGTGTTTGAAAACCTACAAGCGGTGCGTAAACACGCACTTTCTACTTATGGTCCTTGCTTACGAGAAGCAAAGCTGGCAGTAACTGCGCCTCTTTTACTGCCAGCATTGCTTCTTGTAAGCAAGGACTAGTAGGAAATGTGCATGTTTACGCACTGCTTGCAGGTTTTCAAAATATATAAATAAAAGGCATTGTTATTTACAATACCAATAGCTCAAACGCTAGCAAATGCGAGACCTATTGCATTGCAAATGCTTGTTCATATTGCAGTTACTGGAAGATATGGTTTTATAGAGTACAAAGCTTGCCAGCAATGCGTGAACTGCATCTTTTTTTGTTATTTCATAGGTGTGTTGCACATTAGCTCACTATTACTCAGGATGAATAAGGCGAGGTGTTGCCAAGCATTCCAAGCTCATAAACCAAAATCCTGGCCCTTTTTTTTACAGTTTATAGAGCCAAACCCAGATATGCAGACATATAAAAGAAGCAAGTTCTAGCTCAGACTTTCAGAGGCATTTCTGAGGGCTGCTAAAGTCTTTGCTTCTGCTTATTTTCTCTTTCTTTTTCATTTGACCTCTTAGAAGGAGCAATGTCTCACCAAACCATCCACTCTAGCTCCAAACATGGATTCAGCTCTTCTTCAGCTATTCTGCCAAAGAGCGGGAGCAGGTACAGTGTGAGTTCTGTCACGTCTAGACAAGGTGGTAATTCTGGTCTTGGCCGGACTCATGGCTTTGCCAGCAGAAGTCTCTACAGTGTAGGATCTGGTCCCAGCAGGATTTCAGTTGGCGGCACCCGTACTTTGAGAAGTGGATATGGTGTTAGTGGACATGGTAGTGGATACGGACTTGGAGGAGGACAAGGCAACATATACAGTCTTGGAGCTGCAGCTGGAGGTGGTGGTGGTTTTGGGTTTCAAAGTGGATTTCCAACATGCCCCCCTGGGGGAATTACAAACGTCACTGTCAACCAGAGCTTACTGACTCCCCTAAACCTGGAGATTGATCCAAACATCCAGCGGGTGAGAAAAGATGAAAAGGATCAGATCAAAACCCTCAACAACAAGTTTGCCTCTTTCATTGACAAGGTGAGGTTTAAAAATCTGAATATTTTGCAAGTTAAAATAATGTTTGTTGTTAAAAAACTGTCTGAAAAGATTTGTACTAAAAAGACCACTTGCAAATATCACACTCTGCGGTAAGGCAAGTCAATTTCGTATGAGACATACTAATCTAGAGGCTCTCATTATGACCACATTTTTGTGATTGTGTGTACAAGAGTAATGCTTATTACAGAATGCTCTCCCTGTCTCTATTTAAGCTATGGTCTTAACCATCATGACATGGGTTGCCAATGTTTATTTCATTTTTTGAGCATTTTTGAGGAATTAAAGAGTAAAAAGTATTAATTGATAAAAGATAAAATGCTTTTCTCTCATTCGGTTTAAGGTGAGATTCCTAGAGCAACAGAACAAGATGCTGGAGACCAAATGGAACCTTCTTCAGGACCAGAAAACGGTCAAAAGCAATATTGAGCCTCTATTCGAGGCCTACATCTCAAACTTAAGGAGGCAACTGGAAAGTCTCGGTGGTGACAGAATCCGCCTGGAATCAGAAAGGAAGAATATGGAAGATCTTGTAGAAGAATTCAAGAGAAAGTTAGTGTTCGCGTTGTTTTACTTTCTTTGTCTAATTATCTATGTGAAACAAGCACAGGGATACAAGCTTCATGTAATCTACACCACATGCAACATGGGATTTTCCAATCTTTTGGCCAAATGAATGAGTGATGTAACGCAATATTGATCAAATTTCTAGTGTTCCTATGCATATCTTACTAATCATTTCCAGCTGCAGTGCTTATAATGTCACTATATAAGAAAAGCTTGTCAAGTGCAAAATGTAAAAATATTGATACCAAATGAATTGATAGTTGCTAAATAGAAAATCTGTCTCTAAAAGATTTCACAGTGGCGCTATTTCACATATGAAAAAACGTAAGAATGTTACAATATTCCAAGATATGTAAATTGCACATACTAATATTTTTGAATCACATAGATACGAAGATGAAATCAATAAGCGTACAGCTGCTGAGAACGAATTTGTGGTCCTGAAAAAGGTGAGTTCAGAACAAGTTGATAGCAATGTTATTGTAATCTTATTTAAGAAATGTGGCTTGCGACTCAAGTAAAGCACATCTAAAATATCGTAGTCTTTTTTGTGTAAAACTAAGAACATTGCCATTCATAATATAGCAGCTACAACTCCCCAGTCCACGGAGAATTCTTTAACGCCAATATTCATACTTAAAAAAGATTGTATGTGTTAGCAGACTAAATAGCAGTTTCTAAAAGGCACACGTGGACAAAGATTTTATGGAATGCGAGACAGAATATTTATGATGTGCTCAAGCTTCTCTCAAAAGTAGACCAGAATAATTTCTAAAAATCTATGAGAGCCACAGAGCTACCAATAAAATTCACAACATGAAAAATGGATCTGCCATTGAAGGAAACACTAACTAAAGTTTTCTCTGATTCTTGTTCAGGATGTTGATGCTGCCTTTTTGAATAAGGCAGATCTCCAAGCCAAGGTTGACTGTCTGGTGGATGAGATTAACTTCCTTCACACGTTATTTGATGCGGTAATGATAACTCATTTTAAGCAAATTTTTTCTGTATATTGTTGCACAGAGTGGGATTAAATCTTCTGAACTCACATATGGGTTCACAGTTTGAGGAAAATTAAGATGGTCGCAAGTTATGATTTTTGAACTTGTTTTACACCTGCCTTCACCTTAAATCAAGATGTTGCAATTTTACTTGCAATTGCAATTTTACTTTCCTCTCTTGCATCTATTTATCCTGCTCCAAAACCAAAATATGCTTTTTGTGTGCAAATGAAAGGCAGTTGACCTTAAATGGAATGTCAAGAAAAGGCAATTGAAAAATATTTATGGTCTCAAAATGAACAACAGAATAACATGGCTTCTGCAACTTGCAGGAAATATCTCAGCTGCAGTCACAAATCTCCGACACCTCTGTCATCGTATCCATGGACAACAACCGAGATCTGGACCTCGATGGAATCATCGCTGAAGTGAAGGCTCAATATGAAGACATTGCTAACAAGAGTCGATCTGAAGCAGAATCTTGGTATCAAACTAAGGTGGGTACAATTTAAGTGCACGGGGACAGATACACGTTTAAGGTTTACAGAATACAATTGTGGTGCATGTTGATTTAATCTGCTTTCCTATATCTCACTCTGAGTACTGTTTCCAAGGAAGTTAAACTGTAGTAATCCCAAAAGAAATCAATGCAGGTCTTCAAGGAACCACCTGCAGTCTATTTAATTGCTGATAATAATCCAAATATATGGCAGCAACTCTGATGATCAGTGCACAATACATTAAGACTCTTGTGCAAAGCCCTTTAGTGGTCACAAACCATAAGTATCCGGACTCACAAGCTCTGCAACCACAAAAGTGCTTTTTAGAATTGACTAAAGCTCTTTTACGAGTTGGAAAAGTCTCTCTCACTCATAAAACGTTTGCAACCATTTCCGAATTGCATAAAAGGAGGGGGCATGAAAGAGGCAACCCCTTCTATTTGCAATTCTGTGTATGGTTGATCAATTACCGACCACCCAGATGGGATGACAGCTTATTCACAAAGCGGAAATTGTCTATGAGCAACAGCTTCCCCTTTGGGATTCATATTAGGCAGCATTGATGGTAGTCGACAGTGGGACCACTGCATGTTTCACCTGATGTATTCCCAAACAGAAAACATTTTTTTAAGCAGCACCTGTCCCTTTAAAAAGACACAGATGATTTTGTTAAAAATAATAAACGTTTCCCATTTGGGAAAGCAAATGCAAGGAAGGTGGCATGCTGTTCCTTGCAGATCACCATCCCTGCATTTTTAGCCAATCAAAAACATATTGCAAACTGCCTAATTATTCACTAGGCAAGTTGTTTTGTGGTCGTGCAAAATGGACATTTTACGATGTGACCTATTAGCACACATGTCCCATTGCAATAACATCCCAAATCACACAACAGGATAGTACATTAGGACCCTTGTTGTTTTTCTTTTTTGGTGTAGTTGTACTTATTGTTTTGCCTTTTGTTGATGGTTTGTATTTCTTAGTATGAGGAGCTGCGAGTGACCGCTGGACGACATGGAGACGATCTGCGTATCACGAGGAACGAGATCACGGAGCACAACCGAATGATTCAAAGACTCAAGGGAGAAATTGAAAGTGCAAAAGCTCAGGTAAGAAGGCACAGTGCAAGCTAATATTAAATAACTTGCATATTCAAAAAGCAACTATGATTGCGCATCAAAGCATGCAATAAAGGCGATATCATCATGTTTAGGCTTGAAGCCTGCAACATAAAATAGGAGCTATCTAGCACAAAACTATTCTAATGACACAACATCACCATCAAAGCAATTTCCACTGCTGCTATAACTATGAGCTTTAGGGAGAGCTGCTGCTGGTTTATCAACAGACAGGCTTTTTAATAGGACAGCACCACAAAAGGAGTACCCATGCTACAAGAAATGTAATTTGTAAAGGGGCAAGGGTAGACCAAGAAGGGTCTGCAGTGTTAAGCTGGCAAAGTACTTCAGAGGTTAGTGTACCTGCAGTAAACATCTGTGGATAACCTATAGGCTACTGGTAACAATCCAGAGAAGGTCGATCGGCTCATCAGGCAGAGGGTGACGACAGAACCTGTTTAATATTGTACCTATTATTCGGGTGAACAAAGACTGTTCAGTGTCTGATATTCATAAGCTAAAACGCATTATTATCATCACCAACAAAAAAAACAATAACAGTAATTACTGTTGTAATTGTTGTTGTACGTGTCAGGAAAGACCACACATACTTGTGCCTAGTCCTAGACATCTGTTCCTTATGCCACTTTTCACTCTACGGCACCTATTTCAATCCTGACAGTGGAATGCAGTGACCTCCCTCTTACAAGCCCCCAGCCTCCCAACTCCTGAACGCCAATTAGAAGGCAAGACAAAGGTGTGGATTCTGCCAATTAGATGATTGGATCCTGCTTTTACTCAGCCAGTGGCCTTGCAAACAACCACCATGTTAGAATCAGATGGGGGTACTCGCAGACCAAACGTAATATGCCCCGCAGGCAGAAGCATGGTGACGAGGTGGCACGAACTAAATAAACAGGAGACATATCTACACCATAGCTGAATAACTTTGTAAACACACAAGGCAAAGCGATAATGTAGCTTTGAAAAATAGCAGCTGAACAACATATTTATATATTTGGGAGTTCAAGCTTATTAAAGGGAGATGAGGGGAGAATGGCTATCAACAGTTGGTGACAAAAGTGGCCAAAAGCCTGCTTTTGCATACTGCTTTTTAAAAAAAAATATAAATGCTAACAGATCTTTAAAACAAACAAAGAAAACTGGATTACCAAAATAGACTGAAAAAACTGTTTCCCATTCAGGGATCACAAGGACTGCTCATCGAACCATTTGTTAATTATGTACCAACAGTGCAGGGTTAAATAAGAAGTTTAAATTATATTGGTTTGATTGTGGATACAATGTATTTATTGTGATGACAAATTGTTCTTGGAACATGCTTTGCTGCTCTGCAAGTGTCCTTGAGTTCACTGACATGACAGTCAATCTGCATTTCCACATACCCTGCTAATGAAATACAGAATTTGTAAGAAAGTGAACAGGTAGGATATTTTCTGAACCTACGTCGATACAAAAAGAATATTAGGTACTTCCTTAGCACATGTAATGACAAAAACCTACAAAACAGGTTTATGATGGGATGGGGTCTGAACGCTTGAAGAAGGTTGTACTTTACAAACCCAAGCTGCAACTTGATGCTTTAGTAATCTCTCTGGCACACTAATGGGTCTTGGGCATGCAATGGAACAACGACGCTTCCTATGAAAGTATGGGACTTTTTACTGCAAGGAGTGAACTTCTCTCAAAGAGGGAATCCACTGAAACGCACAATGCTCAGAGGATCTTTATAGGAGCTTGGAAAACAGTCCTTGAGCTTCATCTTTGCTTGGGCCTGGCAATGAATGAATAATTGGTCTTTGATTGTGACTGATGAATTGCAAAGAGAATGGAATCGCATTTGTTTTCTAAACAGCGAGCCAAACTGGAAGCCGCTATAAGTGAAGCTGAAGATCGTGGGGAGCTCGCTCTAAAGGATGCTAAAAACAAACTTGCAGAACTGGAAGATGCTCTGCAAAGGACCAAGCAGGACATGAACCGGCAGCTGCGCGAGTACCAGGAGCTGATGAATGTTAAGCTGGGCCTGGACATTGAGATCGCCACCTACAGGAAGCTCCTGGAAGGAGAAGAGGGCAGGTGAGTGCTCAGCAGTTTTATTATACATGGAAAAGACATACGGTGTTCTTCATTAGGATACTAATTCTTGTGGTGTGCTTTGTGAGAAATAGGCAATGGAATGATTTTTCTCCAGCAGTTTAGTGCAAGGTGTCTTCAAATGAGAATAGATCTCAGTTACAACCGAGAATAAACCAACTTTCAAATAAATGGCAGTAAAATATTGAGTAGCTGAAATGTCATATGCATGGAGTATGCAATAAAGCATTGGGCTAGAATAATATGTAGCATAATTATGTTACGTGTTTGAAAGGCACGTGGGTTAAAAGCCATGCGTTTAAAAGGAGGCAATGTGTAAAGGCCTAACACGATATTCAGACCCTCCTATGGATTTGATGTATTTGCTGAAGAGAAACTGAAAATGAATGAAGTCATTCAAGTAAAGCAATATTTTAACACTGGGTTTTACAAACATGTTTTTGAGCTCAATGCCTCTTCAAGAGATGTAAATGTAAATTGACAGTCCCTTCTCTACGACTAAGTTTATTATAAGTACAAACGGTTTAAAGATTCATCCTTTCCATGCTTTTTTTCCCTTAGGCTGTCTGGAGACGGAGCAGGTTCGGTGAGCATCTGTAAGTAGTTTTCAGTCCACTTGATTATTTCATAAGAACATCCCATTGTTTTCAAGATGCCTTCTGAACTTGCCTATTGTGTTTTTGCAGCTGTGGTGAGCTCTAGCACTGGAGGTGTATTCAGTTCCGGAGGAGGATATGGCGGCACAGGAGGATATAGCAGTTCAAGTGGCCTACAACATGGTGGAGGATTTAGTGGGAGTAGTGGTGGTATTGTTGGCGGAAGCAGGTTTAGCTCAACCAGCGGATACTCCTCGAGTGGGGTTGGAAGCCGAGGAGGTTCTGGGGGTGGACAAGCCTCTGGAAGCAGATACAACTCTGGGAATGGATATGGTGCTGGAAGTGGGGGAAGCTCTGTCTCTAGTGTTAGCACCATATCAAAAACAACCACATCAGCAACAAGAAAGATTTAGAGCAAATCACATTCTGACCTGATCAAACAATCCTTGCCTCCTGACAGGACCAAAAGAGGCTAAATCTTCAGCCCTCAACTCAGTAAATTATACACAATCACTCCTGTTTCATTCTTCTAGTAAACTATATTAGATTATCCTACACCCCACACCACTGCTTTCGTGGAGTAATACCCTCTATTTATTTCAAAGTAGTGGGGCATCTAACCAATGATGTAGTCAGTGATGACAAACATGCCACTCAACCAAACGTTTTTTGTAAACAATTAAAGACCCAGGGGCAGATTTACAAGGCCCTTGCGCCACTTTTGCGTCACTTTTTCCATGTTAAAAATGACGCAAAAGTGGCGCAAGGGGCTTGTAAATCTGCCCCACAGTGTTTACTGTGCATTAAAAAGGACGTAGGAATTTAAATCTTATGTTTTGTCACATATGCACAATCAATTAATAGTACAACATAAAACAACAATGTAATCTGTTGATGTTGATTCAGCCAGACTTACTGTGCTAATAGAGGTTACACGCTTTTCCCAGCATTGACAGCGTACTTGAAATGTTCCAGTTAGAACAATTTCAGAGAACCGCCAGTCGTTACTTTCACATTTCTTTTTGATGACTCTGCCAGTATGCAAATCTTGCGATCTTTTATTTAGTTTCTGAGATCCATTAACGGTTTACACTATCAAATACAAATGTATTTCTGTCCAATTACGATGTTTCCTGTCCTCGCTAATAGCCCCTACACCATGCTGGAGGTATTTTCCTATTAAGGTAAAATATTATCAAAAAATAACTTTTAATCAAAGCAATACTACTGCATATGACTGCTGAAGTTGAAGAGCCCTTCTAAAGAAAATGTATTTCTATACTGAGAAATGGGAAATATGTTATGTATACCGAAGCATATTGTGATTTAAAGCACATGTATAATAACGGAATGCATGCAAAAAAGAAGATTGTTTTACAAAATTCTGTAAGAAGAGAAAACCAGATTGTATTAGAAAAATGTCTACCCAATTGCTTTATACAATGTTTCTTTCTGCCAGCAACCTGTCTAACGCTTCCACTTATGAACCCAGGAATAATGTGTTACAGTTTTCCATCTGCTTCTACATTATCTCACCTACCTGTTCTTCCGTGCTGTCGCTCAACAGCTTTGACTATCAGATCACAGCAATTCATAAATAAAAAAATTCGAAAACATTTTTGACTTTCTTTATATATTTTGTAAATACTTCCTGCTATACAACATTCACTTTGGCCCCGCTGAGAAAAAAATTATAAAAACAATGTGGACACAAACGTTTAACTCATGGAAACAGAAACAGTACTGATATAGAAAATGTTGCAGTCTGAACAGCCAACCGAGGCGAGGGAGGAGAACATGTAGGGGCTTATTTAGAGTTTGGTGTACAGGGTACTCCACCACTAATAAGTCAGCCAAATTCCCAGTTCACCTACTATATTAGAGTGGGATGAACCATCATGTTTTCGCCAGCAGAGCCTCTGCCTCAAAACTGATGGCCCCACCGAAATCGGGCCATCGGTCTAAGTATGTTACGACGTTCTTTTCCATGTTCCAGGATGTGAGGCAAATCCTACTGGTCCTGAACCGGAAAGCAAAACAATTACCGCTCCCTCCTCCGCCTAAAAAAACTCTGAGAGATGACTTCCAACGTGTTAGTAACCTTTATTTTTGTTTTTCAAAAACAAACCTCCTTTAGGAGTTCGTGTTTGAAAAACAAAAAACTTTGCTGAGCAGCTGCATTAAACATGGAAGTCACTGAAGTGCCTTCAGAGGGGCTGCCTTAGCAGCAGCTCCTCTGAAAGCACATCTCTATCTGCCTAGCAGAGATCTTTAAATATGGTGGTAGGGCAGCAGAGTAAATACCTGCCCTGGCAGGCCGACGGACCGGCTCCAAAATCTGTAAATTGGCCTCTTAGATTGCAGAACTGTAGAACCCTGAGTAGTGAAGTAGAACAGCTGTCCTGTCATACAGGGTCATTCGAGAACTATATAAATATTACACAGTAATAAACAGTACACGGCATGTAACATGACAAGGCATAATACAAAGATACTGTAAGTGTAACCCTTCTTCATGGACGTCAATTAGGGGTCGCCAGGGATCGCAACTGCGACCCCTAGGTCACCTGTTGTGACCCCTGCCAGCCGCGAGGGACGAGAACCGCCTTCCCATTGGGGCAGGAGGCAGTCATTTCCAGGGTGAGATGCGGTAAGGGCGGCACAAGGGGAAGGACTCAGTGTAGGCTGGTGGTATTGCATGCTGTCCATGAAAGTTACCTCATGGTGACCTCTGTGGACAGCTCTGTATGAACAGCATTGTTAAGACAGGGCAAGGAAGCCTTTTGCTTTTGAGGATTTTCACTTTCATCATGGAGCGAATGTGGTGTTCCAGCAGTTAAGCTGACGAGATTGAAACCAGGGGACCTTTGACTGGAAATCGTGTGACAGAACAAATAACTTTATTTTTTTTAATTTTAATGAATTAGTAAAAAGGTGAAATATATTAGTTATGTAATTTCAGTGTGTGAATGTTCACTTGGACGCACTCTTGTATGGACCAACTCCCCCTCCATTAATGTAAAGCACGCTTGGTGCTTCAGCAGGTTTTGCACTATACACGTTTCAATGCATACACCAAAAGCGTGGAGTTCATTGTTAAGACAGCAGCCCTTTGCAGATCCCTGGGGGGCATTTGAAAAGTACTTCGTATCGCAGCCCCGCCTTTTAACTAAGATCAAGTGTGGTAATTGAAAAGTATCGGTTTCCATTCTAATGTCAGTTTTCAAACTGGCAACTTTTCTTTGGAGGTGATGCCTCCAACGTCTCTGCCGTCTAGAGAGGGCTGAGCCGCTTACAGAATTAAGGTGGCCAACCACGATTGGAGCTTTATCAAATGCCCCCTCCACCAACCAAATAAGTGTCTAAATCCGAGGCCCCTTTTGGGCTTGAGGCTCAGGCCAGATGGCTGTCCTTGGGACCAGCTCTAGGGGCCAAAGAATATTGGTCTAGCAGGGACTGGGGCGTTGGTGTGGCAGAGCTCAGCTCAAAGCTTCATTGGTTGTACAAGACCTGTAGTCCAACTTCCTCTAGCGCCCTTTTTCTAGGGTTCGTGGTGTTAGGGACAAGTGAGGTTGCTGATGTACCATGCACGGAATATTGATTAAGAAATTTCTTTGGCTTCGTTATCTTGTGTCCCTGGATGAAACCGTGACCGCCCACGTGGACTGCTAGAACAAGAACGTTTTCGACAGACCTACAGATTCCTACTCATTGGGCACCTTATAAAGTAGTGCAATCCAAACTACTTTTCCAGCACCATAAAGTGGCGCTTTCACCCCCTACCAAACCAAAGTAGTATTCATCCTGCCCCTCCATTCACATGTGGGACTTCCTGTGAGTACTTGCACGTTTAAAGCACTGCATGTGGAAATGCTGGCTCCTACTGCATAGTTTTGAAAAACTGTGTCGAAAGCCCCACTGGAAGTGAGGGCAAAAATGCACTTGCAGCTTTTCATCACTTTATCAAGACAGACTTAACTGCACCGTTTTTCAGTGGACCTCTGCAGTGGGTACAACAAGAATTCTAAGACTACGGTGCTTTCTGCCACCTTCTGTGGCCTATCTCACTCTGCACCTGATTCAAACCACAGTGGCCTAAAATTACCAGAGCCCTATGTGTGTCTTTGAATGCTTGCTGCTTGACTCAACATGCACTTTATTTTCACAGAGCACAGGTTCTCTGGAAGCATACAGTGTCCTTGAAGTCTTACTCCCCTGGAGTTTATGAATGTATTGCTTACCCTTGGCAGTGTAAGCAGGCTAGTGTCCCTGTGCGGTATCTCAGACATGCAATGTGTTTACTATGTAAAAAGAACACAGATCCTTCTGCCTGGAACTGCTACTCTACTTCAAAATTCCCTTCAGTGCCCCCTACAATCTCCAAAGAGCCCACCTATGGGCACCTACTTGGAGGACCACCTCACAAAAAGACAAGGGCCTTGCTATCCTCACGACACCCTTGTGACCATAGACACTAAGGGGCCGATTCCGATCTCGGCCGGTAGGGCTCCGAATAGGATTCGGCTTTACCGGATCCGATTCGGAGCCCTGTTTCCCGACCGAACCGTACGCGGGTCCGGCCGAGCGAGTACGATGCGAAATCGCCGACCGACTCGTCCGGGCGTCCCGACAGCTCCGACCGACTCGCTCGGACTCGAACCGCTCCGACCGACTCGCTCGGACTCGACTCGCACCGCGCAATGGAGACGTTTCCCGGCCGGGTAAGTACGATGCGCGCCGCGAGCAGTCCGACCGAGCCGCGCACTCCGGCTCGTAAGAGCTGTCGGAGCCGTACTTTGGGGGTCCGTGTCGGACCCCCTGTACGCGTAGCCGCGCGAGTCGCACACAGGGGGACCCATGGGTCCCCCTACCTGTGCGTGTACGCCGCGTGGCGCTCGCGGCGTACCCGCTGTAGGGGGCGCCCTTGTCCGCCTCGCACCCATTGAGGCAATGGGAGCCCGCGTACGCGTTGTACGACCGGCTCCCATTGAGCTCACGGGAGTCCGACCGACTCGTGTCCGATAACATACGGACGCATCGGACTCGTTCGGTCGGACTGCACGGGTCCGATTCGGTCGGAAATCTCTCCGGTCCGGCTCGGTCGGAGAAATTTCCGGCCCGAATCGGAATCGACCCCTAAGTGCCCAATTACGATGCGGTAAGGAATGGCTCCAACCCTCGGTCAGAGCCATCCTTACCGCATCGTAATCTCCTGTTTGTAATAATTTCCGACCAACCCATTTTGATGGAGCCGGCCGGAAATTATTACAAACAGGAGTTCCGAATTGCTGATGACGGGCTTCGGAAGGCCTGCAGTAATCCCTCGGCCGGCACTTTCCGGCCGAGGGATTACAATGGCAGTTTCCCACTGCCTTTCTGTGCCGGCATTCCGACACAGAAAGGCATTGGAAACTGTCTTTGGGGGCCCCCAGCAGGGCCCCCATGGGTGCAAGGCTGCGGTGCCCCTTGTTGATCCCTGCTCGCGGAATGCATGCTCCCATAGCAAAGTATAGGATTGCGACCGAACAGGGTTCGTTCGCATCCTAATAGCTAGGCTGGAACTGACGACAGGAGGTCATTCGGTTCCATTTCCAGAGCGATGTCGGACGGACTCCGGTCCGTCCAACATCGCAATTGGGCCCCAGGTTGTTTGGGCTTGGAGGCTCGGAGGCATGGGCGTTTTTTAGTGGTTGCGAGTGGTCGCTACTGTGACCCCTGGCTAGCTCCCTGCATCCCCAGGCACTGCCTTTGCGACCCCTGGCCTCAGAGGTGGCAAAATCAGCGCCAAGAAGACAGGTATAGCTCCACCCTCATTGTTTTCAGCTAATTTTTAATTACGCTAACAGTGAATAATTGTGTATTATTCACTACATGGACGTCATTTTGGAGTCGCAGTTGCGACCCTAGCTTGCCCCTTGCTACCCCTGGCATTGCCTTTGCGACCCTTGGCCTCAGAGGTGGCAAAATCAGTGCCAAGAACACAATGGTGCCTCGCACTATCAGAGTCAGGCTCTAACCTTGTTTTCTGCTCATTTTTATTATATTAATAGTGAATAACAGTTTTTATTCACTATTAGTGTAATAAACAGTGGAGAAGCAAGATCTGGACCTTCAGTGGCATCTGAGGTAAGAAAAATAAAATGGCTTTAAATGTATGTTGTGTGCATGCATTTGGGCGAGGGTGAGTTTGTGTGAGAGAGCGTGTATATGTGTGGGCATGTATGTTTGCATGCGAGATCGTGGGTGTATGTGCATGTGTCAAAATGAGTGTGTAAGTATAAGTCAGTAAGAGAGACTGCAAATGAGTGATTCAGGGTGAGAGTGAGTGCAAGACACTAGGTGAAAACGAATTAGTGCAACTGAGTGCTAATGAGAGAATGAGTGTGAGTAAGTGAATGTAAGTGAACCTGTATTGTTATGCTTGCAAATCTATTATTGGACTTGGCATGCTTCTTGGAGTATAGAAGCACTCATGGCAAAATGTTGGCACTGGCATTCTGGAGACAATACTTGCATATGGGATACCCTCAGCAAAATGCTAGTGCTGGCACTCTGTAAGTAAATTTTGGCACGGGGCACCCATGAAAAATTGCCAGCGCTGGCCTACTGGAGGAAATCCTTGGCATAGGTAGCACCTGTGGCAAATTGCTGGTGATGGCACACTGGAGGAAATTATTGACATATGGGAAGACAACTGTGGCAATGTCATGGAGCCATCTATGACAAAATGTGGTCTACGACACATTAGTCATAACCTTTGATATAAGAGACATCCAGAGTGCAAAAGAATCAGTATTAGGAAAATTCTGGCACTGGCTTATTGTATGTAATGTTTGGGCAAAAGGATCCACCATAGCAAAATGCTGGTCCTAGTAATGGAGATAATTTTTGACATAAGGGGCACCCATAGGATATTTTAAAAACATAATTGGGTGAACTCATGGGGGCTGTCAGGTTTCATTAACTAGGCACGCCTTGAAAGGACTTAAATATTAGTGAGTGTTTTTTCAGAGACTATGGCTGTTCTCCCCTAGAAGAATATAGAATATTAATTGTGCAATTACGTAACTTCAGCAATGTTAATCATTGTAATGTCATCAGAATTAGGGTTGTGTGACATCACTTCTTGGGACGATTCAGGGTCAAAGGCTCATATGATGTCACTTCCTGTGACATCAATAAGTTCAAAGGGTATATGATGTCACTTCCGCTACCCCATGGATTTTGGTGAATCGATGTCCAGGCCCTTTTGCACAAATACCATCAGAAAAAATGCTAATAATTTCTCTTTGAAACGTAATCAGTTAAAACCTGCCATGTATTTCAAGTCATCGACCGGCACATTTGAAGGGCTACAAAACCTCACTAAGATCTCACTGATACCCTAAAGTTGCACAAAGGTGTGGTGTGTTTAACAATGTCTATCTCAAAGTCTAAATTCTCGACATGCTTCCACGTAACTTTTCACAATATATCACAGTATACGTTGCAAAGTATGATGTAAGTAAAATGTTGTTAGTCACTCCCCTTACCAAATGCACCTCATAGCCCAAACCAAGAAATCAGTGTCTCTCAGAAGCAGGTGGCACACATTTGTGTATTCGCATAAATCATTCATCCTCCGCCGACTGCTCATCTGCAACCTTACAAATAGGTTGCACGCTTCTTTCCAGCTGACGTTTTCTAGGTCATTCATTAATCACATGCTGCACAATCTCCTTCAGAACATCACCCACCTGTTTAGCACTGACCCTTTCATCTTGCAAAAGTACTTTATTACTACTCTTAATACCATCTGCAGCTGAAATGGTTGACTACCCTACATATGCCAAACATAGTTTTCATTGGTCGAATAATGGCTTTCAGATGCCTTCAGTGCACGCAATACAAAAGCCACTGTATTTCCTTATTTGAACCTTTAGTAAAGCGGTGAAGAAGTTTATTAGTTAAAAGAGGCCATGAATCACACTGCAAGCGACCAGCGGCATAACACAAAGTCATAGGTGAGGTTGCCTTGACGGTTCAATTTCTCACAGATATTCATTGGCATTGTATTGAATGGGGGGGCTCCTGAAGGGTGAGGGCATCCCTGTGCTGCAACCCTGCTTGCGACACTGGTCGCTAAATAATGGCCTTTGGTAGTTTCAGGTTGGGCTATTGCAAATAGTCCAACTCCCCCAAAAAGTAGTGGTGGCCAGAATGCATGCTGTGCGGTCTTGGTGTTCATAGTGCGAAGACCTTGTTATCTTTGTCTCATGCGACTGCTGCTCAGGTGATACTTGATGTGGACATTGGATTGTTTTTTTGACACTACTAGATGTCTTTCCACACTTGTTTAGATTGATATATCTTCTTTCTTGACTGTACCAGAGATTCTTAATTAGGCGTTTCCACACCCACATGATTGTCAAGGGGTGTTTCATTCAACTTTGAATTAGCCCTGACGAAGTTCCCCTGGCACAAGGGAACGAAACGCGTTGGCTGTGTGCCTACTTTACAGTTAAAGCAACATTAATAAAAAGATGAATTTTGGCACTACACGTGTTCTTTAAGTGACTGCAATCAGAGTGCGCCTTCCTTTTCTATGAACTTTGTTGCCTGTTTGACATCCTTCAGCAGCAGATGTCGGGAGTAGCTGCACTCGCAAGATATTTATGGAACTGTTGGAACTTAAGTGCTCGACCTTTGTCAGCTGCTGAGTGTGTGTTTTTTCATGTTTTCCCTATGTGTTATTGTTTCGAATGTAGTAGGTGTATGAGCAGAGACACAGCTGCAGCACTACCTAGAGGACTTAGAATGAGGAATTACCACTGGAAACAGAGACACAGCTGCAGTACTGCCTAGAGGACATAGAGGGGGAGTTACTGACGGGACCAGAGAACCAGCTGCAGCACTGTCTAGAGGACATAAGAATGAGGAATTACCACTGGGAACAGAAACACAGCTGCAGCACTATCTAGAGGACTTAGAATGGAGGTGGTACCGACGGGACCAGAGAAGCAGTTGCAACACTGTCTAGAGGACATAAGAATGAAGAATTACTACTGGGAACAGAGACACAGCTGCAGCATTGCCTATAGGACTTAGGGGCTCACTACGATGGCGGGCGGATCGCCACCGCTGGCCCGGCGGTGGCGATCCGCCCGCCATCATCATGAGATTTACCCCCGCCACATTATGATGGCGGTGGGTACCGCGGCGGACGGAAAGTCCGTCCGCCGCTTTTTCGCCGGTAGCAATGGTCATGATTGCCTGGCGGAGCGGTCAGCATGCTCACAATGGTGGCGGAGCTCAGCAGGTTCCGCTGGCACAATTATGATGCCGGCGGAAGCCAGCCTTTCCATGGCGGTTGAACCGCCAGTGAAAGGCTGGTGGAGAATGCCTTCAGGGGCCCGTTGCGGGCCCCCCTTGTGTTTGGGGGAGGTGTGGGTGCACTGGGGGGGTACCCATGGTTTTTCACTGCACCAAGTGGCAGGCACAGTGTAGTGCCTGCCACATAGTGTAGAGAAATGCACAACATGCTCCTTTCAACATCGCGGCGGTGCTGCTGTTAGCAGCCACCGCCGCAATGTTAAAGGTGCGGAATCCGACCGCAGCGGGGGGAGTCCCATCATAATTGTATAGGCGGGACCGCCGCACGCATGGCGGTTGGACCCAATCACCGCTACGGTGGCGGGCAGACAAAATCCGCCCGCCATCGTAATGAGCCCCTTAGAATGGAGGAGTTACTGACGGGACAAGAGAAGCAGTTGCAGCACTGTCTAGAGGACTGAGAATGAGGAATTACCACTGGGAACAGAGATGCAGCCCATTAAAGTAAGGCAATACAACTGAAACAAGTGATGCCGCCAAACAGATTGCACATTTTTAACAACGTAATGTCAACAAAGGATGATTAGGGCAATTGGAAAGTAAAGCAATTAAAAAAGTTAAAACACTGAAGGGTTCGAACAGTGTTGTAGTGCGGTCTTAACAGGGAATTTTTAACTGTAGTAAAAGCAGAAGCTGTATGTGCACAATTTAGATGAAGGAAATAAAGCCTCATATCCATGCTGCTCAACTGGGAGAAATTCATTCAAAATATGCAGTGATTAAACAGTAAGCAACTTTATAAATAAAATAAGATAAATAAGTTTGGATGAAGGGGGAAAAAAGCAAAGAAAGAACGTGCTAAATATAGAAAATAAAACAAGATCTTAAATTTGAATTCTTTTAGAGAATAATGCAGATTTTTTTTTTGCAAGCAATTTGCAACACTTTCTAAAGAATATGCTATAAGCAGAGAACACGAATCTCCCGAAACAGAAAATTGTGCATTTACTTAAAAATGCACAAAGGTACTTACAATAATTTTTTCTCTGCTCCCACAACATACAATATTCAGTCTCAAAAGCTCCAGTGTTTTGATGCAGAGTTTACGTGTGGCTAGGGAGCCTCTTCCCAATGTCATTGTTGGTGCAGAGACAGAATATCGAATCAAAAATATTGATTTACACAAATATCGAGTTAAAAATATTGTGGGTCACAAATATCGACAGACAAATTCTCATGGTTAAGAATATCGAATTTAGGTAAGTAATATTGATGTTAAAAATATCAAAGTGTAAAATATCGTTTGCGAAAATATAGTTGTTAAAAATATCGATTTTTTATTAAAGTTATGTATTTTAGTATATATTTTATATGTATGTGATGTATGTTTTTTTGTATAAGATTTGTTTGTATTTTTAATATATGTGTTACATTTTTAGTAGTTATTAATATTTTTTTAATTTGATTTTTGCTTTTTTAGTTCCGTAGTGGGTTTTGGGTTTATAGGGGAATAGGGTGGGAAGTTATTTAATTATATAAAATTAATTGATTATTTTTAGCAGTTATTAATATTTTTTATTTGAATTGTGCGTTTTTAGTTCCGTAGCGGGTTGTGGGTTTATAGTGGACTAAGGTGGGAAGTAATTTAACTATATTAAATTTATTGAATATTTTGTATTTATTATTTGTTTATTTGAGATGTTATAGTGTTAAATGGGTAAAGTAATTTATTATTAGTTAATTAATAATTGGTTGTTAATTAATTTTAATTAGTTAATTGGTAATTAATTATGATAATGGTGTAATTAAGTTTAGGTGTGTGTTGTGGTGTTTAAAGGTGTAAAGGGTGGGAAGTAATTTATTTTTAATTGATGAATTGATAATTAGTTGTTAATTAATTCTAATTAATTAATTAGTAATTAATTAGGGTAATTGTGTAATTAATTTTAGGTGTGTGTTGTGGTGTTTATAGGAGTAAAGGGTGATAAGTATTTTGTGTTTAATTATTATATAGTTGTTAATTAATGTTAATTATTTGATATTTATTTTGAGTAATTGTTTATTTTTTTGTGTGTTGTTTTTACTTTTAACCCCTTCGCTGCTAGGCCTCCCCCCCCCGTGCTAAGCCTTTTTTTGGCTATTTGGGGTAGTCTGCGCTTAGGCCCCTGTAACTTTTTGACCACATAAGGTATCCACGCCACATTTGCGTCCTTTTCTTCCAACATCATGGGGATTCTAAAGGTACCCAGGGTTTGTGGATTCCCCTGGAGGGGACCCAGAAATTAGCCAAAATAGAGCTAAATTATTATTTTTTTTGAAAAATGGGAACAAAGTGCTGCATATGAAAGCGTCTGGTTTTTTCCCTGCAAATGGTATCAACAAAGGGTTTGTAGGGCTGAAATCACAATTTTCCCAGCTTTCAGGGACTGATATACTTTTGTCAGAAAACCAAAACTTTTTACACAGTTTGGGCATTTTACTGGGACATAGCCTATTTTTGCTATTTTTGTGCTTTCAACCTTCTTCCAGTTAATGGTAGAAATGGATATGAAAGCAATTATGGATCCTGGAAAGCTATACATTTTAAAAAAGTAGACAAAATTCTAAATTCTGCAAGGGGTCATTTGTGTAGATTTTTCAAGGTTTCTTTATAGAAACTACGAGTTGAAAATAGGAAAAATTGAAAATGAGTTGAAAAAAACAGCCATTTGTGCCAACGTTTTCACCTATAACTTCATCTAATTATGACAGATGTTTGAAAGCAATATACTGTTACATTTGCTGGACCTTTCTGTTTGTGGGGATATATAGGACTTGTAGGTTCACCAAGAACCCGACGAACCCAGGGCCAATAACTGAGCAGCGTCTTGCAATGGTTTTTTATTATATTCCGGGTATTTAGGAATTATTTTGGGAAAATATATACAGTGAAAAATCTGGATGAAAGACACCTATATATTTCTGAAATTGGAACAAAATATAGAGTTTAGAAACAGTAGCTATTTGCACATTTCCGAAATTGTGAGTACCCATACTAGCATGAGAATTATAGGACATTTTTCAAACTGACTTCTTTTTTACACATTGTCTTTCATTTGGAAGGCAGAAATGCATCGAAAGTCAATAGGTAATAACAGTTGCTCTACAATTCTGTGTTACCCTAAGTCTCCCGATAAAAATGGCACCTAACGTGTGTTGGTAGACCTAGTGCCTGCGACAGGAAACGGACCAAAATGCAACGTGGACACACCACATTTTCACAGTGAAAACTGACCCTTTTTTTGCAAAGTGCCTACCTGTAGATTTTGAACCCTAGCTCTGCCGGCACCTAGGGAAACCTAGCAAACCTATACATTTTTGAAAAGTAGATACCCATGGCAATCCAGGATGGGGTGACTTGTCTGGCTCTCACCAGGTTCTGTTACCCAGAATCCCTTGCAAACCTCAAACTTTGTCAAAACAAACACATTTTCCTCACATTTCTGTGGTGGAAAGTTCTGGAATCTGCGTGGATCCACAAAATTCCACCCACCCCGCTTTCCCCAAAGTCTTCCGAGAAAAATTATACCTCACTTGTGTGGGTAGGACTAGTGGCCACGACAGGAAACGGCCCAAAATGCAACGTGGACACACCACATTTTCACAGTGAAAACTGACCCTTTTTTTGCAAAGTGCCTAGCTGTAGATTTTGAACCCTAGCTCTGCCGGCACCTAGGGAAAACTAGCAAACCTATACATTTTTGAAAACTAGACACGCAGGGGAATCCAGGATGGGGTAACGTGTCTGGCTCTCACCAGGTTCTGTTACCCAGAATCCCTTGCAAACCTCAAACTTTGTAAAACAAAACTCATTTTCCTCACATTTCTGTGGTGGAAAGTTCTGGAATCTGCGTGGATCCACAAAATTCCACCCACCCCGCATTCCCCAAACTCTTCCGAGAAAAATGGTACCTCACTTGTGTGGGTAGGCCTTATGCCCGCGACAGGAAACGGCCCAAAACGCAACGTGGACACACCACATTTTCACCGTGAAAACTGACCCTTTTTTTGCAAAGAGCCTAGCTGTAGATTTGGAACCCTAGCTCTGCCAGCACCTAGAAAAACCTAGCAAACCTATACATTTCTGAAAAGTAGACGCCCAGGGGAATCCAGGATGGGGTGACTTGTCTGGCTCTTACCAGGTTCTGTTACCCAAAATACCTTGCAAACCTCAAACTTTGTAAATAAAAAACACATTTTCCCCACATTTCTGTGGTGGAAAGTTCTGGAATCTGCATGGATCCACAAAATTCCACCCACCCCGCATTCCCTAAAGCAGGGGTCTCCAACGAGTAGCTTGGGAGCTACTGGTAGCTCACCAGCACCCTCAAAGTAGCTCTCAGAGGTTTAGCCAAGCATCTCATTCAGATAGTCTGTGCATATTAAAGAAGGTAATACTGCTAATCTTGAGACCCTTTGAGTAACAGCCAGGCAAACCAATGACACGCCTCATGATAGTCAGATACACACTCTGTCAGTCTATGGGGTCTGCAAAATCACCATCTGTCTCCAGTATCAATCTGCCTAAGTACCAAGAAGATTGGACATGTTGTAGACCCTGCTTTATCAAACACACTGTGGGGTCGATTCCGATGTCGGCCGGAAGCGCACCTAACAGTATTCGTCCGGAAAAAATACCAGCCGAACGCGTGTTTTCCGACCGACTCGAACACTCTACCGAACGAACAAGTACGATGCGCATAACAGCCCAGATTCCGAGCGAGCCGTACTTACCCATTCCAGCTCCTGTTCCCCGCCCGAGCCGGATCCGTAAACGCTGAATCGAGTCGCACGGAACCAAATACACAGCACCTTCCGGCCGGACTAGTACGATGCGTCTTCCGTACGCGCCGAACTCGTCGCTACGTCCGGCACGTATGAGCATCCGGGAGAGCTGCACATAAGCTCCGATTCGCGCCACAAGACGATCCACGGCGACGAGACGAACAAGCCAGCGACGAGTACAAGTCGAAGCCACGAGAAACCCGAACGAGACGACCCAACCATGAATCCCATCGCGCAGGTCCTACCAATACTCTACATCTATTACCGTGACCGGTACGGACGCGTACGGCGCAGCCGGTAAGTCAAACACCAACAATACAAACAAACCACACGTACCCAAAATATGTCACACACACATAGGGATGCACAAATGACGTACACTAGCAACAGCAGAACCATAGGGGTGGGATGGCCATCACCAATGCCATACACACCCATAGGGGGATGGATGCCTACCACTAACACCACCCCCACTCAGGGTGGGCTGGATGCCTACCACTACTACCATCCCCACTCATGGGGGGCTGGATGCCTACCACTACTACCATCCCCACTCATGGGGGGCTGGATGCCTACCACTACTACCATCCCCACTCATGGGGGGCTGGATGCCTACCACTACTACCATCCCCACTCATGGGGGGCTGGATGCCTGCCACTACTGTCATCCCCACCCATAGGGGGATGGATGCCTACCACTAACACCACCCCTACTCAGGGTGGGCTGGATGCCTGCCACTACTGCCATCCCCACCCATAGGGGGATGGATGCCTACCATTAACACCACCCCTACTCAGGGTGGGCTGGATGCCTGTCACCACTGCCATCCCCACCCATAGGGGGCTGGATGGCTGTCACTACTACCATCCCCACTCATGGAGGGCTGGATGCCTACCACTACTACCATCCCCACTCATGGGGGGCTGGATGCCTGCCACTACTGCCATACCCACCCATAGGGGGCTGGATGCCTACCACTAACACCACCCCTACTCAGGGTGGGCTGGATGCCTGTCACTACTGCCATCCCCACCCATAGGGGGCTGGATGGCTGTCACTACTACCATCCCCATTCATGGGGGCTGGATGCCTACCACTACTACCTTCCCCACTCATGGGGGGCTGGATGCCTACCACTACTACCATCCCCACTCATGGGGGCTGGATGCCTACCACTACTACCATCCCCACTCATGGGGGGCTGGATGCCTGTCACTACAACCACCCCTACTCATAGGACGGGTAATGCATGACACAACTAGCATACTCCCACATAAGGACTGTCTGTAAATTACATCCCACCCCCAACACCATGACAAGCATGTGTGGTCTGTGTCAAATGCATACAACACTGAACATGACATTGAACATACAATGTGACCCCCTAACACATGTGTCACACATAATTGTGTGTGTGGCCTACACAATGCAAGCAGACCATGACCACTGTGGCAATGGGGCCCAAAGCCCCATCACCACAGTGCCCAAAAGGTAAGTGTGTGCTCCATAGCTGAAGCACATTTTGAACAGTGTGATGGCAATGGGGCCCAAAGCCCCATCACCACAGTGCCCAAAAGGTAAGTGTGTGCTCCATAGCTGAAGCACATTTTGAACAGTGTGGCAATGGGGCCCAAAGCCCCATCACCACAGTGCCCAAAAGGTAAGTGTAGTCCTGGTAAAAGCTGCAAAAACAAAACTGCAGGGATTATTCCTGGCCACACAACACCAAACACTACAGTGGCATTGTAGTGCTTGTGTCCCATAGCAACATAGATTGTGTGAGGCAAGCAGTGCAGTGCCAATGACACATCGTTCTGGCCATGTGCACACAAACATCAGCCATGGGGGCCCACATTGTCTACATTCACAAATAACACAATGACAGAAGTGAGCATCATAATGCAGACCCACATATCTGCACCAATGGACACACAAATGTAGATATCCTGTGGAGACTGCAGATGTCAGGTGAACAAATACCATACCATGGCAGCAATGGGACATACTAACCATGATCAATGTGCTGACTGATGACCTAGCAGTCCCAGGGCCAGCAGGGGAAAGCCACCAAACAACATACAGCCAATGGCAAACTAAAGATATGCCAATGCAGTGGTGCAAATGCACAAACACAAACAGGCAGACTCACACTGCATATCATACACAACAGGTGAGGGGGTTGTGTGCCAGTGTCCCCAGGCAAACACACAACACATGAGGAGGCCAGATTCACTAATACACAGATGTCAACACAGTCACATACAAAAGTAACTCATGGATTGGATTCCCCTATGTGGGCAAACAGGCATTGTGAGATGAGAGGGAGCCCAAATTACACATGTCACACAAGCTTGTAGGAACAGCAACAAACACAGCAAGAGACAGAACCACCACAGCACTCCCCCAGGGACCCCACATTGTGGTGACACTAGCCTGCATTACAATCACACTGTGATGACAAAGGTAGATGTCATCCACACTGTGAACCACAGCCATGTGTCCGGAGCAACAAACTACCATCACACCTATACAAGCACAAAGCACTCAGCATGGCCTGCCAGCCAAGGAAAATATGGAGGTAGTGCCCCAGCCGTGCAACAACTCACATTTGCACACACTCAACGCCACACACCTTGAACTCCACCAATGTGCAGCAGTGAAGCTCACATGGACTGCTGACATTGCACATGCACCCATGACAATCCCAGGGGTGGTGGGGGGAAATAAGGTGCAGAAACACATCACACATGGCCAGTCAACAATACTTGTGAATGTCTGACACACTGCACAGTATGCCGTACATGGGCATGACGTGAAATCCACCCCAAACAATGGGATCCTGGCCATAGTCACACACCAATGAAGAAGCCAAGCTGACCCACAAAGGACACACATAGACAACTTCCAACATTGCAGCTCTGACCCTGAGGAGTGGCAGCAGTCACACACACAACGTGTCACAATCACTGAAAGCATACACAAACAGAAAATCACATTACTCGTGTAACCAACAAGTGCCAAGAGGAATCCTGACTGTGTCCCATCTGCGTTTGCCCACATCCCCAGCCCTGACAACAAAGACAACTAGGGATGACAACCTCATGAACATTAGTTTGCCATGCACCCACATCCCGGAGTAACCAGGTCCAAGATGCTGGATGAACACAGAACAACTCAGCAAGCATCACAAACAGGAACATCCGTAGGGACACAGCCTGTGTAGGAAAAGGAGAAGGGAACACGCACAGACATGCCTACACAACACACAACATGGGCACAGCCTATATCACGGAATCACGCACTGCCATGAGGGCACTCCACTCCTGTGGAAGGTCAGCTGTGCCAAACCTTGTCTGTGCATGACTCAAACATGTCAGCAGAACACTCGGTCAGTGAGTCAACAACTACAACACACTGAAGGCTCTGCTCATATCAGCCTGGGCACGGGAGTGTCACGTCAGTCATCTGCATACACCCAAGACACGTGTCAAGCAACTTGCACTGTGTACACAGATGAGTCCTCCAAATTTGATGTGCTAAACTGCATGTCCATTGGAGACGGGCACACAGTCAGGGTACTAGGAACATTGGACAGTGGTAAGCCCACCAGATGTGCATCAGTGTAGGACAAAGATGGTAATCTACAAATGCTAAACGTACATCCCTGTGTCAAATGCTGAACATTACACCCTCAGACTGCAGCAAAGGATGCTATAGATCCAGACTAGATTAGGACACATATCCCATGGACCACATGGAGCCCATCACAGCAAAACTTCATTTACCTGATCTGAACACTATTACAACAGCAAATGCATGATTCTACACATCTACATCATGTACCTCCAAAGATTAACCACAAGTAAACAAAAAGAGGCTTTATTCAGCAAGTGTGCAACTCAAATCAAAAGTCCAAAATAAACTAAGGCCAATGGCCAGTCCAAATATACAGTCCCAACAGGGTGATGTGTGACAACTTGTCAACAATTGCTTGCCTGCACAGGTACGGACAGGGGACATCCCCCTTGGAGGGGCATACGAGGGGCAGGCCAGGCACCGCAGGGACAGGATCAGGGGATGCCAGAAGGAGGCAGTGAAGGGGAGGTGGGTGCAGGAGTGTCACCGGCAACTGCAGTGGAGGTGTCTGACTCAGGGGGGCTGGCACCACCGCAGGGCTCAAGTCAGATGGAGTTGGTGCTGCAACCACTGCAGTGGGCTGGTCAGATGGAGTGGACTGGGTCCCCAATGCAGTGCCCGAGTCAGACGGGGTGGTTGTGGACTCCACCGCAGTGCATGACTCCAAGGTAGTGGAAGGGGGGCAGAAGAGCTGGGCAGGACAGAGGGGGGACACGGTCTCCACACCAGTGGCACAAACAGGCAGAGCGTCTGGTTTTGGGGTGGAAGAGCAAGTGGCAGGGGGAGGGCCTAAGCAGTTTGGGGATGCGGTATCGGTGTGTGGGGGAACCTGGGGCAGGGTGTGGCGGTGGAACCTGTGGAGTGGTGGCCTGGGGGATGGAGGTGAGAGACTGGGTGGTTGACTTGCAGGGCGGTGGCGGGGTCTTGCTCTTCCGGGACCGGGGGGACTTGCGGGTGGGGGGCTCACTCTGCCTGCGCCTGGGGGAGGGTGTCCGGGGGTGAGGGGCACTCCCCTCTGTGTGGGTGGACTTCCTCTTCCCCCGGTATGCTGGATCAGCGGGATGGGAGGGGAAGAGGCCGAGGTCACAGAGGAAGAGCTGCTGATCAGGTGGGGTTGCAGGTGAGGCAAGGGAAGGGGTCTTGGAGGGAGAGGATCTTGAGGATTGCGGAGTGACTGTGGTTGCCTGTGTGTGTGTGTGTTCCCCATCCCCTGTGTCTGTGGTATCAGTCCCCTGAGGATGCTTGTGTGCACGTCTTGCCTTTCTCTTGGGTGTGTCTGTGCTGCTCGTGTCTGTGTGTTTGGGTGACTGTGCAGGTGTGCATGTGCTTTGGACAGGTAGGGGGGCAGGAAGTGTGGATGGGGCAGAGGTGGGAGGGGTGAGGGACTGTTGGAGGAGGGACACTGCTGCCGTCAGGGAGGAGTCCATGGACTTATTGCTCCTCTGTAGGGCAGACATACCCGTCGAGATGCCCTCCATGAACGACACCAGCTGTGTCAACAGAGTGGTGTGTGCATGGAGGACACTCAGCATTGCTGTCTGCCCTACATGGAGCTGCCGAAGGAGGTACACAGACTCCTCACTCAGGGCAGCAGGGGACACAGGGGCAGGGGGTGCGGTGCCTGGCACGAAGGAGACACGCTCCCGAGTACGGGAGCCTCCACGGACCTCAGGAATGGGAGCCAATGGGAGGGCGGTGGTGGTGGTGGTGGCGGGGCCAGACAGACTAGCTGGCCTTTGGTGGCTGCTGAGACCCGCCTCCACAAGGGAGTCATCCTCCGAGCTGCTGTGGTCCTCAGCTGAGGTGGATGGTGCTGAGGACTCCTCGGTGTGGCTCCCCTCGCCCTCCGTGCCACTGGGTCCCTCTGACCACTCGTCCGATGCTGACCCAGTCTGGCTCCGCTGCTCCTCCTGGTCCGTGGAGCTGTCCCCTCCTGTGGCCGTGGATGTATCTGCAAACAATTAGGGAAACAGACAAACATCAGTCACCTGCACTGACCGCACACACCACAGTAAGTACAGCACATTACAGAGCAAGCCCTGGCATCCTTAGTTGAACATTGCCTAAAGTCCTCACACAGATTCGGGGAAGCCAATTGTCAGTCTGATGGTCAACCATGGGACTCACACCCCTCCTGCCCTTGCACCCATCTGTCTGGTGCCTGTCTGATGGTAAGACCCCAGTGTGGACACATGCACCACCTACACAGTTGTTGGACATTGCAGGGAACACGGTGAAGTATGTGAACATGCACACATCACATCTCTTGCCACTGAGTCAGTGCAGGTGTCCGGATAAAGGGATGGCCAGAGTCTAAATAGAAATGCATGTGATGCATACCAGCACCAGACACCATGATGCACCCATGTCCGGATAGTCAATGCCACAATGGGGTGCATGTTGCACATGTCACTCCCCTGCAGGATCAGTCTCAGGAAGTTTAATGCCATGACACAGGAATGCGTGCAAAGTCATACATTACTGTCTCAAGTCACATGGCCATGGCAGCCAGCCAACAACAGTCTGCACTGTGTCACAATCCGAGGGCATGGGGAATGCAAGTTATGTGACTGACAAGTGCACATGTCCATCCCCCAAATACCACATCATCTGTACTACTATTTGTCCACGTCATACCAACTGGACATATGGGGGACATGAAACACAACTCTCTGAACATGAGCACCTCACAGTGTGCTGTGAATGACAATACAGCTGCCTGAAAGTCACAGTCGCAAACACCTGTGTGCACAGTCAAGTGATCAGACACCTATAAGTCACAGAAGTATTGTCTATCATGGTCACATCTCAGATGGCATGCTGAGCCCTAACCGATAAACATACCAGTAGTCCTGACAACGAAGACACAGCACAATGAGACAGAGGCAGACACCTGAGGGTACATTTCACTGATCACAACATGCCAGATGATACACGGGAGTGGGAGTACAGAGTGTATTGCATGCCCTGGAGTAGGCATGACTGTCCAGCTCCACCTGTAAGAGGGATGAGTCCTGGACAGTAGGCAGGTGGCTAAGCATGTGTGACACACTGGATACACATACTCCTGAGGCCCAAACATTGTTCCCACCAGCAGCATGGGTGTGTGCCAAATTCCCCAGGGACATGTGGTGAGTCAGAGCAGCAAGCGGACCACATATCAAAGTTACACCCAGATTACATGTCAGAACTTAGGCATTGTGTAAGCAATTGACCCACCCATGAATCGCACAACATAGTCACGGCAACAAATGCTGTCCCCCACCTTCAGCAAAGCAAAATGCAATGACACAGTCCCCAAATGACACAATTTCCAGACTATAAGGGCCACACATATGCGTATCAGAGGAGAAGTGGGCATGTCACAAATGAGGGACATGGGTCCTGGACCACATGACTGATGTACTGTGGAAGTTTAACCAGGCCAGAGGAGGGCACATAGCATGTCAGACAAAGTGCACAGTGCAGTCATGGACTCACCCCCTCCTTGCTGCTGTCTGTCCTTCAGCTGCCCATCCAGGTCAGGGAAGACCACCGCCAGGATCCGGAGCATGTGGCGGGTTAGGGTCCGGTGTCCGCCCCTCCTGCGAGGAGGCGACAGCTTCAGCTGGACCCTTGCGATCCTCCGGGTCCAGCCACGAAGGTCCTGCCACCTCTTCTGGCAGTTGCGGATCCTGCGCCTGTAGACCCCCACGGATCTTACTTTCCGGGCGATGGTCAGCCAGATTTCCTGCTTCTGGTGGGCATCAACCTGTGAGGATGACAAAGTGAAAAGGCCATTACTACACATGCAACATATACGTGCATCACACAGTTGGATATACATGTCTCAATCACAGGGGCATATGATGTACACAGGCAGTGCAACAATGGCTATGAACAGTTTGCCAGCAGTCACTACATGGTATCATTGCATGGGAAGTAAACCTAGTTGGAATGCACTGTTACTGCACTGTACCAGTTCAGTGCATGTAACTACACACTTTGGGGTGTGACAACTACTCAGTGGGCATGCTAGCCAGTGGTGTGCACACTGAAAGTCCTGCTAGTCAGACAACATGCACAATTAGTGAGGCAGTGGACAGCACACTCACCTGCTCCCCTGGTTTCCCATACAGCTTGCTGTACTGTGGAAGGAGGCTGTCCAGCAGGGCCTGGTTCTCCTCAAGGCTGAAGGCTGGGGCTCTCTCCACAGTACGTGCCATTGCAGGAGCCAGAGGATGCATAAACAGCAGCAGTGTTGGTGGCAGATGTCGTCCTGGAGCATGTAGTGCAGGCAAGTGAGCTCTCAGGGGAACAGCCAGCATTATATGTGTGCTGCAGAGGCAGATACTGTCCCATGTGTCCAAAGTGATAGGTCCAAGTCGTTTGCATCTTCTGAATCTGACCAATCCATGGAATAGCAGCACTAATACACGCCCACAGCATCCTTCAAATCTTCAACTTCATGACACCCATGATTTTGCAACATTGTTGTGGCTGGCCAACTGAATTCACTGCATCAGACTCGTTGGAGCTTCGAAAACGCGTCCGTTGCCATGCCAGGCCCCAGCCAATGTGTGCGCACCGTTCGGTCCACTGCTGTACAACGCGTATTTCGGGATACAACGCGTACCCGCACACATCATATGCAATGGGCCGGCCGGGCACACCGATCGGTCCATTGCTGTTCAACGCGTACCCGGATACAACGCGTACCCGTCACATCATGCAATGGGCCGGCCGGGCACACCGATCGGTCCATTGCTGCTACAACGCGTACCCGGGATACAACGCGTACCCGCTCACATACATATGCAATGGGCCGGCCGGGCACACCGATCGGTCCATTGCTGTTCAACGTGCAACGCGTACCCGCTCACATACATATGCAATGGGCCGGCCGGGCACACCGATCGGTCCATTGCTGTTCAACGCGTACCCGGGATACAACGCGTACCCGCTCACATACAATGCAATGGGCCGGCCGGGCACACCGATCGGTCCATTGCTGTACAACGCGTACCCGGGATACAACGCGTACCCGTTCACATACATATGCAATGGGCCGGCCGGGCACACCGATCGGTCCATTGCTGTACAACGCGTATACCGCGATCACATACAGATGCAATGGGCCGGCCGGGCACACCGATCGGTCCATTGCTCTACAACGCGTACCCGCTCACATACAATGCAATGGGCCGGCCGGGCACACCGATCGGTCCATTGCTGTACAACGCGTACCCGGGATACAACGCGTACCCGCTCACATCATATGCAATGGGCCGGCCGGGCACACCGATCGGTCCATTGCTGTACAACGCGTACCCGGGATACAACGCGTACCCGCTCACATCAATGCAATGGGCCGGCCGGGCACACCGATCGGTCCATTGCTCTACAACGCGTCCCTGGACAGGTCACACGCATATGTCACCATGCTGGTCACTGGTGAACCTATGCCAGCCACATATACTTTCCAGGGACTCAGGGGCACACCTACAACACCACACCCAGTCCACACTGTATCTAAGGCATGTGTGGCAGCATAACCTTATCTGTGTATGGGGGTGAACATGTGGTTTTTGGGGTGGCATTTGGGGGCAGACACACCCAGGCTGTGCACGTGTTCATGGGGACAGGGTCCTTTGTGTGTTGTGCACCTGACCACTGTGGTGTGCAACTTTTCATTTTGGAGCATGTGTCATGGTCACATTTCCAGGTTGTGTATGTGTATGACATGTCACATACCCCCAGGCTCACATGTGGGAAGGCATGTACGTCACAGGGTGGCCCATTGCCACAATAGTGATGTCCCTCCGCAGTCTGTGTGCATGTTGTGTTTCACATGTCTCTGACTCCATGTGCACAATGGGAGACAGTCTCCACATCCACGTGGTTTGTGCATGAACTTTGATGTTGTGTGTGTGTGTGTCACAGACGTCCATGTCTGTCCTGCAGAGGCTACAGGGGCCACTACCTGTGGGTGTCATGTTAGTTTTTCTGACGTGTACATGATACGCAATGTCATGCCAGTGTCCATGTGGCAAGACAGGGTCCCTGGGAATCTACCTGTCAATGAGCTGTGATGCCTGTGGAGCATCTGTCCAGACATGTCACTGTGGTATGTGTGTGGAACGTGAGAGCAGTAAATGGGTACTGTGACACAGCCTAATGGTTTCCCATAGCACACCCTGGAACCTGTTGTCAACACTTGTTGAACAGAGATGTTAGATGATGTCCATGTAGGTGCCATATATGTCCAAACAGAACGACACACACATCAAGTACTTGTGTTTGTTAATGATGTATCATGTGAAATTGAGTATGGTGAACGGCACATAGTTGGGGTGACTGACAATCTTGCTTTCTTCACCTATGCACTGCAGGGCTCCTGCTGTCCATCGACCATTCCCAGACCTGGCAACGATGGTGGAACGTGACAGCATCCGACGGTACCGCTTCACCAGGCAGCTGATTGAGGATTTGGCAGTGCGGTTGGACCCACATTTGCAGCCTGGCCGTCCGTATCCTACAGCGCTGACCCCCAAGGTGAAGGTGATGGCAGCCCTACACTTCTTTGCCACCGGTACCTTTCAACACACTGTGGCGACTGCCGGTGGGATGTCACAGACTATGTTCAGCCGTGTGCTACGCGATGTTTTGGGGGCAATGTTGATATACCTGAACCAGTACATCTATTTCCCAACACGTCAACGACTCACTGACGTCAAGAGTGACTTCTATGCCCTGGGGAGGATGCCACATGTAATTGGCTCCATTGATGGGACACATGTGGCTTTGATACCACCACAGGCACATGAGCAGGCATACCGGAACCGTAAACATTACCATTCGATCAATGCTCTGGTGGTATGTCTTGCAGATATGACCATCACACATGTGTGTGCCCGTTTCCCCGGTTCGGCACACGATGCCTACGTGATGAGGAGTAGTCGCATCCCGAGGATGATGTCACAGATGCCGAACCAGCGTGCCTGGCTTGTTGGTGTGTACTGACTTTGTACCATTGTGTGTGTTCTGCTATGTTGTTTTCCGCACACATTTTCAAATCGGCTAATGTGCAATTGTCTGTCTGTAGGTGACTCGGGATACCCCAACATGCCGTGGTTGCTGACACCCCTCAGGAACCCTGTGACACCAGCCCAGATGCGCTACAATGAGGCACATGGTCGGACGAGGAGGGTGATTGAGCGGACCTTTGGTCTCCTGAAGAGCCGCTTCCGCTGCCTGGACAAGACAGGAGGGGCCCTCCCATATGCCCCAGCAAAGGTGTGCAAGATTGTCATCGTCTGCTGCATGCTACACAACCTGGCAGTGCGGAAGGAGTTGCCTCTCATCCTGGATGACGATGACCAACGTCCGCCACCTGTGGAAGATCCTGGCCTGGGTCACGATGCCAGTGAAGATGATGATGATGATGATGGTGATGTCCGCACACAGCTCATCACCAACTTCTTCAGCTGAATGTGAGTCTCCAGAGGGTTGTAATGTCAATGATTTGAGTTTGCATGATATGTGTGTGTGGTGCTCTGGTGCTGTTTGAGTGTGGCCATGTGCTACTTGACTGGATGCGTGCAGCGATGTGTCCTTGCAGGTGGTCTGTACTGCCCAACAGTGTTGACATGCTAACTTGGTTTTGTGTAGTTATCTCGTGACATGTATTAGACATGAGTATTGCCGTTCTGTGCTGTTCTTCAGTGGTTTTGACTGTGTGTCATGTCTGTCCTTCACAGGGTGCTGCCGGAGTTGTTTGATCAACTTGGATCCCACGAATCCATGATTCAACTTCCAAGGTGGAAGCAGTCGTTTCCCTACAGGTGATGTGCCACACACCCCTGGACTTTCTATCTTCTGCACTTTTTGACTTTGTGGCCACAGCCAGGTTGGATTAGCTAGCATTTGTAGTGGAAACAACATGTTGCAAATGTGTAATAAACCTGTGCTTCACTTTGGGATGTGCGTTGTCTGTGGTCACACATCTGACTGACATTTGCTTACTGCACCTGTAGTCTAGTTGACAGACTGTGAATAGGTGGCGTGTCTGTGCATTCCACTGTATTTAGTTGCAACATCAGTATAGGTGATGAGTCTGATGGCCCTGGTGTGTATGTGTTGTGTGGCCCTAGTGGTGTGTCTCCCTCATATGTGTCACGTCGCCATGACTGACATGACGGTGTTGGACTTGCTGTAGCAGTTAGCATGCACAGTGTCATTTTTCTGATCACCATCTCCATGACAGAGAGCACGTTGGAATCACAACAGAGGCAGATATGGTGTATTGGTGAGTTTATTTACATACAGGTGTGAGAATGGTGCACAGGATGGTGGGTGCTGTACATAGAAATTGGAATCCAAAGTTCCCATGTGATTCGGAAGTCTTGGTAGCTGAAATGTCCAGAGTAAAGTCCACAGTCATCTGATGAATTTGGCCAACTAGAGCTCCCCATGTCATGTGGGAGAGTTGGGTTGGCTTCGACAGGGCGTGCAGTTTGCACACAGAGGAAAAGTTCCAGAACAGGTGTTGGCTTCCTGGGGGATGTAGATGGCCATCGGCCTCTCAGTTTGGCCTCCTCGGACGGCCCCTCTTCTTGGGGGGGGACCCTCAGGTGCAGGCTGCGGCGGTGCAGGGGACTCTCTGCCAGAGTCCTCCTCCCTCCCTGTGGCATTTGCAGTTGTTTCAGCAGCAGATGTTGTGGGCACACAGGGAGGTGAGGCCATGTTGGTGCTGATCTGGCGGAGGCATGTCAGTATGTCCCTATGCACCGCTGTCAGTTGTTCCAATGTGTCCCACTTGGACTCCATGCCAGACATGTGTGTCTCGACACGTGACATGTGTGTCTCAACACGGGACATGTGGGAGTCCAAGCGGGCATGATGGGCAGCCTGCTGCTGTTGTATGTCCTTGAGGATCCCCACTACCTGGCTGACCTCTCCGGTGCTAGTCTGGTACGCATCCGCGATGCGTGCCAGTTGTGGGTCATCATGCAGTCCAGACCCCTCTGCAAAGAGCGACCTATGTCTACCACCCCTCCCACCACCCCTGGCGACACGTGCAGGACCTGCGGTGGCACGCACAGGTGACCGTGGGCCCACTTGGGTGTTGTTCCTGGGCTCGTTGTCACCAGCTCCAGTTTGGGTCTGGGTCCCTGCGCTGTTGTCATCTGTGGTCCTTGGTCTGTCCGTGTTGGCAGGGGTGGCCTGTGTGTTGGCAGTTGTTGGAGGGGTGGGTGCAGGGGGTGCAGATGTTGGTCCTGCTGGTGCTGCATGATGACTCACACCGGAGGGTCCAGCTGGTTCTTCGCCATCCGAGGAGTGCAGAGGCTGATCCACACCAGTGAGCTCAGTGTTCCCCGGAGCCTGGGACAGGGACTCCTCCTCGTCTGCTGCTGTGTCCCCATCATCACCTGTTTTGGGGAGAGACACAGATTGTATGTTATGTTTCTACTGGCATCAATTGTTCAAACACCTGACAGTTGTGACTGTACCTCTGGATGTGGGCCTGGACATTGCATTCTCCTAAATTGTGACAGTCAGAGAGTGATATTGGTGTAGCACATTGTCCTGCCAACCTGTGGCATGTCAATGTGAATGTTGAGGTGTGTGCATGACCAGCATTGGTGGTATTTGCTTGCCATCCGGGCCTCCTTCTCCCCCCAGCCCAGTTATCCCACCATGAAGCGTGCTTCCATTGCAGGGAGTGCAAGTTGTCTTTCAGGATGTCAGTCAGTGGTGTCCTGCTGTTGGTTGTTGCACAGTTCCCAGCAGGGCCTTGTGCTCCCCCAGCAGTACCCAGTGTCAGCCATCTTGTGAGTCCTTTTCCACTCCCTGTGATGTGAGCATGGTTCAGGGTGGTGTTGATGGGCCAATTGTGAGGCTGACCAATATCTGTGACTACCACTCCCATCATGCTATTGCCTACACCCCCTTCCCAGCATGCCCATACTTCCTTCCTTTTGAGTGGACTTCACTGTGTGTGAGTGTGACAGCAATGGCAAGATGGCTGGCAGTGTGGTCCTGTTGTTTGTTGGTGCCCAGTTCCCATCAGGGCCTTGTGCTCCCCACAGCAGTACCCAGTGTCAGCCATCTTGTCAGTTGTTTTCCACTCCCTGTGATGTGAGCATGGTTCAGAGTGGTGTTGATGGGCCAATTGTGGGTGTGACCAATATCTGTGACTACCACTCCCATCATGCTATTGGCTACACTGACTTCACCAGCATACACAGAATTCCTTCCTTTCAGTGAGCTTCCCTGTGAGGTGGTGTTCTAGTGGTGGTTAAATATCTGGGAGTGTTTGTTGGTTCTATTTGTGCCACTGCCTTGCTGTATTTGTTGTTAGGTTTGTACATGTCATGACACAGTTACATATCACTATGAGATGGGAGGTATTGTGTTTGTCTGACTAGCATTCACATCTTGGGATGAATATCTTTTGGTTGCTGTGTATTTGCTAAGGGTGCATGGTTTGCCTATCCCCTTGACTGTGATGTGTGTGTGTTGTCACACCATATTGTGTATATTAGTTGTGTACTCACCAGGCTCTGGGATGTCTGTTAGTCCGTATACGCTCACTGGTGGTAGGATGGCCCGCACCTTCTCCTCCCAGGGCCTGAGGTATACTGGTTTTGCAGGAGGGCCACTGCCGGTGTGCTGGCTGAGGAGGTAGTCCTTTTGAGTAGGTCCCGGACCCTCCTGCGCACATCATACCACCTGTTCTGGATGTCTTCCTTTGTGCGCAAACATGGTGATTGTGCGTTCACCCTGTCGACAATCCTCGCCCACATCTTGGTTTTCTGCGACATGGGGGTCTGTTGTACCAATGTACCAAACAACTGTGGCTCTACCCTCAGGATCTCGTCTACCAGGACTTCCAATTCACTATCTAGGAACTTATGGTTCTTCTTTGGGGGCATGGTGATGGGTGGTGGTGGTGATTGATGTGTGTGTGTGTGCAAGTGGGGGGTGTGAGTGTAGGTTTAGCTGGGTGTGTGTGAGGGTGCTATTTGTAGGTGTGGTAATGGTGTGTGGCTTGTGTGATGTATGAGCTGTGAGTGTGTCTGTGGTTGCTGTGTGATGGTGTTCTGTGCTGGCAGGTCAGTGGAATTTGCAAAGGATCATGGTAGGGATTTGTGGCCTTTATGTAGGTGGAGTTGGAGGTGTGTCCTTGTTCCATTTTTTTTCCTCCCTGTATTTATTGGCTTTGTGGTTGCTTGTTTGGCCCTTTTTTTTTAATTATTTCCTTGGTGTTTTTGGTGCATGTAGGAGTCGTTCTTGTGTCCGAGTAGGACGCTGCAGTTGTCTGGTGCGATCTTGTCCGACTCGTTCCCGCTGTGTGTCAGCTAGGTTTCATATGCGGCGTACGAGTCGGTCGCGGAGTATTGGGTTGCTTCGGCTGGGTTTTGTATGCGTGTCGGTCGTACGGCTTGTGCTCCGGGCGAGTCGGTCGTGTTTTGCACGCACAGCATCGTACTACGCGGGTCGGAGTTCGCGGGTACGTTTCGTTCGGGTTCAATCCGGGTGCGTGTCGGTCGGTTCGTTTCGCGTGATTTCCCGGCCGGATGGCTTGTTTCCGTCCGGCTCGGTCGGTCGTTTTGTATTCCGTCCGAGTCTGTCGGATTTCACATGCATTTCATCGCACTACCCGGATCGTACGGCGCCGGTCCGACTAAATTCCCGTACCGAGTCGGTAGGTATGTTTTCCGGCCCGAATCGGAATCGGCCCCTGTGTGTGAAAAATGGGCAATGAAAGAAGAGTGCCAGCAGTAGCCTGAGCAGTAACCTGAGCAGTAACCAGTGCTGACCCACCAAAGTGTCAGACGACAGGAGCCAGAGTGAAAATAATTGTTATTTAGGTGCATGATCAGTCAAAAAGCAGAGAAGAACAGGGTATGGATACAGAGATGAAACAATTAAGAGCCCCGTTTGTGTATGCATGTGTGCACATTTATGTGTGTCTGTGTGTGACACATTTTGTCCCTCCATAATAAACAGTATTGCTCCCTGAAAGCTTTGCCAGAAGTATAAGTTACCCCCTCTCATCATATCGGGTCAATCTCTGGCACATTTGTGTTAGTTCATGTCATAATAGTGCGTATGGCATAATAATGGTTATCCTTGACCATTTTTGGTCTAGCTGTGGCATTCTGGACAGGGGCTCCTCTGTTATAGCGGAGGAGCGTCGCCCCACTGTTCAGTACCAGGCGATAAAAAATTATAATAATAGAACTATCATTTTATTTTTCGCTGGCACTGCCAAGTGGCACGAGTCTAGGGTGGGGCGGGCCATTGTCTTTGATGATAGCAGGCTGAGCAGGGAGGAGGAGACTTGCACACTGTCAGTGCGCATGTCGGTTTGGCCGGCCGTCTTAGCCCGGCCAAACCAACATGCGCACTTTGGGTTTCTCCAACCCAGCTGCATTGCACAGCCGGGTTGGAGAAACGCCACAGGCTCCCAGGCACTGTCTGAGCGGCAAACCAGGCCCTCTCATGCTAGGTATCAAAAGACACACAATTGATGGACGGAATGCAGAACAAATCAAAACATTCACCCCCAGTCAAAAGATCTCGGTTGAATCCATCATTCTTTAGCTCACCATGCCACCCCAGTTTAGACCTGGCCATATGAAAATCAGTCTTGACCCTGTGCCTCATGGGTACAGTCCAGCCCGAGCTGCCAAGCCAGGTCCTCCCTGGACCGGAAATAAGCATCCTAGGACCGGTTTTGGGGTTTCACCCCTCATCAGCCAGGATAGCTTGATTCCAGTGGCACAGTGAGCCCGGGACCCACGTCTGGGCATACGCGGCGCACTTAGGGGGAGGAAGCAAAAGACACACAATTGATGGACGGAATGCAGAACAAATCAAAACATTCACCCCAAATGGGACGGGTATGCCCAGACGTGGCTCCCGTGCTCTCCATGCCACTGGAGTCAAGCTATCCTGGCTGATGAGGGGTGAAACCCCGAAACCTGTCATTTGATGCTTGTTTCCAGTCCAGGGAGGACATGGCTTGGCAGTTCGGGTTGGACTGTTCCCATTGGGCACAGGGTCAAGACTGATTTGCATATGGCTGGGTTCAAAATGGAATGGCATGGTGAGCAAAAAAACGATGGATTTAGGCCCAGATCTCTGTACTGGGGTGAATGTATGACATTGTTCTGCATTCTGTCCATCAATTGTTCTTTTTGCATTTGTCACCCCGAGAGGGATGGGTATGCCCAGACGTGGGTCCCGTGCTCTCCATGCCACTGGAGTCAAGCTATCCTGGCTGATGAGGGGTGAAACCCTGAAACCGGTCCTGTGATGCTTGTTTCCAGTCCAGGGAGGTCATGGCTTGGCAGTTCGGGCTGGACTGTTCCCATTGGGCACAGGGTCAAGACTGATTTGCTTATGGTTGGGTTCAAACTGGAATGGCATGGTGAGCAAAAAAACGATGGATTTAGGCCCAGATCTCTGTACTGGGGTGAATGTATGACATTGTTCTGCATTCTGTCCATCAATTGTTCTTTTTGCTCATGCTAGGTATAGCATGGGAGCAGCGCCGGATAGGGTGGGGAGTCTGGGAGCTTTGTGCAGCGAAGCTGGACTCTGGCAGGGCCAGGTAAGTCTTTTTTTTTATAGATTATCCCAGCCTCCGTTGCACACCACTTGGTTTCGGTAGCGCCGCTACTGATTCTGGAAGCCATCATTGACCTATTAAGAGCATGACTGCCCAACTTGTAGCCATCCCTGACAATAGTGGCTGCCCCACGCATAAAAATGACAATGCCTGATACTTGATAGTTGAAAGATAGTTCAAGCTGAGTTGGGGCAACCTATTGCTGTGGTTAAGACCTTTGTGCTGGAGGGCATGTGATGCTTTGGCTGTTATTTCATTAATTAGGGAGAGGCATTTAATACTGATAACATTTATCCTGGTGTTTCTTGTCATAACCTCACCTGTATTGCTTGGGTGGTGACTACTGATAATCTTCCTTAGGTTGTTTCATATCTGACCACTATTTTACAGTGATAAAATAGGCTAGTAGCTCGTGAGAACTTTCCTTGAGCAGAAGTAGCTCTCGCTAGAGAAAAGGTTGGAGACCCCTGCCCTAAAGTCTTCAGAGAAAAATGATACCTCACTTGTGTGGGTAGGCCTAGTGGCCGCGACAGGAAACGGCCCAAAATGCGACGTGGACACACCATATTTTCACAGTGAAAACTGACCCTTTTTGCAAAGTGCCTAGCTGTAGATTTTGAACCCTAGCTCTGCCGGCACCTAGGGATACCTAGCAGGAAGCCTATACATTTTTGAAAAGTAGACACCAGGGGAATCCAGGATGAGGTGACTTGTCTCGGCTCTCACCAGGTTCTGTTACCCAGAATCCCATGCAAACCTCAAACTTTGTAAAAAAAAACACATTTTCCTCACATTTCTGTGGTGGAAAGTTCTGGAATCTGTGTGGATCCACAAAGCTCCACCCGCCCCGCATTCCCCAAACTCTTCTGAGAAAAATGATACCTCACTTGTGTGGGTAGGCCTAGTGGCCGCGACAGGAAACGGCCCAAAATGCAACGTGGACACACCACATTTTCACAGTGAAAATTAACCCATTTTTGCAAAGTACCTAGCTGTAGATTTTGAACCCTAGCTCTGCTGGCACCTAGGAAACCTAGCAAACCTATACATTTTTGAAAACTAGACACCCAGGGGAATCAAGGATGAGGTGACTTGTCTGGCTCTCACCAGGTTCTGCTATCCAGAATCCCTTGCAAACCTCAAACTTTGTCAAAAAAACCAAATTTTCCTCACATTTTCTGTGGTGGAAAGTTCTGGAATCTGTGTGGATCCACAAAAGTCCACCCACCCCGCATTCCCCAAACTCTTCTGAGAAAAATTATACCTCACTCTGTGTGGGTAGGCCTAGTGGCCGCGACAGGAAACTTGGCCCAAAATGCAACGATGGGACACACCACATTTTCACAGTGAAAACTGACCCTTTTTTGCAGAGTGCCTAGCTGTAGATTTTGAACCCTAGCTCTGCCGGCACCTAGGGAAACCTGGCAAACCTATACATTTTTGAAAAACTAGACAACTGGGGGTGTCCAGCAAGGTATAGCATGCGTGAGTCTTCCACCGTTTTCCTACTCAGAATCCCCTGCAAACCTCACATTTAGCTGAATAAATCACATTTTTCTCAAATTTCTGTGTGGGAAAGTTCAGGAATTTGCGTGTATCCACAAATTTCCTATCACCCAGCGTTCCCCCAGGTTTCCCAATAAAAATGGTACCTCACTCGCGTGGGTGGGTCAAGTACCCACGACAGGCAAGGGCCCAAAACGTATTGAGGAGACTTCAAAATGACCTATCACAAAACAACCTGGTTTTGCAAGGGGGGTCACCTGGGTTTTTGGCCCCGGGCTCGGAGGCCATCTTGGGAAACCTACCAAACCCACACATTTCTGAAAACTAGACACCCGGGGGAGTCCAGAAAGGTATGGCTTGCGTGGGTCCCCCAACGTTTTCCTAGACAGAATCTCTGCAAACCTCAAATTTAGCTGAAAAAATCACTTTTTTCTCAAATTTCTGTGGGGAAAGTTCTGGAATCTGCTTGGATCCACAAATTTCCTACCACCCAGCATTCTCCCCAGGTCTCCCAATAAAAATGGTACTCACTCGCGTGGGTGGGTCATAGCACCGCGACAGGCAAGGGCCCAAAACATATTGAGGAGACATCAAAATGACCTATCACAAAACAACCTGGTTTTGCAAGGAGTCACGTGGGTTTTGGCCCAGGCAGCCATCTTGGGAAACCTATCAAACCCACACATTTCTGAAAAACTAGACACCCGGAGGAGTCCAACGAGTATGGCTTGCGTGGATCCCCCAATATTTTCCTACCCAGAATCCCCTGCAAACCTCAAATTTAGCTGAAAAATCACTTTTTCTCAAATTTCTGTGTAAGAAGGTTCTGGTATCTTCGTGATCCACAAATTACCTACCACCCAGTGTTCTCTCAGGCTCTCGATAAAAATGGTACCTCACTCGTGTGGGTGGGTCAAGTACCCGCGACAGGCAAGGGCCCAAAACGTATTGAGGAGACATCAAATACCTATCACAAAACAACCTGGTCTTGCAAGGGGGTCACCTGGGCTTTGGCCCAGGGATCGGCGGCCATCTTGGGAAACTACCAAACCCACACATTTCTGAAAACTAGACACCCGGGAGTCCAGCGAGTGTATAGCTTGCGTGGATCCCCAACGTTTCCTAACCAGAATCCCCTGCAAACCTCAAATTTAGCTGAAAAAAACACATTTTCCACATATTGTTGGGAGGAGTCACCGTGCCGGCACAAATGTCCTACCTCACAGCGTTCCCCTCAGTCTCACTGAGTAAAATGATACCTCACTTGTGTGGGTGGGGGAAGGGGCCTGTGACTCGGAAGAGCCCAAAACATAGGGATTAAGGGTATAGCACGAGAATTCTAAGCTGCTACATTTTTTTTAAAATACGTTTTTAGGCAATTCTACATTGGACACCCACACAAGTGAGGTATCATTTTACTCGGAGACTAAGGAGAACGCTGTGGGGTAGGACATTTGTGCCGGCACGGTGATTGCACACAAAAATATGTGGAAAATGTGGTTTTTTCAGCTAAATTTAAGGTTTGCAGAGGATTTTGAGTAGAAAAACGTTGGGGGATCCACGCAAGCCATACCTCGCTGGACTCGCCCCGTTGTCTAGTTTTCAGAAATGTGTGGGTTTGGTAGTTTCCCAAGATAGCCGCCGAGCCCGGGGCCAAAAACCCAGGTGACTCCCCTTGCAAAACCAGGTTGTTTTGTGATAGGTATTTGATGTTTCCTCAATACGTTTTGAGCCCTTGCCTATCGCGGGTACTTGACCCACCCATGCGAGAGAGGTACCATTTTTATCGGGAGACCTGGGGAACGCTGGCTGGTAGAAATTTGTGGATCCACGAGATTCCAGGACTTTCCCACACAGAAAACTGAGAAAAAGTGATTTTTCAGCTAAATTTGAAGTTTGCAGAGGATTCTGGGTAGGAAAACATTGGGGGACCCACGCAAGCCATACCTCGCTGGACTCCCCGGGTGTCTAGTTTTCAGAAATGTGTGGGTTTGGTAGGTTTCCCAAGATGGCCGCTGAGCCCGGGGCCAAAAGCCCAGGTGACCCCCTTGCAAAACCAGGTAGTTTTGTGATAGGTAATTTTGATGTCTCCTCAATACGTTTTGGGCCTTTGCCTGTCGTGGGTACTTGACCCACCCACGCAAGTGAGGTACCATTTTTATCAGGAGACCTGGGGGAATGCTGAGTGGTAGGAAATTTGTGGATCCACGCAGATTCCAGAACTTTACACCACAGAAATGTAAGGAATATGTGTTTTTTTTTTACAAAGTTTGAGGTTTGCAAGGGATTCTGGGTAACAACCTGGTGAGAGCCAGACAAGTCACCCCATCCTGGATTCCCCTGGGTGTCTAGTTTTCAAAAATGTATAGGTTTGCTAGGTTTCCTTAGGTGCCGGCAGAGCTAGTGTTCAAAATCTACAGCTTGGCACTTTGCAAAAAAGGGTCAGTTTTCACTGTGAAAATGTGGTGTGTCCACGTCGCGTTTTGGGCCGTTTCCTGTTGCGGGCACTAGGTCTACCCACACAAGTGAGGTACCATTTTTATCGGAAGACTTTGGAGAATGCGGGGTGGGTGGAATTTTGTGGATCCTCGCAGATTCCAGAACTTTCCATCACAGAAATGTGAGGAAAATGTGTTTTTTTGGACAAAGTTTTAGGTTTGCAAGGGATTCTGGGTAACAGAACCTGGTGAGAGCATCACAAGTCACCCCATCCTGGATTTCCCTGGGTGTATAGTTTTTAAAAATGTATATGTTTGCTAGGTTTCCCTAGGTGCCGGCAGAGCTAGGGTTCAAAATCTACAGCTAGGCACTTTGCAAAAAAAGGTCAGTTTTCACTGTAAAAATGTGGAGTGTCCATGTTGCGTTTTGCACTGTTTCCTGTCGTGGGCACTAGGTCTACCCACACAAGTGAGGTACTATTTTTATCGGAAGACTTTAGAGAATGCGGGGTGAGTGGAATTTTGTGGATCCATGCAGATTCAAGAACTTTCCATCACAGAAATGTGAGGAAAATGTGTTTTTTTTTATACAAAGTTTGAGGTTTGCAAGGGATTCTGGGTAACAGAACCTGGTGGGAGCCAGACAAGTCACCCCATCCTGGGTTCCCCGGGTGTCTAGTTTTCAAAAATGTATAGGTTTGCTAGGTTTCCTAGGTGTCGGCAGAGCTAGGGTTCAAAATCTACAGCTAGGCACTTTGCATAAAAAAGGGTCAGTTTTTACTGTAAAAATGTGGTTTTCCACGTTGCGTTTTGGGCCATTTCCTGCTGCGGGCACTAGGCCTACCCACAAAAGTGAGGTACCATTTTTCTCGGAAGACTTTGGGGAATGCGTGGTGGGTGGAATTTTGTGGATCCACGCATATCCCAGAACTTTCCTTCACAGAAATGTGAGGAAAATTTGTTTTTTTTAAACTAAGTTTGAGGTTTGCAAGGGAGTCTGGGTAACAGAACCTGGTGAGAGGCACACAAGTCACCCCATCCTGGATTCCCCTTGGTGTCTAGTTTTCAAACATTTACAGGTTTGCTATGTTTCCCTATGTGCCGGCTGCGCTAGGCCCAAAATCCACAGGTAGGCACATTGCTAAAAACAAGTCTGTGCCTAGTCGGCTTTTTGCCGCCCTGGGGGGATATTTGGGGATTGCCTCGATATGCCCCCAAGGAGGCAGAAAGACTGTGGCTATTTTTTTGAGGGGTGGGGGCATTGGTATGCCCATTCTGGGCAGCCCCCACCCCCACGCATAAAAAGCCAGCATAATTGCTGGAGCGTAGTGGGCTTTCTGTCCCCGGGGGCAGATCAGGGCCGCTGCTCCCATCTGCCCCCGGGAGGCAGAAAGACTGTGGCATTTTTGTGGGGGTGTGGGCATTGGCATGCCCATTCTGGGCTGACCTCACCCCTGAATTTTTAAAAGATATTTCCTTATGCCTAGTGGGCTTTCTGCCCCCTTGGGGGCACATAAGGGCTATTGCCCCCATATGCCTCCCAGGGGGCAGAAAGACTGTGGTAATTGTTTTTGGGGTGGGGGCATTAGCATGCCCATTCTGGGCAGCCCCCAACCCTATATCATAAAAAAATCCCTGGTGCCTAGTGAGCTTTCTGCCCCCGGGGGCAGATCAGGGGCTACTGTCCCATCTGCCCCTAGGGGGCAGATAGACTGTTGCATTTTGGGGAGGGTGGGGGCATTGGCCTACCCATCGTGGGCAGTCCCCACCCCTAAATCAAATGTAAAAAATCCCTGGTTCTAGTGGGCTTTCTGCCCCCGGAGGTCAGATTGGAGGCTACTGCCTCCATCTGCCCTCTAGAGGGCAGAAAGACTGGAAATTCTCTGGGGGTGGGGGCATTGTCATGCCCATTTTGGGCAGCCCCCACCCCTACATTACTAAAAATAAATCCCTGGTTTCTAGTGGGCTTTCTGCTCCCCGGGGTCAGATTGGGAGCTACTGCCCCTCCTGCCCCCGGGCATAAAGACTGGAATTCCTCTGGGGGCGGTGGGGGTATTGTCATGCCCATTTTGGGCAGCCCCCACCCCTACATGAATACAAAAAAACCTGGTTTCGAGTGGGCGTTCTGCCCCCGGGGCAGAAAGACTGGAATTTTGTGGGGTGGGGGCATTGGCATGCCCGCTTTGGGCAGCCCCCACCCCTAATTCAAATTGGGAAAAAAATCCCTGGGGTCTAGTGGGCTTTTGCCCCGAGGGCAGAAAGGCTGTAATTTTTACTGGGTGGGGCATTGACACGCCCGCTTTGGGCAGCCCCCTAATTGTAATTGCCAAAAAAAATCCCTAATTTCTTGTGGGCTTTCTGCCCCCCCGGGGGGACAGATTGGGGGCTAATGTAGCCACTTTTTTCGGGGGGAGCAAAGGCCCTTGCCCAAGGGGCCGCACCCCCCTCCCTGGTGGCTAGTGGGTGGATCCATGCTTGGGGATCGCCCTCCTGGGGAAATCCCCAAGCAGGGATCCACTCGGGAGGGGTACCACTGGAAAGGAGAGATTCTCCCCTTTCCAATGATACCTCTCCTGTCTTTCTACGTGCTCGGGGGGCTGAGATAGCCCCCTGAGCAAATAGAAAGGGAAACTGACATGAGCCTAAAGGCTCATTTCAGTTTCTATGAAATGACAACAGCGCGACGTGCGCGCTGATCGTCATTTCCAGGAAACCAGGAGTGCCTCGGGAACTGGGAAAGCTCTTCCCCAGCTCCCGAGGCTTTTGGCAAGAAAGGAAATCCCTCTGGTGCCTGCACCAGAGGGATTGCCGGTGCCATGTGCGAGGACGCCGGAGCCGTCCTGCGCACACTGAGCACTGATGCGCACGACGGCCCCCTGCTGTCATGCGCATCAAAGGGAGTTAAAGGGATAAAAGGCGAGTATTAAGTATATTTTTAAATATTTAATTATTAGTTGCTAATAGTAATAGTTTTTCTTTTAAAAATATTATTTAATTGTGTTTTATTATTTTATAGTTTAATTTAGGTGTGTGTTGTGGATATTATAGTGTTAAAGCATGTGTACTCAATGAATGTTTATTATAATTTTTTATTAATACATTTTTTTAAATTGATTATTAATTATGTTAATTATGGAAATACATTTAATTAAAAATGTTGAAGTGTTTTGTTATTGATGTGGTGTTATAGGGTAGGAAATAAAATAAATACATTTATGTTTTCAATCTTTTTGTTTGTTAATATTTGCTACTTTTAAATAGCTATTTTTATAAATGTATTTATTCATTTATTTTATATATTATTTGTAGGTTTTTGTTATATGTAATTAATATTATAATATGATTTCTTTTTATATGTTTAATATATTAAATTTTATGTATTTAAAATATTGTTTATTTATTTTTATGTTTTTAAAAATATATATATTTTTGGTTTTTTCCCAATTGTTTAAGTGTTATTAGTAATTTTTGTTTCTCTGCTATCCAACATTTTCCCTACTGTTGCACTCACTGGAGTGGAAATTGTAATTTTTACCCTCCGCTATCCAGCACTTTCCCTACTGTTGCACTCACTGGAGTGCAAATAGTAATTTTCGACCCTCCGCTATTCAACACTTTCCCTACTGTTGCACTCACTGGAGTGGGAATAGAAATTTTTACCCTCCAGCTATCCAACACTTTCCCTACTGTTGCACTCTTTGGATTGGGAATAGTAATTTTTGCCCCTCCGCTATTCAACACTCCCTACTGTTGCACTCACTGGAGTGGGAATAGTAATTTTTACCCCTCCGCTATTCAACACTTACCCTACTGTTGCACTCACAGGAGTTGGAATAGTAAATTTAATTCCTCCGCTATCCAACACTTACCCTACTTTTGCACTCACTGGAGTGGGAATAGTAATTTTTACCCTCCGCTATCCAACACTTTCCCTACTGTTGCACTCTTTGGAGTGGGAATGGTAATTATTGCCCCTCCACTATCCAACACTTTCCCTACTGTTGCATACTTTGGAGTGGGAATAGTAATTTTTACTCCTCCGCCATCCAACAGTTACCCTACTGTTGCACTCACTGGAGTTGGAATAGTAAATTTAATTATTCCGCTATCCAACACTTACCCTACTTTTGCACTCACTGCAGTGGGAATAGTAATTTTTACCCCTCCGCTATCCAACACTTTCCCTACTTTTGCACTCTTTGGAGTGGGAATAGTAATTTTTGACCCTCCGCTATCCAACACTTTCCCTATTGTTGCACTCACTGGAGTGGGAATAGTAATTTTTACCACTCCGCTATCCAAAATTTTCCCTACTGTTGCACTCACAGAAGTTGGAATAGTAAATTTAATTCGCCACTATCCAACACTTACCCTACTTTTGCACTCACTGGAGTGGGAATAGTCATTTTTACTCCTCCGCTATCCAACACTTTCCCATACTGTTGCACTCTTTGGAGTGGGAATAGTAATTTTTACCCCTGCGCTATCCTACACTTTCCCTACTGTTGCTATCACTGGAGTTGGAATAGTAATTTTTACCCCTCCGCTATTCAACACTTTCCCTACTGTTGCACTCTTGGAGTGGGAATAGTAATTTTTCCCCTCCGCTATCCAACACTTTCCCTACTGTTGCTATCACTGGAGTGGGAACAGTAATTTTTACCCCTCCGCTATCCAACACTTTCCCTACTGTTGCACTTATTGTATTGGGAAATGTAAGTTTACATTTTTTTAAAGAGTTTAATGTTTTAATTCATTATAGAATGTTTTTTTATTTTAAATTAGTGATATATATATATATATTTTATTTTTATATAATTTTAAAGTTTAAAAATTAAATAAAGATAATAGTTAATACATTATTTTTAAGTAAATATATGTATATGTGTACATTTTTATGTTTGTGTGTTTATATTTTTAAATTAACTTTATTTGTTATATTTAGTTAAAATGTATATTAAATGTAATTTATTTTGTTAAAAATAATTTTAATATTTAATATATTTACTATATATTATTTTATTTTATATATATTTTTTAAATCGATATTTTTACATCTATATTTGTTACCTCAATATTTTATATTCAATATTTTTGTACTTGCCTGTTAAGGTATTGTAGTCAATATTTTTTTCGATATTTTTTTTTCGATATTTAGAACATCGATGTTTGTTACATCGATATTCTATCAGTGAACCGTCATTGTTAAATTCCCGGAGTTTTGGATCAGCTCAATCTGGTTAATACAAAACCTGCTGAGAGTCTTAAACTGTCCACTATGCTCCTGGCCCTAATCTGGAGACGATTCTTCAAAGGCAACCATGCTGTTCGAGATTTAAAATAGGCACATTTGAACAGCAGTACGGTTTTCCTCTAAACAACAAAAAAACGAACATGAATAGTTTAAATGGTGCATACCACATACTGAGTTTTCACTTGGCTCTTGAATAGTAGAGTCATAACCCTAAATAAATTGTTATAAATTATTACTTTCATAAGGGTGAAAGTCTGAGTCTACTCCAGGTGGGATTTTAACCTGTAGCACTACAGGTGTCAATCTCTACACCAGGACATACATTCTGAACTACCTAGGTGGCAGTGTAGAAATAGATCCAGTACATTTCATTGGCTACGGACAACTGTATCTGCTACCTTCATTCCTGACAATGGTAATTTTCAATTTAATTTACAAGCATTACATATGCTTAATAATGCAAACCTGTAAAATGAAAGTTCTTCCTCAAACTATGAACAAAATAGGACTTCAAATGATCCATTTAGCTTGCAGTCATGAAGAACAATACCAGGCATAAGTATTTCAGCGCTTAGAAAACAAGGGCAATTTATGTTCTCTGCCTGATAAACACCTGCTAGGAGCTGCTAGCAAACACTGATCAGTTGATTAAAGACAACAGAAGCCCTCAAGTGTGAAACAATATTATTTTGCCTCCGATTTCGTCTAATGCTTGTGTATATGCTGGAAGGTGCACGTCATAAATTAGTGCCGAAAGCAGAAGACATTGTTAAAATACCAGCTGACGTTCTTGATTCACAGACCCTCTAAACAACGGAAGGAAGCGGTTCACACAACTTCGCGGCTTCTTTACGTACCATTATATTGACACTACGAGATCAAGACAAATAGCTTGAACAGGAAATGGCATTGCACTGGGGAAGCATGCCATTTAATGACACGTCAAATTAAAAACTGACAGGTACTTACCTTCAAAGTCACCATTTTTATTGGACGATAGTGTAGGCAAATTACAAGCTTCAGTTTGAATGCTAAGGTGCAAACGGCAACATGTATGCTGCAAGGCTGCCAGTGCTAGGAATGTCGAAGGAAGAAACAAAAAGAGGACTATGATAGCGAAGGAAGCCGTTATTAGGTTGAAATCTTTTCGGCAATTTTGAAAGTGAACCGCTTACATTTCGCATCAGGAACTATGACACGCAAATGTGATTTCGGGGCTTGAATTTACATATAAATAATTACTGTATTTTTTTAAATTATTATTTTTATATTTTTCCAAAGAAAGTGCAAATGCAGCATAAAGTCAAAATACACGAGTACATTCCAAAAGACATCATTCACATAAATTACTCATTGTTATAAAACCAGTGTAGTTCATTAACCGATGAAAACATTAATGCGAAGATTTACAATATTATAAAGTTATACTGGCTATACACAGAGAGCTGAAGTCATTTAGATTATATTAATCATAAAAACCGAAACATCTAGAAAACAGCAGCAGCATACTGATAGGCATGATAAAACACAGCATAGGGCGGCGGATACATCGAGAGCTCGTCATAAAATAAAGAATCATGATTGGACGAAGCCTCAACATTCATTCAGTGGGTGAGTAGAGTGGCCCAAGCCTTTAATGGTCCCCAGATCCTTTTCCCTTTAATCATTCCCTTTCTACCTCTCCGATCATAAAGTGCTCTTTCTAAATTATATATGTGCAAAAATCGACCTTTCCACTGCTGGAAGGTCGGGGTGAGGGAGCGAGCCAGGCTGAGGCTACGCAGAGTCTGAGGACGGACATTGCTATACATCTTGTTCTGTTATGCCAAGTAACATAAGCTGAGGTGACAGAGGGACATCCTCTTTCAATACATGCCGCAAAAGCTGGTTATTTCTCGTCCGATCGGTTCTATACTAGGGTATCTAGAGAAAATATGAACCAAACCTGCACCATGTACCTTACACCTAAAACACTGGGTCCCGTCCACTGCTCCCATTTAACAATTTTCGCAGGCATTATATATAAATCAAAAAGAGTTTTAAAATGCTGTGACCGCTGGTTGGCAGAGCACAGCACAGAATCCCCTATTTCTAATGATTTCACAAAACAAGAATCCGGGACTCCTAGCCTATCTTGCCATCTCAGCCTATGTTTGTCCAGATCATCCGGGACCCCTTCCAGCAGGCAACTGTATAGTTGTGAGATCGAAGAGCCAGAAGCCCTTATTAACAATTCGATTAGGGGTACCTGTGCAAAGCCCGCAGAGCTGCCAGCTTTTTGAGAAGAAAGTCTCTCAATTGTAAAAACCTGAAGAAGTCCCGGGGCCGATATTAAATCTTTCTCTGACTACTTCAAAAGATGCTATATAATCCCCGCCAAGAGGTCTCCTATCCTGCAAAAAAACTTTTTCCCACCTTGCCAGACACTCATCCTGTAAAACCCTTGGGAGCTGATCATTCCTGATCAAGGGAGTATATCTACTAAATCTACCCACCCCAAGTTTTTCCGTACGCCTGCCCAGTTACGGAAAGCAGCGATTAAGGTCTTAAAAAGTGTTTTGTTTTTAAAAATAACTTGATTCATAAAATTTCAGGAAGCAGCCATTAGCCCGTACTCCAATCAGGATCTAAAAGTTTGACGGAACGTAGCTGGGGTCATCTCTTTCTCTCGCCTTAATACCAAAAAGAGGCCTGTAATATTGCAAAACTGCTGCAAGGTAGTATAGTCTGAAGTGAGGAAGCTTCCCATCCACCTCTATCCCTAGGAAGAGACAGAAATGCATTGGCTCTCCTAGTCCTACAATAAGACCAAATAAATCTAGCCACCTCCCTCTCGATTTGCCTGAACCAATCATTATGTATTTCCAGGGGGATCGTAGAAGATATACAGTAATTTTGGCAGGATCCTCATTTTGATTAAGTTACACCTCTCCATTAGTGACAACTTTAAATTATCCCATCGCCGAAGGTCATTCTTAATTTTCCCTATTATAGGGATCAGGTTTAGATCTACAATATCCTCCACCTTTGCCATATGTATACCTCGATAGACTGCTTCCTCGACGATCCTGCTGTCAGAGGCAGTGGTAAATCTGTTTATCAGAATCTGTGTTTTCGCCTTATTCAGTAAAAAACCCGATTGGGTCCCGAAATTTTCCGCAATAGTTTCTACTGCGCATAGCGCTCTATCAGGGTCGGAGGTGATTATAGCAACATTATCGGCATACGTCAATAACTTAGTATCCCAGCCCTGTATACTAACAGGGATAATATCGGTGGAGGCCTCCAGCCGTCTAAGGGGGATCTATATATAATGCGAATAACAGGGTAGAGGACGGACACCCCTGCCTTGTTCCACTACCAATTGAAAATGTCTCAGACTCTTCCCCCATTATTCAAGGTGGCACTGTAGGGTTATCATACAAGACCTGTACTGCCTTAATAAAAGAGACACATAGGCCGTTGGCTTCTAAGATCCTCCATAGGTAGCTCCCTGACACCCTATCAAAGGCCTTGTCGGCGTCCAAGAAAGCAACTCCCATAGGGTTCATGAGAACCTCAGTAGTGTCAAAAGGTGATATTACCCGCCTGACATGGTCTACCGTCCCCCTCCCCTGGATAAAACCATGTTGCCAGACTGACATAAGATTGCTGCATTATGTTATTCAATCGAGTGGCAAGAATATTTGAATATAGTTTAGTATCACTGTTTAGAAGTCTGATAGGTTTATAGGAACCCAGATTGAAAGGGCCTTTGCCTTTTTTAGGAAGATAACAATATTGGCAATGTCCCATGAACCCGGTGGTGCCGTCCTGTCCTTGACCTCCTTAAATAGTCCAAGTATATCCTGGCAGGTCTCTCGAAAAAGATTTTATAAAACTCTAGAGGTATACAATCAGTTCCCGTAGCTTTGCCCGACGGAAGAGCTTGAAGAGCCCGGTGAAGCTCCTCCCAAGAGATGTCCGACCCCAGTAGGAGACCCTCCTCATGAGAAACTCTCACATTCTGGACAAATTCAAACAATTCACCATACATTTGAGGATCTCCTGTAGGCGAGGCCATATATAAAGCCTCATAGAACTCCCTGAAGGCCTCCCTAAGCTCAGCAGGATCTGAGACAATTTTTCCCTGCATATTCCTGACCTGCTCTATATGCCCTGCCGCCACCTGTTGCCTAGCCCTGACTGCAAGCAATCGGCCAACACTTTCGCTATATTCATAGCATTCCTGTCTCTTGGCAAGGTATTTCCCTGCTGTCCTCTCGGCATTAAAATCATTAAGACAGGCTTTAGTTACCGCTATTGAATTTAAAGCTGAAGAAATATCTCCCCTCTGGTCACTGTGCTAATTAATTCTGTTTCTAAAAGAGCAAGTTTTGATGGAGCTTTTTAATCTGTCCTGACCCTTTGTTTTGTTTGATCAAGCTATATCGCAGCGTTTCTCCTCTCACTGATGCCTTAAAAGCATCCCAGATCATTCCTGGGGAGCACTGTCCTTATTGTTAATAAAGAACTCCCTGATCCAGCCCTTCATATAGTTAACATATTCATGATCAAATAGAAGTGCCCTCTCAAAAGTCCACCTCTTATACTCCTTTCTTAATCCTACAAAGGGGAGTTCCAGAACGACAGGATTATGATCTGACATTACTCTGGGGAAAAGCTCTACCCGTGCCTCCTGAAGTAGAGATGGTAAGATTAAAAAAATAGTCCAGCCTAGCGAACCTGCAGTGAGGAGGAGAATAATAAGTGTATCCAGGCTCCTGGTGTGGAAAACTAGCTGCAATGGTTGTTAGCATCAGCTGAAGCCATTTTGTTTTTGGCAGCCATTTTAGTTAGCCATGTGCTCGCCATGTGCTTTCTCCCTCTTCACTGTTGCCTGCTCTTGTATTTCACTTGAGTCAGGAACTATAATTAACTCCTTCAGTACTGAGCCAGAGCACTGCACATGCTCAGAAAGGTCTAGCTGCTAGAATGCACCTGCTCTTAGAGTAACTGTCAGGCTATTTTAACTAATATCAGCAATATTGTAAGCCCTCCCACTCTGTTGACTAAGCAATTCTTATGTATCCTTATATGTAACTAGCTATTCATGTGCACACTTGTACCGCCTCTTTTTGAGTCTACATGCTAACTCAGCTATAAACTGGGCATAAAAGACCCAGAGTGTTTGTACTCCATAGACTGTCTCCTACAGTGGCCTGCGGGTACTGTATTGACACAGTCTCCCTTATGTGAGGTTAATTAAGTTGTTATTTTGATATTCCAGCTTCCGTGCCAATCTCTTCTGTGTTGGTTTAAGAACCAGGTGCATCAGTGAACCCCTAGAAAGGTTTTTACTTCTACAAATTGGCGCCCGAACGTGGACCTCATCGGAGAAGCGCCTATCCAAGGGAGTGGTCTTGACGGAAGACAGGAATCTACTGAGGAGGTACCCTGCATGAGGAGACCCTTTGTCTTTGCAGACCAACGTATTTTCCGGTTTTCCCGATCTGATCCTCCAGGTGTTGGCCGCTCCCGACTGAGATCTTCTTTGGTGTGAGTATTTTGAAATGATTGTTAGGTCACTCAGAACTTGGCAGGTGGAGGTTGGAGACTTTGGTTTGGTAAGGTTGCTGTAGCAACACTTTTGTTTGGATTAGCTTGGCCAAGATTTTGGTTTGTTTGTTTGTTTGCTGCAGCAAATGAAGGCAGGTAATGAGGAGATTTTTCTCTAACTTTGAAAACTTGAACGGCACAAATTGTGTTAAGTGTCACTTGGAGTATAATATTATATATGCTATAATATTTTTGGCATGCCTGCTCCTAGCACACTTTGTAGAAAGTGTTGCTGTCTTGGAGGTACCAATATGGATTTAGGAAGTACTCAGCTGACTCCCTAAGAGGGTATACCTAAATGGGTTTAGGTATATTAAAAAGGTATTTCTTCCATGATGACTAGTACACTATGGAACAAAATATATATATATATATATAGAAGGATCCTGATCTGCCAGCCCAACTGGTAATTTGGTGTATTATTGGAAAAGGCCTGAGGCGTGAGCCTGTCTTTTTGAACATGGCAGTCTTTTGGCTGTCTATTTGTCTTGGTGTAACCTCTGTACCTTTTTTTTTAGAGTCCTTTCGTTTGTAAATATGATTTACAATTGGTATTTACAAATGGTTTGCTTTGAGTACAGTCTGTGAGCTGTCTCTTGCTTTTGTCCTAAGTGTTAATTTGTGGGTTAATTGTTTTTTTTGAGTGTCCATGTGGTTGTGGATTGACACCGGTGGTGATGCTTGAAAGTACTTGTTTCAGTAACTAGTGACTATGTTTTTGTGTGAGAATGGCTTGCCTTAGCAAGCAGTGTTGTGTGCTCTGAGTGTGTGGGCCCCCTTCTTGAAAATGTCTGGAATGAGCTCAATTTGGTTTTCTTTTTGTCGTCATTCTGTTATGCAAATGTCATTGAAAGAATTACATTTTAAAATTCAAGGAATTAATTATGTAACATATGCTAAATAGCTGCACGCTACCATTAGAAGTAAAACAGTAACAGACTATAGATGTGTGAATTTTGCCACAATGGTAAAGAGAAATTACAATTAACACTCAATAGGAAAAAATAGGCCTCATAGAAAGGGAAAAAAAAAACGAATTTGTGTGCTTTCAAACTAGGACTTAATACCAAATGTTACAGCATTATCCTTAAGGTATTAATATTAAAAGGCATTCACATCATCTGAGTAAATTGGTTGCTGCTGAAATAAACGCGCCTTTTTTTCACATTACAAGACGATAGATTTGTGCCGGCTTGGAATGCCTGTGTTTTAAATAGACTGCACCGTGCTCAAATTTCTAGCACCAGAAAAAGAGCTTTTAAAACAGCTGTTCAAAGCTGTCTGTACCGAAGGAAGCTGTCTGTCAAAACAGACGGAGATCAAACTTTTTCAGGACATTACAATACAGCAAAGGGGTTTCCTCCAGAAAAAGGCGTGGAAATTGAGGCTTGCTGGTCGTAAAAACACAGCTGAGTAAACAACACATGGCTATTCCGGCCACAAGCTACAGATCCAACACGTGCGTTAAAGACTACTGATTTTAAAAGTTACAAATACAGCTTCATTATTTTGGATAAAATAGACAGGATTAAAAGCAGGGATTTTCTTTCTTGTTGCTTTTCTAAATAAGCATATCTGTGGTTCTGATGGTAAATAATTACTGCCCTTTAAAAAAAGTGGCACAGACTATTTTATGTTTCAGTACAGCTTATGTGCTTAGTGTTATAAATACATGCCTTTAAAGGCAAAAGGAAAGGAATGAGGCTTGCTTTTCATATGTGGAAACATCAAAAGGGTTAGTGATCATTATTAAAAAAAAATTGATTATATGAAAAAAAAATGTTATTAAAAATAATTGCACTAAAATCGTTTTTGCATTTTTCAATGTCTAATAATCCTACTGTGACAAATATATAAGCTCCTAGCATCAAAGTTGAATTTGAGCAGCACTTTACCCCAATGTGGGGAGTGAAATGTGAAATTTCACTTTACCCAGGCATATAAAAACTTATTTTATAAGGGTGTACCTTATACATTTCTGTCCCCCACCTCTGAGATATCTAGGGAGACCCTGGGGTCCCTAATATGCTAAAACATTGTAGGTTATTCATTTTTAAGTGCCCCTACCACCAAAGTCGATTTTGGGCACAATTTACTTTTTAAAAGCAGTCCTGGCACCCAGGGCTGTTTTCAAACTGATCTCAGGTTTCAGCAGTGCACACATGCGACTGCAGAACAAGTAGCTGGCCTCTAAACTGCTAGAAAGCACATCACACACTGCATACGAATAAAAATTAGTTCAAAATAAGACAGCAACAAGTGAATCTTACCTTTAAAATTATTAGCTCACAGGCACGGAACAGGACTGCTTTTCAGCTGTGCTTCTCCAGAGTTCCTTTGAATTGGAAAGACCGCATGGAATAGCCTTACTGACAGGGGACAGCAGGTTTAAGGGTCAAGAGGCCAAGTTCTGTATTTAGAACTGACCAGCCTTACTGCATGTAAAAATTTCCACGCAGGGAGCCACTGTGACAGTATGTGATTTCTACATTACACTATGAAAGCTTGTAATGTTACAGAGTAGTTTAATAAACTGATTTTTTTGTATTAATTAAATATCTTGATTCTAACATTGTAGGGTAAAACACTACCGGTAAATGTAAATTTTGCTCTAATGATGTCTGAGGCTATAATGTACCTAGGGAAATTAGGGTGAAAATGAATTCTCAATTCTTGTTAATAATATTAGGGATATCGCCATTAGTAATTTAATCACATTTAAGAAATAGAAGAATTTACTTAGTTGTTTCACTAAAGTTATGGCCTTGATTAAGCCTTCCTGGAGCTAGGGCCAGATTAAAAGGCTATGAAATTCAGTTTGCATTCATGCGCCCTCATGTTACACTAGTACAATTGCTAAAGGAATTGGTAGTTGGTTATTAATGTTTTCTAGCTAGCTCAAATGTGCTATTTACCTCCTACAAGTTTGTTTGTGCCCAGCTGCCAAAAATAGGGGTAGATAGTGTTGACAGAAGGTCACCTGTTTCAGGTTACCTGCTGTCGAATGAGGGAAGAGATTAGGGAGATTAGCTCCTGGGCAAATTAAGGGTAACTACAATTGAGTAATACATTGTCATTTTTCTTGATTTATATGCTCTCTCTCTCTCTCTTTTTCTCACTCTCTCTTGAGCCTGTCTAAGTTGTCTAGGAACGGCCATGAGACGTTTAAATTGACTATTCAGTAATACTGTTTTAAAATTGTTAAGATTCCTAAAAAGTATTAAAAATACGCCATGTTACTGCCCATCCTGTCTGATGAAATTATGAAAGGATGAGTAGTCTAGATTGATGTTCCCTTATTTGACCTTTAAAGGGGAACTATATGTGGGTAGTTTTTGTTCTAAAATTCTCAGGTGATAACACCATTATTGTTTGTTATTTTTATGCTATATACAGTTTTGCAAAGGCATTATTAGTCTCTTATTAGTCTGTGTAATTGAGCTGACAGGATCCCTGTTAAATTAGCAGTTTTAGATTTTCCCGCCGTGCCTATAACATGAGAGCATGGTCCTAAGCGTAAACTGTAGGTGTTTTTATGTAAGAAAAATAATTTTAGAAGTGTCTGCAGTCCTGTACAAGTAGTGAAAGGTTATAACTTATGAAACACAAGCTTGTTAAGACAAGAAGCACAAAAGAATGCTTGTTCTAAAACTTCCCTTTCTTGAGGTTCTTCAGATGAATAAAATAGGAATACACAAATGTAAGGATTTAGAGTATGTCCGTATTGTTTTTCTTTTTCCCTCAGAATTTAGAAAATAAACATAGACTTCCTTGGCTGCTTCACATAGTGTAACGTTTTACTCTTGTCAGTTCACCAAAAAGTTCCTTTTGTACTCGCTAATAGGTCCAGGGTGTGTTTTTACTCTCAGATAGATGAAGTGGTTCTTGGGTGCCTTGCTAATGTATGGGGCGCCCCAAGCTAAAAAAGGAGAAGGTATTTGGAAATGGACTATCCTCTCTGTTGATAGATTATTTGTATGCCTTGTCTAAAGATTTTTGTTCTGTCCATCAATAGATACCTGCTGCCCTACAACCATTGCCAGAGGGGCCCGGACATCAGATTCAGCTTGGGGAGTCAGCGCCAGTCCAGCTTGAAGCCAAGGTGAAGGGAACCAGCACAGGCATTGCTGGCAACTAGGACCTCAGTGAAGGTAGAAGGCCGGAAGCACTGGGACGTGAAGTGTGTACCCCTGCTACTGTCTCGGACGAAAGACGGGGTCACAAATCAGGATGGAGAATTTTTTGCGTGGTTCCAGTTTTTGATGCCCAGCTGAGAGAGTCACAGACCGACAAGGACGGCAAGGAGGCTTTTGCTTGAGGTGACCCCCTTTGTAACAAGGGTTGCTTCACATATCCCAGCATCAGGCCTTTGAGTCCTGGTCCCCAAGTGAATGCAAGTCTGCACCTTTGTTTGTTGATCAGGAGGTGCCTGGGCATACTGGGTACAATCTTTGGCCCCGACAAAAGAGCAGTGCGCCAGCGGAGCAACACAGGAGTTAGGGAAGGACTTGAGTTCAGGGTACAGGTGCTGTGCCTTTGGTGCCTGTTAGATTAAAGTGAAGAAAACTGGTGCACTGCCTGAGACACTGGACAGGATCGTTGAGGGCATTTGCCCCGGAGGGTGATTGCCCTATCCTGAAAGAAGAAACTTTTTCCCTTAAAACTGGGCCGTGATTGTTTTCTTGAGTTGCAAGTTGTGCAGCTCCACCGTTGGAAAAGAACTTGATAGGAGCCTGCCTGTGAGGCTCAGACGGACACAGGGAGAAGACTCCCCTCTGGCTGGTTGTACAGCGGCTTCTATTCTTTAAGTACTTTTTAGCAATGTACCCCTTTGGTCGTCCCATTTTTGAGGAGGAGCAGCCCTTTGCGGCTCCTCGTCCTAATTCCCATGGCCCCGTTTGGTCTTCCTGGTCCCCTGAAGCGAAAATTGTTTTTGTAATGATCCTTGTATTTGCTTTAATATTTGCATTAGGAATGTTTATTCTGCAAGAGAAACGGTTTTTTGAACAGTTGATAAATACTACTCTGCCCTCCTCCTGAGCATATCGATTGGTTCTCTAGCCCTCATAAAAAGAACACTGGAAAGGTCTATTAAAAAATGTTTTTTATTTAAGATATTATATTAGATATGTGCTGTTGGCTATTCTGAAGCTGAAATAGATGGTCACTGAAATAGATAGGAGCCCTGAAACATAGAATTGGACTGGATGGTTTTGGGATTTACTTTTTGCTTAGGGTTGGAAAAATTGATAGTTCTGTTTGTATTAATAGCCATTATTTTCTCCTGCTATCTGTGTGTTCATTATGACCCAATACTCTGTTCCCCATGTATTTCTACTTGTATCTCACCAGTTAAACAATGTTAAAAATGTAAATGCCCACCTAGCAATGGATAGGATAAATGTGCAGGATAACTTCCATGCTTCTATTAATTCATAGCGGATGTCTTCAGCTAATGCTAAAACGGCCATCTGTGGAAAACTAGCTGCAATGGTTGTTAGCATCAGCTGAAGCCATTTTGTTTTTGGCAGCCATTTTAGTTAGCCATGTGCTCGCCATGTGCTTTCTCCCTCTTCACTGTTGCCTGCTCTTGTATTTCACTTGTGTCAGGAACTATAATTAACTCCTTCAGTACTGAGCCAGAGCACTGCACATGCTCAGAAAGGTCTAGCTGCTAGAATGCACCTGCTCTTAGAGTAACTGTCAGGCTATTTTAACTAATATCAGCAATATTGTAAGCCCTCCCACTCTGTTGACTAAGCAATTCTTATGTATCCTTATATGTAACTAGCTATTCATGTGCACACTTGTACCGCCTCTTTTTGAGTCTACATGCTAACTCAGCTATAAACTGGGCATAAAAGACCCAGAGTGTTTGTACTCCATAGACTGTCTCCTACAGTGGCCTGCGGGTACTGTATTGACACAGTCTCCCTTATGTGAGGTTAATAAAGTTGTTATTTTGATATTCCAGCTTCCGTGCCAATCTCTTCTTTGTTGGTTTAAGGACCAGGTGCATCAGTGAACCCCTAGAAAGGTTTTTCTTCTACAGTGGGCTTTCAAACTAGGCCATGCATCCACCAGTCCAATACCCATTAAGAGATTTCTCATCGCCCTGGAAGATTGGGAAAGCAAGATGGCGAATGCATAGGACCACCGCAGTGGAGCTCCCGCCCCTTTGCCTCCTAAAGCGCCCGCAGGATGTTCATCACGGCTTACCGGTAGCACACGGATGAACAGCCTGCCCTAGGGATCATCGGAGCCTCGAGGGTCATCGGAGCCTCGACCGGCACGTCTGACACAGGCGGAGTTCACTGTCACTGGCATCTCTGTACGGAAGGCCTCTGGGGCGTGCAGTGTGGCACTCAGGGCGGATTAGAGGAGGAGCAGCCTCGGCGCGAGCGGTGTATTGGCAGTGAGACTGGCTTGGTCTCTCCGCGGCGCTCTGAAGGTGTGGGCGATCCTCGCTGCTGCTGTCAGTTGGGAATTTGCCCGGAGGGTGCAGGCAGCAGTAACTGACATTATCTTGGTGGCAGAGACAGGGGAATGCCTCCTAAGACAACGAGGCAGGTTAAGGAACCTGTGGGGCAGAATTTAACACAACCCCATGGGGCAAGACAGGAATCTCCACCGGGGAGCACTGAGGTGAATACAGGTAAGCCCAACGAGCCCCACTTTGCGAAAAAGCAGCTGGAAAGCATGGGTGCAGGGAAGCGGAGGAACTTAACGGAACACGCACCAGCTGGGGGCAGGAAATTAACTGTATCAAAGACAGTGGAAGAAGAGGGGGCAACCCCAGAGGGGGAGAATTTGGCCACCACCCCTGCGCTACCCCAGCCAGCTATTACGGACTTCTTCAAAACTAAGGCTGGGATAGGGAGTCAAAGCTCCACTGAATCCCCGCGTGAACCAGGCTCTGAGATACTTGACCAAATACTAAGCGAAGGCAAGGGGGCAATTCAGGGGGCATCACACTGGCACATCAGGAGGATGTGGAGGAAAGTGAGATTCCACACAAAGCTGCAGGTAACAATGCCCCATGCTCTATGCAACCAGCACACCTCCAGCAGACGGGGCAGGGGATCTGGGGGGCACGCCTGGCATGGATGGTACTCCGAGAGTGATGACTCAAGGAGGTACTGGGAACGAATCCCGAATGGTAATTGACTCTCAATTTAATGCCCTATCTATTCTTCCCGATGGTGCATCTGGGGGCCGGTTTATACCACAGGCCTAGACGGGCTACTAGCTTTCAATATTATATCAGATGGGACAGATACATTTTTTCTCTCACAGAGGAATCACACTCGGGAGCTTCCGACTCTAGCCGCAGCGAAACTGAGGACAGTGCATCAATCTCAGGCTCTCAATCAATCAATCAGGGAATTGTAAGCGTGCTACTCACCCATGAGGGTCTCAAGGCGCTGAGGGGGGGGGTCCGCAGATGTTTAGCCTAAGAGCCAGGTCTTGAGGGTCTTCCTGAAGGTGTTCAGGGAGGGGGTGCGTCTGATGTCTGCAGGTAGCTCGTTCCAGGTCTTGGCTGCAATGTGAGAGAAGGATCTTCCGCCTGCTCTGGCTCTGTGGATGCGCGGGGTTTCGGCCAGTGCGAGGTTGGAAGATCGGAGGTTTCTTTTGGGTACGTGGAAGTTGATTCTGTCGTTGAGGTATTTGGGTCTGTTGTTGTGTAGGCATTTGTAGGCGTGAGTGAGGATTTTGAAAGTGACTCTTTTCTCCACAGGGAGCCAGTGGAGACTTCGTAGGTGTTGGCTGATGTGTTCGTGTCGGGGGATGCCGAGGACGAGTCTGACGGCGGTGTTTTGTACTGTCTGGAGTTTGCGGAGTAGGGACTTGTTGATGCCGGCGTAGAGTGCGTTTCCATAGTCCAGTCTGCTGGTGATGAGTGCGTGGGTGACTGTCTTCCTTGACTCAGGGGGATCCACTTGAAGGTCTTGCGGAGGATGCGGAGGGTGTTGAAGCAGCTGGAGGTGACTGGCGTTGACCTGTCGGTTCATGGAGAGTGATGAGTCGAGTACGATGCCGAGGTTCTTGGCGTGGTCTGAGGGGTAGGTGGGCTTCCGAGGGCGGTCGGCCACCAGGTGCTGTCCCATGCAGAAGGGGTGGTACCGAGGACGAGGACTTCTGTCTTCTCGGCGTTGAGCTTCAGGCAGCTGTTGGTCATCCAGACTGCGACGTCTTGCATTCCTTTCTGGAAGTTGAGTTTGGCAGTGGTGGGGTCTTTGGTGAGGGAGAGGATGAGCTGGGTGTCGTCGGCGTAGGATACGATGTTGAGGCCGTGTTGTCGGACGATGGCTGCGAGGGGGCCATGTAAATGTTGAAGAGGGTGGGGCTCAGTGATGAACCCTGTGGGACTCCGCAGGTGATTTTCGTGGGGTCGGAGAGGAAGGGTGGGAGTCTGATCCTTTGGCTTCTTCCGGTGAGGAATGATCGGATCCAGTCCAGGGCTGTTCCTTGTATGCCTGCGTCGTGTAGTCTGACGACTAGTGTGTGATGGGAGACGGTGTCAAAGGCCGCTGATAGGTCGAGTAGGATGAGGGCTGCAGAGTGGCCTTGGTCCAGGAGGGTGCGGATGTCGTCTGTGGCGGCGAGTAGGGCAGTCGTCTGGGAAGGTGCCTGTTTTGAAGGTGGTGTTGATGGTGCGTTGTAGTTTGGGTGCGATGGCGGCCACGGCTCTGCACACTTGAAGCACCAGAGACTGCCCTCAAGCACCAAAAACATCGAAGGAGCTCTAAAAGCTCTAAAGGCCATACGGAGGCACGAAAAAACAAGGAAAGACGCATTGCAGGCTCTGGGCTGAAGTGGGATTACTCCCATACATAGATACTGGGACCTGCAGACCTGGTGCCCGCCCAGGTAGAAAGTTCCTTAAACGGACAGCAAGCTGAGGGGGCAGCTAATATAAGTCCTGCTTTGAATTTGATCTTAGAGGCAATTAAAGAGCACCGTGCAGAGACCCGGGTGGACGGAAAGAGCGCAAGACAAGCCACAAAGAAATTGGAAGGCGCTGTACGGAAGATAGGGAAAGCCTGTGCGGAGATCGGCTAACGGTTGAATACCATGGAGGAGAGAACATCTGTTGTTGAAAATGAACTGTCTGCTGTGAGAGAGCAAAGTCTCATGAAGCTCAATTAACAGATGCCATGTGGAAACTAGAGGATCTGGAGAATTGCCAGAGAAGAAATAATCTCAGCTTCCTTGGGATCAAGGAAGGCCTGGAAGGGGATGACATTCGTTCTTTTGTTCTGGACCTCCTTAAAGAAGCTTTCCCTGAGTTTACAGGGTGGGATTGGGAGCACGAAATCAAGAGGGTGTATCGGTTTCCATTTGCTTGCCACAAAATGTCCAGTACAGATCTAAATCAGCCGAGGGCCATCCTCGTCTTTTTCGGCAATTTCTTGCTTAGGCAGGCCATATTTGAGAAAGCCCGTCCTGAGGCAAGAAGGCAGTATAAGTAGTCTTCCTTTTTCGTCCACCCTGACTTCTGTCATATTACGGTGGAACGCAGATGGCGGTTACAGCAGTTAATTAAGCCCTATCAAGATGCTGGATTTGATGCATTTTTATTGGCCCGGCTAGGCTGAAAACAATTGTTAAGGGGTCTGTAGGTTCTTTAACTCCTAGATACAAGCCAGAGAGTATCTGGATCAGGCTCTAGCAGAGAAAAGAACTGTATAAGATTTTTAAAGCAGTTTAGGTAAGGGGCCTGGACCAAATGTCATGAGATAGGGGCCCTTTTTTTAAATAGATGCTATATCTTAAAGCGGTCCCTTTCTTTCTTCTTTATCATTTGTCTGTTTTTCTATAGTATGGAGAAATACTTTTTCTGGCTTTATTTTTGTGTGTTTTTGCGGATGGCCTAGTCTGTACTAATGGTTTGAAGGGGTGTGTAGGGGGTTGAGGGGTGGGTGCTGCGGTGTTTCTTGCTATTTCTATCACACAGACCTGGTAGGTCTGGCTGCTTTAAGGGTAGGGGGCAGAGGGTGGGAGGGAGGTGGGCAGGGTGGAGGGTGTTATGGGGGTCTGGTTAGGGGTGTCACGCGGTAAAAGTTGGTATGTAATTTGCAGCAAAAGTTTGTTTCTCTTTCAGATTTCCGGGTAGTGTTAAAGGGTAAAAACAATGTGCAAATAAGACTGGAACAGAGAGCTTTTCGGACAGCGTAATGCCTGTGTTAAATACGCTGAGGTAATATGGCTGGTTAAGATGATTTATCAGCATAATGGCTAAGCTACACATTGCCACTATTAATATTTGTGGGCTGAACGATAGCGCTAAAAGGAGAAAGATCCAAGAAGATCTTAAAATTCTACAAGCAGATCTGTATTGTCTTCAGGAGACCCACATAGCATGGAATGATAGCAATCTGCTTAACTCTTTGGGGCTAAAAGTTGCTGCATATACAACTCAAGATGTCAAGGCCAAGGGGGTCGCCATTTTAATGAAAGGTAGCGCTATTACGCCTGGGAGAAAGGCAGTGGATAAGAATGGCAGATGGGTAATACTGGAATGTAGAGGGGTATTGGATAATTTACACTATGTTCAGTCTATGCTCCAGTGTTAGACGACCCTGGATAATTGAACTTTTCAGCTATCGAACTACCCTCCTGGCCTGCACCGTACGTAGTCTGCGGGGATCTAAATATTAATGGATCTAGAGGAGTTCCAGGGGTTAGGGGGCCTTTAGCGAGGGCGTAAACCACAATTATTGTATTTTTAAAATGCAAGGTGGCTATTCACTTTTGGAAAACCGTGTTTTTTAAGAAATACTACTAATTCTTTTTAAAAAGCAATGGCATAAAACTCAGATACTGGTAAAAAAAGTCGTTTCTGAGCACCAAAGAGCGAAACCCAACCCTTGCACGGCCCCCACCCGCCAGGCCCTGCCTCCTACAGCATGTCTTGCAATGCCCAGAAGGGAGGAGGGGTCATAACACGCTGTACAGTGTGATGGCCAAACAAAACGTTCTCATAATTAAATCGCCGGACAGGGAGCTAGGCACACAAAGTAGAGGCATTTAAACAAATGCACCAATAACATGTCAGTATTTCCAAATGACACAGAAAACAACCAATGGCAATTGGTGGTTGTGCCAAATGCCATAGAAGAGATACAACAGGTCTTCGAGCCTCGATCTAAAAATGACATCCTACAGCCTTTCCTTTCACACTCCCTGTACCCCAGCAAGATTGTCACAGAATTACTTTTTGTTTTCTTTCTCTGACTAAAGCGAGAGGAGTTTGTAAACACTATTTCCTATGTCAGAAAATGTAAGCAGCAATTTGTCAGAAGACACAGCCTGACATTTGACCTCTTTTTTTAATCCAGCAAATGTAACAAGGTAAATACAGAATTTAAACACATCTTTTTTAATTGCTTGGACTTTCCCGGCCAACTAAAAATCGGCTCGACCCACAGATTGGGAAACTCTGGACTAGATGCAACAGAAGCGAACCAATAAGTTATGAATGAAGATCCCACACTAAACACTAACTGGTGCAAATTACCATTTGAAGCTGCGGCATCCTCTTGTTCACAATTACCTTTACAATATTCAAAATATATAGGCACATGTTTATCTACGATGCCAGGTGACAAACACAGTAAGGAAATATTTTCAGGAGTCCAGGGGAATTTAGGGGTTACTGGGCACAGAATGTAACAATCAGAGCCTTTAACTACTGGTGTCCTGAGACCTGACCTTACTCTTACACCCAAAACTGAACACCAAGTATATTCATTTATCACTTGACCATCAAGAAAGCCAAAAATAGCAGCCCATTGCCTACTCAGGAGTTAGTTTGAAGTCAAAGACTCAACTCTGAAAAGGCAACAATCAAAAAAATCAAGGTCCAGACAGTATTTTACTTTTTAAAGGAAAAGTAGTTTAATACTCACAAACCAACTGAAAAATGCAGTGCATAACAAACAGAAGGCTTTCAATAAGGGTACTAATGGGAACACTACACATTGTATTCCTGGATAGTCTCTTATGTAAAGTGCATTGGCACTTTGCTCTATGTGGCGATATCACTAGGATTGCAGGGGATATTTCTTATACGGTCACTTTCTCTCTTAAGATCACAGTCTCAGGCACCAAATAGAAGGGCACCCTTCTGCTTGTCTTAGGTACAATGCTACTGTAGCTCTCTATCTTGGCGAAGAGTTTGTGTTGTCCTTTTAAAGCAGGTCAGAATTGCTGTTCTGTCAGCGGGAGCAGACCCGCTCCTGGTGGTGCACACTTCACAAGGCACACCAGGCTGGGCAGTTTTAGTTCCTGTTCCAGCACGGCCCATGGGGTTGTGCTTCACCTTATAAGTGCTCACACCCACAACCTCAGGTAAGATACGCCAGCACCTTTCAAAAGAAGGATGCTCTAGGTTTGCAGTGCTTGTGGTCCTGGCGGGCTTGCCAATTGGATCTTCCTTAAGCTCAAACACAACTCCCTTCCCCTCCCAAACAAGTGAGATACCCACTATGAATCATGCCATTGTGCACGCTGTGGCGCTTGCTTGGCTCTAGTCACTAATTGACCCAGCAGAACTCACCCTCCAAAGTTCCACAACCCCCTCATGAATTCCACAACTCTACTTGACACTGGTTCAGAGTAGCATCGTCTTCATACAAGAGCACCTCCAATGCCCTTCAAGAGCAGTCAGTCAGCTCTCTCCCTCAAAGGAGGATCCAGGCAGACCCTTCTGGCAGACTAGTCAAGATTTTCCCAGGTTACTGGTTTTGAAACTGGCAAGGGAAGTTGGAAGTCAGTACCACAACCCTGGAGTTCTAAAAAACATATGGTCACCACTGGTATGGGACCCCAGACTTCCAGTCAATGTGCAAAATTTCCAGACCAGATGTTTCTGTCCCACCTTTATGCCCAAGCTGCAGACAGTCCTTGCATATCTCAGCAGTTCAGTTGTGTGATTAGTTCTGGGCAGTTCTACTCTTTTGCTATTTCTATTCAGATTCAGCCAGACATGGTATTTGTCACCAGTTAAGTAAAGAGGCTGGAGCCTAGGGAAGCTAGGAGTTTCCTCACTGGAGGAAGCCAAAACAAGAGCACAAAGGAAAGAAAGGCTTCTCTGTTTAACTACCTGTTAACCTGTGGGGTCTAGCCTTTCGCAGAGTACAATGGACCAGAAAGGGGCAGGGGGACATTTCTTAGCTTTAAAGGGGCCCTCTGCTCTGGCTCCTTCCTTAACACTCCTCTGTCCCACCCACTACAAAGGATACCTGGAATATTCAAGGAGGGGAGCCCTACAATTCAAATCTGCTGTCTGAGGCTCTCCTTCTACTCCTCTATCTTAGGCACCACAAACATATAGCCACTACAAAATGGAAACAAAGTATGGCCACAGCCATGTCACATGTCCTCTACATGAATTCCTCTGCAAATCAAGTGATACACATGCTCATGTCCCACATGGATAGATGAAGACTCGGTTGCAGGGGGCTGGCAGAATATTTTCATAGGTATAGGTGAGGCAGGAAGGCTTCTCTAGTTTGATAGCTTGCCTAGCAAACAAAAGGAAAAAAGGCCTGTCCTGCTATTACAATAATTTCACTGCCACCAATGTCAGTCCTCTACAGTCCGATGAGGTGCCAGTAGTCGCTCTCATCAATGGGAGGCTGTGCTTAGTGCGCACCTCTGACCACAGAACCCCACTCGAGTTCTCACTCCATATTACAGAAAAACCTCAGTACACACACATGAGCATTGCACCTGCTGAGGTGGGGGTCAAAAGCATTATAGCTTGCTATGAGGAATTTGAGGCAGAGGAGCATGCTCTCCAGAGCCATGCTGGGGCACAGTCTCCATTCCAACATACAACATTTCAATTTTTAAAAGCATTCAAGCAAGGCTCTGGCAAAACTGAAGATCTTCAAAGAATCATAATTTCATAGAGCAAATACAGACCAATTATTTGGGTGGAAGTTTACAAACAAATAATTCTCTTCCATGGATAACCCACTAGGGTCTTTCTGATAAAGTAACCACTTCATAGTAAGCATCACTTTCTTTGGACCTGATGAAAAAGTTACTTACCTTCAGTAAAGCTCTTTCTGGTGGATGCTCTATCTACAAGTAGACTCCTCTCCTTCTGAATATCGCAGGAGCCAGTCCGGATCTGGAAACTCTTCAATGGCTCTCCCATGCCGGTTGGTGGTGCTGGCTCTGTTTCGTCACCACACAGGCATCCTTGTGACATCACTGGCGCCTTAACGCGCCTTCATCTGCGTGCTGACGTTAATTTTCAATTTTATTTTTTACAAGCTTCCAAGCAAACAAATGAGACTAACATCAGGAAGACAGGTGCAGTATTTCAGAATATGCTGGTACCTCATCTAGAGGACATGTCGAATGATCAGCCATGTAATGGGGAGGAGGGTGGATCAGAGAA